>CM076571.1:741646468-742380308 GCA_034641835.2 Pinus albicaulis
CAATGCATGATTTAATATTCGGCCTTGGTTTAAAACCACGCACATTATAATACATCCACGCGCATCCAACCGATAGTCCCCAACCTGCTTGGGTCCCACAACCATTCATGTAAAAGGCCTCCAAACTTTATACCACGATGTGATTTAAACAAATCCCAACAACGTTCGGGTCCCACCGCTCATGACCTGCCTCTATGTAACTTCTGTCATGATCCAACGGCGGAACAGTTATCGCGCTCCTCCTGACAATCGAACGGAGGTAATTGCATATCGCATAATTTTATCCTCCGGATCTTAACGCCCAAAAAGAATGCAACGTGAGTGGTTTTTTGAAACCGCCAAAAGACACGCGGCAACCAATAAGTTATATTGCGTTCCAAAACTCAATTCCACTTACCATTAACTTACCCATGCGATACTGCTCGGTTTTAACACTCCAGTTTCATTGTCCAAGCAGCTCACAGTTCCACCTTTTCTTACTCCAGGTTCCGTTTCCCCTGCTCAATCACGGTAATTCGACTTCGGCCCAGTTTAATTCGACCTCTTGTATCATAACTCTCCATCATGACTTCTGTATGCTAGCGGGGTGGATCGATCTCTCGGTATCGATTCAACAAAGCGGAGACTTCATTCAATCGGTATTGAATTGACAGACAGCCTATCGGTGCATAACTAAATATGCCTAACCATCAGATACTGTGACATCGCTTGCGCCCTTCATCAACAGATCAAACCCTGCCTCTACTTTCTGTATGAAACAGTAAATTTAGAAAGGCCGGGTTTTCTAACAAGCATCCACTTAAGTTAAATTAATTATAAAAAAATAGTTTCATATACAAACTAAGAAAGGAAGAAGGGATGAACAAATGCGCCCAGTTCAAAACTAATGTCCAGCCAACATAATTAACTAGAATAGAAGATGATAACTTCTAATTATGATTATGAAATTATGAATACTAATTATGATTATGAAATTATGAATACTTTTTGCATAAAAAAACACTAAGAATCAAGAAAATGAAAGGTAAATAAAAATACATCAGGTTCCTTAAAGTACCCTGGGGTTGGTCGTACCAAAAGAGAATAAGGAACCTTAAGAATACTAATAATGACTATCTAACTAAAAAGGAAAAAGCATTAAAGGATCATCAAATTAAAACACAAGTATTTAGTTGGGTAAATAAGTAGTACACTGGCTCGAGACCTTTCAAAAGACCAAAAATCATGAAAAAAACAATCTAATCGAGGCTAAGCCTCAAATTGTCATGAAATATCCCCCTTATTAAAGTATTGTTTGTTCCCTCGAATCATGATATTTTACGGCCTTGATTCGGGGAGCCAATCCCTTTAGCATATATGGTCTTATAAATATTGAAAGTATATGTTAGTGAATTCCTAGTATTTTGTATAAGGTGAAAAATCCAAATTCCTTTCTTGAATTTATCCAAGCACAAAGAAGCAAGTGCAGGAACAATCATCTCAAATGTTGTAAAAAGTGTTGCAACAAAGCAGGCTTGTTGATGCCTGGGCTACCTTACCTAAACCCACATTTACACTCTTGTTTGCATATAAACAATGCCCTCTAAGGTTAGGCCCAGATAATTTTTAATCTGGAAAACTCTAACATTTTAACTTGTGGAGGCTTCTTTCATTTGAACTTCAAAAAATATTTCTTCATTGTCATTAATCAAAGGCCAAATCCATTTAACTCTCCTTTGCATTCAAAACCCAACATAGTTTTCAGGCCCATTCTTTACTTACCATTGAATTAGACTCGACCTTGGATAAATACCCAATACCGCAACCTCATTTTCCAGAGGTTGTTCCTCTTCATAAAATCCACATTAAACTATATGGTAATTATTAGTCTCAATGGATAATGAGAAACTTACAACATATCAGTGCACCATCTATATAAGGCCCACACACCAGTACAACCCAAAGTATCAATGTAACGATTAATCTGGCTCATAGCTTTACTACATGTTGGATGTTAATTCCTCCATTTCACATACCATAATGTTACAAGGCTTTAAAGCTTTGACTAACTCAAATGTAATCCTGCGCTCATGCATTCCAAAATAACTTCAATGTATTTCTGCACACAACTCAGTCCATATGTGAGGTTCGACCTTACCATATATATACCTTAACATATATCTGGCTCCAACCCAAACGTTGGAACATTATGGCAAACCACTGCCTTTAGATTTAAAACCAAGCGTTAACATATGTGAACTTGTCAGGTCCCACAACTACCTCATTAAACAATGGCCAAACGGAACCTACGATCCACAATTCATCGTGCTCATACTTAAGGTCCTCTGCTGTCGATTCGCACCATTTAACCCCAGCACAGTTTCAGAATACGTATGCCGTCGGATCCCTACCACTCCAGATTGAACGAATTTTACGCATATCGCATTTTTCCCACATCCGAGACTTAACGTTCAAATTCTACGCGATGTAAGTGGATTTATAATACCACCTTAGGATGCGTGTCAGTCAGTGACCGTAATCGCGTTTTTTCTCCAAAATTTCTATACCACCTTCTCAACCCGCGAGACCACCGGTTTTAACTTTGAAACTACTTTCATTGTTTAGCATTTATTCACGGTTCCACGACCGTTTGCTCAACGTTCCACCGCTTCCTTGTTTAACATTCCATTGATACCTCCACACTGAAAATGATTGTATTCTAAAGAGTTGAATGCGACTTCACTCTGTCGACATTACTGTATTGTAATCGCACCAGTGAATGTATAACACCTCCTCCTCTATCTGCAAAATCTCCATACGATGAAATCCCAAATTGGACTTCAAAGCCCCTAATTCATTGTGCTGTGTACTCACAATAGAGTTGTGATTTCTCCTTGAATGTTTTATACGAGCCCTTTCCCTCTACATTTCCTCCTCCTGATACTTATTCTGATAATAAATTAATTTATTCAGCCATACATCTGTGAGAGCTTTTGACCTGAGAGATGTCAAACCCTCACTATGGTCCGTACTTGAGGAAGAAGAAGAGGAGAAAGGTAGAGTCCCTTTGGTTTAAGAGCACATGTTGTACCACACAGCTTGTAGATGGCGAAATAACTGTAGAGGCATAGGTGAAATCACTGCAGAGGCAGTACAAAGACAGGTAGTAGGAAAACGGTCGCCGAAATTATGCTAACAGGCTAATAGAGGAGAAACAAGTGGCAAAATTTTATTAGTCTGAAGGGCGATAGGAAAGTTCTCCTTACTCAGCCCACTCCAGCAAAGAAAACGCCTCCAACGTAATAATAAAATATTATTTTTTAATATATTTATTTAAATTATTCTAATTATATTATAAAATAATGTATTCATTTTAATTGTTATATATACTTTCTTCTTTATACGTTCTCTTTTTATTTTTAATTTCATATGACTAAATCAATGTAATTATAACCTTTTCGTTTTCTAAATCTACTTCTCCATCCTGCATACTCTATATTTGTCATAAATAATAAATACACAATTATGTTAATTTAATTTCAGACCTTTTATCGTCATTGTAAGTTCAATAATGTTGCAATTTTTATTTATTCATAAATAATGAAATTTAATATCCTATTAAATTTTAGTATTTTTTTATAAAAATAATTAACTCAACTTTGAATAGAATAAATTTCTAGTTTATCAATGAGTATTTTTTATAAAAATAATTAACTCAACTTTGAATAGAATAAATTTCTAGTTTATCAATGAGTATCTGAATATGAGATATATTATTATCAATATCTTAATATTACATTTATTTTTTTTGGCATTAAAGTTAGTGTATGTGACTTTACATTTATAAAAATATTTTACTTAACCTGGTGTTTAAAAGAATAAATTTTAATATTTATAAAGAAAAATTTAATATAAAAATAAAATTTTAATATTTAAATAATATTAAGTGATTTTTTGGTTAATTAAAATTATTTTTTGTGATTAAGAGAAATGAATGAGATCTTTCTCATTTAAATTTAAAATAGATGTTGAAAATATTGACAAACTTCTTCATGTGAAATATAAAATACTGTACATATGGAAAACATTAAGCTTCATCTAAAAAATTATTTTAGATAATATAAATTAGTTAATAATCATTTTTTATTAATAATGATTTTAATATTTAAATAAATATTAAGTGTTTTTTTTTATTTTAATATTTAAATAAATATTAAGTGTTTTTTTGGTTAATTAAATTTTTTTTTGTGATTAAGAGAAATGAATGAGATCTTTCTCATTATGTTGAAAATATTGACAATCTTCTTCATGTGAAATATAAAATATTTTACATATGGAAAACATTAAGCTTCATCTAAAAAATTATTTTAGATAATATAAATTAGTTAATAATATTTTTTATTAATAATGATTTTCATTGATATCCACTTTATATTTATTTTGAAAAAGAAGATATTTCAATAGAACTGACCGCATGGTGAACCATTGAGATTATATTGCGTATTGTTTTTTTATTAGCAACTATAAATAGTGGAATTGTTTTTTTTGCAAATATAATTTGTTTTAATGCTTCATGGTCCTCTCGTTTATTTGTGTGATGTATTTTGGAATTTTTTTTTTAGCTTTTAGGTTTACATGGTAGATTGTTCCCGTGAAGATGTAGAAAATATGCATTGAACATTGGAACTAAGTCATGTAAAATGAATTTAGATAATTATTTATTGTGATTTTGAGATTTATAGATTTCTCAAGAAAATTATCAATAGTTATGGGTAGATTCATAAACAACTAACTATTATAAAATATGTAATGCAACTCTTTTTTTTGTTTATTTATATATGTGGTGTTCTTTCTAATAAACATTAGATATTAAAAAAAATGATGATATTTAAATTTAAGTGTTATTATTACAAAATTTTTAAAAATCTTCAATACAATTTAATGTAAACTTAAAGGAATTTGGAGAAAATCAATGAGACGTTATTATCAGTTATTATCAATTGAATAACAACAAAAATCAGAAGCTTTTTATTTTAGAATTTTCTTATATTATGTTTTTAAAAATCCTCAATACAATTTAGTGTAAAATCAAAAGGAAATGAATGAGACATTATCATCAATTGAGTAACAAAGAAAATTAGGTTCTTCTATCATACATTAAGAGATGCATTCTTGTGTAAATTTAAAAGTGGTATTTTTCATATTAGAAAATATAAATTTCTTTTATAAATCAATTCTTTAGATAAAAATGCAAAAGAAATAACACATAATTTAAAAATGATAGTACAACATGGAAGATTTGTTGACCTATGTCTTAAGCTCATATCCCATGATTTTATAAACTAAATATGAAATGTGAGATTAACTTGTCCAAAATATGGAAATAATACCCCACCTCATGTACTCAAACACCCATTGTAAAATTGATAACACTAGATAAACTAAACATAAAACAAATATGCAACCTAATCAAATGGTTGTCTCCTACAAACTATAACATAAATGGGGCTTATAATTTGATTCTTCTAGCTCTCATATGCTACATCTATATCGATAAAGTATGAAAAATGAAAGGAAATGAACTTGTCATAACATGACAACTTAAAGGAAAGAGATATATGGAAAAATGGAAATAAAAAAACATTTAAGATGAGAATGGAATGTAAGTATAGTAGAAAGTAAAGATAAATTCACACATAATGTAACATCAATGAATCAAGATCTATACTTTTCATCCTCAACTTTACTTCCTTATATACAAAATTTCAAAAAAGTTCAAAAGTTATTCATAATAGAGTCATTTTCCCATGGCTAAGTTTATAAAATTGAATTATATTTTCCTTCTTAAAATTCATGTTTAAAACATAAAACATATAAAGTTATAACAATAAAAACTATATTTTACCCAAAGTAGGAATTGTAGGGCCCTTTGTTGTCTTAGAGGTTTTTGTGGTGAATGAGACTTTGCCAAAGAGATTATGAAAATTTATCTTGGTTCATTTACATTTTTTATGATTTTTTATCTTAACAACTTCACAATGATCACATTTCTAACTTGAATAATCATGTAAAAGTCTTTAATGTTTGTTTTTCCTCATCACCTTTCTTAGGAGATTAGATCAACTTTGAATGCTAGGTTTGTATTGGAACATGGCCCTTTTATGGAGTGTATCAATTCCCTATACAATAAACAAAGTCTCAAGGAGGTGTATGAATGATCTTTGACACTTTTATATATGTATGTATTTTTGTAATATTGTCTTTTCTTTTTTTCCTGGTGCGATAGTTTTTATCCTTTACAAGTAGCTCTCATTCTCAATCCCTCTCCATGAAATTTGAGGCAATAACTTGAGAAGAAACTCAACATAACCAATTAATCTACACTTCATATATATATAACATTGTTTTTAATTACTCTCTCTCTCTCTCTCTCTCTCTCTCTCTCTCTCTCTCTCTCTCTCTCTATATATATATATATATATATATATATATATATATATATATATATATATATATTCCACAAATCTAACAAAATAAATATGTATAAGATGTAAATACAATTTATGTTTCATTATACTTGTCTTTGAAAATTCATAGAGTATAAGTAATACTTGCATCAATTGCACGTCCGCATTGGGCCTTGGTGTCGATTTACCAAAAAAAAAAAAGGAAAAATAGTTAAAACTAATTATATAAAGTCGATATTTAATGTTAATTTAATTTAATTTTAAGATGATCTAATTTTTTTTTTAAATGAGATTAAAAAAATAAGTTAAAATAAATTTATTTAAAAAAGTTTTTTTTTTTTTGTGAGTCGACATTTTCTATTAATTCATCAAAATGATGTACATGATATATATGGTCATCGCATTCCTCCCCGCCTCACTCCTACCAGATTTATTGGCCATAGGGGATGTACAAAAATATTGTCTTTTAGACTAAAATTTAATAGCTTTACACATGAAACCATAGAAAATACACCAAAAAGATAGAAAAATACAAATTTATGTAACCCGATATCAACTAGTTTGGAGGAAGTTGATCATGTTGATTCCCCGGTTGGTCCAGAAGAGGAGGACCCTCATGTGTGTGATGTTCCATATGTCCAAGGCATCCCTCGATACATTCCAGCCTCTCATGGAGGCACCTTTGGCTATGTCATACCAACGCCACGTGATCCATTAAGTCCCATTGATTCTGTTGAATGTCATTTAGAAAACTGGTGACCTCATTCTGATCATCATGGCGATGATTGGAAAGGTCTGTAATTTGTGTCGAGAGAACTTAAGGATGGCCAAAAAATGGAAGCTATCAATGGGAGTCCTCCAAGACCACCTCCTGCTGGCCATACCTCTTGGGAACTTTCCCCTCCGTACACGCCTGCTTCAGATTCCTCTCCAACATGGACACCTCCCAAAAAATTGTCATCGTCCCTAGAAATACCACCTCTGCGGGCCCAACCCCTTTTTCGTAACATGCGAACCACCCTAGCAAGAAAAAACCACATAGCCACCACCCAACACTTGTAGATCTCTCCCAAACATAGTCCCAAGACACACATGAAATCGATGAGGTTGGCACTAGCCCAGAGCTACGCACCAAAAAAGACAGACAATTAAGGTCGCGGCCCCCCTTCCACCCCACTTGCATGTACACAAAAACTAATATTGAAGTATACACTCACCCAAGATGTTGGTATGTTCCACCACAACTAACCACTTTCTCCAAACTACCCAAACACACTTCTTTCCCTCCGCCCCCAACCCATCTCTCTACCGAATCAGAAGGTCCTCATAGAGGCGAAGGTGCTCGAGAGCCCACTCAAGCTCCTCGTAGTACTTCCTGAGAACATAATTTCTTACCCCCTGCAAAACCAAGACTCCAGGAAACCGTTGCCCCCAAGAATAGACTCAAGCTTGGCTCCCAGTCCAAC
Organism: Pinus albicaulis; assembly: GCA_034641835.2. Classification (NCBI taxonomy): domain Eukaryota; kingdom Viridiplantae; phylum Streptophyta; class Pinopsida; order Pinales; family Pinaceae; genus Pinus; species Pinus albicaulis. The sequence goes on from CM076571.1 coordinate 741,654,381, forward strand.
AAAAAACTTCTCAAAAAACACATTTTCAACCCAACACCAAAGAACACCTCTACCACCCTTACTAAGGAGATAAACAAAATAACGACTAATGCTACTGGACCAAGTACAAGAGTGATGCCTTGTGTACTTACCACCTTTCCATGATCTGACAACCAGTTGCATGCAAAGGGAATCCAAGACCTAAATCCTAGAGAGACATCCTCTCCACCCTAAACCCGCAAAGAATCCATGCCCAAACTCGAGTCCCAAACCTGCTGAAGACACCCATAAACATCTCCGCTACTTGGAACAACCACACTAAACAAAAGTTCCATTAGAGAATCTTCCCAACGACACAGGAAAAGTAAATACCCCTATTATTGTTCAAATCCCAAATCCTCTGCTACACCAACTCCCATAACCTTCTTCGCAACAAGGAAACTACGCCTCACAAAGACCACAATACCTTGAGAATGCTTGTGAGCCAACTGCAATAAATAAGCTCTTTTCCCGATTCCATCTAAATGGAAAACCGCCTTATGTCAATTGTTCGTCAATGAGGCCCTCCATTAAGTAGTTGTCCCATCACACAAATTCGCTTGCTCTACCACCCCCCTCAAGGATCTCTGGTCGCTCTCGACCAACCCTGCTAATTGAACCAAGCAATATGAATCTTTTGGCAAAGGCCATTGTTGTTACGTATCCAAACTTGGGTCCCGACTCCCCCAATTGACCAAAAGGTATGCAGGCTTGTTTCTAGATCGCAACAAGCAGGTTGTAATGATATATGGGAAATAAAAGAGAAACCACCTAACAGAGTGAACTAGAAGTTCAATCCTCCAACTCCTCACAATATTTTGGATTGGGGCCCCATCCAATAGCTTTTGATTTACACGAATAACTAGTTGTGAGTATCCATCAATTTGAATGTTAGTGAATCCTTTCTCCCTTGCCAAATATATCCCCCTCTCCAAGGCCCTTAATTTTGTAACATTATTACTAGTATGTACACAGTAGTCTACAAAAAAAAAATAGGGGATCTACTTTATTATTTCGGAATATGCCTTCATATCCTAATGGTCCTAGATTACCCTTTGAAGCTCCATCAAAATTAAATTTGACGAAACCATTCAGAGGAAAGGAGAAAATTGCACTTGACCTCAGTCTAAAAATATTCCTAGGAGGAGGGGAAATAAACTTGCACTTGTCTTCCAATTCAAAATCACAAAGGATTCTAGTCTCCTCACCATCGGCCTTCCAATTTTCCTCCCCCAAATTAACCACAAAGATTGAATATTTCATATTTTGTCTCGTAATATACCAAATTTCCTCTACTGAACTATGAGCATCCTTGAATATGGACTTATTCATGGCTTTCCATTCATTCCACCACTAGTAGAAAATGATTAAATTAGTGGCTAGGTGGCTAAAAAAGTTAGTCACCGCAATTATTTCAAGTGAATTACTAGTAAATTTGAGCAATTTTAAGCGACGTAACTAAAAATGACAAACTTAAAGGACTAATTTAGTCTAGGGATACAATATACGACTATATAATAAGTGACTAAACCAAAAGCGACTAGCTTAAATGAAAAATTTAGTCTAGGATTAAAATATATGACTAGACAATAAGTGACAAAATTAATAATGATTAACGTAAATAACTATTGTAGTCTAAGAATAAAAATATGAACAAATAACAAGTACAAGAAATATATGAATTAGTCATTTATGTTAGTAATTCTTAATTTTGTCACTCCTGAAATGGAAAATTTAAATTTTGATATCGATGTGTTACATTTCACTACAGGGGTCTTTGAATCCATCTAGGGTGTGAAAATTTAGAGACAAAGGGGTCTTTGAATCCATATACGTAGAGTATTTATTAAGTTCTAATGATGAGGCTCCAAGATCCAATCGTGGTGTGAAAAACCTCTGAATGGAAGATACATCCCTCATAGAGGCCAACAAATATCCCTTAGAGAATATAGTTGACACTACAAGGAAAAAACCCTCTAGTGGATGTTTTTGAGGAAGCCCTTAGAAAAGTAGCCCAGATATCCGTTTATAGTGGAGGTCTCTAGAGGAGGTTTGCAGGTGGAGGTTTTTGCGGATTTTTTTTTTGAGGTGCATTTCTCATCATAAAGCGTTTTATGCAAAACGCGTCGGTGCGTACTAAAAATTAGCACACCGAGACACCTTGATCTCTGTAAAAACCCGCCCAATGCATCTAAGTACTCTAGCAAACTGGTGCTCTACGTATAAACAAGCTCGGTGCATCTCTGTAATGCAACGCACCGAAAAGATGTGCGGTGCGCCATTGATAAAACTGCTCGGTGCATCTCAAAATCCCACGCACCGAAAAAGGGTTAATTAAAAAAAATTACTGGCAGTAAAAACCTCATTTTTACTCATTCAATGCTCTAGACCTCTCAATCACTAGTGTGAGTTTGTCTTCTATGAGGCTCCCTTCCATCGATGCTCCCATTATACGCATTGCTGTCGTCCATTGCGCACTGTGTGGAGTTCAAATTTTCGAAAAAGGTGGAAAATTTTGGTTTCTTCAATTCTTCAAAAATATGCCTCCTCGACATGCAAATGTACAGGTAATATACTTGTTTCTCATTAACTAAACCTTTTAGCGGATTAAAATTTGAAATTAACTTAAAATTAACTGTTTAAAAAAAAAAAATTCTACACGGTGTGTTCGAGCCGTTCGGCTCGCACCATTCATGGTGTTGCCTGTAAATTGACAGGCCACACTGTGAATGGTGTTAATGGAAACGACACCGGGTTTCGGGGCGATACCGAGAAAACATGCACCAATAGAATTTAAAAAATTACATGTCGGAGCAGTAGTTTAAACGACTGCACCATTGACTATGTAATATTGTCGGGAGGGCGGTGCATTGACCAAACTAACCGCCCTGGGGTGGATAGTTAAGTCAACGCACAACCCGACAGACAACATTACATAGTCAACGATGCGTTCATTTATAAGACCGCACTGTTGAACATGTACTGCTACTGGGCAGTGCGTTGACCAAACTATCTGCCCTGGGCTGGATAGTTTTGTCAGCGCAACGCACAAAAAATTCCCAGGTTGGGCGGTGTGCGAACATTTTCCATGTGCATCGAGCACAGTGCATGATAAATAAGTACACACCTGTAACAGTATGCTAATATTTTTTTGGGCGCACCGAGCTTTTTTTTTTTCCAACAAAAATTACACACACACACACACACACACACACACACACACACATATATATATTTGTAAATACATTTCTCATTTAATAAAAAAAATGTATTTAATATGTGAATCATTTAGCGACGTCAACAGAGAGAGAAAACAGAACAACAAGAATATATGGAGGGTCGTTATAATGTGATTCAGCTGTGGGAGGCATAAGAGAGGGAGAGACTTTTGTACCCTCGCCATATTATGATAGCCACCCAATTTCTCCTAAGGGAGGTAGGCCTCCTCAAGTTCTACGAGGAGGCTACATCCCTGAATGACCATAGTGGGTTATTGAAACAATTGATCTATAGGTGGAGTGCCCATCAACAGGATTTACGGGTCATTCCTGATCAGTGGTATGAGCCCACTGAGGAGGAAATATATTTTATTACAGGCCTATCTAGGAGAGGGCAGGGTTTTCCCCAGTTCCCAGATGTCCCCGTCGGCTATGCAACAGGGAGTTAGTTGGCATACTTCTAGAGATACATTAGGGATGATAGAGTTTCTCCTGCAGATTTTCATGTGTCTGATGGTCAGTGATGCATTGCTTCTTTTGGTCCAGAGGAGGTGAGGTGCCTCTCACTACTACTGACGACCATTGCACACTATACAAGTGACGGGAAACACATTAGCTGCCCGCTTTTATTTTGTGTTGATTCTTTATTCCAAGCACCATGACTTGTGAGATGCTTTGCGATTTTTTTGTGGATGTTTTGTACATCGTTAGATAGATGTCGTTCTGAGGCACATGGGAGGTTGAACTTCCCTTTTGCTTCAAAGTTATTTTGCTTATTTTTTGAGAGGTTTCTGGAGATGAGGCCTACTTTTTCTCGGCAGCCTCATACGTTGATGTTGCATGTACGAATGAAGATGTAGGGCCAAATGATGCCCAAGAGGGGCATGTCTAACTTTTCGGCTAGGATATCTAGTGATGCACTGGAGTTGCTAACCAGTGTTGATGATCACTCGTTCATGATGGTGCCATGTTTGTATGCCAGTTTTGATTGGCGAGGGTGTACCAACATCCTCTTCACACAGGATGAACCACCTGATGCGAGAGGTAATAATAGTGTTTTATCTAAATTAATATAGTTTCATTTTATAGTCTTAATTAATTAATTAGAATTATCAAATTTATTCTAACATGTTATTTAACTTTTTTTATTAAATTGCTTAATGACATTGTTTAATTATTGTTGTGTACTATATATTTTGTAGATATTGGGACATTCGTTGGGGACATGATTCCACCCCCACCGAATGATCTGGGTATATATTTTGATGAGAATATGGCGGAGGCAGAGGATTAGGGTGACAGACCTGATCCTTGGGTGCAGATACCCGTGGGGGTACGACATAGGGCAGACACCCGATTCAGGATGGAGTTGGGCTATCGACTATGTCGACTCCTGGTTGATGAGGGAATCTACCCTGCTACGATCAGAGAGATCTAGGCTGATCGTAGGCTCACAAAGCTCTAGAGGGACATGCCCCGCCATATGATGACCCTCATGCGTCATATCATTGGAGCTTCCAGAGTACTGGCAACTAGGATGGATAGGCGTCGCAGAGATGCACGACAGAGCAACTCATCTCATGATCATGATCATGTGGGGAGTGATCATCATTCTAGTAATCCATCTCCTCCTCCTTCACCTCGCACCAGAGATCATGAACAACCAGAATCCACTCCTGATCAACAGGCATCTTCTAAGCAGTCCGCACCATCTCAACAGACACCTATTCCTTAGCAGACACGACCATCAATAAAGCAGGCACCTGATCCTCGATAGGAAGGTCCATTTGAGCAGGCCAAACCATCCACTGAGCAGGCTGCACCATTGATGACTCATCAGTAGGCAGTTCCTGAGCAGATTGGCACACCATCTGATCAGCAGGTACCTCCGGAGCAGGCACGTCATCCATCTGAGCATGAGGCTGCACTGTCGACTGAGCAGGCCTTGACTAGTACTAGTATTGATGTAGTACCACTAGATATTTGAAATTTATATGCAGTTATATTTAAGTTGTATATTTTTGACATTATATATATATATATATATATATATAGTCCATGTATTTTATGTTCATGTTGATGTACTTAATTTACATGTTGGTGTTCATCATGATGTGTATATTGTTAGGTCATGTTAGATATGTTCATTTAATGCACTTGCAGATAGATGTGTATGTGATAACAGTTATTTGACATGAGATGTATATTTGATGTTTATGTTGTGATGATGTTATACAATGCTTGTGTTTTGTTAGATGATCATTATCATGATGATTAGATGTTGTTAGCGAATTTGAATGTGTATTTTAGAATATGATGTTTGTATGCTGGTTATCATGATGTTTATTTTTAATATTAAATCATTATATTTATTACATATTATGTCGTGATTGTAATTGTAATTTTAATTTTAATTGTATGTAAAATTGTAATTGTAATTGTAATTGAAATTTTAATTTTAATTGTATGTAAAATTGTAATTGTAATTTTTTGTTTGTTTGCTTAGTTATGTGGGTCCTAACATGACATGACGCCAAACCTTTAGTCTGAGAAACTGCGACTGAGGGGCAGCTAAGCCGTCAAAGTCACCCGAGGATTGCACCTGTCCTCAGCCACACTAACCCTTATCATGGTTGTATTTGTTTTTTCCTTTAGGGTGATTGGAACTAGTGACCTTTTCATCACGAGTGTCTTAACAACACACTCTTCACCGTCGAACCAAACCCCCATTGGCTAAAATTGTAATTGTAATTGTATGTATTGTTATGATTCAATTTTATTAAACTTGTAAAATTTGTAAATTTGTAAATTTGTAATTGTAATTGTATGCATAATGAATGTAATTGTATGTAAAATTGTAATTGTATGTAAAATATTTGTAAAATTGTAATTGTAATTGTACGTAATTGTATTGTGAAATTGCAACATTGTAATTGTATGTATTGTCATAATTCAATTTTATTAAAATTGTAAAATTTGGAAATATGTTAATTGTAATTGTAATTGTATTGTGAAATTGTAAAATTGTAATTGTAATTGTATGTATTGTCATCATTCAATTTTATTAAAATTTGTAAATTTGTAAAATTGTAAAATTGTAAATTAACTGTCAATTTTCAACCATAACTACCGTAAGTAAAATGTATACAGTAAATATTGTTAAATTATCATAATTGTAAAATTGTAAATTTGTATGAATATAAATAATTGTAAAATAATAAATCTAGAATAATATGAATTTTTGTAACATATTAAAGTTTAGAAAATAATGAAAATAAATTCATGTTTAGAATTATCATTATTTTATTATCATCTTACATACCAAAAATAATAGTATACATTTTGAAGATATCATTCACACAAATTTAAAGAAATCAAGTAGTTGTATTATTTTAGGAATTGACATAACAAAAAAGAACTTGATACAATGCATTGTTTTTGAGATCAATATAATTGCAAATTATAAAGTGAAATGATTTTAAAATTAACAAAATGCAAACCAACTAATTCAAAATACATATTATAATGTTTCGAAAAAAAAAAGTCTTAGTTATAAGGTTAAGTCCTCTTCTTTATAAAAACCCATCTTAAATATTATAAATGATTAAATAACACATGTACCATATCACTCTTTGTTCTCATGGTCACCCTCATTATCTTCCAGCTCGTTTGGAATGATAACACTATTTTTCTCAAAATTATGTTTTGATTTAGGGTCATGTCTCAATACGAACCACCAATCCCTATCCAACACATCTGGGTAAAAAAACACCTGGTTTTAGTGTTTGGGGAAAACATAAGGCTCCTTAGCTTCATCCTACATCTTTCTAGAGTTGAGACATATCAGCCTACTATCGTGATCTTCCTTTACATTATTCCAATCAAAGGTGTCCCACCACTTGCACCTAAAAATAACACATTGGAATGAAGAGAAGCCCACTTCAATGTTCTCTTGTATCTTTCCGACATAACCTAACGTCCCTCGTACTATGTTTTGATCATGGTGGCTAGCTTAACCAGATTGATCGAACTCGACTTCCACTCCACATTATTGTATCATGTGTCCATCATTGGCATTTTCTATGTGAAAATGGTGTCCATATGCCCACATAGATAGGAACAAATGCACCTATAAAAAATTTAAAAAATCATAGTGTCATGTGTCTTATAATAACCCAACTGTTAAATATGAAATATAGATGTTACATTTCAAAGGTGCATTATTAAGTTTAAAATGTACATAAATAGATTATTACCGAGTTGCTGCACATAATCCATACGTTTAGTGCATCCTCTTCAGCACGCGGGTAACAGCTAGTTGCACCGTATTTCTCTCTGACTTGGTCAGCAACCAAACTGTTGGGGCATATAATTGGCATATTTTATTTTAAATGATCGAGATAAGACACACTTCTACCATTCAATCGTATAAATTCTTCCCTATCACTATCCCATTTCATCCTCTTTTGTTTGTACAATGTGACCCACGGTTGTGTCACTTTAGAATTGTAAAGAATGAATTTATTGATTGCTTCAATTTATGCATTCACTGATGAAATCAAACTGACATATAGCACATATGAGATAAAAACATACATTATATCGAAGTTCAATGTGAATATTTACTTTATGTAAATTTGAAAAATTATAAGTCACTTACTCTTTATCAAGCACATTTTTCCATTCATTTAGAGAATCTCCCCTTCTCTTTTGTCTTCATCCCTTTCATCATCCTAAATCACTGCACCTAGTATTTTGTTGATCTGTTTGATGTACTGACTGTCATAATAGAAAGAATCATACGATATGTACCCCTCTGCCATAGGCCTCTCAGGTTTTTCCCTTTGTTGAACAAAACCTTTCAATTTCTTCATCTACCTCTCTAAGAAGAACATCCAATGACAAGAAACCACCCCAACTAATTCAACCTCATCTACTAGGTGGATAAGAATATGAACCTTCAAGTCCATGAAACTCATCGACAGTTCCTTCTCAAACATACAGACAATCTCAACTATCTCTTGACGCCACTATGGAATGCTAGCCACATGAATCTCCTTTCACATGATCCAATGTACAAATGAAGATAATTTGGATATGGCACGTCCTAGGTATTGGGGGAAGTCATGTTTCACACACCCACACACGAACAAAGGATAATGAAACTGAAAAGTTATAAACACATGCAATAATATACAAAATCAATTATGTTTTATGATCCCTGCATGGGATAAAATTTATTAATATAACAAATAATAAAATCATGCTTTTGGCATTATACATACTCTTAGAAGATTCAAATGGTCATGTGATTTCAACCCCGACAAATGGTCATCCACGGTGAAGCAGCGCCGTAGTGAAGACCCATATGAAGATGACACCCTCACACCCATTATAACTTCCTTTGCCAAAGAAATATCATCTTTTTAAAAAATCCATGGGACATCACATTCTTTGAAATACCAATTACAGGGACCAGCTGCCTCTGATATTGTACTTTCTAGTCATCTTGGCCAATGTTTATTTTTTATTTTTTGAAGTATTAAGATCTTTCCTAACATCCAATGTGTCACTTTGTTTCTTTTATATGCGGCTCCATAAAGAAGATGATTTTTTTTTAAATATACACATGGGTTTTAATAAGTGGGTAATCTTAAGATGCTCCCAATATGGGAGGTTATAAAATATAGATTTCCTTTTCATCCCAATGGGGAATTTCTCAACCTAGGTGTCGAAGAATTTTGGATCATCGAACAAAGGCTCCCCATTTGAATAAAAAATTTCTATGAACTCCTTCTCCTTCTCTCTCTCATATTCTCTAAGCCATTCAACTAGTGTCATTATTGCAAGCCTTTGGGTTCTCTCTCGTTTACCATTGAAAGCTAATGTTTCTCTTCTATAAGGGTGTTCTTCTGGGAGGAATACCCTAGAGTAGTCATGCACTAGATTTTGTAGGTCTTTGGACCATCTAGATTTTAGAGAAGGTCCACAACATTTACATCCATAATACCCTTTTGTTACAAGAACTGCGAAATTATTGTATACAATATGCATGGCACATTAAAGAATATCATGAAGATCAAAAAAATTACAACGAATTAAATAACTAATATGCGAAAGAATATTGTTACGTATATAAAAAAATCAATAAACATGTAATTTACCAGAGAAAACTCCTAAGCTCAGATAATCATGTTTCGTGTAAGCACATATGCCATACAACATAAAATTCCTCTCTGTTGTGATGGCTCTTGATACATCGTATACATTTATCCCATCCCATAATTCCTTCAATTCATCTACCGATGGTTGTAAGTAGACATCCATATTCTTCACTTGTCTTCTACCAGGGACTATGAGAGCCAACATAAGATGTTCATTCTTCACAGACAAGCATGGGGGGATATTGTTATTAATCACTACTATAGGCCAAACATAATAGTTGGTATTCTGGAGGGAATATGGGTTGATGAAATCCATGGCTATGTTGAGTCGTAGAATTCGTACTTCATCCTTGAATTTTTCAGGCCATGTATCCTTTATATGCTTCATGGCTATTGAATCTATTGGGATTATCATAATTCCCAACTCACTTCTGTGTGGGGCATGCCATCCCTGCAACTCTTTGCAATGAAAGAGCCTTTGAATCCTTGGGATTATAGGCACGTGCCTCAATATCTTAAAAGGAGAACCATGTGATTTACCCTTATTTTTTGATTTATCATACCTATCATGCCCACATTTCAGACATATCTCATTGTCTGCATATTCTCCTCTATATAGAATACAATCATTTGGACATGCATGATATGATATGTACTCAACGCCTAACATTTTCAACAATTTATTTGCCTCTTCCTAGCTACCGGGCAAGATATTTTCATTCGGAAGAACCTTGTATTTGAATAACGTGTATTTGGTAATGAACAATACTAAATTTACATTAATGCCGATAATTATTAATGTTCATAAAATTTACCATTTTTAATGTTCATTGTGTGATTATATTTCTCAAAATATAAGGGACTTGATGGTCAATTACCTAGAAATTTCCGAGAAACATGCATTCGACAAGCCAAACTTTACTTTCAAGTTGTACAGTAACATCGTTGTCCCCAACTGGGTAGAATTTGACTGACCACCAAGTCCAAAGAGAGGGGTGGTGGAACCAAATTTCAGGCTTTCGAAAAAGGTATCAGCAATAGGAGCATCATCCCCTAGCTAATCATCATTCTTGAATGCATCTAACAACATTGTCTCCATGGAAGTTGTATCCCTTAAGTAATCATCCATAGCAAATTCTATTTGATTGCCTCCATTTCCAGCTTGTGAAGAATTACTATTACTGTAGTCATTCCTAATTAGTGAATTTGGACGTAGTGGGAATTGAATAGGTGGTTGATTCAACCATTCGTGGTATCGTTCCTCTCTGGTTTTTTCTCTTAATTCAACCTTCTCTTGATTTGAAATTTTTGTGGGGTGCAACGGAAGATGGTAGGTAGGTTTCTCATCATCACTAGAATCCTAATAATTTCAAAAAATATATTTGAACATTATTAGTACAAAATCGATGATATCAATTAGTAAGCACGTTGACAATGCACAATTAATTGGTTTGACGTTGAGCTAATTACATTAATATACCAAACAATTATTATTACCATCATTGCCCCGGGATTGTGGCTAGAAGATGGCATGTTGCAATTGGCAGGGTGAAGTGGCTATCCATTCTCATCTACCAACTGCGCCTTGTGGTATGTTGCTCCTTATAAGAGCTTCCGATGTTTTGGAGCTGTTTGAATATTTTGTGCATCTGAACTCGATTCCGAATCTGCATGAACTTACAAATTTGTATACATTAAATTGATTTAGTTGATTGACATGGGTAAAAAAAATAAATTCAATTAGATAATGAAAATATAAATAAAATATGAAGTAATTACGTTTGGAGATGGATAGGGAGAACTTCCCGATGGAATTTGAGAAATATTATGGAACAAGCTGGATTTTGAAGAATTTACCATTTGATATAATCATGAGATTTTATCCCTGCGTTTGAGCAAAATCAACAATAAATTTTGGTGTACATACCTAAAATTAATTTCAGTGCACTAAGAATGGACTTATTGTTATTGGTGCTAATGTACTATTAACCGCACCAGTGCGTTTTAGTTATTGCGCACTTGTGCAGTTTCACTAACTGACACACCAGTGCTGTTAGATAACAAACACACTAAATATCCAAAAATAAAAAAAAATTCACTACATTATTTTTTTGAAGTGAAAAAAAAGCGGTAAATTGAAAAATGGGCAGAAAATTATTTTCGGAAATCTAATTTCATAAAAAAGTTCTTTAAATAGTAAAAGATATTCATTATTTCATTAATTTTGCAAAAAATTTCAGGGAGGGATTTGCACGAGAGACATACCTAGAGCAAGAGAGCACGAGAGCCTTGTGGAGCAGCAAAATACTTTCGAACAACAACACTATTCAGAGAATTAGTATTTGAAACATCTGGTGATTTGCACAGAAACCCTGTAGTATAGTAAAATTGTTAAATTTTACTATAAGAATTGTTTTTTCTACAGTTTTTGTTGGATTTAATACATGCAGAATAAAATTTTTAAATTTTATTATGCATTTTTAGAAAATAAACAAGAAAGCCCATTCTTATGTTAAACCCTTGCTTCTTCTTGTTTATGTGACTTCACAATTAGGGATTTTCATTTTAGATTTATAGGGTTTATATTACTATATATGTCAGCCCTTGCATGATATATATATATATATATATATATATATATATATATATCGATGCGCACTGTTTAAAATAGTGCACCGATGCACTATTGTAGTATAGTGCACCAGGTGCGTACTGAAAAAAAAGACACTGTTTGATAAACACAATTTTTATTAATTTATGTTTGTGTTAATTAGTGCACCAATTTACATATAACGCACCGGGTCTTCTTGTTGACAAAGAGCACCGTATGATGTTTCTACTGTATTGGGAGTGGGTTTATAAGAACCTACCACACCACGTTCGATGCGTACTTTGGGAAATGCGCACCATTTTCTTGATTTTTTATTTTTTACCTGAAAAGTATCTGATTTATTTATAAAATATATTAATGAATGGTATGGTATAGTTTTCATATTGATAAATAAATGTCTGACAAGATTTCAAGTAACAAAAATACTGATAGCACATCGAGAAAAGCAAAAAGACAAGTTATTTGTAAATTATTTACAAAAATTATTATCTTTGAATTATATGTAAGTTTAACTAATATGTATTGTTTAGTGTGTATCATGTAGAGTCACAAAATGATGAATCTCGATAAGGTTATTTTTGATCTAAGACTACAAAAGCGTAAAATCTTGATGGAAAAATTGCAAAAGGATTAATCAGGTGAATGAAAAAATACTATCGATCCAATATGAGTTTCTTTTTTGAATTTTCATTAATGATATACTTAAAGATATTAGATAACATGTTTCAAACAATCTATTAATTCACACGTGTTTAATGTTCTACAAGGACCAACAACGAAGAAAATGAATGTTTTTCTAAGAAAAGAAAAAAAATAGAACATGCAAATGGAATGAATTGCTCCTTAGCTCATTTGGAGTGGTGCTAGAGGTTAACAAAAGGGGGGAAAACTTTTACAGAAATTTTAGGGATCTATTGAAATGAATGTATAGACATTATTTCCACTTACAATACAAAAATCAATCCAATGATTCCAAGAACCAAAATTTATTTAAACTACAGGATGAGTTTCCAGAGAATTGGTCAATGAGACATGTCACACTTTTAATAGCAAAAATGTAAAACGACCAAAAAGAAGGAATGAAAAAGTAATATTTCGCTAAATGTTTTTTCTAGAATTATATGTACATATTACTACAAAGCAATAATTTATAAATATCACTTTTTTTATATTTACTTTTCATATATCAATATAAAAATGAAACAGTTTATTGTCATGTTACACTTTCAGGAAGATTATGAAAATTTCAAATGATGAACCAACTGATATAAAAAATATGCCAGTAGGGATGTCCAAAAAGGTGTACAAGGAGGTGGTCAAAGAAATGGACATAACTGCATCACACAAGGAGCCATCTCAACAACAACGTGCTTCAAATGTAATATGTAATCATTGAATTTTTCAATTAAGTAAAATAAATATACAATTTAGCATTAAATACTAATTTGCAAGTATTTTCTTACTGAAAGAAAAGAAAATGGAACCCATTCAGCACATAAAATAGGACGACAAGGAAGAAAAGGGTTCATATCTATGTTTGTGAGTAATTGTTACTTCCTTATAAAAACTTAACTAGATTTCATTTTTGTATATTTTAAGTTGTTTTACAACAATCATCATTGAATGTATTCAAACACATGCTAACATACAAAGAAGAACCATCCGAAGAATTGATTGATATTGGGTTAAATATGGGTTTTCAGTATATGTTGGCATCTCATAAATGAATTGTGGAATTTGTAAGTATCTATCTTGTTTTACTTAGCTCCCTCTATAAGTAATAGAACATTTTTTATTTTTATATATTAAATCTATGATTTGTTATGGGGTATAAAACTTACAGGAAACAAAGTATGGAACTACACCAACAACTGAATTGTTGAGAGATGGCATGAAATTTGGTTTTGAAAGAATGTGTATAGTTCACGAGTCAATTCTTGCTATGGTACATTTATTTTCGATTTACATTTATGTATATTATTTAATATTGCAATTTTCATCATTCTCACCAATGTATATACACTCATTACACTTTATTTTTATGTTTATAGATGGAACTTGAAGAAGAAGAAAACAATCAACACAATGAAAAAAAAATTCCTCAAAATAACCCAAGTCATGGAAGTAGCTCGAGCAGTGACAGTAGTTCCAGTGACGAATGATGATCAATATGTTTGGATATCAAAGCAAGGTGTCGTATTTTTTAAATATTTGTCTGTGAAATCAGACATTTTGTTTAATGTAATGGACATAGTGTCCCAATTGAAAGACAAATGGATAGCATTAACACTACCATTTTGTATGAAAAAGAGTGTTTTATTCATATATATAAAATAAAATATTTTTTAATTTATTCTATTGCGTTCTCCATTGTTGCTGTGAAATGTTACACCATAGATTAAATATATGGATGATTAAATATTATAATGAAGAGATGTGAAATCTGATGATATGATATAACAAATTAATCCAAACATCACATTCAAATGCACTAATAAATATTTAATTGATATGAATACTATTATAATATATATGTCGAATTTTGATGAATAATGAATTTTAAAAAATCACAATAATTGCATTGTCACGGGTTTATGTTTCTAGAAAATACAAAATGAACACTGGTGTGTGTTAGTTACTACGCACCGGTGAGTTTCTAAGACCTATTGGCATCGCACAAATACTAATACCAATTAGAGCACCTGATGAGATTTATCGACGAATAACACCTGGATGGTCTGATAGGTGTTGCATGCACTGGTATGATTTTCCTTTAATGCACTAGTGTGTTTTTATAACTTAATGGCCCAGTGTGTTTTTACACCTTAATGGCCTGGTGCATGCACCTTCCATTGGCCCGATGCATCCTATTGGGTGACACGCACCAGGACATTGCTAAACGCCCCAGGGCATCTAGAATTTGTTTTCCATCCTGGTGCTTGGTATGTTTACAGTACTAGTGCGTACATAGTAAAACACATCGGTGTGTTCACACATGATGCAGACACTAATGAGAAAAACATCCGTAAAAACCTCCGGTTGCCTAGTTTTTTTTTATTTATGTTTAAGTTCCATTAGAAGCTCTGCCAGAACCTCCGTTACCGAAAACGGATGTTGTAGTAAATGCTTTTTTGACAATTTTGGCCAATTTTATAACACTAAAAACTTCCTTTATAACCTCTGCTAGAGGGTCTTTTCCTTGTAGTGTGATGGGGTGATTTGAAGCCTTTTTAATGGCCACTAATTATTTAAGACTTAAGTCCCCCTTCTTTTTTTTCCTTCCTTGGCCACAGTATAGGCCATGATACCTATTTTTATTATGAAAAACATACTAAATTACCATATTATCAACTATAAGTTTTGTTCATGACAATGTAACATGACCTATTAACCTCTAACACTTACTTAAAAATAAAAAAAATTATAATTTATTTACTAATATTAAAAATAATTTAATTTAATTCATTTATATTTGATTTTTACTTAGTGCAATGCTCATGTTTTCAAATGCTACCACTCATAAAAAAATAACTATGAAAATCACCCACAACATGTCATCCCTTATATTTACACTCACCTACTCCAACACTTTGTATAACTAAGAGAAAAGAAAAGAAAAGAAAACAACTGAGAGAACGACCAAAACACAAATCTAGGTAGCTATCACCATCATGCTAGACCACAATCAAATAAAACCAATAGAATATCTCCATTTTTTGAAAAGCCTTCTTGCTCTATTGTCGAAATACAATGAATTATTAAAATTTAAATTAATATATTATTGTTCCCTAATGCTTATGTTAGAAGAAGTGTTAGAGGGTGGGGAAGAAACCGAAGGAAGCATTTTTTAATATCACAAAAGAAAAATATGGGCATATGTTTTTGATGAAAATTTGTAATTTCACTGAAGATGCTAATTCTTAGAAGGATATTTTAGAAATAACGTCCTACGCCAGTTGTTTACCCGATGTATTTAACACCCATTTGGCTATTGTGAAAGCCCAAGTGGAGTTCTCTTGAATTGAATGAGATATGGTAGATGGGTATTTTACTGGTCCATGAACTCCACAGGGGCTTATGGTCTTGACGGTGTATTACTTGGGAGAGAGATATGGGCTTGAAGTCTCTGGATGTAGGAATTCATTTGTTGTTGAATATCATTTACATGATATGGAGGAGAAGGAATTGAAGCATTTAGTACCAAACAATTTGGGTGGCAGTGGATGTTGCAAAATCAATCTAAAATGCAGGTGTAGGTGGAGATGGGATTCTCTGGCTCATGCATGCATGTTATTGTTAATCAAGGTTGTCATTGATGCCAATATGGAATTGGCCAAGATGGAAAATATTCTCAATATGCCCTAGAATGTGATGATAAGGTTGAATACAATAGATGCATGGTTTTAGACGATGATGTCATAACTCTTGTTTGATAAAAATGGAATCAATTAACATGTCAAACCACTAATGAAGAAGTCTTAAGAAGTTCCAAGTGCCAAGTGGCAATCATATGCCTTATTTGATTATCTAGATCTTAAGTACCATTGAAGTATTTAATAGCCCTCAATGACATATGGAGGACTACACTTTATGATGACATACACTTGAAAAATGACCACACTTGATGATGGCACTTGATGAGGTCTTGATAACATGGTTAGAGGTCATTTGATGATTGGAATATTGCTTTGGAGCTGTTGACAAATTAATAAAGGTTGCACTATGACATATTTTTGCACTAATATATGATGACATTGATGATACGTGATGCTACATAAATGTTGCACTCCTACATATTGACTATATGATCCTATGATAACAATGAAGAAGCCAAATAATGAAGAAGCCACACTGACCCAAGCATTCATCTTGCTGTCCCAAACTTTTTTATGCATAAAATTAAAGGACAATCACAAAGTAAAATAATTTTCACCATATCAGAGGCAACATTTTTTTGTGAGACCATCACCATCCTTTAGAGCATAATTTTAGCTTTCTAGTGAGCTATTAATTGGCCCGAAACTCCAAGTGGTTTGGGAGATATGTATTTTTCAAGTTAAAGAAAATAAATTTGTCCTTGAGCCAACCTACACTCAGTCACTCATTTCGGCCTCCCTCCAAACATATGTGACCTTTCAAATTTGATAAACTACTATAAATATAAAACCGAAGAACCTCATTTCAATCACAAAATTTTGATCAACCATTACAGGAATATATTTACAGCAACAAGGAAAATAATGACGGCTGAAGAGAGAAGTTTGGGCATACTTCAATATTGGGACAGCTTCAAATTTAAAATATAGACATCGGACTGTGATTGTGGAGATCAGTTCGGACCTGTGGAAACCCTTCTGCAATTCGGACCAGTGGAAACTCTTCTACAGTTCGAACCTGTGGAAACCCTTCTACAATTCAGACCTGTGGAAACCCTTCTGCAATTCAGACCTGTAAAGAATTCAGAGCTCGGATCCCTTGCAGAGAAATAAAGAACTAAGTTTAAACAGTAGTCAGTTACCTTATCTTTGAGCTCAAAACAGTGACATATGTGAGGCTTTGTGACAGATTTTTGAAGGCTCAACTTCAGCAATAAAATCTATGGACATATATCATATGTGGAGGCCGATAACCCTAGAAGGCACCTCATTCTAGGTTACATAAACACATAGGAGAAGTGAAGTATTTGGGTCTATTTTGAAGGCTGGATACAGAGGTCCAAACCTATTCACTGTTGCATAAGTGGTTCATACTAGCCTCTATACATTGCATGGATTTGGAATAGACCTAGATCTTGGTATAGGCTCAGGAATAAAGGTTTGACCTCTTGATAGGCTCAGCAAAGAAGAAAGAACTCTGAATTGTTGATAATTGTGGACCTTCTTGAGCATTTGAATAGTAGTATTGTTTCAAACCTTGACATCTATACACTTGGACTTGTGAAGAACAAAGGAACTTTAAATATTGAGTTTTTTTCTAGCCATCACAACCCTTCTGAAGGAGGAAACTTAGCCCTTGACAAAATTGTTGTGAAGACCTTAAATCTTGGAAAGGGCAGACATATCCTCTGTTTTGGAGTAGACTTGTCCTCAAAGTAGACATTGAAGATTTCTTAGGGCAGGCTATTGAAGAAAACCTTGAGCATATCTTGGAGATGACATTGAAGATCCATTGAAGGGAATTGGAAGACTAATAGAAGATGATCCTGGAATCTTGTAGACCTTGAAAAGCAGTTGGAGCTGATCTTGAGCGTACCTCGGAGAATAATCAAGAAGCCTACTGGAGACATTGTTGAATACCATGATGCATTGGCCATCATGAGGTGAACATGGACTTCTATCTTGGGTAATATGAAGAGCAGTGGTGACAACTTCATGATAAGATAAGGTTGTCATTGATGAAGTGATTTGGAGAAGGCATTGTTGAGAGCGAAGATATTGTCAGGGAAGATTGCAGAAGAGATTGGGAGCCTTGAAGATCATCAAACTTATCTTAAAAAATTGAAGTAGTGGGTTGAATCCATAGAGGATAGGTGTCCTCAAGAAGACTAGGTTGGTTCCTGTACTAGAGATAGGGTTGGAGCCTCAAAGTGAAAGGTTGGAGCCTTGGAAGATAGGGTTGGTGCCCTTGGAGGTTGAAGCCTTGTGAATTCCAAGTAGGTGCTTGGAAAAGTACACATTGGTGCTTGGAAGGATTTAATATTGATGTCTTCATCTAGGGTTGGAGACCTACACATTATTGTATTGAATTTATTATAAAGAAGAAATTAATAAAAGTATTTATTCCTATTGTTCATTTTGTGTTCTAATTATAAGTGATCTAACTAGTAAAAATAACAATTGAAAAAAAATATCGATTCACCCTCCCTTTCAGTATTTCCAACAATTGGTATCAGAGCCAGTACCTTCACTCAAAGCCTAACAGCTTGAAGGTTGTTCATTAGAACACAAATGGCAAAGCCAAGGAAGAAAGTCTCCAATCCTCCTAAAGACGTGTCTTCCTCTACCATCGAAATTGAAGTCAATCAATTTGCGAATGTTCCATTGTTCAATGGAAACTTTGATATATGGGAGGCAAGGATGAATAATTTCTTGAAGACCCAAGGAATTGAAGTTTGGAAATCAGTGATTACTGATGATATGATGGATGAAGAATCCAAGGAGTAGAGTACAAGAGCAATGAAGGCAATTTTGAATGGGCTACCAAATTTTATGAAGGCCAGTTTTGAAAAATGCTCATCAACAAAAGTCATATGGGACAAAATTCATGATCTTCACTCAAAAGGAATGTTGACAATGATCTCTAGTCAAGAAGAATATGGAAAGCAAGAAAGAATTCCAGAATCCATAAAGGAAGCTGAAGATAAGAGAGATGACAACAAGGCTAAAGAAGACATAGAAGATGAAGATAACAAAGAAGACTTTGAAGAAGTTCTCTTGAATAAACTTATGGCTTCCATGAAAGAGATTAACAGTTTGAAAAAGGAAAATGAAGAACTTAAGAGGAAAGCACAAGATGGTGACAAAGACAAGACAAGGAAGGAACATGACATTTCATGCTTAAAGTACAAGAAATAAATGAGGAGCTCGCCAAACATAAGGAGGAATTTCATCAAAACAAAAGAAAAAATCATGAAGAAGTCATATCTATGACAAATCAACTAGATAAGGAAAAGAAAAGGGAAGAAGCTTTGTCAAGCCACCTTGAACAAATACTTAAGAGATTGAACAATATTGAAGCAGATATTGGCTAACATAATAACAGGCTCTCTTAGACCAACGAGAACAGTGTTGGAAGTGTGGCGATTTGGGTGATGAAAAATTGGCATTCTAGAAGGATGAAAGTTGACGAAGAAGAAAAGGAGAGAAACACCATGATATACCAACTGGGCAAAAGGATGAAGAAATCTTCAAATTAAAATTAGATGTCAATCTTCTCAAGGCCGAAACATGTGAAGCTACACAAATAAAAGAAGAAATGGAGAACAATCTAGCAAAGGAGAATGAAGGAATCTTTATAATGAAATCAAATATCATCTCCCTTAAAATCGAAGCACATGAAGCAACAAGGATGATGGAAGAAATGAAGAAGCAACTAGTTATGAAAGATGAAGATTGTGAAAAGTTGAAAGGAGAAATTGTCTTTCTTAAAAAGGAAGTTGACTTGCTGAATAAGAACTTGAAAAGCTCTCAAACCCTAGATGACATCTTAAGTCATCATGTCTCTGCTCTGTTAGGTTTGCTGCTGTCAAGAGGCAAATTCCTCCTACATGAAGAGACATCCCACCAGGCCCTAGAGTGGTTTACCAAATAAGAACATTTATGATATCAATTTTGTTGTTGGGGTGCAGATGTAGGACCCGATAGACAAGTTACCGTACGTCCAAAGGCTGTTGTCGCCAAGAGTGGCTACCTTTTGCCCTGTCGAGACAGATTATGATCTGCTGTTTTCAACATGCCGTACACTTCATACATATGTAACCAAAACGATACACAACATATTATCCTCAAGATCCGTAATTACCAAACAAATGAGAAGATTCAATTGCATCAATAAACACAACACAATGATGGAACCAATACCATAGTCAAGTATATTAATGAAAGGAAGGAAGAGTACAACCAAGCTTCAATGTTGTGGTCTCCTCCAACAGGGTTCCAGCGGAGCGTATCTCACAAAAGCTCGTCAGGAATTCGGACGGGGCTCTGTCTACGAAATTCTCCTTAGTTCTACCTTCTCGATAGAAATTACTCAGCTATAGTATCTCTTCTCCAAGTTCAGATTCTTGGCTATATGTTTAGCTAGCTTTGAGAGGGAGAGGTTAGGATCCCTATAATCATGGAAGGGAGACCTATCTTCAAGGAGTGTTCCATTGGAGAAGGAAACCACTACCTAAAGAGGGAGATCTGTGGCTCATCGAGTTAACCACTTCCTGTGACTCATCCCTGAGGTGGTTAAAGGAAACTTCTGCCTCTAATTTGTTAAAAAACATTCCCAAAAAGACTGGCGCGGGCACAACAAAGAGACAGAGCACTAGCTGGTGCGGTCTCTAATGTAAATCCTCCACACTGGCGCAAGGGGTGAACTGGCTACCCGTGCCAAGGCCAAAACATAGGTTTTTGTGGGCTTTCTGAGGAAATGTTCAACAGGAGAAATAATGCCCTTATGGAGAAGGATGCAAAGAAGGTGATTGCAGAGTATGACACTGCTCACAGGTCATGGGAAAGACCCTCCAATATGCGGGGCGAGGGATTGCAGGGACGGTGACAGAATGTTGTGTAACAGATGCCCCCTAAAGCATGAGGTTCGAGAGAGAGGGAGGGGTGAAATGCTTTATGAGAACACATTCGACCAAAACATTGTTGTCGAAAAACCTGCAAGTACAAATACAACTGATATATCTGATACATGACATGTGGCATGGGCACAGCCATCCATAATAGAGTACATAAATAAAGAGATCCGAGGTATGCACATAGCCATCCAACAGTAGGGATCAACAAACAGAGTCAGGTATGGTTGCAGCCATCCAATCATAAGAGTCATATAAAAAGTCATAGTAATCCACAAAGAACTTGCAGCCTGGATTTCATCAGACAAAATCTAGGGTCTTGTGCTCCATCTCGACCCGAACAAAGTACAAATTCGAGCATGTGAATATGTAAGCTGAAGTCGAACATGCAATAACATCATCTTATTACCATCCAATGATGAAAGTTGTTAACAGACACGAGAGAAACCACCAATAATGATAATGGTTCTCAAGGTACAAAAGGTACAATCCACGGAATGTGAATAGTGATCTGACGTCCAACACTCGTAGAGTCAGTCGATCGAAGGCCAATGATGTGGACCTTGCGTCGAGTGCGAAGCACCTGCCATTGAGGCATGCGGGCTCCAAGGTACCTGAAGGGAGTCTCTAGATCAATTTCCCAGATAATGAGCTGGAGTCAACAGGAAGCGACCTTGATCGAAGGTGGGCCATAATGTTTCCCACATCATCAACACGAGATAGAGGAATATGATTTTTGTGAATCAAGACCAACAGAGAATTAGAGGGAGGTTTAAAAATTCAGAGGCAAACTTCTCTTGAACATATTGGCGGAACGACACTAGATTTGGCAGTATTTGACATCAAGGGATCTGAGTTCATGGTGACGTGGCAAAGAGCAGATGAGCGGTCAAAAGAGATTACACAAAACCATGGAGGCAAACAAATAACGAGATGAGATGTCCCCAACCCAACACGAATGCAGACAAGTGCCATGTTCAAGAGTGACATACTGCCAACACAACTACAATCTGGTTCCATTTTCCCACACCATTTTTGGCTAGTACCCCAATTATTTTTGAAAACAAGCTTGAAGGGGATAGCATATGCTTGCGAGTAATTTTTTCATTCGGAAAAATCCAACCTAGAACATTTTATGAGCCCTAGGAAGGAGGAACTCGGGTAACGTCATAACGACGGAGTCTGATGTCATCAGTTTTAACAAGCCTGACAAAGGGAGAACTTGACATCTTTTTATATTTAGAGAGTTTGAAAAGAAAGTGGAAAATAAAAATACAGTAGTCCCTTTTCGTACATAGTCTCTTAGATCCGAAAAGGTAGAAAAATGTGTCTGAGAGAACCTCTTAGTTGCGATAGGCTAAGGTATTCCTTTCTCGTAAATAATCTATCCCAACCCAAAAAAGGGGTAAACGTATACTGGGTAGATATTGTTTTGTAGCCAATTTAACGAGTTCAAAATGATAAGCGACTTGGAAATCTTTTCAGTTTTAGAGAATCAGAAAAGAGCTGAAAGGTGACTCCAATAGTGACTTTTTCATGTTTTTATCGAGTCTGAAAAAGTATAAAATACAACTCGTTTCTTCCTTATAACCATGTGAAAACCTATCGCTGCACAAAAAGACGCGTGTAAAACGTATTCCTCGAAAATAATATGAAAATATATCGACAAATATGTTTTAAAACCTATTTATGATTTCGTAAAGTTATAAAAGATCATAAGTGGTAAAAATTATTTAATTTTCACTTTTACCTCTTTGCAGAGAAACAATGACATGTTTTCCTTGTGATCTTCTGGCGATGATTGTGAATAATCCAGTGAACCAATCCAGATTCCCTCAGTTTCAGGTAAGAGCCGACACCATTTGCTATCTTTTGAGCCATATTTCATTACTTTAATTGTCATTTTTAATTCCTTAGGGGAGGATTTGTAAAAACTATGGCATCGTGGTTGGCACAGGTTTCGGGCACAAACCCGTGCCAATCGACCCTTTTTTACATAGGGGTCGCGCCAACCGAGCAATCCAAAATCCGCCTTAATTTCAAGAAAATGCAACCATTTGATTACAAATTTTAATGCCTAAGGAGACTTACAATGTTCATATGAACAATGCATGCAGGTACAAAGGAGAAAAGATGGGAATTGAGTGGAAAGAGAGAGAACACAATGAGGAGGATGAACAAGCCATGGAAAATGAACAATGCATGAACACCCTTAGAAATTGTGGGCTCAAGAAGTTCTTCATGACACCGTGTCTCCAGGCTCAGCCTGAATTGTTTCAATATTTGATAAGCATTTGGGACGAAGATCAGGAAAAGTTTGTACTTCGGTATCAGGTGCTTGAACTCGAAGTTTCTGATGTGTATTTCATCACTGGATTTTTGCGTAGGGGTACAGTCCCTATCTTGACCGGTACCCGTCCTTCCGAGAAAATAATGGCAATGGTAATTGACAGGGTGTGCCGAGGGGCACGAAAAGGAACAGGGAGTGGCAAAGTGGATATCCAAACCATCCCTGACCTAGCACTAAGAGTAGTGCTGTATACTATCACACGGGCTGCATGATCACAAGCACCGCATGAGGCCACAAAGACACAACTACTCCTAGCTTCAGAGTGCATGAACCCGACCATCTTCAACTGGGCCAAGGCTGTAACCATTAACATCAAACGACAGCTCACTAAGTGCAAGAAGTGAAAACTAAAGCATTTTGGGTACAAATCGATCTTGGTATCATTCTTCTTGGAACGGTTACCCATATTCTAGCGTCAGGAGGTTATTGTCCCGATGCCACCACCCACAGAGACATGGATGGCCCGATGGGCTGCGCTGATGCCTAGAGTAGGGGGTGGCCAACAGATGTCCTGGACACCAGAATTTTTTGATTGGCTCTGACGACAACTGATTGTCATGGAGGATTGGCCCTACGCCAGCACAGACTTCACCGGAGACCCAGACCTCCCGCTCCTGGAGGGAGAGGATTGGGATGAAGAACTAGGTGAGACTCATTTTTTATTTTCATGAGTTTATAATTTATTGGTATATATGCATGTTCTGACAGTTATTCTTATATGTATGTAGATGTTGGCCTAGAGCGTCCTGCAGGTATGTCGCCGATAGCGAGGCGAACTCCTTGTGATTTCGATCCTCATGGTGAGGGTATTGATGAGGAGTTAGTACAGAACTTGGAGGGGATCACCTGTGGGATTCCAGACTATGCCCATTTTGACGATGTTCCTTGAGCCTATCAGAGGCACACTGTAGGGGTACCGAGTCGTATCCACCGCTTGCTGAGGCAGTTGGTACGGGCAGTGATGTGCTATCATGAGCACCACGCCGATTAGGTGCTTAGGCTTTATTTCCACACATTTTTGAGAGACATGTTGTCTCACGATGTAACTGAAACAAACATATATTATTTTTTGGGTTTTATGATGCACACGTTGCAAACAAAAGATATATATATACATCTATTTTCTACATGGCTCTATTTACATATGATGATGTTTTATAAATTGCGCAAATGTCTATCTAGCACAATGTTAGCTATTTCATCAGTTAATGTATTCATTCATCTTTGTATATGTTGATATGTGATGAAATCAAAATGTCTTTCAAGTAAACGAATACACAAATACAATCTCAAAATGCATGGGTTCGAACCGAATAATGACTGTTAAGTTGAAGAACAACAAGCTGCAAATCCAAATTCACAAGCAACGCACATATGCCGAGGTTAACTGCCTCGGTTAATGGTTCCAAAACAACACTATATTCAGCGACATTGTTTGTAGTCGGTCCTAAACAAATACCTTGTAAGTTAATGAACTCACCGACAGGATCATAAATTACCCAGGATGCCGAAGACAAGTTCCTGGTACTGCGAGAAGCACCATCTGTGAAACCGACATAAGGGGAAATAGACATCTGCATAAGAAACAAGACCCAATAAGAAGAAAAAAGCTCACAAAGCACATCAAACCAAAACATGCACAAAAATGAAAAAATCACCTATGTACACATATCATGCATGAATGACTCAAGCATAATACTTTTTCAGGTACAACCCATTCCTGGGCTGTGATAAGGGATAATCTTCATAAGCAATAAGCTCATAAGCCCCATTCTATAACACATGTTTGACAATGTAGGGCCCATGCCACATGGGTTGGAATTTTCCTACCCCCAGCTTGTCATGAGCTTGGTCGTACAAGAGAATGAGATCACCTTCGATAAAAGAACGAGGGGAAACTGTTTGGTCAAAATGGGCTTTGACTCGCTTCTTCTATGCTTCAATGACCAAGGCAGCTAAGCGACGAGTTTCATCCAATCTCTCTAAGTAGAGGAGACGCTCTTCCTCAGGCGACGTGTTAGGTAGTAATTCCACAGCTAGTTTCAGTGAAGGGATCTCACATTCAATCGGAAGAGTAGCTTCCAGATTGTACACCAACTGAAATGGAGTGAATCTGGTTGCACTCTTGATCGATGTTCGATAAGCCCATAGAGTTGAAAACAACATGAGATGCAAATTTGATTTATGAATCCCAATTGTTCATTGAAGCATTGTAACAGGGACTTTGTTTATGACTTCAAGTTGGCCATTAGCTTGAGGATAATAAGGCTTTGAGCTGTCGTGATGCAGACCCAACTTATACATCAGCTCTGCCATCATATAATCTAAAAAATGAGAACCATGATCAGTAACGATGGCTTGAGGGACACCAAACCGAGCAATAACATGATTGAATATGAATTGTGTCGTTGTATTACCGTCCATAGCCAATGTAGGCATTGCTTCGGCCCATTTCGTAAAATAATCGATGGCGACGATAATATAGGCATGCCCCCTGGCCGAACGAGGGTTACACGTCATAAAATTGATGCCCCATTTGGAAAAAGGACCAATGGTAATGATAGGGTGTAAAGGAACAGGTGGCTCACACATCTTGTGTTGATATATCTGGCACGCATGGAATTTGCGTACTGCAACAATGTAATCTTTAAAAATGGATGGCCAAAAATAGCCAGCACGAAGGATCTTCTATGCGGTGGCATAACCAGACATGTGACAACCATAGGCGCCACTGTGGCAGTCATTTAAAAATTTCTTAGCTTCCTCTAAGGTCAGGCATCGGTGGAGTACAGAATCGACTCCAACATGATAAAGGGTATCTCCAACAATGCGATAAGGTTGTGACTGATGCCGAATGCGGCGTCGAGCATCTTTTGTTAACTCAAACCTAAAAGTAGATGTTTGGAGATACACGATGATATCATCGTACCATGGATCGAGGGTGCTAATCAAGAAGAGAGTTTCATCTGAAATACGATCCTCAGAATGAGAAGGAGCAGAGTCGGCGGGGAGAGAACAAATCAAATCAGCAAAAACAAGTGATTTCTTAGATTTGGCAGTAGTGAATACCAAATCAAACTCTTGGAGGATAATGATCCACTTCGAGTATTTTCCCCCTAGCAACTGCCGAGACAGAATATAAGTCATGGGGTTACAATCAGAAACCATGGTAACCATGCGTAAAAGGATGTAATGACGAAAACGCTCGACGGCCTAGACCACAGCCAACGCTAACTTCTCGACATGTGCGTAATGCGTTTCAAGGTAAAGAAGGTTTCGAGACAAGTAATAAACGACATGCTGGTTACCATCATCATCATCTTGAACCAAAACCATGGCGATTGTATTGAAGGCGGCAGCTAGGTAGAGGGTGAAATCACGATGGTAATTCGGAGGACGTAATAGAGGAGCGCCAACAAGCAACGTCTTAAGCATATCAAAATATTTCTAAGCAATCTCATCCCAACAGAAAGGGACGTCCTACTTTAAAATTCATGTGAATCCTTTGGCTACTTCAGCGTAGTTTAGGATAAAACGATGCAAGAAATTTTCTTTCCCTTGGAGACTCTGAAGCTGGCGTAATGAGGATGGGGTGGGGAGATTAACAATAGCCTCAACCTTAAGTGGGTCAAGGCGAATTCCGTCTTTAAATACGATAAACCCTAAAATTCTACCAGAATCGACGCAGAAGACACATTTATGCAGATTGAGCCGAATGTTGTAACGTCTACAACGAAGAAATATCTGGCAGAGATGTTCTAGGTGGTCTTTCCGCACAGCCAAATGAGCTGGAAGGTCATCTAGGTATGGTTGAACAATATGCTGAATATCGTGAAGGGCATAAGACATCGCTCACTAGAAAGTGGCCCCTGCATTCTTCAAGCCGAAAGGGATTTTATTATACGCGAATGTTCCCCAAGGATAGATAAAAGCGGTCTTGTGTTGATCGGATGGGAGAATGTTGATCTGATTATAGCCAGAAAAATAGTCCATAAGGGAAAAAATCTCACTCCCCACACAATCGTCAATGATATGATCGATGAAAGGGGTGGGATAATTATCCTTAGGACAGGCCCGATTGATATCGTGATAATCAACATAGACGTGAATTTCTCCCTGCTTCTTATCTACATGAACAATGTTAGAAACCCACTCTGTCAGAGGAATCAGATAAATGAAACCCACTTTGAGAAGTTTTTCAACTTCAGCTTTTATGGTGGCAGCTTTCCGAGGATGCACAGGAGGAAGACGCTGGCGAACTGGCTTTGCACTTGGGTAGGTGGGAATCTCATGCACCACAATACTGGGGTCAATTCTAAGCATCTCTTCGTAAGACCAGGAGAAAAAATCGTGAAATTTGCGAAAGAGGCTAGTATACACTTGGACTTCCTCGAAAGAGAAAGTGACTCCCACATGGATGTTCTTGACAATTCCCAGTGTCACGGAAATGTTGATAGGCATCATTTGTTCAATGTTCCCCAAGTTACCTTCAACGAAGACTTCATGAGTCAAGATAGGTGTTTTAAGTGGCGAAGAAGGAACTTGAGATGAAAAATGCTAAAGACAGTTATACATTGCCCTGAGGCCATGCATAAACAAGGAACGATGATGCCCATCGCTCCAGAGTAGATCTTCGAGAGACATGGTTTCCATGATAGCCTCATCGGATGGAAACACTACTTTCAAAGGATCCGACGAATCTGCATAGCCAAGCCAAGGGGATTGAGAATAAAAGTCAAGATACATGCTCAAAGGAGCACTTTAAGGAGGGGGAGAATCAGATGTAGCTGTAAGCTCACAATAATTGATTTCAATTGGACTGAGCAACATTGAATCCCCAAACGAATCAACCTGTTCAGGTAAAGGGACAATCCATGGGTCATCTTACCGAGAGACCATATTAACTTGAATGATATTTGGTGGCAGAAGGGGAAAGATACCCATGAGAGTGGGATCTTTGAAAAGACCTGGCCCTACACTGTCAGGGGGAGAAGGAATCTGATCCACGTATGGCACATTGTTCTCAGAAGATGAGGTAAAGAATGACAACTGATCGATAGTAATGATTTTTCCCTCGTGTGGGAACTTTAGAAGTCGAAAGAGGGTGGACGGAACGTACAACATGGCGTGAGTCCAACTTCAACTGAGTAGAATATTGTAATTGAGTTTAGCGTCGACAACTTCTACTTCAACATTGACCGTCTTTCCTTGCAATGTGATCGACAAGCTAGCAAGAACACCCAAGGGTTTCGATTCCCTTCCATCGAATGCCTCAAGGGCATTGGGTGACAAAGTTAGGGCTGGAGAACCAATAGCCTTCCAACAAGCAGATGACATGACGCAGGTAGATGCACCCTCGTCCACAATGGCTCTATGGATATTGAGACCGTTAATGTCGACTTGTATGACAAGCGCAATCTGGTGTGGAAGTCGGGGGACAAAATTCTCCAGGTCGAAAGAGAGAAGGCTAGAATCAACAGGATCAATCCTGTCGATCGCAGATAATAAATCTTTCCATTGAGACGGACAACTCTGAAGCACTTCTAACATGGACATCACAGATGACGCATGTGCTAAGTCCTCAATGATACTGTAATGTTGAGCAGCACAGGCGTTAGGATTATAAGAAGACTTTCGGAGAACACCTTTGGAAGGTGCCCGTACAACGGGTTCATCATTGGGCCTTTCAATCTTAAGAGGTCCAAAGGCAAGTGGGGGAGTAGGACCATCAACAAATTCTTTCCCGGCTGCCTAGCATGATCCAGCATAATATTTTGACTGAGTAGTGATGGAAATGGGTGCAGAACCATTTATCATGAATACTTGAGAGCCAAACGACGTAGATGGCAAAGGTTGCTTGACCATCTAGGTTTGCTGAGATGGGAAAGGTTCTTTAAGGACTGCCGGAGTTCCCTTAGAGCCCTTGAGGAGTTGACTAACCTTGGATGGTCTAGGACAATCCTTAGTGTAGTGTTCCTCATCACAAATCAGACAGGGATACTTCAGCATTCACTGCGAACAATCATCAGCACGAGGTTTAGACGATTCTGGTTTTGGGGCATCGGATTTGGCCTTTCCTTTACCCTTATTTATCCCCTTGGAAGTCTAGTCTGCAAGATTGGCCTAAACGACGTTGACCTCCGAGGTTTTACCAGAATCCGGGGTAGCCTGAGGAGCAGAATTATTGGAAGAATTAGATTTCTGCTTCCCATTAGAAGACTTGCGTGAAGTCTAAGATACGGAACCAATAATGTCGTTGACTGATGGGGTAGCTGACGTTTTAGAGGTCCTAGGTCATGGAGCCTTAGTCAAGATGTCATACAAAATTCCCGATTGAGAGTGCACTAAATCAAGGTACTAGGCATGAGCAATGGCTTGTTCCTCGATTACACATGCCCCCATGGTGATGTATTTCGCAATATGATTGACAAAAGAGGTAGTGAACCAATGAGTAAGAAGCTGATCAGGAATTTCGAACTTCATTAGGTGATGACGCCATCTCCATTCATGAATGTGGTCTGAGATATGGGTAGCCCGATCCTATTTCAAGGATGTTAGGAGATGCATCCCAGCTTCATAACGAACCGACAACTGGAAATGAGTAAGGAATGCCATAGCAAGAGTGTTGAAATCTTGAAAGATGCCATGAGGTAGTTCGATATACCACTTAGCAGCAGCTCCGGTGAGAGTGCGCTGGAAGAGATGGAGTCGAACAGAGTCATCCATCCAAGAATTGGAAGAACACCATAAATGATATGTCATGACGTGTGATTGGGGGTCTTCTCCAGACTTGCCCTCAAAGTTGGGACAATCACCAGGAACCTTCGTTGGAACCAAAGGCCAACAAGGATTATGAAGAATGGGATCATTTGTCAATTTGGACACGTCCGGTAATTACAACGTGGCGAGGAAAGGTAATTGCGGGTTAAAAGGCATAGTAGGTCCCCGATAAGGACCCGTACCCATATTCCATCCTGACTGAGTATAAATCTGCCCCCATTGGTTTTGTCTCGAAGGATTCAGACCATAAGGGGTATAAGTCGGATAATTTGGTTGAGGACTAGGATGCGGAGGTTGAAAACTAGGATACTGATTCTGAGTATACGAGGGTCCTGATTGAGCAACATAAGGATTTTGTTGCGGAATATAAGTATAGCCTAGCAGTTGAGGGTTATAAGTAGGACCTTGAGGCGGGTTGTGTACCGGTCGATATTTACCTTGAGGGTAATGACCGCCTTGGGGTCGAACGGGCTGCTAATAAGTAGGACCCTGCTGAGTCGGATAAATCAGGCGCAGAGGTTGATTCGGCTGCGGTATCGAATAGAGTGGCGGCCGAGCAGGGTGAACTGTCTGTGCAGGTTGGCCTACCTGAGCAGGTTGACTTGACTGATGAGGGCCACCAGGTTACCCCTGCGGAGCAGGCTGGCCTGATGGCTATGGTGGGCCAGGTTGTGCCTGATAGCCAGGTGGATCTAGAGCAGGACCATAATACGGCCCTGGCTGTGCAACATTTGTACCAATCAGAAGATATGGTTGTTGAGGTTGCACCAAAGGTTTTGACAGATAGATCTGCCCCCCAGGACCATAAGAAGGTCCAGGTTGATATACCGATTACCCAGCTAGTCTTTGAGGTTGCCCTGGTTGGATCACAGGCTGAGCTTGTCAAGGTTGACCTTGAGGATTCTAGGGCTTCCCTTGCGGGCCGTAAAATAATCCTTGCTGGACCGAAGGTTGTCCTGTAAGGGTTGTCCTTGTGGGTCATACACATACCCTTGCTACACCAAAGGTTGTCCCTAAAAGGGTTGTCCTTGTGGGTCATAAGCATATCCTTGCTGAACCGAAGGTTGTCCCTGGAAGGGTTGTCCTTGCTGGTTAGAAGTTTGCACAGGCAAGGTAGGTCTAAATCTGGAAATGAACTGATAAGCCTCAGGAGAAGGCAAATAAATAGGGTTTCCTTGCTCATAATAATGAAACGAGAGTGAATAAATCGGGGTACCATCCACACCATAATGAGAAAAATAAGGACGATTAGGATCCTGAGGGGACTGATTGGTCTGGGAGCTCTGCTGCTGAACAACCAGCTGATACTCCTCAAAAGAAAGACCGTCAGGGATTTCCATGGCAATCGAAGTCTCTATCGAAGTGGAAACTCCTGACAACTGAGCGGTGACTGTCAGTGTCGATGCAGCCATGCAGACAGTAGGCCTAATGGGGATAGATGTAACAAAAGGCATCGACGAGATAGGTGTCATCGGCGACATCCCTAATGATGGAAGGACCGGCCCCCTTGGCGGAGTTTATGGTACCATAGAGGCAATACCAGCTATAATCTGGCCCAGAGACCTATATCCGGTTGGAAGTGACATCGATGGTGAAGATTGAGCAGGCTCTTGATGAATGTCTCAGGGGAAAATTTGGTATTCTTCATCAGAAACAGGAATACCCTCACTGTCGATAGGACCCGAGGAGTCCATGTCTGAATCCACCGTGAGATCTTGTAAAATACTATGGGGGCTAGGAGGTATGATAACAGCCAAAAATGGTGATCCCGATGTAAGAGGGGGAAAATGTTCCCCGACCCCAAACCCAAACTAAGTGTTTGAAAGAGGCCAATTGAATTCAACTAGTTCTCCAAAGGGGTGCTCTGACGAGATGATAGGCTGCTGAAGCTCGACATACCTAGAGGTTTGAGAAGTTTCAGATGAATTGTCCGAGAAAGGACTAGCAGTAGACGAAACCAATGGTTCCGC
Source organism: Pinus albicaulis (assembly GCA_034641835.2). Lineage (NCBI taxonomy): Eukaryota > Viridiplantae > Streptophyta > Pinopsida > Pinales > Pinaceae > Pinus > Pinus albicaulis. The sequence goes on from CM076571.1 coordinate 741,686,781, forward strand.
CACTGTGACTGTAGCACACCAGAAAATGGAAAAATATCAAAAAAGAAGATTCTTGGATCAAACCCAAGGAAAACAAAGACAGGTCAAGTAATAAAACTTTTAATGGGCATGTAATCGTAGGTAGTTTATTTTACCACATTGAAACCAAAAATTTGATGTTTCATGTTTTAAGAGTCAAGAAACAGTCAAAGATGACTCTATTCTCTTTCAGTTTTAAGCGAGCGTGAAAGGACAAGTGCTCGATGATCTTTTCAAATTTATAGAGTCAGTAAAGATAAAAAATGACTGCTCAGGTAGTCTAGGTAAAAGGGTGCACCAGGTTCCCGTGAACTGCCATATACACCTTGGTTATAAAATGAAAGAGAAATCAACCAAGGACTTGACGTACGTGTAAGTAGTCTCCCCAAATGCTGTGCTTGGTGTATCACGGTCACTAGGCGACAGACTTGGCTTCCTACGAATAAAAGGATTGCAACCTAGAGGGGTCTCCCTTTATATACTCAACGGTACGGGGAGCGCAAGTCCGTACTAGCGCTGTCTGAAGCCAAATGGCAAGCGAGAGCTGCTAGGTTTAAAGACGTCAGAACATGTCTCTAACTTAGACCACTAAATGTTTCGTTAAGTTTCAATGTTGCCTTAGATTAATTGAATAAATTTTAAGTTGATCTTGTATTTATGTTTCAATTCCAAGGTCCTACTGAATGTTGGATCTCACAAATCCCTGAATGCAAGCTACATGCCATAAAATACCATTTCGTTCAATGAAAAGCTATCTACGAGAAAGTTTAGGAGTTTTCAAGCGATAGCGAATAATGAGAACACATAAAAAAAATACACTACAGAATCTGATGCAAACTAATGAAAATGAGAAATCTTTCCTAGAATTGTCCGATGCTAGTTATGCAAAAGATTTTTCAATTCCACAATGCAAACAAGAATGCAAGCAATTTCTTTTATTTTTTTTAATTGATTTTTCAATGTAATAGAGCAAATAGTGCACTAAATGACATGAAAAACGAATATTCACACTAGTTCGAGAGTGTGAATGCGAGAGTCGAACCGAAACAATTCAATCCACTCAAAAGCAAACAAAACAAAAACTCAAACTAATGTCACAATCTCTCAAATCGAAGAAAGATGTCGAAACAGACCCATACAAGCAATGTGAGCTATGCTTGGAGTGACAAGAATAAAAACTGAATGAAAGAGGCAAGACTCACTCAAGACTCATTCCACCAAATGTAATCATTCAAACAGATCAAGGGAGCTGAATGCAATAACGAAGGTGACCACGAAACAAAAGACCCAAACTCCTACAAGAGGCTCAGTGTACCAAGGCACTAGAAAACCCTAAGGCCATGATGCTGAAAGAAATGGACAAACAACCAAAGGAAGGAGGCTTTTCACTGTCACAAACACTCCCAAAGCACTCAAATCAAGTCAAGAGAACACCCAGAGACACCAGTACTGACAAAAACTCCAAAACAGGGAAAACCCTAACACCTACAGGAAATGGCATGACTGTCTGGCTGTAATCCGCATCAGGCAGGGGATGGCGTGGGTGATGAAATGGAAACACGCGCCAGTGGGCACAACTGTCAGACTAGAAACCGTGCCAATCAAGCTAACCCTAGAAAAATGAAATTTTTTGGAAAAACAGAGGTTAGATCTGATCCTCTGGGGCTGAACAGGGGTCTTAGACTTAGAAAAACAACCAGAAAGGGCAAGCTAAGCAAGCAAAGACAAAGAAGAAGACCTAATGGATGAAAGAAAAACTCGCACTGATCTCCAGTGGAGTGGAAAATTTGTTGGTGAGGTAAATCCCCTCTACGGATAGTTGCGATCCCACTAGCCCTAGAGTGGGTCTAGCCACAAAAAAGACATGCTATGACATCAATTCCTAGTTAAAAAATGGACAGAGACTCGATAGATAACTTACCGTATGTCCTACATTGTTGTTGTCGTCAGGAGAGTGGCTACCTCTTGCTCCTGGTTTGACAGATCACGATTCGCTCATTCTCATGCTCGGATACCTACACATACACAAGAAACCAAAACAATATACAACGTACTATCCTGCATCCGTAACTATCAGTCAGTTGAAGAAGACTAAATCAATTGAATCAATAAACACAACACAATGATGGAACCAATACCATAGTCGAGTATATTAATGAAAGGGAGGAAGAGTACAACCAAGCTTCGACATTGTAGTCTCCTCCAACAGGGTTCCATTGTAGCGCGTCTCACAAAAGCTCGTCAGGAATTTGGACAGGGCTCTCTCTACGAAATTATCCTTGGTTCTACCTTCTTGATAGCGATTACTCAGCTATAGTATCTCTTCTCCAAGTTCAGCTATTTGGTTATATGTTCAACTAGCTTTCATAAAGGGAGAAGTTCTGTTTATATAGAGGGAGAGGGAGAGGTTAGGATCCCTATAATCATGGAAGGGAGACCTATCTTCAAGGAGTGTTCCATGGGAGAAGGAAACCACTACCTAAAGAGGGAGATCCATGGCTCATCGAGTTAACCACTTCTTGTGACTCATCCATGAGGTGGTTAAAGGAAACTTTTGCCTCTAATTTGTTTAAAAAATTCCCAAAAAGGCTGGCGCGGGCACAACAAAGAGACAAAGCGCAAAATGGCACGGGCTCTAATGTAAATCCTCCACACTAGCATGAGGGGTGAACTGGCTACCCACGCCAAGGCCAAAACATAAGCTTTTGTGGGATTTCTGAGGAAATTTTCAATAGGAGAAATAATGCCCTTATGCAGAAGGATGCAAAGAAGGTGTTTTCAAAGTATGACACTTCTGATACGTCACTGGAAAGACCCTCCAATATGCAGGGCGAGGGATTGCAAGGACAGTGACAAAATGTTGTGTAACAGCTATGCAGGTGAATCCTCAAGCATGAATGATAATGTTTCAAAAAACAAGGATGCAAGGAAGCCAAGAAGAAATGTTGATGCTCCCAGTTCTAGCTAAGGAAAGGAGAAGATTCAGGACAACAATGGAAGAAATCCTACTCAAAGGAGACTTGCAAATGATGTCAAGAATACAAAATAAAATGAATATAATCAAAGAATCCCCAGACAAAAGGACTCCAGAAGTACATCAAGGAAATATTTATCTCCCAAGTACCAAAGTATATTTTTTGGTTATTGCTATTCTTGTACAAACTTTGGGCATATGGAAAAGGATTGTAGGGCATACCACAAGGACAAATTTAATGGTCCCCGTCAATATCCTAGAAGCAGCTTTGCAAGAAGAAATCATGCATGCTCATTTATGAGCATAATGGAATGCTTCAATTGCCATAAATTTGGCCATATGGCTCATGATTGTAACTTGAATTGGGCCCCTAAACAAGCTAAACTATGACAACCAAGCTAGAGAAGAAAGGTACACAAGTGTGGAAAAGGAAACAAATTGGATCCAAAAGTCTCTTGAACACTCCAACCACTACAACACATGTTGTTGACTTGATGAAGACATCCTTGGAAGATGTGATATTCCAAGTATTTGATGGTGAAACCCTACCAAAAAGAAACCATGCATACAGTTAGAGGGAGTTTGTGATTCTTGAGTATTCTTGCAGAAAGTGATCCGTGAGTAGGCCCTATGAAATACTTGATGAACACATGAACAATATTGATAAATCATCTCTCGAAAGTAACTCCATTGACTCCATTGAAGAAAAACATGATATTATGATGATCCCTTCTACTTGTTCACACAAGGTGAGCAATCCTTCACGAGCTAAAGGAATTTGTGCAGATAGGGGGAGATGGTCCATCACGAAGAAATGTAAACATATCTATCATGGACCACATTGCCAGAAGAAAGAGCACCATGACAAGGGGAGTAACATACCTATGAAGAATTACTATTGATGAAGAAAAAAAACATCTTGACAGGGGGAGTACTTGAGCACCTCGTTTTCCATTGATGTCAAAGGGGGAGAGAATGTTGGAAGGGCAAGAATATTGCCATAAATGACAAAGGGGGAGATTATTAATCAAGGTTTTCATTGATTTCAATATGGCATTGGCCAAGATGAAAAATATTCTCAAGATGCCCTCGAATGTGATGATAAGGTTGAAGACAATAGATGCCTGGTTCCAGATGATGATGTCATAACTCTTGTTTGATAAAAATTCCATCAATTAATATGTTAAACTAGTAATGAATAAGTATTAAGAAGTGCCAAGTGCCAAGTGTCAATCATATGCCTTGTTTTATGATCTAGATCTTATGTACCATTGAAGTATCTAACAACCCTTGATGACATATGAAGGACTACACTTGATGATGACATAAACTTGAAAAATTACCACACTTGATGATTTCACTTGGTGAGGCCTTGATAACATGGTTAGAGGTCATTTGATGATTGGAAGATTGCTTTGGAGCTGTTGACAAATTAATAAAGGTTGCACTATGACATATCTTTTCACTAATATATGATGACATTGATGATATGTGATGCTACATAAATGTTGCACTCCTACATATTGACTCTATGATCCTATGATAATAATAAAGAAGCCAAAGAATGTAGAAGCCACGGTGACCCAAACATTCCTCTTCTTGTCCCAAACTTTTTTATGCATAAAATTTAAGGATAGGCACAAAGAAAAATATTGTTCACCATCTTAGAGGTAGCATTTTTTTGTGAGACCTTCAACATCCTTTAGAGCATAATTTAAGATTTCCAATGAGCTATTACTTGGCCCGAAACTTCAAGTGGTTTGGGAAATATGATTTTTTCAAGTTAAAGAAAATAAATCTTTCCTTGAGCTGACCTACACTCAATCACTCATGTCGGCCTCGCTCCAAAGAGACGCGACCTTTCAAATTTGATAAACTACTATAAATATAAAACTGCAGAACCTAATTTCAAACAAAAAATTTTGGTCAACCATTACAGGAATATATTTACAGCAACAAGGAAAATACTGAAGGCTGAAGAGAGAAGTTTGGGCATACTCCAATATTGGGACAACTTCAAATTTAAAATATAGACCTCAAACTATGATTGTGGAGATCAATTTGGACCTGTGGAAACCCTTTGCAATTCGGACCAGTGGAAACTCTTCTACGATTTGAACCTGTGGAAACCCTTTTGCAATTTGGACCTGTGGAAACCCTTCTGCAAGTTCGGACCTGTAAATAATTCAGAGCTCGTATCTCTTGCAGAGAAATAAAGACCTAAGTCTAAACAATGCAATTACCTTATCATTGAGCTCAAAACAACGACATATGTTAGGCTTTGTGACATATTTTTGAAGGTTCAACTTCAACAATAAAATCTGTGGACAGATATCATATGTGGAGGCCGAGAGGCCTGGAAGGCACCTCATTCTAGGCCGCATACACACGGAGGAGAAGTGAAGTATTTGGGTTTTTTTTGAAGGCTAGATATAGAGGTTTAGACCTGTTCACTGTTGCAGAAGTGGTTCATACTAGCCTCTGTCACAATGCATGGATTTGTAACAAACCTTAGTGGTGAACCCTAGTATTTCACCAAGAGTGTTGCAACTCTAGGGGCTACCCTACTTTACTTTATCAACCCGGGGTTCATAAAAACTTGGAGGTGACAGTGTTATATACACAACAGATGCATTCTGTTCATGTCATCCTCTTCTGCTTTACGAAAGGGTGCTATTTCTAAGGGTTTTCAATGAAGTCTGTCACACTTCAATGAAACTAAACTAAATTGCATTGAGCTGGCCAAATGACTAAACACACTTTACTTGTCCTATAATCTATCTACCATGCTTCTAACCATGAAACTATTCATGATATAATTCTAACTGAAAAAGTGTTGATTGCAGTTCGGAGGAAAGAAAAAGGTCTAAAGAGGCTAATGAAGGGCTTAACACATGAAACATGGCTTAGAAGTGGAAAGCGGGGGTTTAAACCTTATAAAAACTTATAATATGGCGTATAAATGGCTTTGGAGAGGAGTAATTTGAAATATGTGATCGCAGAGATGTGATGGAGGCAAAAGTTGCGATATTCGATATCACAATCGCAATATTGAAAAAATAAAGGGATAGCGGAAGTGTTGTTCGGGAGTGGGAGCGAAGTGCGATGAGGTAAGTTTTGTGAAGTGCGATGAGGTAAGTTTTGTGAAGTACGATTTGGTAAGTTTTGCAAAGTGCAATTTGTGATGGGCGATGTGGTAGTGCAACCAGAGGCGGAGTGCGATCACAATATCGCAATCAGTCGAGAGGAGCAGTAAGTGTTAAAGAAAAGAAAAAAAAATTATTTATGATGTGCGATGCAGAGTGGTGACGTGGAGGTGGGGCCGATATCGCAATCGGCGTTCGGGAGCGATAAGTGTTAAAGGGAACAAGGAAATGTTGTGGGTTGCGGTGAGCGATCTACGATGTGGTGGAAATATCGCATCGGCGTCGGGAAGCGGTAAGTGTTAACGGGAACAACTTAAACTATTCACAGTGAAAAATAAGAAGTATGGTAGCGGAGATTTCGAGGAGGAAGGACGAGGTCGGGTTTTCGATGGTTTTCAAGCGTTTTTGCATTAAAACGATTTTGGCGATTGTGATCGATAGAACAAAGGAATAAGGTGGGCAATCAGCAAAGGAGGGCGGTAAGTCTTCAAGATAAAGGTAAGAGCTACGAAGTGCGATTTTGCGAAAAGGCAAAGTATGGTAGTGGGAGAACCAAGAAGGAAGGTGGAGGTCGCGTTTAAATGGGTTTTGTATGGGTTTTTTACGTGTTTTGCGTTAAGAAGGTAAGGTAACCGTGAATGGAGAAAAACAGAGGAATGAGGTAGAGTTGAATGGATTAAGTGCATTTAGGGAAAAAGGTAAGTGCAACAGTAAAAAGAAGCAGAAAACAAGAGGGGATGGAGGTGTAACAAAATCAGTTTTTGGGTTTGTGGGAAGATTCGCCCTTCTCGAGCTCTATTGAAATAGATGAGAGGGGGAGGCTTGACCACAACTTTTGGAGTTTTTCTCCTCCACTCTATTACTCATAAGCAAATAAATCTACAACATCACACTGAAAGAAAAGCTAAGAAATAATGAAACTATCAGAAACTAGCTAACTGTTCAATAATAAAAATAAATAAATGGCATCTCTCTACTCATTTCATAAAAAAAGAACAGTCTGTTACATCCATAAAAGTTTTAACAAAGCCTAATGGCTTTACAACAAAAAATTGAATGGAATGGAAGTGGGATGTAATGGAATTCGACCCCCATTAGCTCTTCATCAACTTTATTTATCCTAAAGGGCAGCTAGCAATAACTCCCTAAAAAATAGTGATTAAGTCCACTTTGACTCCAAATGAAGTATGGCTTGAGCGCACTTGGTCTTGAGTTGCTTGGCCACCTCTGGAATTTGAATTGCTGGAGGGGATCTCATGAGGATCCTTTGGCTGCCTTTGAGAGTTAAGGAGGGTGGAAAACCCCCTTGAATCTCTCCAAGATTTATCCCTAATTTCCTGATATTGTGCTCATTTATTCTCCAATCTTGATCTTCTAGTGGCAGGGAGCAAGTCCCTAAATCATCTCCTTCTCCAAATCTGCATAATTTGTCAAATGTTCTCACAATATTCTACAAAAATAACCAATATTAAGCAAAAATATGAAATTACCTTTAAACCCTCCTAAGAAAATATTTAAGCATGAGAAAACATTATTAAGTGTAGAAGGAGAGATTTAATATATATTCTCATGTTCATAAGGAAGGTAGATGGGCTTAAGAAAGGTTAGATGTGCCTTATTTTATGTCTAATTTAGAGGCCTATCATCACCCCCCCTACTGAAACTGTCGCTCATCCTCTGAGCAACCTATTCATCTTCCCTGCCTTATGGTTTTTCTTGCATGCTGGATTATTTCATTTTCTGTTTATTGGCCCATGCACTACTCCTCCTGCTAATATTATTTTTATTCTTCTTGTAGGTGCTTCATGGAGGTCCTCAGATGCCTTAAGTAGACCTGTTTTGCATGCCAAGAGGTGGTGGATCCACCTTTTATTTGATTTTTTCTTCTCTCTCTCTCTCTCTCTCTCTCTCTCTCTCTCTCTCTCTCTCTCTCTCTCTATATATATATATATATATATATATATATATATATATATATATTACATGCAAAGTAAACTCACACTTCTTTTTTTTCTTTTCTGTGAACTGAGTTCACCCTTGGTTACCCCTTGGCACTCCTTGTCTTCCATTACAATGAACTGCTTACTTCCCACTTTCTCAAGTCCTTTTTAATTTTAACTTGTTCCTCTTCTTGGTGGAAAAAGTGAGGCTAGTTGCTAGATAAGGCTGAGGTTTCTCTGCTACTAATTTTGGCTATATAAAAAACTTTCCTTCTCACACTTTTTAATGTTTTATTAAGCTAAAATAGATTCGAAGAAAGAGTTATATTATTGCATACCTAAGCCTTAGCATTGATTTTTTTTTGCAGGTGATATTGAATCTGCTGATATGGCTGTTGAAGTTGTCTTCGATGGTTCTGAAGCTTCTCTAAAGCTGCATGTGATAATCTGCTTAAGGTCCTTTTGGAGGTTCTGAGCACAGAAGGAGGAAGTCCAAGTTTGAATACCTTTAACTAGGGTGTTGACCGAATTTTATTTTTGTTCCAACTTCTTGTTTTTCTGCTTGAAAAGGTTGGAGAGCACCTACATTCATTGAAGAGAGATACATGGAGAAATGCCATTTTTTTCTCCTTTTTTTTTAAGGCCTACTAGCTGCCTCAATGAGGTTTTCCACTAGTAGGTCTACCTAGGTGCCTCAAAGGAGGTTTTCGCCTAGGATATTTTATTTTTATTTTATTTTTCAACCCAATGACCACCTCATGGAGGTTTTCAATCAATGGGCCAATCTCAAGTGCCTCAAAAGAGGTTTTCACCTGAGATTTTATTCTTTCCCTTTTATTCTTTTTTTTTCTTTTTTCACTTTCCTACTCTACTTGAAAAAAAAAACCTTTTTCAAGTATAGGAATGCTTCCAATCGAGCCATGTACCCATTAAGATGACAGATAAAATCATGTGCACACTTGGAATACATTATCTTACATGTGCCTAAATATGAGAGATGAATTGCTTTGACTAGGATTGTATCAAGTACTGTTGGAGAAGAGTGTGTTGCTGCAACTTAATGAAATTTTGGAACCATTTTTCAATATAGTTGTGATGTCCCTGGTCCACTTGCTGAGTTGGATCACCTTGGATGTCCTCTTCTATTATTACATTCAAATCTTCCTCTTGTTGATGATTGTTCTTTTGAACACATGGAGGAAATGCTGGTAAACATGAGGAAACTTTATCAACATCTAATTCTAACGTTGGCTCTTCATCAAGTGCAGCCCTTGATATTTTGATCTCCTCATTTGGATCTTCTTCTACTTGATGTTGTCCTTTGATGACATTAAGAAAATCTCTTATCTGCAATACCTTTCTTGAACTAAGATGCATACCATTTAGATCAAGAGGATATGTTTGGTAGTCTTGTACCTTAGCATTGTAAGTGGGCTGAGATACTTCATGGTGTGGGTTTGGAAATGGTGGTACAAGTAGTTGAGTGGGGGTGGATATATGGGATGGATGTGGTTGAGGCTGCGGTTGTGGTGGAGGTGGATGGTAGGGATAACATGGAGTTGGGTATGGAGGATATTGAAGGAAATATTGAGGATGTTGAATATTTTCCCAATAAGGACCTTGCCAACCATGTTGCCAATATTGGTTTTGGGGTTGAGATAGCGAAGTTTGCCAAGGAGGGAGTGTATCCCAATTAGTTTGAGATGGATGTGGATAAGCTTGAAATTGTGAAGTGGGTCCTTGCATCATATGAAGTTGACTAGGTTGCCAGGGTATCCTTGGAGCTACATAACATAATTTCTTTGGTGACTTCCTTGCTCCATTGTCTTCCTGTTAAACTTCTGTGAACCTGGGAAATGATAAAACATTTAGTAACATATGATTCTACATGGATAACAAAAATGTCAACATCTTCTTTTTGTTCATTTTTCATTCTTAACATTTCTACTTGTTCACTTAGATTTCTAAGAATTCCTTTTAAAAATTTATCAAGCAAGTTTCCAAGTTCCTCTTGCCTTACCAATGTTGATGCTGATTTACTTACTCTTTCCCTTCCTCTTGATATGCGCTTTTATGTTTCACAAATTTGTTCAAATGACAATTGGTATACATCTCCTCTACTCATGAGATTAAGGATATCAATCCACTCATCCCTAATCGTTCTAAGTAAGAGGTTTTTTAGTGTGTCAAATCCTAGATGATGCAATTTTTCCCTCTTAACATTATACATGAACCTCTCTATTAGATCCTCAAGGATCTCATCTTCTTCTTGGTTCATTATAAAAATTTCTTCTCTAAGATCATGATCTTTATATTTTTCATATCATTCCCTGATATTATTGAATTAGTACCTAGACTCATGAACCATTTAAGAGCTCTATCCTTCAATGTTGCAAGAAATAATCTCATTTTTTGAGTGTGTGATAAGTAGCCATAAGACCTACAAAGTATCTCAAATTCAAAGAGAAATGTTTCCGGATCCTATGTCCTCATTCCATGAAAGTTGGGAAGGAAATATGGAGGGATGTTCTTCATATGTACACTGATCTCCATATCTTGAATGGGAAACCCAATAAGATCTTCTTCATTGTCATCATATCCATCCATCTCTTCTACCTTCAAAAGTGTATGGTGATGTGGTTCTTACTACACCACGTGGTCAAGTGGGGGGTTGGTATTGGAGAGTATTTTAAAAAAAATTCTGAGTATCCCTACTCCTATGAGGCATGAAAATCATATTTTTTTGTATTTTTCAATATATCGGAAACAACATGAAAAAAAAAGGCAGAAAAAAAATGCTAAAATAGAATCAAAGAATCTACTAGAAACCTTCCCGGCAACGATGCCAAAAAGTGGTGAGCCTTGGTATTGCACCAAGAGTGCTGCAACTCCAGAGCCTACCCTACTTTAATTTATCAGCCTAGGGTTCGTACAAAATTGGAGGTGACAGTGCTATATACACAACAGATGCATTATGTTCATGTCATCCTCTTCCGCTTTATGAAAATGTGCTATTGCTAAGGGTTCTCAATGAAGTCTGTCACACTTCAATGAAACTAATCTAAATTGCAGAAAGGAAATGGCAGAACAAAAACTATACTAAATTTCATTGAGCTCGCCAAACAGCTAAACACACTTTACTTATCCTATGATCTATCTACCATGCTTCTAGCCATGCAACTATTCATGATCTAATTCTAACTGAAAAAGTTTTGATTGCAGTTCGGAGGAAAGAAAAAGGGCTAAAGAGGCTAATGGAGGGCTTAACAAGTGAAATAGGTCTTAGAATTGGAAATTGAGGGTTTAAATCTTACAAAACCTTATAATATGGCGCATAAATGGCTTTGGAGAGGAGTAATGTGAAATATGCAATGGCAGAGATGCGATGGAGGCAAAAGTTGCGATATGCGATATCGCAATCGTAATATCGCAAAAGTAAAGGAGTAGCGGAAGTGTTGTTCGGGAGTGGGAGCGAAGTGCAATGAGGTAAGTTTTGCGATGTGATATTTGTGATGTACCAAAGGCGAAACGTGATCGTAATATCACAATTGGCCGAGAGGAGTGCTAAGTGTTAAAGAAAAGAACAAAAAACACGATTTGTGATGTGCGATGCAGAGTGGTGACGTGGAGGTGGGCCGATATCGCAATCGGTGTTCGAAAATGATAATTGTTAAAGAGAATAGGGAAATTTTGTGGGTTGTGGTGAGCGATCTGCGATGTGGTGGCAATATCGCATCGGTGTCGGGAAGAGGTAAGTGTTAACGGATACAACTTAAACCATTGAGAGTGCGAAATGTGAAGTACAATAGCGGGGATTTCGAGGAGGAAGGTGAAGGTCAGGTTCTCGATGGTTTTCAAGAGTTTTTTCATTAAACGAGTTTGGTGATGGTTATCAATAGGACAAAGGAATAAGGTGAGAAATCGGCAAAGGAGGGTGGTAAGTCTTCAAGACAAAGGTAAGAGCTGCGAAGTGCGATTTTTCAAAAAGGCAAAGTATAGTAGCGGGAGAACTGAGGAGGAAGGCAGAGGTTGCATTTAAATGAGCTTTTAATGGGTTTTTTTTTACTTGTTTTGCATTAAGAAGGTAAGGTAACCGTGAATGGAGAAAAACAGAGGAATAAGGAGGAGTTTAAGGGCTTAAGTGCGTTTAGGGAAAAAGGTAAGTAAAATAGTAAAAAGAAGCGGAAAACAAGAGGGGATGGAAGCATAACAGAATTGGTTTTTGGGTCTGTTGGAAGATTCGCCCTCCTCGAGCTCTATTGATAGAGATGAGAGGGGGAGGCTTGGCTAATGATTTTGGAGTTTTTCTCCACTACTCTATTACTCATAAGAAAATAAAAAATACAACAACACACTGAAAGCAAAACTAAGCAGCAATGAATCTATCATAAACTAGCTAAATGTTCAAGAATAAAACTAAATAAATGACATCTCTCTACTCATTTCATAAAAAAATAAAAATCTGTTACATCCATAAAATTTTTAACAGAGCCTAATGGCTTTACAACAAAAATTCAAATGGAATGGAATTCAATCCCCATTATCTCTTGATCAAATTTATTTATCCTAAAGGGCATCTACCAACAAATCCCTAAAACATAATGATTGAGTCCACTTTGACTCCAAGTGAAGTATGGCTTGAGCACACTTGGTCTTGATTTGCTTGGCTGCCTCTGGAATTCGAATTGTTGGAGGGGATCTCATGAGGATCCTTTGGCTGCTTTTGAGAGTTAAGGAGGGTGGACAACCCCCTTGAATTTCACCAAGATTTTTCCCTAATTTCCTTATATTGTGCTCATTTATTCTCAAATCTTGATCTTCTAGTGGTAGGGATAAAGTCCCTAAAATCATCTCCTTCTCCAAATCTGCATAATATGCCAAATATTCTGACAATATTCTACAAAAAAAACCAATATTAGGAAAAAATATGCAATTACCTTTAAACCTTCCTAAGAAAATATTGAAGCATAAGAAAACATTATTAAGTTTAGAGGGAGAGATTTAATATATATATTCATGTGCATAAGGAAGCTAGATGGGCTTAAGAAGGGTTAGATGGGCCTTATTTTATGTATAATTTAGAGGCCCATCACTCAGATCTTGGTATAGGCTCAGGAGTAAAGGGTTGACCTCAGTATAGGCTCAACAGAGAAGAAAGAACTCTAAATTGTTGAGAATTGTGGACCTTCTTGAGCATTTGAATTGTAGTATTGTTGCAAACCTTAACAACTATAAACTTGGACTTGTGAAGAACAAAGGAACATAAATATTGAGTTTTTTTCTAGCCATCACAACCCTTCTGAAGGAGGAAACTTAGCCCTTGACAAAATTGTTGTGAAGATTTTAAATCTTGGAAAGGGTAGACATATCCTTTGTTTTGGAGTAGACTTGTGCTCAAAGTAGACATTGAATATTTCTTGGGACATGCTATTGAAGAACACCTTGAGCATACCTTGGAGATGACATTGAAGATCCATTGAAGGGAATTGGAAGCATAATAGAAGTTGATCCTTTAATCTTGTAGATCTTGAAGAGCAGTTGGAGCTGATCTTGAGCCTACCTTGGATAATCATCAAGAAGCCTATTAGAGACATTTTTGAAGACCATGATGCATTAGCCATCATGAGGTGAACTTGGACATCTAGCTTGGGTAATATGAAGAACAGTGGCGACACCTTCATGATAAGATAAGGTTGTCATTGTTGAAGTGATTTGGAGAAGGGTTGAGAGTGAAGATACTGTCAGGGCAGATTGCAGAAGAGATTGGGAGCCTTGAATATCATCAAAATTATCTTGAAAAATTGATGCAATGGGTTGGAGCCCTAGAGGATAGGTGTCTTCAAGAAGACCAGGTTGGTTCCTATGCCAGAGATAGGGTTGTAGCCTCAAAGTGACAAGGTTGGAGCCTTGGAAGGTAGGGTTGGTGCCCTTAGAGGTCAGAGCCTCATGAAGTCCAAGTAGGTGTTTGGAAAAGTATAGGTTGGTGCCTGGAAGGATTGATGATTGGTGTCTTCATCTAGGGTTGGATCCCTACACTTTATTGTATTGAATTTATTATAAAGAAGAAATTAAAAAATACTTATTCCTATTGTCCATTTTGTGTTCTAATTATAAGTGATCTAACTGGTAAAAATACCAATTGAAAAGAAATACTGATTCACCCCCCCTCTCAGTATTTCCAACAGTTATCGCTTACCTTTATTTTTTCCCTAGCATCATTTCTAATTTTTGGGGCTTTGGGGACGTTCTTGCTTGGATTACATTCTCTCCTTTCGAGAAAATTTCCATGGTCCCTTTTGGTTGTTTAGAGGATAATGAAGTATATGGCCTATCAGAGTTTATCGTGGAAGAAATTCATTAGCATTGCATCCTATTGAGGAGGTAAACAATCCTTTACATGCATGCTGAAGGTTCTCTTAATTGAATTTTCCTCATAGGGTGATGACTTTGGAGATTTATGAATAACATCATTAATGAATTCATAATATCAAATGGCTAATTTCTTAGCTTATCAATCTCAACAGGAAGGAATTTCGAACGAAAAAATCTCAACCTGGCCTGTTGCTAATCGTTTATTTACATGTGCATCAGTTTTTGATAGGAGTTACCCGAGCAATTTTGTGAAAGATCCTTTTTTCTATATTTAGGTTTGGCTTCTTCATTTCAACAAAGCCATCATAGTTTCTTGTTTTGGAACAAATATTATCTTTAGAAGAGTAGCAAAAATGGGTCACAAAGATGTTGGGTTATGACTTTGAAATCATCAACAAAAAAGAGAAGCAAAATGTTGTTGCAGATGCACTCTCAAGAAAAACATAGTTACCAACCAAACAAGAAAATTACCTGGTACCCATTTTTTTGAGGTAGCAAAAAAAGCACCCGATTTTGAAAAGTGATGATGCAGAATCACCCTCTTTTTATGGAGCATAGTTTTGGCACTTTAAATTTTCTTATGGATTTTTTTTTTAATGTCATGATTTTCATGTCAATTTTGAAAAGTGGTGATGTAGAATACCCTTTTTTTTTTGGAGCATATTTTTAGAACTTTAAATTTTCTTTGATTTCTTTTCTTAAATGTCATGTCAATTTAGAAAAATAGTTATTTTTTTGGCACTTTAATTTTTTTTATTTATCAAGTATGAACATTTGTTTTAAAATGCTAGTGATTTTCATGCTAATTTTGAAAAGTGTTGATGCAACATCAATCCTTTTTGTTTAGAGTGGTGATTTTCATCTTGGTAATAAAATAAAAAAACATGACAAAAAAATACAATATAAAGAAAAATGTAAAAAAGCTAATAAAAGTGCAAAAAATACAAAAAAAACTTGTAAAAAAAATAAATTAAAAAAAATAAAAATAAATGAATAAATAAAAAAATAAAAAATTTCAAAAAATAAATTAAAAAAGAGAAAAATTAAAAAAACTCTTAATTTAAAGAAAAAAAATAAAAATGAACCCTTTTTTAAGTGAAAAACAAATAAATAAAACAACACAAAATGATAAAATAAAATAATTGAAATTAGAAATTAAAAAATAACTAATATAATAAAAAAAATTAAAATAATAAAATACTAAAATACTAAAATACAAAATAATTAAAATTCGGAAAATTTCAATTAAAAAATAAATAAATTTAAAAAGAACATTAAAATAAAAAATTTAAAACAAAAAAATAAAAAAAAATTAAAAAAAGAAAAATTTAAAAAGAAAAATTAAAGAAATAAAAAATACATGAAAAATACAACATTTTCAAGAATTAAAAAAAAAAAAAAACATAATTCTTTTTTCTTTTCTTTTTTTCTTTTTTTTATAAAAAAATTAAAAATTTGAAAAAAATTAAAAATAAATAAAAATAATAAAAAAACATTTGTTTTAATTAAAATTAAAATAAATAAAATAATATATATTAAATTTAAAAAAAATAATAAAAAAAAAACAAAATTTAGAAATATGAATTAAATTAAAAATTAAAAATTAAAAAAAAAAAAAAAATTAAAATTAAAAAAATTAATAAAAAATTTTAAAAATCGGTTTTAACGGCCACCCTTGGGGCCGCGACGCTCAGCTGGCGGATGGTGAAAGAGCTGGAGCCAGCTCTCCTGCCGCTCGCAGCGGCTCCCAAGGTTGCAACTGAATTGATTTGTGTTTTAATTAATCTTTTTGTTATTTTATTATTTTTTAATTAATTAATTTATTTATTTTTAAAATTTTTTTAAATTATTTCATATTTTAAATTTATTTGTTTTTTTTTATATTTTATATATTTTTAAAATTTTATATTTATTATTATTTTTTTTTTTATTATTTAAGAAAAAAATTAATTTTATTTTTTTTTAAGTTTTTTCAATTAAAAGAAAAATGATTATTATTATTATTGTTATAATCTAAAATTATATATATATATATAATTGTTTAGATTTGCTTTATAATTTTTTCTTTTGAAATTTAAATTTTTATTATTTTATTTAATTTTTTTAAATTATTAATTTTTTGAAATTTAAATTTGTGAATTTAAATTATTTTTTATTTTAATATTTTTTTTTTAAATTTTAACTAATTTTTAATTTTTAATTTTAAATATTTTATTTATCTATTTTTTTTTTTGGTAAGTCAGGCTAAACTATATTCGATCAAAAATAAACTTTGCATATACATTGGGCTGAGATGGTAAGTGATGCTTAGCCTATCCTAGCTTTAGAAGTTTTCAAAATAGAGCAAGTTTGGGGTTGCCTCCTCGGTGGAAACCAACCCCTTAATAGCATCAGACAGTCATTGTTTATAGGGTGATCCATAACAAATATAAAAAAAAAGTAGTTATAGTATGTGCTGAAAACACAGAAAACATAAAAGAACCGAGCAGCCGCGCAGTCATGTTGTTCCTTTGACCCGAATGGAAAATGGAATCCACCCATGGTATTCATCTACCCATGTTATCTATCCACCCATGGAATTTATGCATGGTATTGTAAATGGTATCTACCCATGGTATTGACCCATGGTATTGTAAGTGGCATCTACCCATGGTATTGACCCATGGGTTGGACCCATGGTATCCACCTATGGTATCTACGCATGGTATTGTAACTCAAAAAAGGCTATAAATAACAAGCCTCAGTCTGTAAAAGGACAGATTGTCCACCACAATTTAGCTTATATAGTTATTCTTTATTTTAACAAAACAAGTTTCTTTGTGTTCTCTCTTTTTTCTTCTGACATTCTAATTTTGCAGATCTTGTCAAATCCATTTCAAATTTTTAGGTCTTGGGGGCCTCCCCCCAAGATCTAGATTAGAGGTATCAGATTCAGGTTACGCCTCCATGGGAATGAGGGTTTGAAACATATTTGAGTTTCAATGTTTTGCAGCAATTTTCAGCAAACTCCATGAATTTTGTTTTGGGCGGCGAGTTTACAGATCATATCTAAAACTTTTGGTGACAATTTTACAAAAACAAGAACCATATCTAGATTTCTTGTGAGAAAATACTCAAATTCATAAAAAAAATCAGCCGAATTGGAGTTCGGATGAGGGAGATCTCGCTGATTCAAAATCAGCAATGTTGCAGCAATTTTTCTGACGACAATTCATGGACAACGGATATCCTATCATTTCTTGCAATTTTCAATGGAAAATTTCAGATAAATTGTTACAGATCTGCACTCTCCCTGAAAAATCACCTGATTTCAAAAAAAAATCGGTCGAATCGGAGTCCGGACGAGGGATTTATCGCTGATTTAAAATCAGCTATCTTTTTAGAAATTTTGTGACGGCGGAACAGTTCTAGCACGAATCTAAGAGTCAAAGATCTCCAAATATCAATTTCAAACACATGAGAAGATGCAGAACGATCATTCCATTTCCAAAAACGGGTTATAATAAATATTCTGAGTTATATTGACCGAGTTATTCTCATTTTAAATTTGGAGTAGCATTCAGAGTGGGTTCCCTTTGGAGACGTGCCCTCCCACCCTGCTTTAGTAGGCACCTACTTCACATTCATCAGTTTCAGAATAGCAACATTCGGCTTGGGTTATTTGGAGACGTGCCCTCCCACCCCAAGCTTTGTAGGCACCTGCTACTTCATCAACAATCAGCATCACAGTTATGGGTCAACCGCAAAAAATTCTTCTCATCGAAGTCCATTTGCTAGGCCGCACACTGTTAGTAACACAATTGGTCACAAGAATTACAGGGTATCTCTATTCTCGGATCTTCGTTTTTCATGGTTTTGGTTCATCCACAAACCCACACTTCATCGAAGTCCATTTTCTAGGCTGGACACTATCCATATCACAGTTTCTCACAAGCATTACAGGGTATCTCTATCCTCGGATCTTCGTTCATCATGGTTATGGGTTAACTACACAAAACCCTTCACTTCAGTGGCTCTTCATATTAAACAAAGGCTTCTCAGGAGGGAACTTCATGCAATGGGGACCATTTCTTCTTAAGGAGGGAGGAATGATCCTAATGGAAAATGGAATCCACCCATGGTATTCATCTACCCATGTTATCTATCCACCCATGGTATTGTAAATGGTATCTACCCATGGTATTGACCCATGGTATTGTAAGTTGTATCTACCCATGGTATTGACCCATGGGTTGGACCCATGGTATCCACCTATGGTATCTACGCATGGTATTGTAACTCAAAAAAGGCTATAAATAACAAGCCTCAGTTTGTAAAAGGACAGATTGTCCACCATAATGTAGCTCCTACAGTTATTCTCTGTTTTAATAAAACAAGTTTCTTTGTGGTTTTGTTTGCTTTGTGTTATCTCTTTTTTTCTGGCATTATAATTTTGCAGATCTTGTCAGATCCATTTCAACTTTTTAGATCCTAGGGGCCTCCCCTGAAGATCTAGATCATCCTTCACCATCATCTGTGGCAGGGTCCTCCTCCTCGATGTGGCATCCATAGGCATTCACAATGGCCTCCTCCTCAGCAGAGGGCTCACATAGGGGCTTTGGGGGGGCTACTCGGATGATAGGAGCCACTGGGTACTCAGCATCTAGGACTCTGGTCCAAACTCTGTTCGCATCCATGATCCACACGTTAGTGTCGTCCTCCGAGGGATCGGGAACCAGGAGAGGCTTGATTTTCCGAGGAGTAGGCAGCTCAGAGTGTGCAATGGTATACTTCCTGTGGCCTCTTCTGCCTCTCTGATTCTTCGGAGATAAGACTATCTCATCCTGGGTGCGTTCAGACCTTTGAGTTCCCTCCCTGTCATTGATACCAGAGGAGGAGCCTTCAATGGATTCCAAATGGTGGTCATGACTGCGGTGATACCGACCCGAGGATGCACCTCTTTGGCTGCCCTTGTTAGTCTTCTGACGCTGTCATGGAGCCATGGGGAGGCTAACAAGAAGAGGGGTGGGATTGGGCTCAAAGCAATGAGGTGCACAACAGAGAAGCATAGTGGGAGGGTGGGGGGGGGGGGGGGGTGCGCAACAAGGGGTCACGCAACAGGGGGGCAGGCAAAAGGGGGGCACACAACAAGGGAGTTTGCCTCAAAAAGCATGCAACGGGGAGAAGAAAAAGAGGAGGGGTTGTCCACAGGGATGCGCGCAGCTGGGGGGCACGCCAAGGGGGGCACGCAGCCAAGAAAGAGTCAGAAGGAGAATTGCACTGTAGGATAGCGCATGACAAAGGGTGCGCGTTAGAGGGAGCGTGCAACAGGTGGAGCGCATAGGGAAATTGGAACATCAGCGAGATGGCAGGGGAAGAGGTAGAGATGGATCTGGAGGCTAGTCGAAGTAGCAAAGGGATGACAGAATGAGTAAAAATGGATTTTGAAGACCTGAGGCACGAGCACAGATGTTGTGCGGTGTTGTGGCATGAGTGCAGATGCTATGCGGTGTTGTGGCATGCTCGCAAATGCGAGTTGGGACAGTTCACTTGAGATTGCATGTGATTCAGTGTATGGCAGGAGATCCGGTGTAGTAAAGTACCAGTGTGAGTAATTCCTGAGTTGAGGTTCCGCATCAGGTTATTGCTGGCTTTGCAGGGCGCCGTCATTCTGAGCGTGGGAAGATCTGGCTTCGCACAGTCGGGTCATGTCACACGCATTTGGGAGAGTTTGATCCTTTTGGAGAAGAGAGTGGCAGTTCTCTCGCAAGGTTTCATCCTCAATCTGATATAAGTTAGAGTGATGTAGTGTTGTATGGCTATCCACTCCTTTTTTGGCCAGAAGATCTACTACGGTGTTTTCCTTTCTGCACACATGATGGAAGGTGATGGCCCTATGGTGTTGCAACAACTATTCCAGGAAATTGAGACGATTGGCTAGCCTACAGCTGGTGGAAACCTTTGAAGGTGGAGTACCCTGAAGAATTTGGGAGGCCGCTTGAATGATGAGTTGCGAGTCTCCTTTCATTTCCAAGGGGAAAAAATTAAGCTCAATGGCTATGAAGATGCCCTCTATAAACCCCTCAATCTCTACGGAATTGTTTTTGTCCCAGCCTAGATTTCCATAGTAGGTGTGAATGGGGTTACCATTAGAATCTCTAAAGATACACCCAAATTTGACTTCCCCTAGGTTTTCTTTAGAGGCACCATCAAATTTGCACTTGAAAAAGCCAGCTGGGGGGGGAGTTCCATTAGTCAGGTGCGCAGATCCTACTGGGGCTCGGGGAGGAGTTATCCACTGGGGGCTTGATACTTATGTGCCAATTGTTCCAAATGGTACTTTCAGTAGAGATTGTCGGGAGGTCAACCTTCCCCCAGTGATCCATGGCAAGAGTTTTTTTTTCTGTTGTTGTGTATCTTGGCCCAGATATGCTAACGATTTTAGGCAGTGTCTTTAAAGATCCTACTATTTCGTTCTTTCCAGAGGTTCCATATTAGTAGATTAGGAATAAGCTACCAAAGGTGATTCAGAATATTGCTGGAGTAGGGATTATCTTGCCATTTTATAATGGTGTTGGTGATGTTGCCCCTATCTCGATTGGATCTTCTACATAGTATTTCAATCCTATCCCAAAAAGTGTTAGATTTGGGGTAGAGGTCCAGCAGGTGATCGATGGTTTCAATGTCATTCTAACATAGTGGACACCTCAAAGGACACACTAAACCTCACTTCATAAGATTCTCCCATGTGAGGATGCTTCTTTTACTAAGCATCCATAAGAATGTAGCTACTTTGGGCAAAAGTCTAGCAGTCCATATCTTCTTCCATATCCGGTTTGTGGGGCCAGGGTTCAGCTATTGTAATAGATGATAAGCTTCCTTAGTTGAGTAATTTCCACTTGGAGTATGGCCCCAACGTAGGATGTTTGGCCCATGCTGAGTTCAGATTCTTATTTTTGTTAATTCCTCCCAAATATCTTTGTGTTGTTCATTGTTCCAATCTTCCTGCACTCTATCTATGTGCAGCCAAGTCCTATTACCATGAGTTGTTTCACTGGTCCATAAGTCTTGGATGCACTTTTGTTCTCTTGCCTGTAAGACTATGTTCCAGAGGGGGCGATGGAAGATTAAGGAAAGACTAGGAATTTTCTACCATGAATCCTCCCAGAATCTCGCTTGAGTTCCACCGCGTAGTTCCCAAAAACTATGAGTTTGAATCAACTGTTTTTGTAGGCTGGCAGCATTCCAGATTTGGGATCCTCCAAGAGCGATGTTGAATCTAATTAGTTCCTCCTTGGGCTAATTTCCTGCATATTTGGTGACCCATATGGTTGCCCAAGGTATATGAGGGTTGGATACCCATTCCCACCATACACTGGCGCCCATGATGTTGTTGTTGTGCACTGGATCTCTCAGTCCTAGCCCTCCCTGAGATTACGGAGTGCAAACCTCTTTCCATTTGACTAGCACCCATTTGTGCTTGTCCTTGGATCCCCCCCATAGGAAGGTTCTTTGAAGATTGTAAATGGCTTTGAGGATCGATTTTGGTGCCGCTAAAATAGAAAATAGGTATATGGGTAAGGAATGAAGAACATATTTGATGAGAACTAGACGTCTGGAAATGTTGAAGGAACGATGGGTCTAGGTGGACAATTTAGTCTCCATTCTATCCAATAACTCTCTCCAGGAGGAGTGTTTGATAGCTGAGTCCATGAGAGGAGATCCCAGGTATTTGGATGTAAGATAGGCTATGGTGAATCTCAGGATACGAGCTATGTTGCGTTGGGTGATAGGAGGCGTGTTAAAAAATAAGATTTGAGATTTTTCAGGGTTGACAGTGGTTCTAGAGGCTTCAAAGAAACAATCAAGAATGGTTATGAGGATGCGAGCTTCCTGTATGGAGGGGTGCCCCATGATCATATTGGCATCCACAAATTGTTGGTGGGAAATGTGGGGGAGATTATGTAGAGGAATTCCGTGAAGATTGTGAGATCAGATCGAGCTCTTTTTAAGGTAGCCTAGGCCCTCGACCATAGGAACAAACAGAAAGGGCGAGGAGGATCCCCTTGACTTATACCTCTAAAGGGTTTGAATGTTTCTGAGGGGATTCCATTGACAAGAATAGAGATGAAAGGAAAGGTTATCAAGCTCATGATCCAGCAGACCCAGGTTTGGTTGAAGCCAAAGGCAAGAAGGACTTACTTTATGTAGTTCTAGATGAGCTTGTAAAAGGCCTTGGATATGTCAACTTTGAGGAGAATGCCCGATTTTTTTGAGGTTTTTAATGAGTGTATGACCTCATGGATTAGTATGATTCCATCTAGGATCTGCTTGCCCTCAACATAGCCTATTTTCTCTGGGGAGACGAGCATGGGAAAAAGCTTCTTCAATCTGTTAGTTATAACTTTGGAGATGATTTTATAAATTACATTGTAGAGTGTTATGGGTCTGTACTTACTTGTAGAAGACACATTTTCTTCATTTGGGATGAGAGTGAGGAAGGTTTCATTGAGAGCTGGCAGAATCCAATCGGTGTTGCGCGTTCCTCCACTATGCCCAAGACTTCCTCTTTGATAGTGTCCTAGAAGAAATGGAAGAAGTTGGTGGTGAATCCACCTGCCCTAGAGGCTTTCCATTCTCTTAATTGGAAAAATGCTTGTTCTACCTCTATCAGTGTTGTGGCTTTGAGCAACACCTTGTTGTGATCCTCATTGACCAATTTTGGGATATGCTGTGTGATTTTTCCAATGGCCTCCTATTGTTGGATGTTGGGTTCTTGGAGATTTTCCTTGAAGTGATTAAGCAGTTCCTCAGTGATGTCCTCATGTTTTTCCATACACTCCCCATTTTGATTTTTGAGGACGGTGATTCTGTTGTTCATCATGTGCTGGATTATGGAGCAATGAAATAATTTTGTGTTCCTTTCTCCATCCTTAAGCCAACATATTCGATACTTCTATTTCCATAGGATCTCTTCTTGGCTTCTTCGATCTTCAACTTGGGTTGTTAGTGTTTCTTCCTTGGTCTCTAAGTCTGCTGATCTTCCTTCTGATATGATTTTTTGTTGGAGCTGCTTCATTTTCTCTTCCAGATCTCTTTGGCCTTTGAAAATGTTGCCGAAGGTGGTCTTGTTCCACAATTTCAGTTTCCCCTTGAGCATCTTCAATTTCTGTTGGAACTGATACATTTTTGTGCCCAAGGGTGGTATGAGGGAAGCCCACCAGTCCAAGATAAGGTATATGAACCCTGTAAGTTTGAGCCATAAGTGTTCAAAGTGGAAAGGTTTTGGGGTGGCTATACCCGGTCTGAGCCATTAGAGCTAGATCGACCAATGATCTGAGCCTGAGGCTGGGATGATGGTGGCTGCAAGTTCTCCTCTCAGGTGGATGAAGTCTTCCGTGATGAGGAAGTGGTTCAATCTAGAAGGAATTTGATGAGATCCGCCTCTTCTGTTGTTCCAAGTGAAGATGCCATTGGATGTTTGAAGATCTATAAGATGATTACCTTAGATGAAGTCCTTGAATTTGGCATTGTCCTTGTCAAGGTGAGAACATCCTCATTTTCTTTCCTGTAGGGTTGTGATCATGTTAAAGTCTCCTCCAATTAGCGAGAGAGGGTGAGTTTGTTGGTTTTTGATATCTGCTATGCTATTTATAAGCTTTGATTTTTTCTAGAGTGACTAAGGGAGGTAGAAATTCATGAGATGTCCATGTATGTTAGTTCCAATCAGGTGAAAGGAAGCTTGAGTGAAGTGTCGATTGGCCTGACTGTTCTCCAGAGTGATGAAGTGGGGGTTCTAGATAATTCTTAGGCATCTTGAAGCCCCATTAACATCAACAACCAGGGTGTTGTAGCCTTTCCAAATTCTTTTGAGAATTGTGTCCAAAGTGGAGCTAGAGCATTTGGTTTCTGGCATGAAGAAGATAGTTAGGTTTTCCTCAGTAATTCTTTTCTTGATTAACCTGTGTTTTGAGGGACTGTTTAGCCCTCTGATATTCTATGAGATGATATTCATTGAGGGGGGTTTGGAATTACAGAGTAGAACCTGGTCAACTTGGGGTGTCTCCCCGATTCTATTAGCTCTTTGCTCATGATGAACATTCTCTGCAAATTGGGTCTTCTTCCCCGTTTTCAGGATTCTTTCAGTATGAGTTTGGTATTTAGGAGCGTGCCTCCTTGAATGCCAAGAAATGGTATCTTTTGAGCTCTAAGAAGGATTTCCTCCAATTTCTGGATTTGGTGTGGTGGGATTGAGAGAAAGTCTTTCCACTTACATGCATCTTCCAATCCCATGATGTCGAGGTCCCCGTAATCAATCCTCTTCGGTTCTAGGGTTGAGTCCTGTACTGTGCCTTTAGCTTTTTCTAAGTTGTCCCCGGCATGCGTTGTGGACTGGGGAATAAAAAAATCTTCCAATTGGATTTTGGTTTGTTGAGTCTTCGAGGCCTGGGTGTTCTCCTGCAGGGGTCGCTCTGAGTCTCTTGGAATTTCATTCTCATTCTCATTCAACTGGGCTAGGGATTCAAAGTTGTTGCTTGATGTTTGAGTTTTTTTGTTATGGTCTCCTATTTGACTTCCGGGTGTGCCTTTTTCTTCCAGCGACTTTCGTAAACCCTTCGGTGTCTTTGTCTGTTGAGTCATTAATCGGTGAAGTTCTTTGGTTAAGGGGGCAATCTATGAATAGATGCGCATGCTAGTGACATTTCCAGCATCTAAATGGTACATGTTCATAATCTACTATTTGAATCCACTCATAGTCATCATGGAACAAGCTTACCTCATCAAGGAGAGACTTTGCAATGTTCATGTATACACAGATCCTTGCTTAGGCTGCATGTTTGTTGATATTTGTCTCCTCCGCAATTTTGATGAATTCTCCCAGGGAGTTTCCGATGTCCTGAAGGGTTAGCTCATCCCAGTACTCCTGGGGAAGGGTGTAGAGCCTGACCCAGACTGGAGCCCAAGTGAGATCTTGCTTGTCCGATTTGAATCGTTCGACCTAGCTGCGTAGGTATAGACCGGCAGAGTTAAAAAGTTATGGCCTACCATCCATGATTTGGTTTTTGTCTTCGATGCAAGAGAAGATCACGTTGAAGGAGCCCTTGGCACATAGTTGTAGATTGATGTAGCCCTTGGACTTCCATTTGGAGGTGATCCAGCCTAGAAAGGATGTTTCTATGGGCTAGAAACCCATGAACTTGCCTATCAGTGCATGGTATTCATGAATTGGATTTTTCCATTGATTCGATGAGACAAGAGCTCGATCTTGGTTCTTGTGGTGGCCTTGGGTATGCATGTGGAGGATGTGGTTGTTTATACTTCATCAGATGTTATTTTTGGTGATTTAGCTGTGGGAGACGCCCCAGTTGGGTCAAGGAGCGGGTCAGATTTCTGCTGACGATCGTTGTCAGCCCCTGCCACTGCTCCAATGGATGGCGAACCAGAGGAGGGGGGCACACTCGTCCCCCAGTTGTTGTCTATCATGAAGGAGCCTATCTGCACTCCAGAAGAATGAAAAGGCCCCAAGTCTAGGAAAGAAGGCCTGCCAAGGCCAACCTTCTTAGAAGCCACCAAACCCTAGGTCATGGCGGCAATGTTTCTTCAGCCAGTTGAGAATCCCCCAACGAATGACAATCAATGCCAATAATCTATTTATATATTTTTTAATTATGCAGTTTATTATTATTATTATTATTATTATTTTTATGACTTAAAAAAAATATGGTTTTTTTTTGTTGTTGTTTTCGGTTAATTTTTATTTTTTTCTTTAAATTCTGTATTATTTTGAATTTTTCCCTTTTGAATTTTATTTTTTAATTTTTTTTTATATTTCATCTTTAATACCATGCCAAAAAATCATTGGAATTTTATTTTGATAAACATGATATTTTATCTTTAATGTCATCCTTGGATTGTTAACATTTTTTAGAGACACAATAATAGATTATCTTTAATACCATGCCTAAAAATTGTTGGAATTTTAATACTTGATATTTGATCTTTAATGTCATGTTTATCGTTGAAGTTTAAAGGTTTTTTTCAGAGTCATGATATTTGATCTTTAAATTCATTATTAAAAACTGTTGAAAATTTACCCTGAAAGAAAAAGACGTCATTCCAACATTAACACTCTTCATTTTCAAGGTGTTTTTTGCACACAAAAAATTGATGACGTTGTTACACCATCAACACTTTCATTTTCAGGTTGTTTTTTGCACACACAAAATTGGTGACGTTATTCCACCATCAACACTTTTTGTTTCAAGGATGTTTTTTCAAGAAAAAAATTGGTTTTTAGCATAATTTAAAAAAAAAATGTTTAAATTTGACCCTAAATTTTTTTTGTTATGGAAGACACACTTTTCGTTTTTGGGTTGTTTTTTCATGTTTTTTGAGTTTTTTTGGACTAGAGTTCTCGTTTTGAGGTAATATTTCATGTTTGATCAGTAAATATGTTGAAAGGATGAGGATGTCGAAGCATTGATTTGTGAAATTTCTATTATCCAACCTGAGTGGATAACCGAGGCAAGGGATGAATGGAAGAATTATGAAGAGGTGTGGACACTCATTCAAAACTTGCAACAAGATCCTAGTACATTTGAAACATTTAGCTGGAAAATTGATTCATTATGGTACAAAGAGAACTTAAATCTTTGTAAGAATTCCCAACTCAGAAAAAATATTATTTTGGAATTGCACACCTCTCCCTTAGGAGGGCACTCGGGATTTTAAAAAACTTACCACAGGGTCAAGAAGGAATTTTTTGGGGATGGCCTTAAATATGATATTCAAAAGTTTGTGGTAGAATGTTTGTTTTTCCAACAAAATAAAGTTGAGACAATTAATACTATAGGTATCTTACAACCTTTATCCATTCCAAGTCAACATTGGGAGGAGGTTTCAATGGATTTTATCACAGGTTTACCCAATTTTGAAGGAAAGATTGTCATCATGGTGGTAGTTGATAGACTTACCAACTATGCACACTTTTGTGCATTATATAATCCATTTAAAGCCAATATAGTTGCTACTGCATTTATTGAAACAATTCAAAATCTACATGGAAACCTAAAGATTATTGTAAGCGACAAAGATCCCATTTTTACAAGAAATTTTTGGACATAATTATTTTCTTTTTTGGGTACTCAATTAACTCATAACCCATCATATCATCTTCAATCTGATGGGAAAACTGAGATAGTGAACAAATGTTTGGAAGTATATCTCCATTTCTTTTTATATGATAAAAATACACAATGGGTTAAGTGGTTACCTCTAGCTTAATGGTCATATATCACTTCCTTCCATATTGTAGCAAAAATGACCCTATTTATGGAAATTTATGGATATCATCCACTGTCCATCACATCATCGTTAAGAGAAAATTCTAAGGTTCAAGCAGTGGAAGATCACATCAAGCATCAACAACAATTTCTCCAACTCTTAAAGGATAACCTCAATTTGGTGCAAAATTGAATGAAACAATAGGAAAATCCACATCGCAGCGAAAGAAGTTTTGATGTAGGCGACTGGGTATTTTTATGGCTACAACCATACAAACAAATGTCCCTCAACCAAGCTAAGAAGTATAATAAATTATCACAAAAGTAATATGGCCTTACAGGGTGTTGCAAAATATTGGTAATATGGCATACAAATTGGAGCTTCTTGCATCTTCCCAAGTGCACCCAATTTTCCATCTTTCATGCTTAAAAAAGGTTATAGGTGACAAGCTCCCAGTTCAAACACTATTGCCAAAGCTTGTCGAGGAAGGAAAACTCATATTGGAACCTCAAGCTGTCATGAAAAAAAAAACTTGATAGCTACGAAATCGATCAATTTCAAAGTATCTCATAAAGTGGAAGAACTTACCCGCTGGAGATTCGAGATGGGAGGATGAGAATTTTATACAAAAGCATCCAAAACTACTCAAGAATTGAGGGAAACAAATTTTTAAAGGAGAGGAGCATGTTAGGCCCCTATAATACTTGTGTATCCACTTATTTTTATTGTTAATGTATCCCCCTTATTGTTATTGTTTTTCCTATGTAGTCCCCATATTGTCATATTGTGCCCCATAGAAGCCCACTATTTTTATTGTTGTGCTCTTACATTGTTATTGTTATGTCAGCTAGGATTATATTGTGACCCCTTGGACTCCTATATATAGAAAGGAGGTTTTTTCATTTGTATCATCCAAGAATTGTTCATTTACGTAATGTAAAGGAGGTTTCCCCCTCGAGGAGGCTGATTTATAAGCCATTGATCTATCTTTTCTTCTATTTTGTGAACTAGTTTCATAACACTTTATTAGTTTCTTTATCATATTAAAAACCTTTTGATAGATAAAATTAACATGTTTGATTTCTTAACCGAAACACCTCATTCTTCTCATTCCTCATACATAAAATTACCACTTGGTAGATTGTGAATAGGATTTCATTGACTTAACGAAATATGTTTTATAAAATGAATTTACTTTGCAATACTTAACGAAATATGTTTTATAAAATGAATTTACTTTGCAATATGGTATTAAAACCTATATAGTATTTTTTTTTTGGTAAGTTAGGCTATTATATTAATTCGAAAACATAGAAATTACATATGCTATAGGTTGGGTTGGCAGGATGCCCTTAGCCAATCCGAGCCTTAGTTACATGGTTTCGTGGCTGCCTCAGAGGAGGAAACCAGCTTGAACAAAACTTAAAACAAAAGATTACATTATGCGCAGTAGCGCTAGAGTATCTAAGAACCACAAAATAAGTAGTAGAAAAAAAACACTGATGGCAAGCTTGACAGAAAACATATAAGAGCTGTGTGGCTCCGCATACCTCACTTTTTGTCTTCATCATCGCTGTTGGGGACCTCCTAATGGGGCAAGCAAGTGCCTACGCAACGGCTTTGACCAAATCTACCACAGTACGCATGGGATGGTGGACCGGTGTGCAAAGGATGGGGGAGTCCAAATCTATGCCTTCGGGGACACATGTCCAATTTCCATCGGAATCCATCACCCAGCCGTTTGAATCATCATCTTACTTCTCCTGTACTGATAGTGGGTCAGTTTTGTGGTGCCGAGGGTGCATCTGGAGAGCTATGA
Source organism: Pinus albicaulis (assembly GCA_034641835.2). Taxonomy (NCBI): domain Eukaryota; kingdom Viridiplantae; phylum Streptophyta; class Pinopsida; order Pinales; family Pinaceae; genus Pinus; species Pinus albicaulis. Next base: position 741,716,313 of record CM076571.1, read on the forward strand.
TAGACTTCTGCCCGTCGCGCCTTCCTCTCTGCGCAGCCTGCCCAGGAGCTGCTTCCTCCTGCTTGGGATCAGGTCTCTGACGCGCAAAAGAGTTGGAGGAGGAGCCTTCCATCGATTCTAGTCGATTATCCTCACCACGATGATAGTGGCCAGGGAGAGCTCCTCTCTGTCTGCCTCTCATAGTTCTCTGACGAAGTCTGGGGGCCATTGCGCGAAGACACCGGGGGGAGGTGTTCAGGTAGGAAAACACAAAGGGGCAAGCAGAGCAAGGGTTTAGGGGGTCGAAGTAGCCTGGGGAGAGGTGCGTAGGAAGGGGTGTAGTAGCCCAGAAGGGACTACGTAGTGCATCTCTGAGAGTGGTGCTTCGCAGCCTTCTGAAATCAGGGAGGTGCTAGAGCAGGGGTAAAGAGGCGAAAGGCAAAGATAAAGTACTGTGGTTTGAAAGGGGGAGAGAGCACATGTTTTTAAAGGGGCTAGGATGTGTGCGAGGAGGATAGCAATGAGTAGGCCTTGCACACAGTTGCGTGCCATGATCGATCACCTGAGTAGGCTCGAGGGAAGGGGGATGGCTGCAATAGTGTTTAATCATGATGATCATTTATGGTGATAGGTGCGACATAGTTCCCATAGTCACGTAACCATTCCTGATTCTGTGAGTCTCGTGCGGATGGCTAACAGTTTGAAGATCCACAGCAGGTGATGCTCTGTGCAGTAGATCTCTGTCCTCTGTGGTGCGTGAGATGTGGTTGTCAATCGTGTCAACTTTGTCACCCGCATCTGGGGTAAAACCTATATAGTATTAACAAGCATGTATAAAATGAATTTACTTTGCAATATAGTATTAAAACCTATATAGTATTAACAAACACGTACATATTTAACAATTTCTCTCTTATCATTTAATCAAAATTCCTTTGGGTAAATAAAATCACATTTTTTATTTCTTAACTAAAACACCTCATTCCTCTCATTCCTGATAGATAAAATTAACACTTATTTAGAATGTAAATAAGAATTTATTGGGAAAAATAATTTTTATAAAATAAATGTATTTTACAATATAGTTTTAAAATATGTATAGATCTATTTTAAACATATACTTAGTAAGTATCTGGAGAGATCAAATCTTTTGAGGTACAAATCTCTTTTAGAATGAAAAACTTGAGAAAATATTTGCACCTTGATATATTTTATCTCTCTTAGTGCTTGATAGATATGTGGTTAAAGTGGATCTATATTACTTCTCTATCTCTCGATGTATGTATATATACAAAGAGAGAACCATTAGATTCCCCATGTGCAATTTTTCATTGTTTAAATTAAATTTTTGAATGCATAAAGGGATTTAATGCTTTGAAAATCCTTACTTATTGTATACACTACACAACTTGAATTTGTAATTCCTATAGAACTTTGTTGGATTCTAGAAAAAATTGAATAATTGAACAAAATGCAGAACAATAAAACTACTTAAAATGCTTTCATTGTAATAGGCATCTCTATTATGGAATAGGTTGTAGGGCTTCCAAAATTTTAATTTAATTATCAATAATTATTAAGTGGAGGGTAGGGGTTTAATCTCTATAATATATTTTAGAATATTTTTAGTGTACACAATTTCCAAAGTAGTTATGCATTTTTTCTCTTTTAATTAAATTCATTAATTAAAAAAATGTCATATTAAATGAATTATAGATATTTGCGCATGTGGTATTGATAAGCCATGGTATTGTAACAAAGCCTATTTACATATTAAAAAATCCATATTTAAGAATCTTGTTACATTTTAAAAAAAGTGTATATATGTTTAACTTATTTATTAATTATTTTTATCAATAACAATAATAAATTTTAGTGAAGTTATAATTTAGTTAACTCTTATGTTCTTTTTCGTTATAGCAACTTGAGATATATGATATAGTAATTGGTTTGATGCCTATTACAACTATAGGTCAGTCTTAAGCACAGATCTAGCATGCTCCTAGAGAGATCAAACCTATTCAAAATAAACATAAAAAATTGCATATATATATATATATATATTTCTTTGTCTAAATTGTATTTTCAAATGCAATATAGAGTACATAACTTAAACGAGTAAGTTCAATAATTTTATGTTGGATTTTAGGGAAAATTATATATATATATATATGAAAAAAGGTAAAATAATAAGACTATTTTGAATTTTTTATCCATAAAAACTTATTTTTTTCAATTTCTTTATATGATATATACACAATTTTTTAAGCAATATATAATATACATAGTCGTCATTAAAATATTTTGCATAACATGCTCATTAAGAAATTTTATCTATGGATTACATTGTCCACATTGAAATAGTTTTGAAAAATATAAAGTTTAAATATCTTACACACCCATGTCTTTTACTTGTAAATACTTTATCTATTTTTAAAGATGATACAAAATTATATTACGGTATGTGGACATCCAAATAGTTTATTTAGGATTAAGAGTGAGTAAAATATTTTTACCACATGATTGGCCATAGTAGGGTTGGTATTATTGATGTTTTATAATGCTTTTACTTAAATCTAACTAAAAATGCATATTCATTGTTTTTTTATTTAGATAATATGTTATGCTTATTTTAAGAGGAATATGTGTCAACTCCACATTAAGCATGGATGAAATCACACATCACATGCATATGAGGTGGCTCTTGGTATAATGAATTGATGTCTATCGGTTGATCATTTAATTTATATAGTTGTGCTAGTATATACATAATTGACATTAAAAATATTTTAATTAACATGGGTACTACGATATTTTATTTATAAAACACATCATCCACATTACTCTTTTTTTCTTTTTTCAATATATCTTTCAATATACATCATCAATATTACTTCACCCTCATAAAAAAAATTATAAAGTTGATTTTAGAATAAATTAGTTAACATGAATGATCGTGTTAACTAGGTTGTATAATGCTCCTCTCGACTCAAATGATAATACTGTATTAATGCATACCATTAACTAAAAGAAAACAAGTAAATACAATGATCATTTTAACAATGGAAAAAATAGAAAATGGAAAGTTATGTTACATTTATGTTGATATAAAATATTATATGTATTTCACTATAGATTTTAAACCATTATATATATAGAGAGAGAGAGAATGAAATCTTTGATTCGATACATATATAATATTTTTTTGTACAATAAGTTGAAATATTTGGGGTAGCAAGCCCTTTCTGAGTAGGGAATTGATATACCCCTAAAAAAGGGTGCAGCATGTTTGGAGACACAAGCCAATGATTAGCCCTTTTTTATAACATAAAGATAATAACCACTCCCCCAAATCCAATCCCCATTCCTATACCCAACGCTATCAATGACATATTTTCATCAAGGGGACTTAGTCATCCCACTCTTACATTACTACTTTTAATAGTATTATCACCCTTTATTTCTTTCCTTTCATTTTCATTACATGAATCTAAAGGACAACCCCATAGGTACATGTTATTTTGAAAGGAAGTTACATTGAAAGTAGAAAATTATGTCCCTATTGGGATTTTCTTGCAAAGGTTGTTTGAAGAAACATATAGAACTGCTAACTAATGTAATTAGAGAGATCTTCAGGAATTTCTCCACTCAAATTATTATGTGCCAATTCCAATTACTCCAAAGTAGATATCTTACTAAGAGTTGCAGGTATTTTACCTTCCAAATGATTCTAATATAAATTCAAGACTATTACAAGACAAATCAAATATAGTGTTTGTAGGAAAGAGATGTGATAATGTATATTCACTCCCTTTCATATAAATTTCTATTTCTTCATCCAGGTAATCTTCATTTGACACATTTGAAAATCTGGAGAGTCTCTTAAGATGAGCTGGTATGCTTCCATTGAATTTGTTGTTGGATAAATTCAACACGTGTAACTTGGTGAGATTTGTGATGCTTCGAAAAATGCAACCATGAAAATTATTATAACCAAGGTGTTGGGTCATGGAAAAGGTACGTTTTACCCCCATCTTTAGCTTGATTTATTATTAAATTTTATATGTTTTCCTTCATTTTTGAAATAAATCAAAGAAGAATAGTGTAGAAGTAGGGTAAAATGAATTATTAATAAATAATGTGTTTAATAGTATAAAAAATAACTTTTGTTGTCTTTATTGATAAGGAATCTGAAAAAACCAACCGCTGAACAAACGAACAAACAACAGCAGTCAAGAAAATAAAATGAGATCGTGTATGGTTCCTAAGAATCAGTAAGAGATGGAAATATGCGTCTATCTTTGAAGCATTCGGTTGATAGCTATGAAGCCTCGGGATCTCCTGATATTGAGGATTCATTATTCTCTGTTTTGTTTCTCCTTAAAGTTATAAAAGGTTGTAGGTGAAAGAGAACAAGAGAGCTTTTTCCATGTATTGTAATTTTCTGTAGTAAACATTTATTTAGAGAGAGTCTTTGAACTTCTAATTGTGTACTTGTTCTATTGATTAATGAAAGAGTTAGCATTTTCATTATAAGCAGATTCTAAGTATTTATTGGCTAAAGACTTTTGGGGGCTTTGGGCCTGATCCCTAGGAGTTCTACTGCTACTTTGTGTTATATGTCTATTTACTGATTCTCACAATTTAGTTATTCTTATGCTTTGTAGAGTTACAATTCAATTCAGAAATTGCACGCGTGATGTGTTTTGATTTCTTTTTCAATTAGGTTGAATTTATCATTAATATTACTTTATCTATGTGTGATGTTTTTCCATTTATTAGAATGATTCCAGCGCGGTTAAGTAGTTGTTGTTCAATTCTACATATTTTTATTTATTGAGTTTTTCCCATTGCAAGTGTGAATGTGTGGTTTGCTGTTCAATTCCGAATGTTGTTAGTAATTGAATTATAGAGAATCCAATTGAAAAGTGTCAATAGGTAATTGATGTTCAATTTATTAAGTATTCCTTTTCCATTGATGTTCAATTCATTAAGCTTGTTTCTCAATTGCAAAATATCCTTAACTTCAGCATTGAGTGTTTACTTTCTGCATAAGTTCAACTTAGTGTTTCATTCTTTGATTGATTTGAAGTATTTCATAGTTTACTTTTGAGTTTATTGATTGACATTTTAGAATTAGATAATATTTCTTGCAACGATTTAGAATAGTTAACCTCTAATTTCACTCACATATACTTTTCTTGCACTCTTGAAATAAACAGAATTGACCTAGGTTGATGATTAATGTGGAGCATTAAGATCACTTTTAACAGTCATATTTTTGAACCAACATTTGGCGTCATTGCTAGGGAGAGTGTTTAGGAATGATTTATTTTTGTTTGTTTTTCCTTTTGTTGTGAAAGAACTAGAATTGAAAATGAGAGGTAAGAACCTGCATATTAGCAAGTAAAACACTTTCTCACCAGCCAACTTTTCAACAATTATGCAGAGGTTAAATAGGATAGGTGTTTTTTTTTATGAATGACTAAAAATAAAATATATAAACAAATATGAACCCCCCATCCAAATCCAAAAAACCCAAGGGACTGGTGACCCTTGGGAGAACAACATTCATAGACGAAATCATAAATAAAGTTGAATCTCACGCATATGTAGGACCCAAAATCATTTATGAAAACAGTCCTACTATAATCCCTCGGGCAGCAGCCTCACCATCTGCAGCTTACGATGAGATCCATAGCAGAACGAAAGAGTCAAAACAAAGCTTCTAGATAACAGAACATATAAATACTGACCCTTCGCAAGAGGGAAAATATTGCAATTTGCAAGAAGGAGAGGGAGAAACCAGTGGTGCTGTGGAAACAAATTTAAAAATTCCCAAGCCTAGATCTCCTAAAATCTTAGTTGAAGAAGAAACACTTGACATCCCAGACCGTGGTAGTACTGTAAAATTTTTTCCAAAATTATCTTCTAGACCAATCTGGATTGATTTCCTATACTAGGAAATCCTGGAAGGTTATCGATACATCTTCGATCAGATGGCACACAATCAACCCCAAACGTCAACATTGGAGTACCCCATTTTTGACCCAGTCGTTAATGCCCCTATGAAAGCTATTCCCTTACAGAACATCCCTACCTTCCATGGATTAACTTTAGAAGATCTAGATGCTTTCTTGTTTGAATTCGATGTTTTGTGTAGGGGACATTATTACACCATCGATCCTTAGAAACTAAAATTGTTCCCTTCTACACTGAAGGGTGCAATTTTGTGTTGGTTTATGGGGCTCGGTGGAGGGACTATTAACAACTAGGATAAAATTAAAAACTCTTTTCTTACTAAGTACCAATATTACTGTAGGACTAGAGAATTAATATATGAAATATTCAACATGACTGCAAAAGATAACGAGACATTAGAATAATATGTTGAGTGATTCCAATACAATTTGCAAAGGTCCCCTTATACTGCATTGTCTAAATATGTCCTAAAAGTAACAATGATAAAATGAATGAAAGATGAATGGATAGAAACATTAAATCTAATGGGGAAATGATACATTTATCAGGAAAGTTATGACGATATTATTTCATTATGTGCCAGGTGCTCTAGAGGCAGCACATACATGAGACCAACAAGACGAGATTCAGCCATCAGAAATAGCAAAACTTCAAGTGGCAGCGTAACACGAACAAAGATTGACAATCTCTTGGAAGACTTCAAGACCGATATCTTGGGTACCCTCACAACACAATTAGACGTCCTACAAGCCAAGCAGAAGCAAGCATTATCAAAACATAACTTGGATATCTTTTGCCCACGCTACCGAAAGAAGCATAGCCAGTGAGAATGCCCATTGGAGATGGTTCAAACATGTGCCATCTGTACTAAATACCACACCACTAAACAATGTCTATCACTTCCAGGGTTGAAAGAAGTATTAAAAGAAGCAGAAGAAGAAACAAAATTGGTATATCTGATGAATCAACATCGAAAATGGCAAGCTCAAACCACAGGTATGTCACAAGACCCATCTCAGTTCTTTTCTTCTTCATAGTTTAACCAACAACAAAACCCTGGGGCAGCATGGCAAAGTCAACCACCTTTTTTGACCTAGCCATCTCAACCATTCTCCATGCCCCCTTGGCCAACTCAATACTTCGAAGGAAACGATTGGCTAAATTCTTCTTTCTCTCCTAAATTTTGGCAGATCAATCCATATTCATCCGAGTGGCTTGCCTCTACTTCCTAAAACACCAATTGGTCTCAAAACTAGCAGCGGCCCTTGGGAATAACCAATTCACCTCTGGGGGCAGGTAATCAACCTCAACCCGCATTACCAGCTCCATATCCGGTACCACAGAATTCTCAGCATCTGAATCACCCTCAACTGCCAGCACAACCGAACCCGAATCCCAACAATAGACCAATGCAATTGATCCAAATAATTGAAAATCTAGACCTCGAAATTGAGAAAAAAGAATGCATTAAACTTAGGTTGAGATCTGGTCGCGTTATTAGTCCGGGGGAAGTCACAGATTCAAAACAAGACAAATAAGAACCCCCAACTGAAATTAATCCATCAATAGTAACTAGTATAGAAATAAGACAGAAAGAAGGCACAAGTGAACAAGAAGACTCTGGGAAACTTGTTAGTACTTCTCCCCCGTTCCTCAAAAGATTGATGATATCCAAACCAATTGTCTATCCAGATTTTGATCTCATAGGGGAATTAAAAAATATTTGTGTTAAAATTCATCTCCTACAGGCTATACAAGACATCCCTATTTATGCTAAAACAATTAAAGAATTGTGTGTAAAAAAAACTGTGAGGAAATCAAAAACTTTGCCAACTGTTCATGTTGTAGGGACACTATCAGATTTACTTTTGGGTAAAGAAACACCAATAAAATATGAGGATCCAGGAAACCCCATAGTCACATTTCATATCTATGGTCGCTCATTCTCAAACACATTAGTTGATTTGGGGGAAAATATTAATATTTTAACTACATAAACCTCTGAAACACTTGGTATAACAACCTTGGAACCCACCGCTACCTTGTTGGAACTTGTTGACCGATCTGTTTTTAAACCAGAAGGTAAATTAAAAGATATCCTGGTTTCTGTGGACTCATGGGAATACCCGATAGGTTTTTTAGTTACTAACCCAAAAAATAGATTAGAGAGACATCCCCTAATATTGCGACGACCTTGGTTAGCAACGGTTGATGCTTACATAGGATGTCGAAAAAGCAACATGACCATTGCTAAAGGAGATGCTATAAATAATATTGCTATATATCCCCCTTCCAAACCAAGTCTTCCCACTGTAAATATTCACAAAAAAACCACCTGCATACAGGGAAAAAAACATCCGTTCACAATTGATAGTAGTAGAAGCACTTGAATTCAAAGATGAAACTGAAGATGATGTGATAAATGATTTTATAAATCAACCATCCACTTCAGGAAACTTAAAGTGCCAAATGTTAAAATTATTTATTGATAACGAAGCTCAGGAATATCCTTTAGTGGATATCGATGACCAACACATACCCACAACTGTTGTTTTTAGTAGTATGCCAATTGAAATTGAACTAGGTAAAATTTTAAACATCAATGGAAGTATGGATAGTAACTGACATCAAAAGCTCATTAAAGTCTTGCAAAAATATAAAGTAGCCTTTGCTTGGGACTACCTAGACATGAAGGGTATAGATCCCCAACTGTGCACACATCATATTTACACTAAAAAGGATGCTCAGCCCATCCAGAAACCTCAACGAACCCTAAACCCACATCTAAAAGACATTGTAAAAGATGAATTACAAAATCTGTTAGATTTAAATTTCATTTATCCTATTTCAGATAGTAAATGGTCTCTCCATTAGTGGTCGTCCCTAAAAGAATGGTAAGTGGAAAATTTGTGTGGATTACAGAGAGCTAAACAAAGCCACACAGAAGGACCACTTCCCCCTCCCCTTTATTGATCAGGTTCTTGATACATTGGCAGGAAAACGATTCTTTTCCTTTCTTGATGGTTTTAGTGGCTATAACCAGATCCAAATAGCTCGTGAAGACCAAGATAAAAAACCTTCACCTGCCCCTTGGGTACATTTTCCTATAGAGTATTTCCATTCGGTTTATGCAATGCCCCAACAACATTTAAAAGGGCCATACTTAGTATTTTTTCTTATTTAATAAATGAAGGGATTAAAGTCTACATGGATGACTTCAATCCATATGGAGATGACTTCGATCAGGCACTGCAAACAATGGAAAAAGTATTGGAATGATGTATTGCCACTAGATTATGTTTGAGAAACGAAACATGTCACATGATGATGACCGAAGGCATGATTCTAGGACAGTACATCTCTGTAGCTGGAATATACGTAGATCCGACAAAGATAGAGGTAATTCTCTTATTAGCCACACCTTGTACTCAGATAAAGGTACGTAGTTTCCTTGGATATGTAGGATACTATCATAGATTCATAAATATTTTTTCACAAATTGCTGCACCTTTATATGCATTAACTGGAAATTTTGAATTCCATTGGTCTGAAAAATGTGACACTGCTTTTTCAGATTGAAAGAAACTAGTCTCGACTGCACCAGTATTTCGTTGCCCCAATTGGGAGCTTCCCTTTCACATTTCTTCGGATGCATCAGATATAGTGATGATATTTTTTCTCAGTCAAGTGGAGGACAAGGATCCCTATGCTATTTACTATATCAACAAAAATCTCACTACTGCTGAACTAGATTATACAGTGACCGAAAAGGAATTCTTGGCTGTCATTTATGCTATAAATAAATTTAGACATTACATAACTGGCTATCAAGTATTTCTGTATACCAATCATTCTGTCATTAGGTATTTAGCTAACAAGCCTATTACAAATGGGAGAGTGACTCATTGGCTGTTACTTTTATAGGAGTTCGATATAACTATTAAGATTCGTCCAAGGAAGCAGAATGTAGTTGCAGATTTCCTGTCTCGAGTTCCAAAGAAAAATGATCTACTGGTGGTATATGATCAATTCCCTTATGAGTATTTGTTTGTCATGGCAGTAAAAGTGCCATGGTACGTAGATGTAGCGAACTATCTGGCAGTAGGGAAACTGTCGAGACACTTGACAACAAAGGAACAAAAACTGATTATTCAACGCAATGCTAGATTCTCTTGGATTGGTGGATATACTTTCCACACAGGAGATGATATGCACATACGAAGATGCATTCGAGAAGATGAGATCCATGAAATCTTGAAGGCTTTCCATGACAAACCATGTGGCGGAAATTTTGCAGATCGCAGGATAGGGCACAAAGTATTACAAATGGGCTATTATTGGCCCATAATTTTTAAGGATGCAAAGAAATATGTGCAAGCTTGTGATAGTTGCCAATGAATGGGCCGCCCTGGCCAATCCGAAGAGATTCCATTGTAGCCATAGTTGGTAGTAGAGCCTTTCGAACGATGGGTGTTGGACTTTGTTGGGCCATTCAATCCACCATCAAATCAGAAGGCATACATACTAGTTTCCATAGACTACGTGACGAAGTGGGTAGAAATAATATCTTTGCCAAGAGCTACAAAAGAGTCTATGATTAATTTTATTTTTGAGCTATTTGTGCGGTATGGCTTACCTAGGGAAGTGATAACTGATGGAGGGGAACAGTTTGTAGGACATAAAATTACATTCACTCTATAAAACCACCATATATCTCATAGAGTTACTTCTCCCTACCACCCTCAGGTGAACGGGTAGGTCGAAAGTACCAATAAATTCATTGAAGCAACTCTCACTAAAACAGTATTGAAACATCGCCGAGATTAGGCTGCTAGACTGCCAAAGGCATTGTGGGCTTATCAAAAAACTTTGAAAAACACTACTGGATATTCTCCGTAACACTTGGTATTTGGAAAGGAACCAATTTACCCCACTGAGTTTGAGATAAAGACTCTTAGAATAACCTAGGAAGTAGGGATGGATTTAACAGAGACCCAAGCTAAAATACTTCAACAGATAAACGAATTAGATGAAGCATGACTATTTTGTCTACAGTGCACTGCAATTATTCAATAACAACGAGCTAAGTGGCATGATAGCCTCATAAAAAAGAAGACATTCTAGAAAGGAGATTGGGCACTCCTCTACGACTCTAGATTCCAAGACTCCCCAGGTAAATTACAAATAAGGTGGCTCGGGCCATATGAAATTCAATAAGTGCATAACAACATACCATTACTTTGACCACCATAGATGGATCCGACTCTGACTATAGAGTAAATGGACACCGGGTGCGCCTCTATTATAAACCACTCACAAAAGAGTCTTTATGCCAGTAGGTGCATGATGACCCCACTATCCAAATCTTAGCTGCAGGGAGTAATGACCCAAAAGCTTCAAGTTCATAAAAATTTGTTACTTATTTTTTGTAAATAGTGTATATATGCTTCCTTCATTTGATTATAACTTATGGTTTTTTCATCGATTGTATAAAATAATTCCATTTTATTTCTATTTTTTGTGTTTTTTCTTGTTGTTCAATCAATTGAACAAATTTTGTTCAATAGCTTGAATAACTGTTGTTCAAAGAAAATGAACAGCTGCATTTTTTTCCTTTCCTTTCATGTGTTTTCATTTTTGATGTTCAATCAATTGAGCAACTGTTGTTCAATCAATTGAACAACTGTTGTTCGAACCAAATGAACAGTTATTGTTCGAACCAAATGAACAACTGTTTTTCAGTGTGTTTTTTTAATTAATATAATTTTTTGTTGTTCAATCAATTGAACACGTACTTTTCAATTGATTAAACAACTGTTGTTTGAACCAAATGAACAAATTTTTTTAGTGTGTTTTTTTTAAATTAATATTTTATTTTTTATTTTTATTTTTTTATTTTCATTTTGTTGTTCAATCAATTGAACAACTGTTGTTCAATCGATTGAACAACTATTGTTCGAACCAAATGAACAACTATTTTTCAGGGCATTTTTTTATTTTTTTATTTTACTGTTCAATCCATTGAACAACTACCACTCAATCGATTGAACATCTGTTGTTCGAACCAATTGAACAACTACATTTTTTGTGTTGATTGCTTTTAAAAGTTTTCTGTGCAAAATGGCAAAATTTTATTTTTGCTGATTTTCTTTTTGTCCACTCTTCCTGTATAATTCTTGCCCATAAAACCATTTTATTGAATGAGGAATTCACACCTAAAGAAGAGAAAAGCAGTGATATTACTAATATTATGTTTTTTGAAATTTTGATGGATATCTCACTACAAGGAAAAGACCCTCTAGTGGAGGTTATAAAGGAGGTTTTTAGTGTTATAAAATTGGCCAAAATTGTCAAAAAAACATTTTCTACAACATCCATTTATGGTTATGAAGGTTTTGCAAAGCTTTTAACAGAATTTCAACAAAACTAAAAAAAAATGGGCAGCCGAAGGTTATTACGGATGTTTTTTTCATCGATGCGCTACGAAGGTATCAACGCACCCGTGCATGTCATCTAGAAGGTGGCCCGGGGTGGTTGAAGGTGCAGGCACCGGGCCGTCAAGGTATAAAACCGCACCAGGGCACAGTGTTGGTGATACAATGCACAGGGATGTTCTAATTAGTATTGGGATTTGTGCAGTGCCCATAGGTCATCTAAAAACACTGGTATGTCGAGTTGTAGAAATGCACCGATGCACAGTATCTGACAAACGCACCATTTTTTCTAATTTGTATTGGTATTTGTGTGGTGCCCATAGGTTGTACAAATGCCCCGATGCGTAGACTCACATAAATGCACCGGTGCGCAACATCTCACAAACGCACCGAGATTAAAAGTTGGTATTGGTATTTGTACGGTGCATATAGGTCATAGAAATGCACCGGTGCGTTGTATCATACAAACACACTAGTGTTCATTTTGTATTTTTTAGAAACATCGACCTGTGACAGTTCAATTATTGTGATTTTTAAAAATTCATTATTCATCAAAAGGTGAAACATATCTTATAACAGTATTCATATGAATTAAATTTTTATTAGTGCATTTGAATGTGATGTTTGGATTAATTTGTTATATCATATCATCAAGTTTCACATCTCTTCATTATAATATTTAATCATCTATAAATTTAATCAGTGGTGTTACATTTCGCAGCGACAATGGAGAACACAATAGAATAAATTAAAACATAATATATATATATATATATATATATAAGACAGTCTTTTTCATACAAAATGGGACAGTTATTGGTATCCCTTTGTCTTTCAATTGGGACACTATGTACATTACATTAAAAAAAATGTCTGATTTCACAGACAAATATTTCATAAAATACAATGCCTTGCTTTGATATCCAAACATAGTAATCATCATTCTTTGCTTGAACTGTTGTCACTGCTAGAGCTACTTCCATGACTTGGGGTTATTTTCAGGAATGTTTTGTTCACGGTATTGATTGTTTTCTTGATCTTCTTCACCTTCCATCTACAAACATAAAAATAAATTGTAATGAGTGTATATACATTGGTGATAATAATGAAAATTGCAATATTAAATAATATACATCAATGTAAATTGAAAATATATGACGTACCATAGCAACAATTGACTCATGAACTATACACATTCTTTCAAAACCATGTATTATGCCATCTTTCAAGATTTAATCTATTGGCACAGTTCCATACTTTGTTTCTTGAAAGTTTTTATACCCCATAAAAAATCATATAGTTAATATAAAATATTTATTCTTTCTATTAATTATAGACGGAGCTAAGTAAAACAAAATCGATAGATGCTTACAAATTCCACAATTAATTTCTGATATGCCAACATATATTCACAACCCATATTTAACCCAATGTCAATCAATTCATCTGATGGTTCTTCTTTGTATGTTAGCACATGTTTGAAGACATTCAATGATGATTTTTGTAAAACGACTTAAAAAATACAAAAATGAAATGTAGTTAAGTTGTTATAAGGAAGTAACAATTACTCAAAAACTTAGATATCAACCCTTTTCTTCCTTCTCGTCCTATTTTGTGCACTAAATGGGTTCCATTTTCTTTTCTTTTCTGCGAGAAAATACTTGAAAATTAATATTTAATGCTAAATTATTTATTTATTGTACCTAATGTTCGAAAAATTCAATGATTACATATTACATTTAAAGCACGTTGTTGTTGACATGGCTCCTCCTGTGATGCAATTTTGTCCATTTCTTTGACCATCTCGTTATACACCTTTTTGGACATTCTTACTGGCATATTTCTGATATCAGCTCGTTCATCTTTTGAAATTTTCATAATCTTCCTGAAAATGTAACATGACAATAAACTATTTAATTTTTATTTTGATATATGAAAAGTAAATATAAAAAAAGTGATACTTATAAATAATTCTAGAAAAAAAATTAAAGGAATATTACTTTTCATTCCTTATTTTTTGTTGTTATACGTTTTTGCTATTAAAAGTTTGACATGTCCCATTGACCAATTATGTGGAAACTCTTCTTGTAGTTTAGATAAAATTTGGTTCTTGGAATCATTAGATTGATTTTTGTATTGTAAGTGGAAAAAACGTCTATACATTCATTCCACTAGATCCCTCAAACTTTTGTAAAAGTTTTTCCCCCTTTCGTTAACCTTTAGCACCACTCCAGATGAGCTAAGGAGCAATTCATTTTTATTTGCATGTTCTATTTTTTTTCTTTTCTTAGAACAACATTCCTTTTCCGAGTTGTTGGTCCCTATAGAACATTAAAAAGATGTGAATTAATATATTGTTTGACACATGTTATCTAATAATTTTAAGTATATTATTAATGAAAATTAAAAAAAAGAAACTCATATTAGATCGATAGTGTATTTTCATTCACCTAATTCATCATTTTGCAATTTTTCCATCAAGCTTTTACGCTTTTCTAGTCCTAGATCGGAAATAATCTTGTTGAGCTTCATCATTTTCTGGTTCTGCATGATACACAGTAAATAATACATATTAGTTAAACTTACATATAGTTCAAAAATATTTTTTTTTGTACAGAATTTACAAATAACTTCCCTTTTTTTTCTTTTCTTGATGTGTTATCAGTATTTTTGTTACTTGATCTCTTGTTAGCCATTTCTTTATCAATATGAAACCTGTACCATATCATTCATTAATATATTTTATAAATAAATTGTCAAATTTTCAAGTAAAAAACAAAAATCTCAAGAAACCAGTGTGCCATTCATGGTGTACACACCGACGTTGATGCATCGGTGCCTTATAAATGCACTGCACAAATAGTATAATAGATCGTAAAGTGCTCTATGTCAACAAGAAGCATCGGTGTGTTACATATTAACCACCACACCAATTAACACAGAGAAAATAATAAAATTGTCCAATGTTAGTTTTTGTAGCATAAACGCCCCACGCAAACAAGGGACCACCATACTGTTCTCTCTCTCAACTAGAAGACTTGGTGTGGTGCGTTATACATTACATGGTGCACTGATTAACACAATAAAACATTTTTTTTTGCGAAAAAACATGTTTGTGGTGCGCCATAATGAAATAGCGCACCGGTGCCCTATTTTACATATGGCGCATTGTTTAAAAAAAAAAAAATTTATCACAGTACTTTCGCGGTGCACTAGGATAATACAGTGCACCGGTGCACTAGGTTATGCAGGGCGCACCGATTTAAAAAAAAATAAAAAATAAAAAATAAATTCACTCAAGGGCTACATGGATTGCGATTTGACTATGCAAGTCGTCCCGTGGGTTGGATGTCTTAGGCATATATATAGCAATACAAAAACCCTATAAATCTAAAATGAAAAGCCCTAATTCTGAAATCATAGAAACATGGAGAAGAAAGGGTAGAAACAAAAAAAATGTAGGGTTTAGGGTAAAAATGGATTTGTTTTAATTTATTTTTATATTTTTATTTTATTTTATTTTTATTTTTATTTTTTATATCTTATATTTTATTTTTATTTTTTATTGTTATTATTTTTTATTTGTTTATTTATTTGATTTTTTTGAAAATGAAAAAGAAATTGAAATTTTTTTCTTACTGTATAAAAAAAATTGTAGAAAAAGTAAAAAAAATAATAAACTTTAATCACAAGATCGTTTGAAATTCTATGCTACAGGGTTTGAATCACCAGAGGTTTGGAATTCTGATTATCTAATTACTTCTGTTCAAACATATTTCGCTGCTCCATAATTCTTTCATGCTCTGTTGCTCTAGGTATGTCTCCTGCAAATCTCTAGCTGAATTTTTTTGCAAAAATAGTGAAATAATGAAAAGTGGTTAGTATTTAAAGAATTGTTTTATAAAATTAGATTTTCGAAAATATTTTGCTGCCCATTTTTCAATTTATCACTTTTTTTTTTCACTTAAAGAAAATAGAGTTGCGGTTTTTTTATTTGTGGTTATTCGTCGCCGGTGCGTCACTTAATATCACTGCACCGGTGTTTTCGTTTATATCACGGCACCGGTGCGCATTAATGGAAACACACCAGTATGGTGATCTGTATATTGGCATCGATAACAAGAAGTCCATTTTTAATTCACTAAAATTACTTTTAGGTGTATGCACCAAATTTTTTTTTGATTTTTCTCAAATGCAGGGAGAAAATATCAGAATTATACGGAATGGAAAATTCTTCAAATTCCAGCTCATTCGATAATATTTCTCAAATTACATCGCAGAGTTCTCCCTATCCATCTCGAGATGTAATATTTACTTCATATTTTATTTATATTTTCATTATCTAATTGAATTTACGTTTTTTATCCATGTCAATCATGCACAACTTAATTAAATTTATAATGTATACAAATTTGTAGGTTCACGTAGATTAAAATTCAAGTTCAGATGCACAAAATATTCAAATGTTAGCTCCAAAACATCGGAAGATTTATCAGGAGCAGCATACCACAAGGTGCATTTGGTACATGAAAATGGACAGTCTCTTTACCCTGCCAATTGTAACAATATTGCGGCTTCTAGCCACAATTCTGGGACATTAATGATGTTAATAATTATAATTGTTTGGTATATTGATTAATAAAAGTATTTCAACGTTAAACCAATTAATCATGCAATATTGTCAATATGGTTACTAATTGATATCATATATTTTGTACTAATCATGTTCATTTTTTTTTAATTATTAGGATTCTAGTGATGATGAGAGACCTACCTACCATCTTTCGTTGCACCCCACAATAATTTCAAATCGAAAGAAGGCTAAATTAATAGAAAAAATCAGAGAGGAACAATACCATGAATGGTTGAATCAACCACTCATTCAATTCTCGCTACGTCCAGATTCACCAATTAGGAATGACTACAGAAATAGTAGTTCTTCACAAGCTGGCAATGGAGGCAACCAAATAGAGGTTAGTATGGATGATTACTTAAGGGATACGACTGCCATGGAGACAATGTTGTTAGATGCTTTCCAAAATGATGATCATCTAGGGGATGATGCTCATATCGCTGACACCTTTTTCGAAAGACTAAATTTGCTTCCACCACCCCTCTCTTTGGACTTGGCGTTCAATCAAATTCTACCCAGTTGGGGACAACGATGTTACTGTACAACTTGAAAGAAAATTTTGGCTTGTCGAATGCATGTTTCTCGGAAATTTTGAGGTAAGTTACCATAAACTCCTCCCTTATATAAATTTGAGAAATATAATCAGTACAATACAATGAACATTACAAATGGTAAATTTTATGATCGTTAATAATTATATCATAATTAATGTACATTCATTAATATATTTTTCCATGATCACAAACTACAGGTTATTCAAAGATAAGGTTCTTCTGAGTGATAATCTCTTGCTCGATAGCTGCAAAGAGGCAAAGAAATTGTTGAAAATGTTGGGTGTTGAGTACATATCATATCATGCCAGTCCAAATGATTGTATTCTATGTAGAGGAGAATATGCAGAAAAAGAGACATGTTCGAAATGTGGGCATGACAGGTATGATAAATAAAAAAAGAAGGGTAAATCATGTAATGGTCCTCCTTTTAAGATATTGAGGCACATGCCTATAATCCCAGGATTCAAGGGCTCTTTCATTGCAAATAATTAGCTATTTTGCAGGGATGGCATGTATCACACAGAAGTGAGTTGAGAGCTATGTGAATCCCAACTTATTCAATAGACATGAAGCATATAGAGGATACATGGCCCAAAAAATTCAAGGATGAGGTACGAAGTCTACGACTCAGCATAGCCATGGATGGCGTCAACCCATATTCCCTCCAGAACACCAACTATTCTATTTGGCCTATAGTAGTGATCAATAACAATATCCCCCCATGGTTTTCTGTGAAGAATGAACATCTTATGTTGGCTCTCATAGTCCCTGGTAGAAGACAAGTGAAGAATATGGATGTCTACTTACAACCACTGGTAGATGAATTGAAGGAATTATGGGAGGGGATAAATGTATACGATGTATCAAGACCCATCGCAACAGAGAGGAGTTTTACATTGTATGACATATGTGCTTACATGACACATGATTATCCATGCTTAGGAGTTTTCTCTGGTAAATTACATGTTTAATTTATTGATTTGTTTATATACGTAACAATATTCTTTCACATATTAGTTATTTAATTCGTTGTAATTGTTCTGATATTCATGATATTCTATAAAGTGCCATGCATATTAATTGTATACAATAATCTCACAGGTCTTGTAACAAAAGGGTATTTTGGATGTAAATGTTGTGGACCTTCTCTGAAGGCTAGATGGTCCAAGGACTTACGAAAGCCAGTGTATGATTTCTCTAGGGTATTCCTCCCAGAAGAACACCCTTACAAAAGAGAAGTATTTGTTTTCAATGGTAAATGAGAGAGAACCCAAAGGCCTCCAATAACGACACCAACTGAATGGCTTAGATCATATGAGAGAGAAAAGGAGAAGGAGTTCATAGAAGTGTTTGATTCAAATGGGGAGCCTATGTTCGATGATCTAGAATTCTTTAACACTTATGTTGAGAAATTTCCCATTGGGATGAAAAGGAAATCTATCTTTTATAACCTCCCATATTGGGAGCATCTTAAGATTACCCACTTATTAGATCCCATGAATATATTTAAAAATGTTTCATCTTCTTTATGGAGGCACATATCATCGAAACAAAGTGACACATTGGTTGTTAGGAAAGATCTTATTACTTGAAAAACTAAAAAGAAACATTGGCCAAGACGATTAGAAATTACAGGATCAGAGGCAGGCGTTGGTCCCTCTAATTCATGGTTTTTCAAAGAGGTGATGTCCCATGGATTTTTAAAAAATATGATATTTCTTTGGCAAAGGAAATTATAATGGGTGCGAGGGTGCCAACTTCATATGGGTCTTCACTATGACGCTGCTTCACTGTGGATGACCATTTATCGGGGTTGAAATCGCATGACCATTTGAATATTCTAAGAGTACGTATAATGTCCAAAGCATGATTTTATTATTTGTTATATTAATAAATTTTATCCCATTCAGGGATCATAAAACATAACTAATTTTGTATATTATTGCACGTGTTTCTAATTTTTTAGTGTCATTATCCTTTGTTTGTGTGTGGGTGTGTGAAACATGAATTCACTCAAGACCTAGGATGTGCCATATCTAAATTATCTGCATTTAAACGTTGGATCACGTCAACGGAGATTCACGTGGCTAGCATTCCACGGTGGCGTCAAGAGATAGTTGAGATTGTTTGTATGTTTAATAAGGAACTGCTGACGAGTTTCATGGACTTACAGGTTCATCTTCTAATCCACCTAGTAGATGAGGTTGAATTGGTTGGGGTGGTTTCTTGTCTCTGGATGTTCTTCTTAGAGAGGTACATGAAGAAATTGAAAGGTTTTGTTCGGCAAAGGGAAAAAATCGAGGGGTCTATGGAAGAGGGGTACATATCGTATGAGTCTTTCTATTATGCCAGTGAGTACATCAAGCAGATTGACAACAGACCATGTGCGGTGATTTGGGATGATGAAAGGGATGAAAATAAAAGAGAAGGGGAGTTGCTCCAAACGAATGGAAAAAAGTGCTTGATAAAGAGTAAGCAGCTTATAATTTTTCAAATTTACACAAACTAAATATTCATGTTGAACTTCGATATAATGTATATTTTGATCTCTAAGTTCTATACAATTTCAGTTTAATTTCATCAGCGAATGCAAAAATTGAAGCAATCAATAAATTTTTTCTTTATAATTCTGAAGTGACAGAACTGTGGGTCACATTGTATGAACAAAAGAGGATGAAATGGGATAGTGACATAAAAGAATTCAGACGGTTGAATGGTAGAAGTGTGCATTATCCCGATCATTTAAAATAAAATATGCCAAAAATATGCCCCAACAGTTGGGTTGCTGACCAAGTCAGAGATAAATACGGTACAATCGGTCATTACTCACGTGCTGAAGAGGATGCGCTAAACGTAGGGATTGGGTGTAGCAACTCTGTAATAATCAATTTAATTTATATAAATTTGAAACTTATAAGACATCTATATTTCATATTTTAACAGTTGGGTTATTATAAGACACATGACAGTCTGATTTTTTTAATTTTTTTATAATAGGTGCATTTGCTCCCATCTATGTGGGCATATGAACACCATTTTCACACAGAAAATGTCGATGTTGGAAACATCACACAGGATTGTGCAATGGAAGTCAAGTTCGATCAATCTAGTCGATCTAGCCACCGTGATCAAAACCTAGTAAGAGGGACGTTAGGTTACTTCAGAAAGATACAAGAGATCATTGAAGTGGATTTCTCTTCTTTCTAATGTGTTATTTTTAGGTGCAAGTGGTGGGACACCTTTGATTGGAATAATGTAAAGGATCGCGATAGTAAACTGATATGTATAAACTCTAGAAAGATGTGGGATGAAGCTAAGGAGCCCTATGTTTTCCCAAAACACTGAAACCAAGTGTTTTTTTACCTAGATGTGTTGGATAGGGATTGGTGGTTCGTATTAATACATGACCCTAGATCAAAACATATTTTTGAGAACAATAGTGTTATCATGCCATGCGAGCTGGAAGATAATGAGGGTGATCATGAGAACTGAGAGTGATATGATACATGTGTTATTTCAGCAATATTTATACTTTTTAAGATGGATTTTTCGAAACATTATAATATGTATTTTGAATTAATTGGTAATTTTCATTGTGTTAATGTTAAAATCAATATTTCACTTGATAATTTGCAATTATGTTGATCTCAAAAACAATGGCGTACTGTATAAAGTTCTTTTTTTTGTATGTAAGATTATAATAAAATAATGATAATTCTAAAGGACATGAATTTATTTGCATTATTTTCTAAACTTTGTTATGTTACAATAATTCATATTATTCTAGATTTATTATTTTACAATTATTTAAAAATTTTCAAATTTACAAATTTAAAATTTTCAATAAAATCATTTCACATTAATACAATTAAAATTCTACAAATATTTTACATACAATTACAATTACAATTTTAGAATTTTACATACAATTACAATTACAATCAATTCACAATACAATTAAAATTTTACAAATATTTTACATACAATTAGAATTCCAATTACAATTAAAATTTTACATATTTACAATTACAATTACAATCATTTCACAATAAATTAAATATTACAATTAAAATTAAAATTTTACAAATATTTTACATACAATTACAATTTTAGAAATTTACATACAATCAGAATTACAAATATTACAATTTTACGCTATCATGATCATTTCATATTAAATTAATTAATAAACATCACGTTCATGATAACCATCGTACAAACATCATATTTGACTAAAAAACACATTAAAATTCGCTAACATCATCGTGATCATGATCATCTAACAAAACTAAATTAACATTATATAACATCATCACAAGACAAACATCAAATATACATCCCATGTGAATAACTACTATTACATACACATCTATCTGCAAGCTGCACATTAAATGAACATATCTAACATGACCTAACAATATACACATCATGAAGATCACCAATATGTAAATTAAGTACAACAGCAACATGAACATAAAATACATGGACTATATATATAACTGAATAATGTAAAAATATACAGTTGTAATATAAATGTCATGGATCAGCTGGTGGTACATCATCAATAACAGTACTAGTTGAGGCATGCTCAATCAAAGGTGTAGCCTCAACAAGCTCATAGACCTGTTGATCATCATGTGCCTGCTGATCTGGATCAACTGTTGGTTGTTCATCGTGATGAATCGACATGGTCGATGGTCCAGCTTGATCATGATCATGAGTACTATTGGATGCTGCAAGCTGCTGACTAGACGTGGCTAATGGTCCAGCCTGATCTCCATGATGATTGCTACTCGATGCTAGTGGAGGTTGTTCATCTGGCGTGGCACGAGGTGAAAAATCATCAGATGATGTGTCGCTACTTGCGGACTGTCGATCACGTGCTGCATCTCAACCATGCCTATAACATGCAACGGTCCTCCTCAGCCACGTAACTAAGGTCTTAACTCCTACGACATGCCACATCAGGCTGTACATGTCATGCAACATGCCTCTCCACATATGTAACAGCCTATCATCAGCTTGTATGTCTTTCATAGTAGTGGGCCTGATGCCCGCCTCAACAATCAATGTAGTGAGTTCGTCGCCCAGTTCCATCTTGTATCTGCTATCAAGCCTACTGCGCCTAGAAAAAGGCAATACTGACGCACCAGCAAGAGCAGGTCTCTCTGCACCAGCCTCCTGATGATCCTTAGCATATGGCGTACCCTGATCATCATCAGGATCCACACCTGGATCATGTGGTGGTGTTGGCATGTCCTCGCCATCAAAAGACCCAATGTCTACAAAATATATACAAGTACAAAACCATAATTAGACAATTTCATTACACAATTTAATAAAAACAAGTTAAAGAACATGTTAGAATAAATTTAAATAAAACAATGATATTACCTCCATCATCCGGCTGCTCATCATCTGTGAAGAGGATGTTGGCACACCCTCGCCAATCCAAACTAGCATAAGGATAGGGGACCATAATGAAGGGATGCCCATGAACACTGGCTAGCAACTCCAGTGCATCATGCAATATCCTCATTGGAAACATAGTCTCACCCCTCTTGGGCATCATCTGCCCCCACATGTGCATATGTGCCTCAAACATCGACCTATGAGACTGTTGAACAAAAGTAGGCCTTGCCTTTGAAACCTCTCAAAAAATAAACCAAAAAGCTTTGATGCAAAAGGGAAGTTGACCCTCCCTTGTGCATGAGCATGACATCTATCTAAGACTGTACAAAACTGCTGCAAAAAAATGGCAGACCACCTGACAATTCGTGGCTCCTATACTAAAGAATAAACATAATATAGAATCGAGCAACTAATGCATTTCCTGCCACTGGTGTTGTGTGAAATGGTCGAAATCAGAAGTGAGAGGCACCTCACCTCCTCACTACCAAATGCACCAATACGTAACTAACCTCCAGAGACCTAAAAATCTAAAGGAAAAAGTATATCTGCGCTATTGTATCTCTGGGAGTACACCAACTGACTCCCTACTGCATAGTCAACTAGAACCTTTGGGAATGAGAGAAAATCCACCCCTCTCCTCGATAGCCTTGTAATGAAATATATGTCCTCCTCAGTGGGTGCGTACCACTGGTTAGGACCAACTTGGAAAGCCTGTAGGTGGGCATTCCACTTGCGAATAAGATGTCTAAAAACAGACCATGGCCTTTTAGGGAAGTAGCCTCATAAAACTTGAGGACGCCTACCTACCTTAGGAGCCCCTGGGTAGCTATTGTAATAGGGTGAGGGTATGCATCTATCTCCCTCTCTCGTGCCTCCCATAGGTGAACCATGTTATACTGGTCCACCTGTTGATGCTATTGTTCCCCCTCTTCTCTCCTTTCACATCTTTGAATGATTGACATATTAAATACAATTTTTTTATTCAATGAGACATGTATTTAGGAATATACATATAATTTTTTTTAGGAAAAAAAAACAGTCGGTGCGCCAAAAAAAACAACCATGCACCGATATCGGTGCATTTTTTTTGTCGTGCACCAGCAGCGGTGCACCATAAAATGTTCAGTGCACCAGCGGCGGTGCTCCTAAAAATTTTCAGCACACCACTGACTATCAATGGTGTTGGGAGTACGGTGTGCTGACTAAACTCTACGCCACGGGGCATATAGTTCGGTCAACACACCGACCTCCTGAAATCATCACATAGTCAACGATGCGGTCTTTTACTAGGCCGCACCGTTGACGCTGTCGAAATGCGGAATGCAGTGCACTGACAAAAATACCAGCCTTGGGGCAGATATTTAAGTCAACGCGCCACATTGCCGCTATTCCACATGGTCAATGGTGCGTCAGGGTAACTGACTGCACCGCAATTTTTTTGAAATTTTTAAATAACACAGTGCGCCTTCGATACTGCCCCAGAACTGGTGCAGATACCATTTGCACCGTTTGTGGTGTGGCTTGTAAATTTATAGGCAGCACCGCGAACCGGTGCGAGCTGAACTACTCGAGCGCACCGCGTGACAAATTTTTTTCTTTTCTTTTAAATGGTTAATTTTAAGGTAATTTTAAATTTTAATTCGCTAAATGGATTAATTATGGAAAAACAAGAAAAATACCTGTACATTTCATTGTCAAGGAGGCATATTGGCTGTAGAATTTTAAAAAGAAAATTTGCCCACCGTTTTGCAAAATTCAAGCTCGAGATTGGTGGGTAATGCACAGCAGCAATGCGTGCAAGGGGTGCAATGGGAGCATCGAATCGTCAGGGCGGCTCAGACAAGGATAAATTGCACTGGTGCTTGAGAGCTTTGGAGCACTGAGAAAAGTGAAAAATGAGATTTGTTGGCCATAATTTTTTTTATTTCACCATGTTCCGGTGCGTGGGTTTTATAGGCACACCGGTGTGGTTGCTTAAGACTGCACTGGGTAGTTTTTGTTTTGGCGTGGGGTTTTATGACGCATTGGTGTGGAAGATTTTTAAAGCACCAGTGTGCTCCAATAATAAGACGCATCGATCGGGTATGTACAGAGCACACAGTGTCCGGTGTGCCAATGTTTTGTGTGCACCAGTGCTTTCTCTTGTTGAACTCATTACCGCGATTTAGGATGATAAGCGCACCGGATGAAAAACATCTGCAAAAAGCTCCACCCACCAACCTCATCTAGTAACCTCCACTATAAACGGATGTCTGGGGTATTTTTATAAGGGGTTTCTCAAAAACATCTGCTAGAGGGTCTTTTCCTTGTAGTGTTTTTACTTTGGAAGCTGACATGGTTTATCTATATAATTATTGGCTGGATATCTCTTGTTCAGACATATTATCACACAATTCATTATCATAATCTTATGTTGGTTTATCCTTTTACACTCTCAAGTGGTAATTCTCTTTGGCATGTGGATATGGGAATAAGCGCATCATTTTTATTGGCATTTTTTTTAATTTCTTACACCATCCCTAAATCTTAAGGAGTTAATGAGCCTCCCTCCATTTATAACAAAAAGGAAATATGTCTCTATGTGAAAATTTTTAAAAGAGAGGATAGGGAGTCTCATTGTGAGCCATCTTACCATGATCATAAGGATATAACAGGTGACATTCCCACAATGGCCACCACACTAGGGAAGTGACCTTCTCGACAGCTAAAATTTCTTGAACGATAGGATGTCTCATCATGAGCTGGCCCGATCACTCTATTAAATCCCCGTGAATGAAATTATGACTATCTGGCCACTACACTAGCTTAGTGGTCTCTCTACAAAACAAGAAAAGTGTCTACTTTTAAATAGAGGATTCTGGCTCATTTTTGGGTTAAAACAAAAACCCTGTTGAGGCTATGGACGCCTTCTGGTAGCAGTGGCTCTGCTTGTGGTATTGTAGTGTTTGACAACAACCAATTATTTTACATTCCTCTATCCCCTATTGATCCATTCCTGAAATGGAATGCATTGTTTGACTAAGTGTTATCATTATAACAACCTATATGCATAATCAACTATGATTTTATATGAATTATCTTAATTATGCTGAATTGAGTGATAACAACATCCATCATAATCTGTAACTTGTCACGCTTCCAACATATTATGTTGTCAAAACATAAAATCCTTTTCATAATAATTGCTTCTCCTCTTTTCTCCATTTTTTGTCATTTCCATCTGATGTACATTTGCAATGATTTCCAGCTTCTAACTTCTATTTCATGTACATTTATGATTTCTGCCACCTTTCCTCTTTTCTTGTGCTTAAAGGCCATGGACACCCTTCTCTCATTGAAGGGGGTATAAATATCTACCAGCCTAGATCCATCTTAACTACAGATCTATCAAACGCTGAGAGGTATCAAATCTCTCGAGGTGAAATCCTCGTTTTTGAGTGAAAAAATTGAGGAAAGGTTTTCACCTCGAGAGATTTGATCCATCTTGGCACTTTATAGATCCGTAGTTAAGATGGATCTAGGCTGGTTTCAGTCGTGTGTGACCAAGGAAAATATATCGATAATATGAGGAACATATGATTAATTATATCAATAAAATGTAAATACATCTAATATTAATATAACCATTTTAAATAGGCTAAATATGTTTGAGTTTATCGAGTCATTTTAATTTTAAATTTTCTTAGTTACCTCTAAGTTTGTTGAGATGATAAAATATTGTAAAATAACTTTAATGATGAAAAATGATGAAATGAATTTTTTGAATGCAAAGTGACAATGTAATAATATGGAATGATATAAAATGTGAATAATAATAATGTAGTCAATCACAAATAGCCTTCATTGTGATCAATCTAAAACTATTTTCTTTTACTCTTCTTATTGTCACCCTTGTTAGTTTTTTCATCTTTCCATATCAATTATATGAAAAAGATAGTAGAAATCATAAATCATAAATCATTTAAAAATTTAGCTCGAGTTGTTGTAGTAAACATCATACCTTGTCTCTCTTTCTCTCCAATATTATTAGGTTTAATTAATATAACACAAAAATTGTTCTACATTATCAATAATTTTTTGTGCTTACACTAAAATCAATGCACACTATTAATCTAATGACTTTAAAATTAACGTACCATCATACATCTAGCTACATCAAATCAGAAATCAACATGACACTGAAATTAATGCATATAATGCAAGAAATAAAATAATATTAGAAAACAACATCTACACAGAAATCAATGCATCTAATGCAAATAATCAAATAGTATTAAAAATCAACATCTACACTGAAATCAATGCATCTAGTGCAAGTAAGAAAATAGGATAAGAAGCCAACATATACACTAAAATAAATGCATCTAATGCAAGCAATCAAATAGGATTATAAATCACCATCTATAATGAAATCAATGCATTTAGTGCAAGCAATCAAATAGGATTAGAAATCATTTATATTGAAATCAGTGCATATAGTGTAAGAAATCAAATATAATTATAAATCAACATCTACATTGAAATTAATGCATCTAGTGAAAGAAATCAAATAGAATTAGAAATCACCATCTGCATTGAAATCAATGCATTTAGCGCAAGAAATCAAATATAATTACAAATAATTTACATTGAAATCAATGCATCTATTGCAACTAATCAAATATCATTAGAAATCAAAATCTACACTAAAATCAATGCATCTAGTGCAAGCAATCAAATAGGGTTAGAAATCACCATCTACACTGACATAAATGCATCTATTGTAAGAAATATTATTATCTCTCTCCCTCCATATATATATATATATGTCCCTCCATCTCTCCTTCTTTATCTCTTTATCTCACCACCACAAACACACACACACACACTCTCACTCCATATTTATCAATCTCCTTGTCCCTCCCTCCCTATCTCCATCTATCTCTTCTTTCTCTTCACCTTCCATCTATATCTCTATATCCCTTTTTCTCTCTATATCAACCCCAAAACATACACTCTCTTACTCCAATATATCTATCTATCACTCCCTCCTCCTCTCCCTCCCTCTCTCTCCCTTCCCCTTCCCTCCCTCTCCCCTGCTTCTATCTCTCTTCCCTCATGCTATCCTCTCGCTTTCCATCCATATTCCTTATCACTCCTTCTCTCTCTCTCTCTCTCCAACTTTCACTCTCTATGTATTTCTTCTTACCTTCCTCTCTCTCCTCCTCCTTCTCCATCTCTCTTTCCATACCTCTCTCCAATCTCTCTCTCTCTCTCTCATCACCTTCCAACTTTGTCACTATATGTATCTCTCTCTCCTTCTATCCCTCATTCTCTTCATCTCTCCTTATTTGTCTCTTTATCTCACCCCCAAACATACACTCTCTCTCTCCACCTCTCCCTTATCACTCCCTCTCTCTCACCACTTGTCACTCTCTATGTATTTCTTCTTCTCTCCCTCTCTCCCCATCCAGCTCCATCTCTTTATCCATCCCTGTCTCCCCCTCCAACTACATCTCTCTATCCCTCCCTCTCTCCCCATCTAGCTCCATCTCTCTATCTTTCCCTCTCTCCCCTTCCAAATCCATATCTTTATCCCTCCCTCTCTCCTCCTCTCTCTCAAGTCCCCTCTCTTTTCCTTCCTCTCTCTCCATTTCTCTCCTACCTCCCTCTCTCTTATCCCATCTCTCTCTCTCTCTCTCTCTCTCTCTCTCTCTCTCTCTCGCCTACAATCCTCTATATTCCCCCATCACTCTCTTCCTCTTTCTCATCCCTCCTCTCTCTCCCTTTATCGCCTGCCTCCCTCTATCTTCACCTCTCTCTCTCTCTCTCTCTCTCTCTCTCTCTATGTGCCCTTAAATCATGTCTCTTTCCCTATCACTCTTTCTATCTTTCCAATTCTCTCTCTCTCTCTCTCTCTCTCTCTCTCTCTATGTGCCCTTAAATCATGTCTCTTTCCCTATCACTCTTTCTATCTTTCCAATTCTCTCTCTCTCTCTCTCTCTCTCTCTCTCTCTCTCTCTCTATGTATATATATATATATATATATATATATATATTTAGTATTAATGTAAAGTTATTAAATTTAATAAATTTCAATATTAATGTTAGGGTTAATAATGTGTTTTTTTCATGGTATTATTATTAATTTATTTATACTCCTATTTGATATATTTTTATTATTTACCCTATATTTTTCTACCTCTTTTATAAATATGGTATTTGGCCCATGGTATTGATAATAATTTGTCCCATGGTATTTTTCCCATAGGGTTCACCTAAATAAAACTTATTTTTGAGTCTCTATAAATATAAAGAGGTTTATGGAGTAAATATAAAAATAGGTGTTATTTATTTACCTTACTTTTTTATACACCTTTTATAAATATGGTATTTTTCCCATGGTATTTGGCCCATGGTATTAATAATAATTTGTCCCATGGTATTTGGCCTATAGGCTTCACCTAAATAAAACTTCTCTTCGAGTTTTTGAAAATATAAAGAGGTTTATGGAGTAAATATAAAAAGAGGTTTTATTTATTTACCATACCTCTAGTTTATTTACATTTATATTTATTCACCATACCTCCTGACTAAGTATAAAAAGAGAATTAACTATGAGACTTTGTTCAAATAGGATCATTAGACAATAAAATAATTTCATTAACGTCATGCAGTCACATTTCTAATAATAAATTTTATAAGAGTTGCATGAAGTATTTGTGTTGTTTTTAACTAACAAAGCCAAGAGAAGTGCATGCACAAGGGTGAAGAAATCAATTCCAAAAGCACAGTAGCTATGGGTGGAAACTCTCTTCGCAATGAACCCACAATATTTCAAGTTACAGAATTGGCTAACACTGTTCTCCAACAATCTGGTTGGATTTCATATCTGAATAGGCTACAAGGGTTCAATACGAAGATAACGATTGAATTCCTACAAAACTTGCGGGAAGGGCATACCATAGTTAAAGGTTGAATTATACCAGTCTCCGAAGAAGTAATTGTTGAGGTCTCCAAACTTCCAATAGAAGGGAAAAAATGGATTGATAAACATGTCCTCATATAAGAAGCAGTTTTAGTATATCAGGACCCAGATGAGAAATTGGTACGAAAAGGAAAAGGCATTGACCCTGCATCCTTGAAGCAACCTTGGCGAGAACTGGTAGTCATCATCCAAAAGTGTATCACATGTGATGGATGCCAAGATGTGGTAAAGTCTCGTCAACTCAAATTTTTAGCTGTACTGAAACAAAATATCTCAGTTAATTTGACTTTTTTCTTGAATTCTATATTGCATGACATTGTTGTTCAGATTAGGAAAGCTGAAAACCCTCAGGAAGTTTTCAGCCATCATGGCCTAACATAATTAATTATTTTTCATGAGTTAAAAAAATATCAATTAGCATGGGATAGTTTTTTCAATCCTGCCCTACCTTCCCCCGAAGAAAACCCTAATAGAGCACGAATTGAGCATCCAAGAGAAGACATGTCAGTCCCTAGGAAAGCTAGAGAGAAGAGAACTAGTGTCTCGACTTGAGGACCAATAAAACAGAGACAATCTGAAAGAATAAAACTACAGCAAAAAACCTCAGTATTTCCAAGTGAGATAGGGCCATCCTACACACTCCCTCCGAGCCCTTACAGTACACCTTTACAGGGTTACGAGGAGGAAATGGCTCAAGTATTAGAACAGATGAGAGCATCTTATGAAATTAGGAACCCATTTGAACAAGATGAGGAGCGGAGGGATATTTCGAACTAGTTTGCCTCTACTGGTAGCTCTGGTCACACTGAAATCCTACCTTCCACTCATGAATTGCAAGATTTGAGGGGTTTGTCTCCCTCTGATAATGAATTTTCAGATAAGGAAGACCAGATAGAGAGAGCCTCTGAGTTTGAAAATCAGTTAGGGGATATTGTTTTATTAGAACAAGACACAAATGTGGATATAACTCCTCTGACACCTGAAGAAAACATTGCTCCACCCAGCCAAGATATCAATGTTGGCGCAACCCCTTTAGTGCCTGAAGAAAAAATTATTTCATTAAATAATAACCCTAATACTGGCACAGCCCCACCTGAACCTGAAGCCGTTGCTGCACCTTCTCCTGCCAGAACCGATTTGAATGAAAAATCAGCATGGGGTAAGTTGAGAAAAATGTGCAAGAAATGTAGAGAACTGAGAAAAATAGTGAAACAGTTAAGGGAATGGTTGAAAGAGGTGAATAAGGCCTGTAAGCCTAAAAAGGAATTAGATACTGTGGAAATCCAAACAGAGTTTGTCACAAAAACTGTAGATGTTGCTGAAGTCTCTATGTACACTGATTTGATATCTACAGATGACAAAGAAACCCAAACAGAGGAAACACCTGCTTATACCCCTTTGGCACAAAGAGCTGCCAATCAAAAGATTTGCAATGAATTGGTTCAAATGCAGCAAGAATTGGTCTGGTATAGGAAGGAAGAAGTGCCTTTGCAAGAACATCAGGCATTACTAAAATGATTTAATGACCTTACTACAACTGAAGATGAAACCTTCGCCCAACTTAGGGAAGAAAGAGTGAAAGTGAAAAGGGCACAGGCTCAACTAGAACATGCTAAGAAACAAACCAATTTTGTTTGTTCTCTTTACTCAGATGTGTCGTCTTGCAGAGCATTGGCCACCAATTATGCCTTATTTCTAGTGGAAAGGTATTTGTTGGTGAAGATCAAAGCTGTCAGAGCAGGGAATCCTACTACATTTAAGTCCACTGAAGAATTTGTCCAATGTTGTAATGATTAGGATGAACAGGTTTAGTACCTTCTATGTGAATTGTACTTGCACATTTTCTTTTTAGAGGATGAAACAGATAGTAACCCCAGTCCCTTAATTGGGGACATTCAGTTCCAAACTTTTCTATCTTTTGCTAAAAACTAGATTAGATGGGCTAAGGCCTACAATATCTTCCAGAAAAGGGAACATGGGTTAGATTTATGGGTCAGAGGGGAATCTACAAAAGCCCTAAATTTATTCATTCAACATAAGACGTTATAAAAGGCTATAGGTGAAAGAGAACAGGAGAGTTTTTTCCATGTATTGTAATTTTCTGTATTAAACATTTATTCAGACAGAGTCTTTGAACTCGTGATGATGTACCTATTTTATTGATTAATGAAAGAGTTAGCGTTTTCATTATAAGCAGATTCTGAGTATTTCTTGGCAGAAGACTTCTGGAGGCTTCGGCCCCGGTCCCTGGGAGTTCTACTGCTACTTTGTGTTATATGTTTATTTACAGATTCTCGCAGTTTAGTTATTCTTATCCTTTGTAGAGTTACAATTCAATTCATCAATTGCACACGTGATGTGTTTTGATTTCCTTTTCAATTAGGTTGAATTTATCATTAATTTTCCTTTATTGCTGAGTGATGTTTTTCCATTTATTAGATTGATTCCACCGTGGTTAAGTAGTTCCTGTTCAATTCTGCATATTGGTATTTCTTGGGTTTTTCCCATTGCAAGTGTGAATGTATGGTTTGTTGTTCAATTCTGAATGTTGTTAGTAATTGAATTATAGAGAATTCCACTGCAAAATGTCAATAGGTAATTGTTGTTCAATTTATTAAGTATTCATTTTCCATTGATGTTCAATTCATTAAGCCTCTTGTTCAATTGAAAAAGATATTTAATTTCAACATTAAGTGTTTACTTTCTGCATAAGTTCAACTTAGATTTTCATTCTTTGATTGATTTGAAGTATTTCATAGTTTAATTTTGAGTTGATTGATTGAACTTCGAAAATTAGATAATATTTCTTGCAAGGATTTAGAATAGTCAACCTCTGATTTCACTTGCATGTACTTTTCTTGCACTCTTGAAATAAACAAACTTGCCCTGGGTTGATGACTAATGTGCAGCATTGAGATCACTATTAACAGTCATCTTTTTGAACTAACACAAGGCTTAAAAATTTTAGGTCATGAGAAAATGTTAAATACAGTCCATTTTTCTGTAAATCTAGTACTTGAAGATGAGTACAATTAGCCAAAGATATGGGAAGTACCCCATATAAGTTATTAGAATGTGCGGAGAAGAATACCATATTAGTGTAATTTCCAAATCCATTAGGAATTGACCCCTCCAAGTTGTTTTTTGATAGATTTAATACTTCAAGTGAAATCAAATCATTAACGCTATTAGGAATGCTCCCCAAAAAGAAATTATCATATAAAACTAGGTATTGGAGAGCCTTTAGGTGACCTATGGTATATGGGATACAACCAATTAATTTGTTTGATTCCGATCCTAAGTACTCCAATGAATGAAGCTTACCTATGGTTCTTGAAATTGTCCCTGTAAGATTGTTGGTTGAAAGGTCAAGATCTTTAAGGTTCCTTAATTGGTAATAGCTTCAGGGATGTTACCAATCAACTTGTTTGTAAAAAATATAGGGAGGTCATCCGAGTCAAATTGGAAAGGGCTATAGGAATGCTACGAGTGACCTTATTTTTAGAAAGATTTAGGTAGGTCAACTGAGTCAAATTGGTAAGGGCTATAGGAATGCTACCAGTGAGCTTGTTTTGAGAAAGATATAACGTAGTTAACCAATTCAAATTGCAAAGGGCTCCAAGGATGCTACCTATGAGTTTGTTTTCAGAAAGACCTAGCAAGGTTAACTGAGTCAAATTGCCAAGGGCTCCAAGGATGCTACCGATGAACTTATTTCCATTAAGATCTAGAGTGTTCAATCGAGTCAAATTAACAAGGGTTATAGAAATGCTACCTGAAAGTTGGTTATCAAAAAATATAAGGAAGTCAACAAAGTCAAATTCGCAGGGGTTGTAGAGATGTTACTAGTGTGCTTGTTTTTAGAAAGATCTAAAAAGTTCAATGGAGTCAAATTAGCAAAAACGGAAAGGATGGTACCAATGAACTTATTTCCAAAAAGATTTAAGAAGATCAGACCCAAATTGAATTCTACTCAACACTTCGAACGAAGAAATTTGGGTCGCTCTACCGCACACAATTCCACTCCATTTTCTAACATAGACGTCTTCATTCACGGAATCCACTTAACATTTGAAGAGAAAGGCCTTTAAATTGAACAAATTTTGGGCCGTCCTCAAGCCAATGAGGGCAATATTTCACGGGGAATGCAATATGACCCACTCAACTAAAGTTTATACACGTGGTTTCTTTGCTCCACTAAATCCGATTTCTTTGCCGCTATACCCCACTCAACCCAACTCCATTTTCTAACATGCACATCTTCATTCATGGAATCTACGCAACATTTCACGAGAATGGCTTTTCAATTGAACAAATTTTGGGCCATCTTCGAGTCAATGCGTGCAATATTTCACGGGGAATTCCTTTTTATCGAAGAAATTTTACGCCCTCTGCGCAACTCAATTCAAGTCAATGTGTGCAGTTTCTTCGCCCAAAAGATTTTTGGGCAACTCAAATACCTACCTCCTCTATAATTGTATGACACCCACTTTCTCTCTCCAACTCCGTTTCACAAACGATTGCAGTCACTGACATCAATTCTCTCCAACTCAGTTTCACAGACGGATATTGCCGCGTATTGTGGTTCCATTTTCTAACGTCCATTGTCTTCATACATGGGAAATGTTAGGGATACCAACGATGATCTTCCAATCATATTCACGGACCATGTTTTTGCGAGAAGTATTAAACTTTAGACAATTGGTGAGGCCTACTAATATGAACATACTCATATTGTTGTTCATATTTTATGAGAACACATTTTATGATAATATATTTATTAGCAATAGTTTCTAAAGGTGTAAAGATACACAGAAGGAATTGAACATGTCTATGATGTTATTGCAAAAGTGTTGCAACAAAAGAAAGATAACAACAAAAAGGGTGGAGGATGGAAGGGAGGAAATGTGTTTAGGCTTGCAACAATTCCACACTTGTGTTGATGCATGTCTAATAAATGTTGCTCAAACCACCTAGCTAAATAATTTTTTCCCAATCATACCACTATGTCAAAATATTATAAACATATTATATACAAGTTATAACATGGAGGGTAATGAGGAAAAACATCACCATAGGTCCTCATGGGCGTTGGCCCACAAAAATTGTAATTGCACAGTGGAAATGACTAAAGTCAATGTGTGTTGATAATGGGATTAAATAAAGAGCATCTTTCACTTGAGCGAGTTTCAGATATTTTGCAATCAGCATAAAGAAGGGGGTTTGTTTTAGAATTTTAGCTATCTATTTTTAAAAATTTCAAATTAATTTGGAGTCATTTTCTCGAGCCATTAATTCAATTTTTAAATTTAAATTTAAATTTTGTCTAGAAAAGAGAATGAGAATGACAAGCCTGAATTGATATAAGTCTTATTTCATCAATTCTTTGCGATTCTTATTCATTTAAGTAAATCATCATAAATTTATTTAACAATATTGAATTTGATGAAAAATTTAATTATATATATAAATTTTAATGAAAATTTAAATATTTTTGCGTACAGGGTGTAGAGGAGATTGTGAAAAGGTGTTATGTTAAAACATTATATGGTATCAAGGTCACATGTTTGAAACTCATTCAGTCATACTGTCATTTCAAGACTCACACATTTACACTAAAGCATTCCATGGTGTAAAGGTCATTGGTTTGAAACTCATCCAATCATACTATCATTTCAAGACTCTCACATTTACATATTTATAGTGAAACTTCTAAAACTACAAATTAAATTTAAAATTACATCTCTTACAAAATTGAGTATACTCTAGAATGAATGAAAGAGAATTATTTTTAAAATTAACTCTCATCCAAAATTGAACATACTCTCTAAATGAAAGGCAATTCAAGTTTGTTGGTATGACTCCATTACAAGTTAATTAAATTTAAAATTACCTCTCTTACAAAATTGAGTATACTCTAGAATGAATGAAAGAGAATTAATTTTAAAATTAACCTTCATCCAAAATTGAACATATTCTCTAATGAAAAGAAATTCAACTGTGTTGGTGTGACCTCATTACAAATTAATTGTGCTAGTGATTTTAAGGTTCATATTATCTAGCAAACAAAAAAAAATCTAAATATTTTTTATTCCCAAATAATTTGAAAATCACAAAATTAAACACATATATCACAAAATTAAACACATTTATATATTTTATAGTAAAATTTAAAAAAATACAAATTAAATTTAAAATTACTTCTCTTACAAAATTTAATATATTCAATTGAAAAAAATAAAAAAATTTAAAATTACCTCTCGTGCAAAATTGAATATACTCTTGAACGAAAGGCACTTCAAGCATACCAAACTCTCCACCTAGAATTTGAACAAACTTTCTTACGAGTGTTTTTCAAATGACTGTCCATTGAACTTTATACAAGCAATTTTTTAGCCCGAGGCAAATTCTCATAAATTCTCTGTAAAATGTTTCATCATTTTAATAACATTTTAAAGTGTTTTAGTTGAAAATTTTAATTGTGTTGATCATATTTTCAAATTAATAAATAACGAAAATCCTGTTATTTTAACAATACATTTTTTTAAAATGTGATATGCAATGTGTTTGTATGATTCAAATTTGTTTAGAAGAAATATATTTTAAAATCCAATTTTTTATCAAATATTTTTTAAATAGTTTATTAAGTAATTTTTACTTTTCAGATAATTTCAGGAAAATTTTTAAATTTCATATTAAAAAATTAAAACAAAATTTTTTACTTAAATTTAAATAACCATATTTTATAATAAAATAATAAAAATCACATTTATCTTTACTTGGTTACTCATTACAAAGAAACGGTCTATACACATCCATACAAAAAAAACTCTATTATTTAAATGTGGTTGAAACAAATTTCAACATCAATCACCCAAAGCTATAGATAGCAACATCAGATTTTATGGGGAAAATTTAAGTGAGCAGTTAAGAAAAAAAAGAAGATATTTCTTGACAAAAAATTATCCAAGGTAAAGATGCGAGTTTAGAATTTTCTTGAATCAATATAAATATTCTAGACCTATAGCACTTATTTATTTCAGCAAAATAACAGACTAGGAAATATGAACGCAGTAATAAATGCAGCACTAATTGAATTTTATTTGAGACTTCAGGACAAAATGCAATTCAAATTGCCTTCTCATATAAGTCAAGAAGGGATCTAGGGCTCTGGTGTAATTTCAAACAGATTAGTTTCATTCTTTTTCTTTTTGAGTGCGATCCCCATCGACAAACCACTGCTTGAATTTTCCAATGATCATACAAGTTAGATCTGAAGGTGAAGAAAAATTATCTACCATTTCAATGGACGAGGCGAGGCTACTTGAGAACAATCTTCGTCGCCTTGGGATAAGTTTTCCTCGCGAAAATTTGATTATTTGATAAGGGAACTGAAGAAACACCCTAATGCATACGTGATTATTTTTCCATGGACCACTTGTGTGAAATACCTGAGACCTTCTCTATGGATTACGATTAAGTTTTGTTTGTCAAATTATTGGTTTCCACCGTTACTGAATATCCAGAACCTGGTCCAAGAATTCCGACAAGCTTATGGAAATATGGTGGAGGGTTTTCTTTCTCAGATTGTTTTCGTGATTTTCTCCCCATGACATCGTTTAAAACCCTAGAAACACCTGCTTATAAATTTGGGAAACCTCACATAGGTTAAAAACCATAATAATTTGTTTAAAAAAAATTGATGGAGCATGGATAGCGTATAAATCGAACCAATGACATTTTTTTCCTATTAGCCATGATATTCGCTATGACAGAGCATACACAATGCTCAACTCGAAAAAAAAATGTAATGACATTTGTTTCCTGTGAGCCATGATATTTGTAGAGCTCTGCAGGCCCCAGTGGAACACAGATTCCAGCCAGTGTTGGTGTACTATGCAGATAGACATATGTTCTCGGTACATCGAGACAGATGTCACCCAATAGACAAAAATTAGATGATATTTGAACAGTGAAATTTTCTAAAAAAACAATTTTAGTGTAATTACTAATAAAAAATTAGTAATTGCCCTTAAAGGTGTAAAGGTATACCAAAGAAATAACGGATATGAAATTAAATTATTTTGAAAAACTAAATCACTAAAAAATAAACTCCTAGATATCGTGTATACTGCAAAATATGTGGAATACTGAACTGAAGCTTTAACTTTAAGGTCAACTTCCATTTGGGCACTCTGTGTACTTCAAGTTGTGAATTGGATCATGAAAAATATTGAAGCTTGGCCCTTGAATTTGACCTTAGTCTGAAAAGGTGGGTTTGGAACCAGAAAAATGATTTTGAGTGTAAATTATATTTTAAATATTAAAAAAATATTAAACTCTTAATTGGATTTGTTTGGATATAAAAAATTAAGATTTATTTTTCCTTTTATTTTTTAATGTATATGTAATTTTTTCCTTTTATCATTTAAAGGCTTGTAACTTCTTAATGTTAGTTGGTTTGTTGAAATACGATATTTTGGTAATAGAGAGTCATCAGGTAGATCTTTATTAAATCTCTCTGCAAAAAACATGTATATAAGCATGCACACTATATAAGAGTAAAGTTTCCATCTCCCATTTGTATCTTAATGCTATGCTTTTCTTGGTTTTTTTAGTATTCATAAGTATTATTCATGACTTATTTTCCAAAATCTGCAATGAATCTTTTTGGATGAAATTTCCGTAATCATTAATGGGGAAAAATGATTGCACATTGCTAAAACTTTCTAATTTTGGGTTTGATTGGATATCAAAAATAAGAAGTTATTTTTCCTTTTATTTTTTAATGTATATATAATTTTTTCCATTTATCATTTAAAGACTTGTAACTTCTTAATGTTAATTGGTTGATTGGAATACAATATTTTGTTAGAGTGTCTTCATTTTAATTTTGTGTAACTTATAATTTAAATATTAAACCTTTAATTGGATTTGTTTGGATATCAAAAATCAAGATTCATATTTAAAGCTTTATTAAATCTCCGTGGAAAAGCATGTGCACTATACACGATTAAAGTTTCCATCTCGTGTTTCTATCTTGATGTTGTGATTTTCTTGGTTTTATTTAGTATTCTTAGGTATTACTCATGATGTATTTTCCAAAATATGCAATGAATCTTTTTGGATTTAATTTCCAAAATCATTGGTGTGGAAAATGATTGCACATTGCTATAACTTTCTAATTTTTGTGTTTTGACCAAACTTTCTAATTGTTGTGTTTTGCCACGTGTTCAAAAATTGTTGGACAATGGAGGACGAAATTAAACCTATTGGTGTTCAGATTTGAACAAATATTCAATCATTTTCCCACATAAATTGTCAACCCGAGGGCACTAGTTATTTCAAGAATAACGCGCACAGTATATGCAAGAGCAATTACACAACCTACTATTGGATCACAGGCTTTAATTAATGAACAAGCAAACTAATGTAACAATAATTAAAATGGATTGCAGAATTAAAAAGATATTTACAACAATTGCAGAGTTATATTGAAACAATAGTTACAAAACCAAACTAAAATGTAACATCAAAAAAAGAAAGATAATGCAACACCTGATTAGAAGAGTGGGCCCAAGTCTCTGATCAGGGCTATGACAAACTCACAATTTGCAGGTGAAAATCAGAGTACTATGCATTCAATTAATTGGAAAATGTTTTTGTTACAAAATCTGTATATGCTTGCTTAACCCCGATTCACAGCTCGGAGGCCCTCTTTATACCACTGTTCAGGAAATCGTAGATTTCCTTTAACAACTAAATATTTACAATTATACAATTCGTTACAATAGAAACCTAGTTGCCAAAAGGAAACCATGAAAAATCCTGAAATATCGTTGGGGTGAAACAGAGTCTATTGCGCTGTAGCAGCAGGTAAAGATAGCGCTGGAAATTAGGAGTTGCTCTGTGGCTTACAGTTGTAATCCCCATGCTTTTACCAAATCTGTAAAAATATCAGAGTTAATACTTGCAAAGGTATAACCTCCATGACTATTACTTCATTAATAGAATATTCCATGTAAGATAGTAGAAAGGGGTTTACCTCATGTATTTTAAAATAATTAATGATGCAAAGATATAGAAAGGTGGGCGAAAATGGGAGAGAAAAGTATACAAATCCAGTACCCAACATCTCCCCCCAACTGGTCTATCTACATGTCCTCATGCAGCTCATCGTCTCCTCAGATCTGGGTTGAACTGACTGTGACTGACATAAAGCTGTGTGATATCATATTCTTCGGCCATTTCTATCTTAGGGGGTTTATAACCTTCCATCAGAACAACATCCTTCCAGCAGTCTGGGTCAACATTGTATGCAAGAGTATATTGCTTGGATAGCAACCAAATAAGGGGAAACTGAAACCTCAGCCCCATCCACCTGAACCCACAAGTCTGAATGCATGCCACAAAACGTGACTTTATTTCTAGTGCCCGTGCAAATTTAGGTGCTCCAAATGGTTCTCGACCTCTGACAACTGAAGATGACAACATCCACCTCCTCTGACAACTGTCCAATGCTTCCTTATGGAAACTTGTAATCTGCCTGACACAGAGGTCATCACACCATTTCTTGGTTATCAACATGTGTCCTCTATGCCCCTCAATTTGTAGAAAATTAAAATTCTTGTTATAAATATTTGCTGACTGGCCATGCTCCTTCCTCATCATTAGCAGCCTTGTGACTTGGTTTTCCTCAAACGTTTCATAGGCCTTTCTCCATTTAATATGATTGATGGTGTAGGAGGCAAAATCTCTTAGATGAATATCCCCCATGAATGGAATGGGGTTAAAAGCCTAATCATGCCTCAAGAAGTAACCATGCATGTAGATTTCACACATTAAGTGTTGTCCTATGATATCATGAATTTTCAAGATATGGAGAAACTGGATGGGATCATCAATCTCGTGCCAAATTTCTTTATATATACTCTCAAGACAAAAGAAAAGAAATTGTTCATGAAGGAATAAGGTATAGCTATGTGCAGGAGGTATACAGGCCATTACCTGCTGCACTAGGGAAAACATCTTCTCCTTATCGGATTGCAACAGCTGCGCTTCTTCTTCCAACTCTTCTATCTTGGCCTTTTGTTTTGGTTGCCTCTGCCGTGCCTTATCCAACTGGTCTATATATCCTGTAACGATCCCAGTAGCCTGTTATCGGACTTTCATTGTCTCCTTCTTATGTCCATTCGCTGCAGATTGCCATCTCTGGATTTCAGCAGCTAGGAAGAATTCTCAGCCTTCAAACAACTGTTCGATCAGCCCAGTGTGTGTATCTACGAAGGAGACCTCAATTTTTGGCTTTACTGCCTTCTACTTATAGACCTTTACCTTCTTCTTCAATCAGGAAACTTGCCTCTTCAACTCCCAGACTTCCTTCTTTAGTTTCATGGTTTCATTGAACTGCAACTGATACCTTTTCTTGAGAGGTAATATTCTTTTCTCACACTGTTCAATCCATTCCTGTTTGACAATGAATTCATTTTCCGGGCCTGTAATAGGCTTAGGAGGCAGTGGATGTTGTTGGTATTATCAACTGGTTTTTCTGTTAGGTCTTTCTGGCTAGGCTCCCTATCTTCAGGGGCATCCTCCTCTATATTTACCTCAGGGAATCCTGTCGTTTAGTCAAAACTCTCATCAACCATCCTATGTTCTGGTGTTTCCATAGGAATTCCATCTCCCTTGCGATCCTCTAGGTGCTCCAGCTGAGATTCAACAATTACTGGGCCAACATTGGCCATGTCCTTCCCTGGGTTGACGAACTTAAGCACTGGTGGGACATCTATTTCCTCCATTAAATGTTGGGGCGAGTAGAATCCCCTCGCCCCTCTAGGCATCATAGACTGGAATGGAGAATGGGGAATAGCTTCATCATCCTCATTTCCAGCTTGGGCTAGACTTTCATGCACTGCTACTTCAGTCGGGGTCGATGCTGGTTCTTGTGGAACATCGTCAATTTTGAGGATTGTTTCCTTTATGTCCTCCTGCCCTTTGTGCATTATTTCCTCTTCTGTGGTCGATACTGGTTCTTGTGGGACAGTGTTGACCTCGTGGGTTATTTCTCCTCTGTCTTCCTCTTCTTCATGGATTGCCTCCTCTTCTGCGGTTGGCACTGGTTCTTGTGGAACAATGCCGACTTCGCAGGTTGACTCTTTTCTGTCTCCATGTTCTAGCTAGATCAGGGGTGGTTCTTGTGTAACACCCCCACTTAATTCGATCTTCATTTCTGCTTGGGCAGGTGATGCTGTTTCTTGCAAAATAGCATAAATTTCCATCGCTCTGTCTGATGTTCCACCTTCTTGTTCTTCATTAACAAAAGTTGACGATTGTATGATAGTCTCAACTTCATGCACTATATCCATAATTCCTTCATCTGTGGGTTCTTCAGGCGAGATTGGTTCTTGTGTGATAGCCTCAATTATGTCGCCAATTGTCTCCTCCATTCCCATTTCTTCTGGTTCTTCCTGATCAACCTCCATCTCCATTTCTTCCGGTTCTTCTTGGTCTATTTCCA
The DNA here is from genome assembly GCA_034641835.2 of Pinus albicaulis. Taxonomy (NCBI): domain Eukaryota; kingdom Viridiplantae; phylum Streptophyta; class Pinopsida; order Pinales; family Pinaceae; genus Pinus; species Pinus albicaulis. The sequence continues at coordinate 741,758,791 of CM076571.1, forward strand.
TGTCTTCTAAATGTTCTTCCTCTACTAAAACATCCGGAGAGATTGGTTCTTCTTCTCTAGCAACAATGACAGCTGATTTCTCTTCTTCCGATGATTCACATATTTTTTCCCAAGAAACTCGAAATCTGATTATTGCATGCATGACAAGTAAATGCACCAATCCATGATTGGAGAGCATTTTTGACATCTGGCGCGAATGCCAAACAGACTGTGCCATATGCTGCAATTGTTTTAATAAAAAGAAAGGCATGTTTAAGGAATGCACCTGAGTTTGTGTAAATCGAAGGTGAGGCAAAATTTTGAAGTGATATTTGAACAGAGCTGTGGCTTGTCCTTCGCAGGTTATGTACTTCATCACAAAGCCTGCTACTTCATTCCATGGATATGGTACAGACTTGCACTCATACCCTCTCCCACATGGAACGAAACTTTCCCCTACATGCAAGAACAGTTTGGGAAACTACGGGAGAGGAACTCTCCGAGCAAACCATTGTTGCCCTTGTTGTCTTAGCCCGCTAACTTCTGCAATTATTTCTTCTGTGACATGAATTTCCAATCCTCTAACCCACGAGAAATTCTCATCGAAATTAAGTGCAAACTCCATTGTAATTCCTTTATCAAACCTCTGCAATCTATTGAAGTAAATATCCCATCCTACATCGATAAAAACTTGCCAAACCTTTGGATTACTGTGGATTGAGACTGTATTTTCAGGTTCATGCCACACAACCAGTCCGCCCATACTGTGGAGACTATAATAGCACTTTAGAATAGCAGACTGTTGGACGAAGTGGTGGGTACCAAATTTCGAAAAAACAACATGGTGAAAAACAAGGGGTAGTAGTGGTAAATACGGATGGTAATTCTCCAGAAACGAGGAAAATCATGAAAAAGTATGGTAAGTGTGATGAATGGAATAGTAACTATTTCATATGACATGGAAAGGACGTTTTGTGGATCCCAATACGTATTTAATGATTATACAGAGTATGATAAGGATCGTAGGGTGTGCCACACATGAAATTGTAATAATGACTTGTGAAATCATCATTACATTGTCGTTAAATTATGACGGCAACCCCCCAACTTAAAAGTTTCCATCCGTGGCATTAATGTCTTCACATGGAATATTTAATTAAATCCGTAAAATTCAAGTGGATACATACCTGGTGATCTACTTGGACGAAGTGACGGTTGGTAGAATGATGACACCGTAATGATGCAGATGGAGTAACATCAGTACGAGTAGCAGCATTTGGAGTAACAACAATGCGAGTAACAACATCTGGAGTAACATCATCTGGAGTAACAACAATGCGAGTATCAACATTCAGAGTAGTAGCATCTGGAGTAACAGTAGTGAGAGTAACAACATCTGAAGTAACAACAGTGCAAGTAACAACATACAGAGTAACAACATTTGGAGTAATAGCAGTGCGAGTAACAACATCTGAAGTAATAATACCTAGAGTAATAGCATGATGAGTAGCAGCATCCGGAGTAATAGCATCTGGAGTAACAGCAGTGTGAGTGATAGCATCCGGAGTAACAACATCTAGAGTAATAGCAGTGTGAGTAACAACATCTGGAGTAACAACATCGATACTTAGAAGAAATTTATGATCTTTAAAACATTACTCAGTAGTAACTCCTGCAAAAAGACAACAAAATAAATAGTAATAGTATTTATTCATTTTTTTTAATTGTTTTTTTTTTTTTTTTTAAGAGCAAGGATGCAGAGGAATAATTTTCTGTGCTGATAACCTTCAAGCCAGATTTCTGAGAGAGATGTTTGATGAAAGTGTCCTTGGAGGCTGGGTGGTGTTATAATATTAGGAGATGTCCATTTTCTATGAATGAAGCATGTGTATCATCAATTGTGACTAGCCTGACTGTTCCATTATCAAATACAACGTCCACCTCGTAAGTTCCCATCTCGCGAGTGAAAATATTTCCCTTAAAATCCTTGAAACGGAAGTCATAAAGTAATGTCGAGTCTCCCCTATGAAACACCTTGTTTTTTATAAACTTATTGTGACAACCATTGAACAGATCTCATCTAGTTCATTGAGTTGGGCTAGTTGGTGTTTCTGGGTGTCTGACAGATCCAAACCAACTTCAGGAGCTGTTCTGAGCATACTGATTTCAAATTCTATTAGAAACAATAGGTATTTCCCATAAATCAACTCAAATGGTGAAAACCCAGTTGTGTTCCACCATGTTGTTCTGTATGCCCAGAGAGCTTCAGGCAGCTTCTGAGCCCAATCCTGATGATGGTATTCCACAGTTTTTGTCAAGATATTTTCCAATGTCTTATTCATGCTTTCCACTTGTCCATTCGCCTGGGGATGGTATGGAGATGTCACCCTGTGTTTGACCCAATATTTCTGCATAAGCTTTGCTATCATGTGTGATGTAAATTGTGCTCCTCCATCTGAAACAATCTCTCTTGGAGTACCGTAACAAGAAAAAATTTCTTCAAACAGAAAATCTGAAACAACCTACTTTGTTGCTTTCGCAACAACTTTGGCTTCTACCCACTTAGTCACGTAATTTGTACAGAACAAAATGTGAAGCTTTTGCTAGGAGGGTGGGTTGAAGGGTCCAACGAAGTTGATAGCCCATTTCTCAAAAGGTTTGAGGACTACTTGTGCCTGCAAGGGCATTTCATCAGCTCAACTGAGCTGCCCCATACGCTGGCAATTATCACACCTCCTGACATAATTATGTGCATCCCGAAAGATAGAAGGTCAGTAATATCCCATTAGTAGCACCTTATGGCTTGTTCTTTTTTCTGCAAAATTCCCTCCACAAGGGCCATCATGGGAAACCTTCAATACTTCATAAATATCATCCTTAGATACACAGCGCCGAATCTTCTTATCGGCTCTTGTATGAAAGAGGTACCCTGCCATCCAAGAATATCGGGCACTGTGACGAATATTTTTTTTGTTGTTCCCTATATGACAAATGATGAGGCACTTTCCCTGTAGCAAGATAGTTAGCAATATCTGCATACCACGGAGGTTTAGTAGAAACTGCAAAAATATGCTCATCGAGAAAACTATCTTCTATAGGTGTGCATTCGTCACTGTTATCCATTCTAGACTGGAAATCAATAACTACATTATTTTTTCCTGGTTTGTCTATTATTGTAACATCAAATTCTTGAAGCAATAGCAACCATCTTGTAATACGGCTAGGAGTGATAGGTTTATTCATCAAATACCTTATTGCTACATGATCAGTATGTACAAAAGTAGGATACCGGTGATGTAGTGCCGAAACTTGTTGATAGCATAAATGACAGCCATAAATTCTCTCTGTCACCATGTAATTTAGTTAAGCATGAATTAAATTCTTGCTAACATAGTAGATTGCATACGGTGCTTTGTCTACTTGCTGTCCTAAAACAACTCCTACTTCTGTCTGAGAAGCATCAGCATGTATGTGAAATGGTAATGCCCAATTAGGTCCTCAAAGGATTGGAGCCTTGCAAATCAGTCCGTTAATTTTCTTGAAAGCTACTTCACAGTCTTTAGTCCACAAGAATTCTGCATCTCTTGTTAGAAATTGAAAAAGTGGAGGTGTTATTTTAGCAAAATTTTCTATAAAGTGTCTGTAATAACCAGCACAACTAATAAAGCTACGTACTTGTGTGGGTGTCTTTGGTACTGGGAAGTGTAATATTACCTCTATTTTGGCCAGATCAACTCGAATTCCAGTAGCTGAGAGAAAATGTCCCAATACTATTCCTTCTTCCCTCATCATATGGCATTTGATTGTACTTAGAGATACATGGGTCTGCTTACATCTTTTGAGTACTTTCTCCAAATTCGCCAATCCCTCTTCAAATGAGTTTCCATATGGAGTAAAATCATCCATATATATTTCAACACTGTCATCGACCAAATTAGAAAATATTCCTAGAATTTCCCTTTGGAAGGTGGCAGGGGCATTACACAGGCCAAATGGGAGGACCCTGTATGCAAAGGTCCCCCATGGGCATGTGAAAGTTGTTTTATCTTGGTATTTTGGGGCTATCTAGATCTGGTTATATTCACTGAATCCATCTAGGAAGGAAAAAAACTTCTTCCCAACCAAGGTGTCCAGGACTTGGTCAATGAATGGTAAAGGGAAATGGTCTTTTTGAGTTGCCTTGTTTAGATTCCTGTAATTTACACAGATCCGCCATTTACCATTCTTTTTAGGAACAATAACTAGTGGAGATACCCATTGGCTATCCGAGATGGTGTAAATGAAACCTACACCCAATAATTTTTGTAATTCTTCTTTGACAATGTTCTTTAGAGCAGGATTCATTCTCCGTTGGGGCTGTCTCATAGGGTGGAAATCTTCCTTAATATAAATATGATGAGTACATAAGTTAGTAGGGATTCCCTTTATGTCGGTATAATCCCAAGCAAAAGCTTCCTGATGGTATTGAAAGACTTTTAAAAGTTGTTTTATCTGGGATTCAGACAGATTGAGGTTGATATTGAGTATTTTCCGTGATTCAATTTCAATTGGAATACTATCATGGGATGAAGTTACAGGAATATCTTCAATTTCATCTTCTGGTTCAATGTTTTCCTATGTCTCATAGCTCATAGTAGGTTCTAAAATCTGGCGAGTAGAATTGGAAACAAAACCATGATCATTAATAAGTGTTAATAGTATCATCCTTGTTTTTTGTTTTGAATTGTAGGGCCTGCCCAATAGTGAGGATTGGTCTAACTTCTTCATTTTCAGGTTTAGGCTCTTGTATTGGTAGAGGTTTCATACTGGTTAATAATTTTTCAGATGGGTTGGGTTCCGTAGGGGGTAAAGAGTAAGGTTATTTGTAATCGTCCCATTTGATATAATCATATGCCCAGATCGACACCCTATGTAGGCGTCTACAGTTGCCAGCCAAGGTCTTCCCAAGATCAATGGGTGACCACCAACTAAGGATCATGTCTATAATATAAGGAGGTCCACAGGGTAGTGCCATGAATCCACTGAAATAGTCACATCTTCTAATTTCCCTACTGGTTTAATTGTAGACCTATCTGCTTGTTCAAAGATAGTAGGGGTTGGCTTAACTTTTACAAGACCTAATGTGTTCATTTTTTCAGAGGTAATAATATTGATGGCAGGGCCCAAATCCACCAGTACATTTGGGATTTCAACCCCATTGATTTGTACTATTAGAATTGGGTTTCTTGGGTCTCCATATTTTACAGGCATGGTATTTCCTAGCATGATTTTAGATAGTCTACCCATCACATGAATGGTTAACGGATCCTGTTGTGGTTCCTAGAGATAGCCCTGAGTTGTGAAAGACCAGTGCCTAGAACATCTTATGTAGCAAGGAGCGTGTAATATAACATGGGGGAGTTATCAGCAAAAGGCTCTCATGCTACCTCTTGTAAACAAGAAGGTTAATTTAATTGGAACCAAAGCTTCAGAAACTTGACACAGGAGGAGCAATACTACAGAGGCAAAGTGTAAAACTCTAATACAAAAGCACCAGACAATTCAGAGACAGCTTACTTTAAAGGGGGCCGGTTCATAAATACTTCACAGAGATATATAATCTGAAAGTGTTTACGGTGTATGAAAGATTGAGAGAATACCAGCTGTGATTGAGATGCTATCCAGATACACAATATCCCCATGCAATGGGCTTACCAATTTAAGAATCCATACATGAAAATAGCATTTTAAAAATAACCTCCCAAAGAAGCTAATATAGCAGAAATATGTTCGAAGTGAAAATGGAATAGTATATCATGCATGAGCCATATTTAAAGTGCTTGATGGATTCTAGCATGAGTATCAACTAGGATAAATTCACACCAAAACCAGTGAGCCACTCGCATTCCAAAACATGATACAAGAAAAATGGATGGAAAAAAGATGAAAAATTAAACTAACACATAAAAGGAGAAGTTACAGTCTGTGAAATACCAAAGTCCAGAATCCTCTTATCAGATGGAACTCCTCCTCACTAAAACCCAACAGGCTCTGAGCATTCATACAAGAGTTCAACAAAATGTATACAAAAATTCTCTCACTGCACAATTTTCTGATAAATCTGGAACCCTCAATAATCCGTTCTTAGAGAGTTTTATAGGAGGAAAAGAAAACTCGTAAAAGAGGTAGGTGATGAACATTTAATTTTTCCTAATTAAGGCAGGATGGTGGGAAAGTGCACTCCCATACTGCTTGATGACTTTGTAGTGTTGTATGTACTCTGAGGCCTGCTTTTCTGAAATAAATGCACTGGGTGGAAGTCTCTTTAGGAACATGGTATAGGAGTAAAATCACATAGACATTCCGTCCTTTCCTAAAAGAAAATTATGCTGAAATGAAACCTGGAGGGTATTGTTTCTTGTGCATGGTACCCTCTATGTGATCCATGATGTCCTTGATCTGGTACCTTTGCCCTCTAACCTTGAATTAAGGCTTGAAATCTTCAATGCTGAACGTTGAATTCCTATCTCCCACTGATACTCTCTGTCGCTACATTAATGTCTCCGATTGAAAAATCTGCGCTTTGAATGGCTCCGGAGGGTTTGAAAGAGTTTAACCCTACTTCTTTAATGGAATTCATGTCGTAACAGCTTCCCAACCTTGTTCCATAATTACAGCCTTTGAAAAATAGTCTTATCCTGCATTCTTCTTCTGTAATGGAGGCTATGAAACATGGCAATCTTTCGCCGCTCATACCCTGCAAAACACAAAGAATCGTCAAGGAAACCAATGCATGGGAAGGTGGATGTGGCGGGGACAATGAGGATGACCATGCAGACTAGTGGAATGTTGGAACAGTGCATGGTGATGGCGGAAAATGCAGTGTAACAGTGGAAGGTGACCATGGTAAAAGTTGGTGAAATGCAGCGGGTTTAAACGTGGAGACTCAACATTTTGACCTTCGAATGTAATATAAAGGGGACAGATGGACATGTGACGAAGAATCGTGGAAGAATGATGTGGAGGAGGACACGTGTCGATGGCGGGCAGGTAATTAATCTGGGCCGTTCGATCTCAAAAACGGATTGACGATTGTGAACGCATTGGCGGGCGATGGACAGTGGGCTAGGGGTATGGTTTGCCTCGGTTAAATCCCGCACAGCTTTGTGGAGCGACTACCGTCAAATGGATTGGCCCAGATCGGACAGCTCACATGAATATCGCTACGTATCTAATGCCGAACGATAACGCATGATGAGGTAGTTGTTTTCAAATAGTGTCAGAGCCACGTGTCGAGCGATGTATGGAATCGCTTTCGAAATCAAAAATACCACCCACCGCCGAAAGGCAGTGCAATAGATACCACTGGGTTTTGGAATAGTGCGCGACGAGGACCACCAGGACGGGTATACTGCGAGCCGTCGGATTAGTGAGTAAAAGAACGGAGGAGATGCGATGAACGGGCGGTGAAAGGGTGGGCTATGGACGCGATGGAGCCTTGCGAATGCCGTCCGATCTGTATAGATCGACGGTTATAAACGTGCCCAATATCCATATGTGATAAGTGCCTATAGGGCTAGCACCCGGTTTCGGCTTTCGGTCACGTGGAGAAAAAGGTGCGGGGGCTTGGCCGAAAGGAGCTAGGCCTTATTTATTTTCAAATTCGGGTTTTTGGCCTTTTAAAATGTAATTTGAGGGTAGAAAATGGCAACAATAGCAAAAAAAATAATTCTTTAGGGAAAAAGAGGGGATTTGCAAGGTTTCAAGCGGGATTGCTTATCAAAATTTAACAGGGGGCTGACATGATCAACAAATCCCTTGGTTTCTTCCTAGGTTTCTTAGAGTAGTAATCTTTGAGATTTTTTTCATATATAGGTACATCCCTCATGGCCTATAGTAGGGGTATTTTGACAAGGAGATTTTGCAATTCCCCCAGGAAATCAAACTCTACTTGAGGGTTTTGTTATTCAAGGCTAGTCTTTCAGCATATGGAGGAGAAGTTGGATGACCCTGATTAGGAACAGGTTGGGGAGGTGTCTGATTTGTTATGTTTTGGTCTAATTTATCCCCAACTATCCTCTGTTCTGGTTCAATAACTTCACTGTCAATTTGTTCTATGTTAATAGGTGAAGTGGGAGAATTTACTACCCGCCTAGATCGTAAGTTTATTTCTTTAAGTTCCGCGGTAGAAATGCTATAATATGGAAGGTTAAGAGTGTTTTTTTGTTGGACCCCTTTATTATTAGGATTTGGATTGGGCTGGATAGGAAGTTGGGGTCGAAGGGCTGGGTTGCCTGGAGGTACATTGGAGGGTAACTAAAGTTTTTTTGAGGCATAGATTGGGGAAATTGCACAGTAGGTGAGGGCCTATGCCAATTATGATTCCATGAAGGGTTTGAACTGGCCTGGGGAACCCATTGTTGCCAGGAGGGTATTGATATTGAGACCACATATGTGAGAAAGGTTCAGACTGGGGAACCATATTAAAATTGTTAAAATACTGAGATGGATCCTGAGGCATACTTGGATTCATAGCTATGGTCGAGGTTGCCATGGCTTTTTTGGCCCCATGAAGTACAATTGATCTACTACATTTTCTTCACTTGCCCCTTAAAAAACTGTCTTTAGTTCTGGCAAGGAAGCACACGAGATGGTTGCATGAGTCTGCTCACAAATCGCACAGGCTTCCACTGTGTTTAGTGGGCATTATTTCAAAGGATGCTTATTTGTGCACTATGGGAAAAATATAGCCATAGTTTTCTCCAACTATATCTATTTCTATTTTTCTTGCAGTGTGTCCATCTAGGCAGATAATGTACTCAGAATATCAGTCCTTAAGTTATCCAGTAGGTTTCCAATTTCTGCCTCTGTAACCCCTCCACCAGAAGTCTTTAATGACCAAATACCTTGTCCACTCCTTGCAGCCCCTTGAGAACGCTAAATTCATAAGTCACAGATGGTGTCAAATTCTTCTTTTGAAACATCCCCCTTTCCTACTATGTTCAAAAGTTGCAGGGAATATTCCCTTAGTGCTCGGAGAAGGATGCTTTTTAGAAAATCTTTATCCAAGTCACTATGGCCTGATCTGTGCAATATGTATTTGAATTGTTCCACACAATCTTCCATGTTCTTATCCTCCTTCTGTGAAAATTTAAAATTCTCCTCCTTGATATCACAGGATTTACAGTAGTCCTGGTATTTTTCCAAAAAGGTTTCTTCCATCGCATCCCATGAAGAAATAGTCCTTCCTCCTAAACCCATGAACCATCGTAGGGCTATCCCTTTTAGGGTAGCAGGAAATATTTTTAGTTTTTGAGCGTCGGAGATATAATCATATCCTCGACAAATGATGTCAAATTTGAAGAGGAATGTATCAGGGTCTTTAGAAGAAAGCCCATGAAAATTAGGCAGAGGCGTTAAAGGAATGGGATTGATCGGTGCATCACTTATAATGTTTCCAATTGGAAAATCAATAGAAGAACTTGTAGGTGCCATATATATTCTCCAATACTCACCTAGGATTTCAACTGGTTCTGTGACTAGTACTGGGGGTGATTCGATTATAGAAGGTTTCACTGCACTCCGTTGGTCCCTTGGTGATGCAAAATCCCTTAGGAACTCTCTTTCCAAATTAGAATTGCTTAGTTCTACTGTAGGAGGCTTTACAACACTCCCTTGGTCTCGTGATGATGAAAACCATTTCGAAGGTTCTTCTTCCTAGTTTGAATTGCTCAGTTCTTCCAACCCTCTAGTTGCTATTTCTTCCCCTTCTACTGACAGCAGGGGTGTCTCCTCCAATGATACCTTATTTTTTTCTTCTTCTGCTGTCGAAAGAACTTCCTTTGGTACTGTGGATGACACTGGTTTTTCAACTGACTTCCCTTCGGACTTATTATGAACCCTTACCCTGATAGTAGAGTGAGAGGATGCTTCGAATTTAGCCCTTTCGATGATCTCTTGGATATAGGTCTTCCTCCCCAGATCCTTTCCTTTCTTTGGGGGTCTTCCTCTTCCCCTCTTATTTAGATCTTTGTTCATACAATTGGTGAGAAGAATTCATCAAAATAACAAAAGCGCTCAGCACCCGGAGCAGGATAGATAGCTTCCTCCCCAGGAAGAGAGAGTAGGTTCAAACATAAAATAAAATAAAATAAAAAGAAAATCGAATTTCAGGACCTGAAGTAGGGTAATCAAACACCCTCCCCAGGACGAGAAGTTGGCCCTTTTCAGAAAATAAAAATAAAAAAGTAGAAAAGATGAAAACTATGCTCAAGACTTAGAGCAGGGTAGCAAATACCCTCCCTAAGACGAGAGATTGGTCTTAATGAAAAAGCAAAGCAAGGAAAAACAACACACTATGCTCCAGAATTAGAGCAGGGTAATGGATGTCCTCCCCAAGACGAGAGATTAGTTCTAAAGAAAAAAATAAAAAGTAGAAAAATACAGAACACTACGCTCAGGACTTGAATTAGGGCAATAAATTCCCTCCCCAAGACGAGAGATCGACACTTAGATCAATTGCAGATTGTGTTCTTGCATCTTGTTAGCCTTCCCTAGCAATGATGCAAAATGTTGGTGTCCAGATGTGAAAAAATATTCAACCCTTTTCCCACATAAATTATCAACCTGAGGGCATTAGTTATTTCAAGACTAACGCGCACAATATATGCAAGAGCAATCACAAAACTTGCTATTGGATCACAGGCTTTAATTAATGAACAAGAAAACTACTGTAACATTAATTAAAATGGATTGCATAATTAAAAAGGTGTTCACAACAATTGCAGAGTTATATTGAAACAACAGTTACAAAACCAAACTAAAATGTAACATCAACAAAAGAAAGATAATGCAGCACTTGATCAAAAGAGTGGGCCTAAATCTCTGATCAGGGTTGTTGCAAACTCAAAATTTATAGGTGAAACATCAGAGTACTATGCATTCAATTAATTGGAAAATGCTTTTGTTACAAAATCTGTATATGCTTGCTTAACCCTGATTCACGGCTCAGAGGCCCTCTTTATACCACTATTCAGGAAATCGTAGATTTCCTTTAACAAATAAATATTTACAATTATACAATTTGTTATAACAAAAACCTAGTTGCCAAACGGAAACCATGAAAAAGCCTGAAATATCGCTAGAGTGAAACAGAGTCTGTTGCACTGTAGCATCAGGTAAAGATAGCGCTGGAAATTAGGAGCTGCTCTATGGATTAATGCTGTAATCCCCTTGCTTTTACCAAATCTATAAAAATATCAGAGTCAATACTTGCAAAGGTAAAACCTCCGTGACTATTACTTCATTAATCAAATATTCCATGTAAGATAGTAGAAAGGGGTTTACCTCATGTATTTTAGAATAATTAATGATGCAAAGTGATGTAGAGAATCTGCAATAAATAAAAATACTTGTGCAAATAGAGTATGTGTTTCCATTAACATGGAATTCTCATCCAAAATATTCATAAAACTACTTAGATTTAATACGGAATATATATGAGGAGAGAGCTGAAACAAATAAAATACTTGCTTATAATAAAACAGGAAAATTTCAGATTCAAACCCTTTTGGCTGAATATTACATTTGTGGGCATTTCGCCTCTCGCCCTTTACATAAAATCTCACACCATTTCTCTCTATATCTCTCTTTGTCCTCCATCCTCACACAAACCCCATATTTATACATAATTGTGGATTAATTTCAATCCATGATTTCCTCCACAAATATCTCAACCAGATCCTAAAATATCTTTATCCTTTCTTTGACTCATCTAAGTTCCTTTTAAGGAGTTCTTAATCCCTAAAATATCTATCCAACCCAACTCCACTCATATTCTCAATTAATTAAGAGAATATTTAGAATAAACCTCACCCTCAGATTTTTCTCTCAATTTATTTTTTAAAATGTACATAATCTATAAAATAATTACAAAAAACATCACCCCCTAAATCACACAAATAAATAATGAAAATTAAGCAGGATGCTCCTAATAGAGAAATTTCCATAGAATCCTGTCTATGAGGTCTGTCACTTTTCTGTAATAATGCAATAGCCACAAATCTTAATGACTTTCTCCCTCCAGGATTCCAAACTCTGTTTTTTCGCTGGTCTTTTAAAGTATCAACTCCATTTTGTAATTTTACACAGAATTCCCAGAATAGTATTTTCAGAATACTATTGAATATAACTCTCGCTTTTCCATACCACATCATCTTTATTTTGGGATTTATAGACTTGTGTAGAAACACTGATACCCATTCTTTTGGTCTCCAAAATTTGAAAGAATCTCGAACTGGTTTTACATCAGCATCACCAACATCACTCATTTTGTCAACCGGATTCCATTGGCCTCTCCAACAATTTCTTTCGCCAATTCCTCAGAGTAATTCCTCTTTGTCTGATGCCTTCGTCTCAAATTGCACTGAATACTCAACTTTCTGAAATGAAGAATAATCAAGAACTTCTCCTTGATCACAACTATAGTCATTGATTGCCCCTATAGTAACAAATTTCTTATCCGGTGTTGTACCTGCATTGATCAACAAATTATTAGTTTTAAAAAAATAAGACCTTTCGGCCTCTTTTGATGCTTCAGGCACTAATCTCCCATCATAGACTTCTTGGATTTCAGTAGATCCTGCTTTGAATTGTTGTCTGCTTTCATCTTTATCTTGTTGGTTCAATACTTTTGTTTCCTTTATGTCTCTAAGGACATAAGTTTCTTGCTTCTCCTGATATTTCATCTCAAGTTCAAATACTTTCTACTCAATTTCTCTGATTTCAACATTATATTTATTAATGTTGCCTTCTGTACCTACAACCACATTATTATTTGAAGAGTTAAAACATTCACTTAACTCTATAAACGTTAGAGACATTTCATCCTTATCATGCACGGCAACTGCAATCTCTACTGTATCAGGTTTTGCAAGCTTCATTTCTCCTTGAGGTTCCTTGAGCCATTGTTCCAAGAACTCTATTTCCATGTGACATCTTTCTAGAATTTCATCACAACCTTCATTCCCAGTTTCATTCTTCTTCTAGCAACCCTCATGAGGTATCCTGGTTTCTATATCATCACATTGCAAAATTCTTTAATCAATTTCATTAAACAAATTCATTTGTTTACCTCCTTGGAATCTCACTACGACATTTTCCTTATGCTTCTGCTCCATAACAGCTTCAACTGGCTATATTACACCAAACAAAAATTCATTCATGAATTCTTTTTGCTGTAACAAATTAGTACCTTCCTCCTCTAAAAGGAATTCTCCATCATACTTCACCTCAAGAGTTTCATTCATCTCTGTGACAGTTTCACCAGACTGTCCATCATCTTCTGCACATCCTACAAACATACACAAACTATGAGTTTTAAAAATACAAGGCTTCATGGCCTCATCTGCTTATCTTGTCAACATATCTTCCAATTCTTTTGAACTATTCCAATAGTCCATGAGATCTTTCTCATTGATCTCTTCACCCAGAATTTCACCCTGTTCTGGGCCACAAATGGAAACTTCCATTTTCAACTCAACCTCTCTGAGTTCTTCACATATCAATTACGTACTCATAATCTTCTTGAGCTTCCTCATCTCTTCTGTCAACTATATGTTTACCTGTTGTTCCCTCTTTGCGTGTAGCCTCTGCCATTTCACTTTCTTCCTCATGGTCAAACCATGTCTTTGGTCTTTCTTATTTCTCTGCAAAAATTCCATCAATAACTCAAGGTGAACTGTTATGTCAGCCTTCTCCCTCTCATATTCTTCATCAGTCAACTTCTTCCATACACCACTTGCCTTGGCATCTTCCTTCTTCTTTCTTTGGTTGAGGTCCTTCTCAGAACCTCTTAAATGACTATCAATAGTCATATTCTCCTCCTTTGTGAACTTCATCTGTTCACGTGTGGATTTCATTCAATCCACTTTTCAGCATGCCATCCAACAATACAAGCTCTCTTCCTGTGCTCAGTATCTTTTTTTCTCTGTCTTGGAATCATTTCTGGGAAACTCGCTTTCTCCTCTTTGCTACAAACAACAACTGCAGTAATTCTTGTGTTACAATGACCAAACTCTTTGGGTGTCGGGCTCCACCGATCATGCACCCAATTACATTCAGACCTTTGACTTGATTTAATACTTTTTGACTTCAGAATTGACATCAAATGTTCATCTTGGATGAAAAATGCACCCTTTTGTATAATAACTCAATGGTTTAACCTTACTCAAGCTATCCAAATTTCTTCATTTGAATTTAACATCTTATTTGACTTCAAAGCTTGACTTGATAATTACAATAGTGGATATTTTCACTCTAATTCAAGTTATACAATATACCAATAAACATCCACCCTTAATACATTCTCATGATGTAAAATCTTCACTTTCTCTCATACTCCATTCTTATGATAATATCATAAGTCACTAGTTATATCATCTCCCATTATCACTTTCTTTTAAGCCTTTAAATCGAAATGCAATCCATTTTTCCCAAGATTTATTTTATGATGAAAATAAAATAAATCATTTAATTTTCAACATTTAAAATACCTTTTTGAAATGAATTATCATACCTTATGCTCCCTTCAAGGTTATTTAATAAAAATTTTCTTTTCAATTTCAACTCTCCAGATTTCACTCTTCTGTGTCGTTCTCATCACTGTGAATATCTACATACCCTTCATACTATAACCTCTTCAACACGCTCATAATCTTAGCACAGACAGTTTCCCTGCACTTCCATGCAACTCCTTCTTTGCAGTGACAGTTCTCATGCAACATTGTCTCTCTTCAGTGCACCAAAAACAATTCATTCATAGGAATTTTCCAAAACTTTCTTTTAACATGGTGGCATCAACATATTTCTTTGGTAGCAACAAACACAAACTTCACTATCTTCGGGACAGAACAATATGAACACTTTCACATGCGCTACAAGCAACGATCAATCATGATCTTTAACTCATATAAATCATAGATGCTCCTTTACCGACCTGATCCTTCATGTAGATCTCAGTTATCATAACCTAAAAATGATATGCCACAACCACATTGGCTCATCACTCTTCCGCTGCAATTGGGTTCACCACTTGCTCTTGAAATGTCACTAACATATCTCAATCAGTAAGGTCAAAACACTTCTTCAATAGTTCATTTCATAATTTTAAGTTTCAATGAAGTCTTTCTTCAAACTATTAGTCAACACATTGGTGTAGGTGCTCACTATAAAATATACACCATATATAGGAAACAAGGATTATGGTGTAAATGAAGGATTTGGGGAGGATCAGAGTTCCAAAGAGGGAAGTTTTTTAATGTTTTTGTCAATCTCATATCCTGGTAACAATGTGACTGAGGCAGGAGAAGGGTGCAGGGTAACTTATGGTATTGGAATGAGTAAAATATCATGATGAATTTGAGATTCTCCTTTAGGACGAGCCACTTCCATGTTGGTCTGGAGATCAACTAGGTTGTTGTTTTCTCTCAAGATTTATTTGAATGATACATGACCAAGATTTGTTAGATTTTGTCTAATTCTTTTGACTGGCTGGCACATTGCAACGCTTGGTGGATTTCTTTTTTTTATCATAGCTTGGATGATTATGGCTGAATTTCCCATGATGATTGGGTTTTGGATGTTCTTTTTTTTATTATCATGGTGCCCAAAAACAGACCATAAGCCTCTGCCGTGTTATTTGAAATTTTTATGAGTCCCCATTCGAAGGTGATGAGGTTGTTTCCACTTGGTTCTAGGAGGATGCCACCTACACTAGCACTGCTCGGACTATTTTTTTGATGCACCATAAAAAAAAGAGAGTGTATGTTTATATTTTTCATCTAGAATATGAATTCATCCTTTTTAAACCTTATTTTCCAATTATGGGAGACTATATTTATATTGGGGATGCTTGGCGAATTTTTCCTGCTTGTTACAAAACTAACCCAGATTCTCTCTTCTTGCTGGAGCTGACTAATGTCTATTGCTTTAAAACCTTTCATGGATAAAGTTGTGAGTCCCCAAGTCTTTGATATAAATTTTCTTATGTTTGGAGGATGGTCTTTGAAAATTTGTTGATTTCTTGCTAACCAAAGTTGCCAGCAAAGGAGGGATGGTAGACTTTCCCAAAATATTTTTATAGAATGATTTTTCTTCAATGAATAAGGATACCTTCTTTTCCAGTTAGTGAATAAGTCATTAAAGGGGCTTGAAAACTTCAAATCAGTTTCCAAGGACTCACCAGAAGGTGTCAACATTCTGTTGCAAATGAACAGTTTAGAAAAACATGTTGGATGCTTTCTTCAGCACTCAAGCACATGGGGCACCTAGAGGGCCCTGAGAAACCTTTTCTTTTGAGGTTATATGAAGTTATAATTTTTCCTTTTAAAAGAGTCCAAATGAATATTTTGAACTCTAGCAAACTTTCTGATTTCTAAATTATTTTCCATGACACCCAATCTTGATTACCATGCTAATCTTGGGTGGTTAAGTAACTTGATTTGATCGAGTATTCTCCTCCACTGGGGTCCCAGATGAAGG
The DNA here is from genome assembly GCA_034641835.2 of Pinus albicaulis. Taxonomy (NCBI): domain Eukaryota; kingdom Viridiplantae; phylum Streptophyta; class Pinopsida; order Pinales; family Pinaceae; genus Pinus; species Pinus albicaulis. The sequence continues at coordinate 741,775,288 of CM076571.1, forward strand.
AGTATTGAAACTCTTGGTTAGTTGGGGTAGATCCCTTGAGGAGGATGAAAAAGGTGTCCCAATGTTTTTTAAGGTTGTGTGGCATGTTGGGAGAGGTCCAATTAAACCAATTTCTATTTTTCCAAAGAGAGATAGAATTCTGAGTCACTAATCCCTTACAGCACATACACCTTTTTAGATCTTGGAGGTCAGGGTGGGAGGCTAGGGGAGGGTTCCCCATTATTCTATCATCCCAAAGGTTGATTCTTCTTCCATTCCAGGGAGCTTAGATGTGTGCTTTATGATGATTGGGAGGAATTTTTTAACTAACTTCCAGAGTTGAGAACAACTCCTGATTGTGTGCTTTCTTCTAGTAAGAGGGATTGGGGTTGATTCATCTACTTTGATTCTAGAACTTGTTTCCACTAGCAATCCTTCCCTATGATAAGTCTCCATGCAATTTTTCCCCCAAGGGCCACATTCATAAGGCCTGGGGGCCTTATAGAAAGCCCTCCTTTTTCATAAGGAAGAGTTACCTAATCCCATTTAACTAAACTGAACTTTTTTATATTCTGTTTTTCCTCCTTGCCATAGGAATCCTCTTATTATGAGTTCTATTTGCTTATGAATGCTCACAGGTTCCAAGATTGATACAAATTGATAAATAGGTAGCGATGTAAGCATTTATTTGATTAATATCACTATGTCTGCTAAGTTGAGCCATTGCATTCCCCAACTTTGAATTTTTTTCCTCATTTTATCAATTTGGATGTTCCATAGTTCTGCCTTTAGATTTTATTTTGATATAGGTAGTCATAAATAAAGAAAATGGCTCCAATTTACTTGTATGGGAATGTCTAAAATCTGATATATTATTTTTAGAGTGCGTGGGGACGCGTTCTGACCATACATTCTACATTTTTTATTGTTTAGAATTCCTCCTGAGAACTCCATGATATTTTCCAACACTTTTTTAAACCTTCTGGAAACAATACATGAAGCCCCTCCCATCAATAGTGTGTCATTAACAAATAAGGAATGGTTGATGCTTTTTACACTATGGGAGATATGGAAACCTGTCAATTAGTGTTCTCTTCTGCTCTTTTCCAATTTTCGGCTCAATGAATTTGCCATAACTATATATATAAATGGAGATATGGGGCATCATTGCCTCTGCCCCTGGGAGCTTTGAAAAAGTTCACTTGGCCTTCCATTTATCAATGTAGCAATCTAGGGTCCTATAATGCAAGCTCTGATTACTTCAATAATATCACTTGAGAATCCAAATTTCTTGAGGATTGTTGATAAGAAAGATAAGTTTACTCATTCAAAGGCATTCACCATGTCCAATTTTATGATGATTCCTTTCTCTTTCCTTAACATACTTGAATCAAAGGCTTATTGAAATATCGATACATTGTCTAGGATCTCCCTATTTGGCACAAAACCTCCCTGGTTCTCCAAGATCAGATCAGGAAGGAATGGCTTTATTTGGTTTGCAAGAATATTTGTAATTATTTTATAATAGGAGTTACATATTGAAATTGGTCGAAATCGACTAAAGGTGGAGGGCCTTGCTTCTTTTGGAATTAGAGCAAGGAAAGAGGAATTGGTAAATCCACCCAAATTATTTTTCTTAAAAACATTCCTCATCATCATTTTTATATCCTTCTTGATGATGTGCCAATTTTTCCTATAAAATTCAATATAAAATCCATCAGGACCAGGTGCCTTGTCTAGATGGAGACCTTAAACAAAAATTTTCATTTCTTCCTCTTTGAATTCTTTAATGAGATTCAAATTATGAACAATGCTTATTTTATTGGGGACATGTTGTAGGAATATTTCATAATCTGTGGTAGATGAGTTTTCTATAAGGAGATTTTTAAAATGGTTGTATGCTTCTTGTTTCAACCCTTTTTGTCCTATGAGCTCCCTTTCTTCAACCTAAATGTTGTCAATCTGATTTCTAGTTGTTCAGTTTTTTGTTAAGTTTTGAAAGAAAATTGTGTTCTTATCTCCTACTTTCGACCAGAGGCTATGATATTTTAATCTCCAGACTTATTCCTCTGCTCTATGCTCTCTGTAGATTTCCCAATAGAGTTTTTTTTCTTGGAGTTGAATTTCTTTTGTTTCTTCCTTATTTTCCTTTGCTTCTTGAAGTGTTTCCGTTTTTTTAATTAACTCAACCTTCCTTTTTTTACTTTTCTTGTGATTTTCCTTGGCACAAATTTTCATTTCCTTTCTCAATGTTTTTAATTTGGTCTCCCATAAAAAAATAAGGAGAGGTAATTATTTTTTGGGACCATACCTATGCAATTATTTTTTTCATTTCATCATTGTTATTCTATGACGGGAAATATATAAAAGGCATAAGACCCTGATTTCCCATTGTTCCTAGAGAAATAACCACTGGCTTATGGTCATATGCTGAAGAGTGAACAATCCTTGATACTACTAAATTGTAATTTGTTAAGATGTTGTACTAGACTAAGATGTGGTCTAATATTTCTTCTATGTTGTTGCTGCCAATTCTCTTATCACTCCATGTGTACTTTCCATTGTTGGGAGGGATGTCAAGTAGGTTGAATGATTCCATTATGGTTTCAATGGAGTCCTTGGATGGATCTGCATGAAAAATTCCTCCAAATTTCTCTTCCACATTTAAGACTAAATTGAGATCCCCTCCAACTATAATACTTATGTTTTGGGCTTGATTTAGTGTATCTTTGAGAGAGTTCCAGCAGAATTATTTCTCTCTATAATGATATGGAGCATATATTTTAACCATGAAATATTGCTCATCAATGTCTATGCTTCTTAAATTTGTTCTAATCAAGTGCTGCTCTTTCTTTTGGTTCTTTTCTCCATAGGGTGAAAATGCCTCCAAGGCCCCTGTTGCTTAGAGAGTTGTTCCTTCATAGTTTTTTTATTTTTTGGATCATTTTATTGAATTCTTGTGCATTTGTTTTGGTCTCCTATAGCATGAGGATATCTATGTTTTCCATTACTAATAAATATTTAATTGCATTTATTTTCAGTGATGTCCCCATTCCCCGACAATTCCAAGAGACCAAAATCAGTATTATTCTAGTTGGAAGAAGAGGGACATTTCCCTCTAGAAGGATGGGGATTTTTCTCCTTATTTCCCGAGCTTTTTTCGAGGAAGGAATCCATAGGTTGTTGGGTTCCCATTTCCATCTCTTTTTATGTAGCTTCATCTCTTAACTCTTTATTTGATTTTATTCCTAGTTTTTTTTGGTGTTCAAGGGATATAGTGAATCTTTTTCTTGATTCCTTGTTAAGATTCAATCAATGGAAGGGGGGAAGGGGGCTAAGGGGAAGAGTGGGGGAATATGGGGTGAGAATAGGAGGGATAGAATGATTAGGGGCAGGGGGGGGGGGGGGGGAGAGATGATGAAGGGATGAGAGGTTCTTCAAGAGGACTAAAAGGGTTGGAGTCAGTAAGATTGGAGGAAGGAAGAGGGGGAATAAAGGGAGGGAGTGAAGGGTATATGGGGGAAAATTGTGAGGGAATATGAGGGGAGGAGGTTGTTTGTTTGCTGAATTTGTGTTTTTCACTTGTTCCCATTTTGGGTCCTGAGCTTCTACTTCTTCATTTTCTTGTTTTTTTGGGCATCTATTTGAAAAATGACCATATTCATGACATAACTTGAATTTAAATGAGACATGTTCATAGTGCAACTACTGGATATGCATCAAACTATCAAATTTGATCTTCACTGCTTCCAGGAGGCCTTTCCCTAGGTCGACTTCAACATAGATCCTCACACACGCATGCATGTTCTCCTTTGGCTTGCTTTTGTCAATATACTTTCCCAGTGCGTTCCCTATTTCCTTGACTGATTCATATCCAAAAAAATGGAGAGGGAGGTGAGGAAGATGGACCCAAACATGGAAAACTCTTGGTACATCTAGTTCAGGATGGAAATCTGGTGTCCATCTGTTTATGTAGATTCCTCTCATGTCCATGAAGTACGGTCCATTTCTAAATATCAAGTCCTTGTCTTCCCCTGTTTAAAAGTGGAATGTATAGTACCCTCTTCCACAGAATCTGATTTAAATTTTCCCATATGTTGATGAGGAGTAGTTCCTTTTAGCCCACTTCTGAACAGAATAGGGAGAAGGCCAAAGGCTGGTGAATTCGCCGAACAGGCCACGTTAAAAAAGGGAGAGAACTGCTTGATGAGGGAGATATCGGGGGAGAATGATCTTAGTGATATCTTCTAACTTCTTAACAAACTTAGAGATAGAAGTTCTGGGTCTAAGGGGTCCAATAAAAGTTATCAGAGAAGAAAAGGCTTTAGCATTTTCATCAGAGGCCAAATTTGAAGAATTGGATGTAGACCAAGGATCACCATCTGGAGGAGGGTGATCCGGAGGAACCATTGAGGTAGCTGAGAGATGAGGCTAATATGGGTAGGAGCAAGGGAGCACAGGCCCACAGGGCATGCATAGCAGCTAAGGTTCAAGTTTTCCTCAAAGCATGAAAAAAAATGATTCATTGGTTACAACTTATATACGATATTTATAAATACTTAAATAGAGAAACTTTATCTCAAAATAAAAGGTTTTGTAATTTATTATTAAAGAAAAATTCTTCTAGATAAGTCACATCAAGATTTTGGTTTAATGTGATAAGAATTTTTCTTTAAAGAAACAATATATAATATATGTAGGAGATATATAATGAATATGATTAAAAGATATCAATTGATGTAATATAATATTTTAAAATAAAAGACTATATATCATAGTTAAATTAAAATACTAAAAAAGTTTAATATAGTAAGAAGTCGAGATTAAAAAGAATATATATGTATATAAAAAGTTACATTTAAATATCTTAATCTTCATATTATATTTAATAAAATTGAAATTGAAATAAAGGTAAATTTGCATGGAACTTTTATTTTATATTAAACAGTTGTAATTTTAATTTTATCCTAATAAATTGGTTATTATTTAATTTATTTTTCTATGAATTAAATAAATTAAATTAAATTATATATAAGTGAGATATTATTTTATTAATAGCTAAACTTATTTATAAACATATCTGGTCTTTTATCATTACAGGTTGTCATAATACTAGGAAACACGACCAATGGTGAAATCAAGGATTGTTCTACCAAAACATTACATATTGTAAATAACATTTGAGATATTAGTCTAATATGAAAATACTTTTGAGCATATTTAGTCTATAAAACAAGTTGTAGCATAATATATGGTGTGTCATACGTACCCAAAAATTGTTTAGTCTCTTATAATTGAAAATCATGTTGAAGGTGGATTTATAGTAGTGAAACACTAAACTAGTAGTCATCAAACAAAATTAGGATTACGTAAATACATATATAGGGTCTACTAGAGTGCCTGCAAAGGTTGGACCTTTGCCGCAAGCTAGAATAGCTTCCATCCTAGCCAAATGATGCACCTTGTCTCTATGTTATTCTTGCAAATCACTAGTAGTAGAATAATTTCCCATTTGGATTCATTCCTCTCTAAGATGGTTTTGCTTAATAGGGCTTTAATATGCTAGTATCATTGAATAGTGTATAGGTATTGATTTTGTCTTCCTTTAGTATGGTTGATGTACAACACCTAGTGATCCATAGAAGCCAATATCTCAACATCCATTAACCCATATTTGTATACATTGAATTCCTCTTGTATATTTTTAGAGGTATGGGGGTGGAAGAGTCTATCAACAAAGTGGGATTGAGCGCACGCATGGGAGCTCCCCTCCCCACAGGAGGTCACACCACACCTGCTATGTGCACACTGAAATGCAATGGTGGGTCAAGAAGTTGATCTATTCCTAAGAGAAGGGTGGTTAGAAAACACAAATAAGGCTTAATTGAAAGAAAAAAGGTGATAAGGAAGGATTTTGAAAGTGGTTGAAACCCATACGTAATAAATATGGGAGCAATAAGGAAAGAAGAAACCTAGATACAATAAGGAGGGGGATCACCGACGAAACCTTCCATTGTTTACCTTGAGTAGGAGCATGCAAGCCATGAAATAATATCATTTGTAGAAATTAATTGTAGATTCAAAAATTCTCATGTAATGTACTAAAACATAAGCCTCAAATCTACTTTAGTCATCTGCGAAAGAAAATTCATGATCGAGAACACATATAAAAAACATGCATATGATTCAGCACACATACACATAGATTTATCTAGTAGAAAGAAAATGCTCAATACCTCCTTCATATCTAGATGAAAACAATATGTTTTCTCAAGCTTGAGCACAATCTGCACAAGTATCTTCTATCCTATGACTGAATGACGGACTTTGGCCAACACTTAGCTAATTTTACTTGCCTCCAAGCTCCTATTTCCTTGCATTGTTTGATGAGGAATTATCCCCTATTAATTAAGGAAATTACTCATTGAGAATTGTGAAATTCCTTTAGGCCTTCCTTTAAATGCATGCACCACCTGTACAACTTGGAAAATTATACAACTTATAGTACACTACCTTTGAACTCCAATCTCAACTAGAAAACTCAAATTTCATGCATGCATGAGTTAATTTAGGTTGATTGATCAGTTAACTGGTTAAACACTGAAGTTGCACCCCATTTCTAGACCTCCCACTAGTTCCTCCAACAGTTGGAACTAGTTTAACTAACCTTAACTTAATTTAAATGAATTAAATTGTTACAACTGAGATTAACTGAACCTAGGCACCTAAAATTTAGGAATCACAGTAAAAAAACTCAAGATAGGCCCACAAATTGAATAAGCTAATTGAGTGACAATAACTCAGTTAACTAATTCAAGTTGTCTAGTGATGTGGAATTTAGATTTTATCCTAATTTAATTCAAGGGAAAATTAAATTATGAATTTCTTGTTGCATTTTGAATGCTCCCTCTCAGAAAGAAAGGGATTATCAGATACCCCAATCCTGCCTCTATGGAACTCAAATTTTTCTCTTGACAAGGCCTTTGTCAAAATATCTTCATCATGTTCCTCTATAGGAATGTATTCCAACAACATGATCCGCCTCTACACACAATCTCGTAGATGGTGGTACCGGATATCAATGTGCTTGGATCAATCATGAAAAATTAGATTCCTAGAGAGTTTGATACAAAAAAATTTATCACAGTAAATCATAGTAGGATCCATCATCTGACCAAATAATCCAACTAGAATATTTCTCATCTAGATAGCTTCACAATATGCTTTAATGGAAGCCATGTACTCTTATTCTATCGATCTAAGTGCAACTGGTCTTTGTTTCCTATTGTACCAAGAAAGTGTTGTTGACCCAACACTAAAAATTCCTCTTGAAGTTCTCTTCAGATTTGATGGAATTTTTTCCCAATATGCATCTGTGAAGCCTTGTAGCTTCACTCTTTCTGTATGTATGTACCAAATACCATAATGAGTAGTGCCTCTGAGATATCTCACCACATGTTTCGCTTCCTTCCAATACATTTTGGTTGGATTAACCATTTCTTGACTAATTTGGTTAACTGCATAACACATATCCGGTCATGTGTTCACCAAATACATAAGTGAACCCACAAGTTGCCTATAGATAGTAGCCTCCACTTCCTTGCCTAAAGTGGCATCATCCGTCCTCCAACTATCTGCTAGAGGAGTGTCCATGGGTTTTCTATCCATGCATAAATTCTTAAGTATCTCATTGGCATACTTTCCCTGAGAGACAAATATTTCCCCATCTCCTTTCCATACTTCCAAACCGAGGAAATAATGCATGAGTCCCATATCCTTCATTTTGAATTATCTTTCAATATCCTCTTTTTCAATATTTGATCAAGTTCTCATCACTGGTTAAAATCAAATCATCGATATATAATACTATAATCAACAATTTACCTTCAACAAAAATATGGTAAAGGTTTGTATCTTCTTTAGTTTTGGCGAAGCCCAACCTAGTGAAAAAGTTTTCGATCCCGATGTACCAAGAATGGGGTGATTGTTTCAATCGATACGACGTTTGCTTGAGTCTACACACATGTGACTCTTTTTTGAAAGTCTCAAATCATTCCAGTTTTTCAATGTAAACCTCCTCCTCAATCACTCCATTGAGGAATATTTTCCTCACATCGAGATGATGGATATTCCATTCCATCTACACGACAAGTGCTAGAATTGATCTGATATAAGAGTACCTTGCTACTGGAGAAAATGTATCCTCGTATTCAATTCTCTCCACCTAAGAGAACCCCTTGGCCACAAATCTAGCCTCATGTTTCTCAATGCTTCCCTCTACATCTTTCTTCACCTTATATATCCATCTTGAAATTACCACCAATTTATTCTCTGGCCTTGGGACCACTTCCAAAACGTTTTTTTTGACAATTGAATCATATTCCTCTATGATGGAATCAACCCACACTCATTTCTGCACTACTTCTTCAAATGAGGATGGTTCTATCTCTACTAGTTCACTCATCAAAGCCATGTAGCATGTGTACAAATATGGTGACCTTCTTTGCCTGCGCTGTGATGTGTGTGCTCCCATATTTTCTTTAACATAATGCAATAATTTGTTAGCTTTCCCAGTGTGTTTTCTTCATTCTTTAGATGTATCTGCTCGAGTGGGTGTCTCCACTCTATTCTCCTTTGCTTGTGGTTTCTCCACAACATCTTGAGGTTCTTCCTTTGGAGAAAAAAGCTCTTCATCTGAATGCAACTGAAGCCCCCTCTCAAAGGAATACCTCATTTCCTTCTCCACATCGAACTTCACATATCTACGAACAACTGTCATCCTGAGAGATGGAAGGTACACCCTATAGTTGTGAGGTGTATCCGTTTACACCAAAAATATTCCCAAATCTGTTTTCAGCTCTAGATTTTTCCTTGATTCCTTGGAAACATGAAAGTAAATGGATGAAACAAAGATCCTGAAGTGTGGCACATATGGTTTCTTCCCTAAAAAGGCTTCTTCTGGTGTACTCATCCTGAAAATCTAGTGAGGAATCCTATTTTGCACATATGCCACTATGTTGCATGCTTTGGTTCGCAAGTCCAGTGGTAGATCATGCAACATCACCTATGCAACTCCCAACGTAATTTTTTTCTTCCTCTTAGCCACCTCATTATGTTATGACTTATGAGTTGTTCAACTCCCATCGAATGCCTTCCTTTGCAAATAAAAAAAAAAAAAAAACTCATTTGACACATATTCACCATCGTTACCGCTTCTAAGAGCCTTCACTTTCATGTCAATTTATTTCTCAGCAAGTGCTTTAAATTCAACAAATTTGGAGAATGTATGATATTCATTCTGCATGAATAAAATCCAGCACTTAGGTGAGAAAAAATATATAAATATAACATAATACCTGTTCTTGGCCGTGTCAGCTATCGAGAAAGGTCTATAGACATTAGAGTGTATCCTTTCAAGGATTGTATGCACCCTGAAATCCCTATCATTGAAGGTGTATTTTGTGTACTTCCCCAAGGTACACCATTTGCATGTATTCTTCTCCTCTAGCACTCTGTTGGGGAGTGCTATGGTGATTTTCTGCATGACCTTCAAAGCTCCATGATGCAAATGGCCAATTCTTCTATGCCACAATTCGTCGACATATTGTCTCTGCACCTTCTCCGCCTTTTTGCTCAGAGAATCATAGTCTACCACATCTAACCTGTAGAGGTTATTCACCTAAACCATGATTTGCTTCACTTTTATCATGGCTATGTGCCTTAGGAATGCCTTTCCTTTGTTGAATATCACATCTTAGCCATGGTCTTCCAACACTCTTGGCTTGGAGGGGCTTCGACCCAGGTTCCTATTTAATTGCACACCAACAAAACCCTTTATTATAAGCCCTTTCAGAAACAACATGTAGCACAGGTCATAGTCTCACCCGAGGTAGTATTGGGGGATGTCAGAACCAAGTTTCTGCATCAAGATGGACAATAGCACATGGATATATTGCTAAACTTATATCTTATGATTATTCTGAACTACACTCATGAATCTATCTACTTTAATAGTCTATGCCCTATTCATCAACAATGCTTGTGCACACTGTGCCTTTATCATCAAAATATAACAGAAAAGCATACAAATAACTTTGCAATGCAGATAATAGGAAAATACACATATAAAATCAAAGATGCTCCAAAACTTCTCTTCTTTTATTAAGATAAGTCTTCTTCAATACATGTACTTTCTCTGACCTATGAAAAGAGTTGTAAGTGGTGTGCACAGAAACATGCAGACTCTTTAAGGCCTCCATGCACACCGCTACGAAGCCTTCTCCTAAGACTCAAAATAGATTAGAACATATATTCAATAGATTGTGCTCATCAACAATTACATCTATTATTACTTTGACTTAACATTACAATGCTTTATATAGCCTTTACATTCATAAAATACCATGGGCTAAAAAAATCTAACAAAATAAACCCAAACCCTTTACAAAAATATGGGATTTGACCTGCCGCGAAGCCTCAAAACATCATGCGGTAGATTTATCTTCGCTAGATCGTGTACTCCACTTTCTTAAAATGTGGAGTCTTTGACTCAAAATTGGATCGATTTGGGCCATGCCCAATAGGCCCCCAATACTCACATGTGACTTGTTTTAATTCACTCAGCTGGTGCACCCTTAACCTTCTCTGCAATATTAGGGTAGGTTGTATTCAATAGCTGAATCATTTCCAAAAACTGATTCTCTTATTGGTGCACGTCCTTTAATAAATTCTTATTATTTGGCATGATGATCCTCTGAAGCACATATTTCTTCTTCTGTCACATATATTTAATATTTTTATCAATTTTTTGCAACAATTGAATGGCTTCATCCTACCATGGCTGAGTCCTTGTTGTAATCAACTGCTCCTTCCTGTGCAAATCCTCGATCTGGCTCTACATATTTTTCCCTTATGTGATCTGAGCAAGCCGCTGTGCTGGCACTAAATTTATCACAATGGCACAGATCTTGTCCAGCTGCTTCTGCTTTTATTTGTACGTCATGTTCAATTTTCTGAATGTTTGGCTCCTCTTGTAGTGAGGTCCAAATTTCCATGGTGTCATCTAAAAACTTTCCACAATCCTTTATTGTGGTGGAGATACCTTCCAGTGCAATTTTAAGAGCTGCTTCCCTTTGCTTGTGTACCTCCCGAAAATGGAACCATTTGTTAGCTTGGAGGGGCTTCGATCCATGTTCAGAGTTAATTGCACACCAACACAACCCTTTATTACCAACCCTTTCGACAATGACCTACAACGCATATCATAATCTCACCCGAGGCAATATTAGGGGATGTCAAATCCAGGTTTCTGCATCCAGAAGGACAATAGGACATGGATCTACTGCTAAAATTCTATATTATTCTTATTATGAACTACGCGGATGCATCTATCTACTTTAACCGTCTATGCCTTATTCATCAATAATACTTTTGCGCACTATGCCTTTATCATAAAATCATAAAAGAAAAGCATACAAATAATTTCACAATGCAGAGAATAAGAAAATACACAGATACAATCAAAGATGCTCCAAAACTTCTTCTTCTTTTATTAAGATAAGTCTTCTTCAATACATGTACTTTCTATGACCTACACACACAACTGCACGTGGTCTATGCACAAAGCTATAGACTCTTTAAGGCCTTTGCGCACACAATTGTGGAGCCTTCTCCTAAAACCCAAAACAGACTAAAACATATATTCAATAGCTTGCACTCATCAATAATTACATCTATTATTACTTCGACTTGACATTAAATTTCTTTATATATCCTTTACATTCATACAATACGATGGTCCACATACCATGGGTAGACAAAAAATAACAAAATAAACTCGAAACCTTTATAAAAAGAGGGGCTTTGAACCGCCCTGAAGCCTCAAAACACCACACGATAGATTTACCTTCACTGTACCTCACACTCCACTTCCTCAAAATGCAGACTCTTTGACTCAAAATTGGACCAAGTTGGGCCACCCAACAAAAAACGTGATGAAAAACAAATTCTTCTTTAGACCCAAAACAAACATCACATACTTGAGCATGAGAGGGGAGCCACAATCCCTTTGAAAAGTAACTATACTAATATCGGTCACGCTATAACTCCCATCATCTCCCATCTCGAGGTGAATCTACAGGTCTTTCTTCTCCAAGTCACTAAACAATTCTCGTTTCTCGTCATATGGAATGGGGACCCACTATCTACATACCACACACTACCCATCATCTTTCCTGCCATGCATGCAATGAGGGAAAAATCAAGCTTGAATGGTGAAGCTAGAGCTTCGCCTACTATTCCTATTGAGGGCTTATTCTCTACCTTCTTCTGTGGACACTTCGTGGCATAGTATCCCAAATAATGACAGTCAAAGAACTTAATTTTGGACAATTTTTTCTTCTTGCCCCCTTGACTGGAATCTCCTTTTGATTGGGTTTTCTTCCTTTTCCATTTCTTTTCCTTTCTAGTCAAGGCACAATTCTCCTTATCCTCAACCTTGGATGAAGCCTCATCTCTGTTTTTCCTCCTTATTTCTTCCTGCACTAGATAATACCATAACCACTCCTAGCTTGGTAGTTTCTCTCTACTATTTATAGAATCTTGATAACTGTTTCATCTCTTGGGAAGGCCTAAAAGAGCTATAAATACCAAATCTTCGTCTAGGACAGTAAGACCAACCCCGCCAATTCCATCAGGACATTGTGTAAACTTTCTCAGGTACTACGAAATATATCAATTCTTTTTCATCTTGATACTTCAAAGTTTTTCCTTGAGTGCCAGCTTCCCATGGTCACTATTGTTTTCAAACAAATCTTTTATTTTTTTCCACATCGTGAATGGAGTCTATTTCTTGTGGAGATTTGATACAATATGATATCGAATTCCCTCTAATATGATTCTCCTCGCTTTAGCCACATCCTTCTTCCACTGAGCAAGATCATGGGCATCAAATGTTGTGGGTTTTGCTACATTTTTCTTGATGTATTCTAGCATCCCATTTTCATCCAATGCTACCTCCATACAGATCTTCCATGCCACAAAATTTTTGGTCCCTTCCAAAGCATACTCAAGCCTGAGTCCAATGAAATCCATCTTATCAGTCCTAGAGAAAACCTGCAACACTAATCTTGAAATTCCAACGTCTTGCAATGAAAACTTCAAATTCTCTTGTCTACTATGAATATAGCTCTAATACCATGTACAAATTAATTGTAGATTAAAAAATGCTCATGAAATGTACTAAAACATAAGACTTAAATCTAATCTACTCATCTGTGGAGGAAAATTTGCGATCGAGAACACATATAAAAAAATGCATCATGATTCAACACACATGCACAAATATTTATCTAGGGAAATAAACTACTCAAAAACCCTTTCTATCAATATTGCATTAATAAAAGAATTTGGATGAATACAATATGCTTGCTCTAGCTTGAGCACAATCTGCACAAGTATCTTCTATCCTCTGCTTAACTGATTGAATTTGGCCAACACTTAGCCAATTTTCCTAGCCTCCAAGCTCCTATTTATTTGCACTGTTTGATGAGGAATTATCCCTTATTAATTAGGTAATATACTCATTGAGAATTGTGCAATTCCTTTAGGCCTTCCTTTGACTACATACACCACCTGTATAACTTGGAAAATTATACAATTGATAATACACTTCCCTTAAACTCCAATCTCAACCGGGTAACTCGAATTTCATGCATGAATGAGTTAATTTAGTTTGATTGATCAGTTAACTGGTTAAACACTGAAGCTGCACCCCACTGCTACACCTACCACTAGTTCCTCCAATAGTTGGAACTAATTTAACTGGCCTTAACTCAATTTCGCTAAATTGAATTGTTACAATTGAAATTAAATCAACCTAGGCTCCTAAAATTTATGAATAAGTGTACACAACTCAAGTGAGGCCCACAAATCGAATTAAATAAGATAAATAAGTGATAATAAATTAGTTAACTTATTCAAGTTGTCTAGTGATATGGAATTTTGATTTTCTCCTAATTTAATTCAAGGGAAAATTAAATTAGGAATTTCTTGCTGCATTTTCAACAAAATTGAAACAAGCAAGGTTAGTAAAAGAAGAATTCCAACGAAATATAACCATAATGAAAACAATTTGAATTAAAACTAAACAATGATACTTGTGTCCAAATTCTTATGGTTGTAGCAAACTTGGTGCAATTGGATGTAGTGTGACTACAACATTGTTACAAGAGCTTGTTCCTTGAGCATGGAATCCAATGACTAAAAAAGTAAAGGTTCCCAGTGGGCGCCACTATTATTCATAGTCTATTTTTAAAACTTCTACACAAAAATAATGGCAAACAAGATATACACTAGTACACATAATTTATGTGGTAAGACCCTCACAATTTGTCAAGGAAACCTCCATCAGAAAGGCAGATAGGATTTTGTTTTTCAGGAGAATTTTGACATTTATGATTACACAACTCACATAGCCTCCTCATCTATCGGAAACATATATGAAGTAGGCTTCGTTACAATAGTTTTGGTAACTATATTTTTGGTTTTTCAAACAAAATAACTACAACAATTTTTACTTTAGTAAACTTAAATTTACAATTAGATATTGTTGTCATATTTTTATATTCTCCACCTTGACAACAATTTTCCTAATGCATTGCCAAAGTCCTATCACATTTTCTACAAACTAAGAGAAGTGACACCACCACAAATTCTCTATTAACACTAGTTTTGTAAATATGTTTACAAAGTTTTCTTGAGTGTTGACAATTTTGAGATCTACTCTGCCTCCATTGATAACCTATCTTAAAAAATAATAATTCATATCATTATGTTTAGTCTTGCTATGGTAAAATGGATTTGTAGCCAAATGTAGTGCACTTTAACTATCACAAAATACATGTACATTATTATGCTTTCTCCCAATTACACCTAGAAGCCTCTTTAACCAAATTTCCTATTTGCAAGCGTGAGATACAACAATGTATTTTTCCTTTGTTGTGGATAAAAGAAATTGTTTCTTAAAGCTTCACCATCCAACTAATGGATCCCCTTGCAAGAGTAAAGACATATCCTAAAGTACATCTCCTCTTTCCCAAATCACTTGAAAAATTGGAGTCAACATATCTGCAAATACAATATTTACAACCATAAAAAATGATACAATAATTAGTAGTGCCTCTAATATACTAAAGCACCCATTTCATTGCAGCCCAATGCTCTTTTCCTAGATTTGCTATGAACTTTTTGAAAACACCCACTACATGTGAAATATTAGGAATAGTACAAACCACTATATACATCATACTTCCTATTACATTATCATAATGTATAAAATAAATATACTCCTTTTATTCTTCATTGCTATGACATAAGACGAAAGAAACTTAAAATGAGAAGAAAAAGGGATATTATCCAGTTTCAAATTCCTCATCATGGAGTTCTTAAGTATTTTATCTACAAACTACAGTTATGAAACCTTAGCTTACCATTTTCCATATATTTTTGTATTTCAATGCCCATTATTTTCTTTTCAGCTCCTAGATCATTCATATCAAATGTCCTAGCCATATAATCCTTTAACCTATTGATCTCTTCCATGATTTTACTTGCAATGAGCATATCATCAACATACAAAACCAATATAATGAACTATTCCGTTCAAATATTTAAATTACACACAATTGTCATACTCACTTTAGTATAATTTTGGTTCATCGTGAAGGTATCAAACTTCCTGTGTGATTTCCTGGGTGACCACTTTAGGCCATGCAATAATTTCTTGAGCTTAAAAACTAGTCTTCCATTGTGATGTGCACAAAACCTTATGGATATTCCAGATAAATCTCCTCATTTAAATATCCATGCAAGAATTTTGTTTTAACATCTAATTTCTCTAACTCCCAATCAACGAAAAGAACTAGTGCCAATACAATGCGAATAGAAATAATTTTAACAACTAGAAAAAGACTTCATGGAAATCTATACCTTCCATCTAAGAGTAAATTTTTGCAACTAATCTATCCATGTACCTTTCAATATTATTATCAATGTATCTTTTCAATTTGAAGACCCATTTGCATCCAACAACCTTCTTATTTTTTGGAAGTTCTACCAGGTCCCATGTATTACTTTTTCTCCAAGGAAACCATTTCCTCTTTGATTTTTTCTTTCCACTTGTCATTGTTGATATCATTTGTGATTTCTTGATAACAACAATATTTTATAACATATCTTCTTCGTGTAGATTTTATAACATATCTTGGAGATTTTTTATCTCTTATATATCTTCTTCATGTAGATTTTGGAACTTCAACATTTTCCTGAGTATCCTCAACATCTACAACTTCATTATCTTCAGAAACTTCTTCTTACGTCTATATGTTTGTAGATGTTTTAGTATCAAACTGAATTTATTGATTTGGTGCCCATTCTCATTTCACAGCATCTTCTACATGATCTTATTTATTTATAGAATATACGTCAAATATCACATATCTATTGATGACGATTTTGTGGTAAGTATGAGCCCACTACCTATATCCATTAGAAACATCATAATAACCAAAAAATATGCATTTCTTTGATTTAGAGTCTAAATTAGAACATTCCTAGGATTAAGGGAATATGCATCACAATAAAAAATATTTAAATTTGAATCATAACATGGATGACCTGTCTATACGTATTTATAATTTTTTTTTTTATTGCAATGGATAGTGAATGCTTCACCAGATGAAAAGTAATACTAATTGCTTCTTCCCAAAAGTCTTGTTGCAAAGTAGCATTGCTTAGAATACTCCATTCTCTTTCCAAAAGAGTCTTGTTCATGCATTCTACCACACCATTTTTTTGAGAAGTATTAACCATGGTTTTATTTCTCACGATCCCATCCTCCTTGCAATATTATTCAAAATTTCAATAAGTAAACTCGCCTCCATTATCTGTTATTAGATATTTTATTTTCTTTCTAGTTATCGTCTCTATGATATATATATATATATATATATATATATATATTCTTTAAAAAATCTAAGCACATCATCTTTTCCTTTTAATACATAGACCCACACCTTTCTAGAAAAATCATCTATAAATGAAAAAAAATATGATGACCCTTCAAAATAAATAGTAGGGGATGGTCCACAAACATCATAATGAATGTATTCAAGAATACCTTTACTACCATGACTTGATAATTTAAATTTTTATCTACACTATTAATGTAATGTTTGTAGAAACTTAAAGTCAGATATTTCAAATTTGGAGGTAACTTGCGGTCAATAAATACTTGAAGTCCCTTCTCACTCATATAATAGTGTCATTGATTCTATAAATGAGTGGATTCATTTTTATCCTCAGATGCCACTACTTATTTTTTCATATGAGTACTTCCCACTAGATTGCAAAGGTTTTATGTCTTTGTAGCCTTCATGACCTCTAAAGAACCCTTGGACACTTTCAACCTTCCATGTGAACTTATAACCATTTTAATCCAAAACTCCCAAAGAAATTGTATTTTTATTCAACTTAGCTACATGTCTTACATTTGTTAGTGTCCGCACAATACCATTAATTTTTTTTTATTTTGACACTCCAAACCAAACAATCTTATAGGAAATATTATTACCCATAAGGACAAATCTACCATCAAAATCATCATATGCTTAGAACCAATTTTTATGTAAACACATATGATGAGATGAACTAGATGTGTCTCCTTTTTTGAATTTTTCTTGGATTCTTGTCTTTTCCATCAATATTTCTTGAGATGCAAGGATAGTAAATTATTTCCAAAGTACTATGGTCCTTAAAAGGTGTTGCAAAATATTGGTACAATGGCATACAAATTGGAGCTTCCTGCTTCTTCTTGAATGCATCTAGTTTTCCATGTTTCATGCTTAAAGAAGGTTATAGGTAACAAACTTCCAGTTGAAAAAATATTTCCAGAACTCGACAAGGAAGGAAAAATCATATTGGAACCTAAAGCAGTCACGGAAACAAGAACTCAACAACTATGAAATCAATCAATTTCAGAGTATCTCATCAAGTGGAAGACCTTACCCACTGAAGATTGAACATGGGAGGATGAGAATTTTATACAGAAGCATCCAACGCTACTCAAGCATTGACGACAACACTTTTTTGAAGGGGAGGGGCATGTTAGGTCCCTATATTACTATTGTAGTCCCTTATTGTTGTTATTCTAGCCCCCTTATTGTTATTGTTGTACCCCTGTAACCCCCATATTATTGTTATTGTTCCCTTACATTATTATTGTTATGTCGACTAGGATTATATTGCGACCCCATTGACTCCTATATATAGAAGGGAGGTTTTTTCATTTGTATCATCCAAGAATTGCTCATTTATGTAATGTAAAGGAGGTTTCCCCCTCGAAGTGGCTTATTTCTAAGGCATTGATGTTTCTTTTCTTCTAATTTTGGAGTTGGTTTCATAACATTGTTTTTCAGGTTCTAAATAAAAAATCTACTTCTATAGTAGACAACATAGTGGATGTTGTTGTGCACAATCACACTAAAAGCCCTAGACACCATTCATTTTTCAGGAAGTAATTAAAAACATAATGAATGGTGTGCTAGAGTTGACACACATAGATTGAGATGTCCATTTTTGTGGGTTCATCACATGGAGGTGGATACAGTAGCAAGTGGTATTAGCAGCAAGAAATTTTAGCTATGTGTAGAGGATGTGTTTTGTGTGGTGGAATCCAAGTTCAATTAATGAGTCTCACACATAAAACCTTAAACACACCAGTTTCATGAGAATTTGCGTATGTTTTTAAAATATTATGGAGCAATTTTCTTTATTTTTGTTGTGAAAGTATTAACCCTAAATTTTTTGTAAGAAATAAATTTAAATCCTACTGAATTTATGTGAAGAAACATCGATTCATTAAAATTTGTGGTGTTGCGAAGTAAAAACCTTGTTTAAGAATGTTTCACATTCAAATTTATTTTTAGAATTATATGAGAAACTAGTTTGAAACAAGGTTTATAAGGTTTGAAAAACAAATTTTTTATTACAAAAATGGAGTTTTTTTACTAAATGAAAATCTATGTGTTAGCCACCTATAAATTTTGTCATACCCAATGGTGGCTAATTTTGTCTTTAAGCCTTCAAGAGATAGTTCCCTTTGAAAAATTATCATCTTTTGAAGTCTTATGATGATAATTATCCTTTGAGTTAATCTTCACTGCCGTTTCACTATTAGCCCTACAATACCTGCTGATTTACCAAGAGAAAGACTGCTTGAAGAAGCTCCATTTTCCCTCATTACACTTCTCCCTTTCATTATCCATATTCATCCATAAAGACCTTCATTTGACTTCTAAACCATTCCAAATTCCTTTTTAAACCTTATGTTCCCCTTTCATTTGTTTTAAAAACCCTTATCTCACCTATCAGGACCCTCTTTTGGCCTTAAAATCTCTGTTTTTGGCCTAAAAATAGCCCTTTGTACTTCTAAAATAATTAAGCCCCCAAGGGCTTATTTCCTTTAGCCCCTTCCTCCATGCGTCCCAAAGCTCTGCAATCGGGCGCTTAAAGGCCTAAAAACCATTTCCAAAATCTAATTTTCCTTCTATTTACTTCATTCCCGACTTTATGGTTCTGATAAAATATGGACTGTTGATCTAAACTGATCAACAGTCATTGAACCATCTTCCCTCCTGACCATTCATCCGCTATTCCTTTTCCCTTTCGAAATCTCCACTCCATCTTTAAAATCTCCACCGTCCGATCGCAAGATCCGACAATCAAGACTTAACCCGATCTAACCATTGAACCCACTCCGCGACAAATAAGAACACGTCATCGTCAGGACCACTTCTTCATATGCTTGCACACCTTTCATATCACATTCTTTCCACATAGTTCGATATGGGTCCTCCGATCCAACGGTTGACGATGCGTATTGCAAAATCTTTGCGCCTAAATTTTAACGCTTAAAAATTTTGCGAAATGGGTGGTATTAAAAAGCCACATGTCAACTGATCTATGGAATCACATTCCCTCCGCAAAATACCGCCTACCCCCCAAATGCAATGCGAAAACTGCTACCGGTTTTCTGAAACCACCCTTCTCCAATTTCTCGCCAAATTCAAAATTAAACCTGGTTAGTTATTTTCTGCCAGGATTTCTTCCTCCTACCACTGCATTTGCCCATTCGCACAGCTCCAAACTACCTCCATAAACCTTCCAAAGAAGTTTTAAACCAATACTTCACAGGATTCTATTAACTTTGTTCGTTTTTATGTAGGTTTTATGAGTCACAAGGTTAAAACCCTCCAGTAGATAATTGCAATGTTATTGGCCGAGGATGACGATACTCGCGGCCTTTGATACAAATTAAAGGGTTTAAAAGTGATAATGACATGTTTTAAAAAGGCCGATAAGTCATGATCATCAGCTTTCTAAACAAATTTTCCAATAAACCCTTTGTGCACCTACAAACAACAAACACAGTCAGCATCAATTAATGAAAGAATATCAGTGTCAAATATGAAGATCAGAGCATAATCGAAGGATTAAAAATGTTAATCAAAGTTTAAAGGGATTAAGGCACAAACTCAATAATCAAAGGCCTAATCCACAAATGAAACAGATGATCACAGTCAGCAGTTCGAGGATGATTAAAGATAAAGTCTCAAAGCCTGAATCAGGCATAAACACAGTATTAAAATTAAATCAGTGTTTAAAGAAGTGAAAGAAGACAAAACAATGAAGGAAACCTCAGAACCACGTCGAAGGGGCTAATTGAATCCCCAACTACCAAAATTTCCACCTGCAGCCTCTCTGCCTCAAAGGAATACCCGAATCAAATCTCAGTCAGTAACATTATGGCTAAAGACTGCTAACAGTTATTACTAGAAAAATCAAATATTTCACACTAACAACAAAGTTATTGTAAAAGATAAAAAGAGCCTTAAATCCAATATTTTCACCCACTAAGCCTAAAAATTAGAAAACGGAGTTAATGAAATAGAGTTGTAAATTGAATGCTTTCCTGCCTTATGCCTTGCATGGTTTTCAAGGCTAGGAGTTGCATTTAGTATATAATTAATGATACTCAACCCTAGAACTCTTCCACCTCCTCATTCCTTCTATAAATACTTCTGAGGAAGATGAGAAGTTGTTGGTTGGTTGGTCACTAGTTGTAACATTGGAACTCTCTAAAATAATACATAGTCTGTCTGAAGTTGAGGAAGAAATTGAAGTCTTGGAAGTTTGATGATGTTGTGACATGCTTGTTCTTGAGAAGGCTCTATCATTGGATCCCTGAGCTTGGCTATTGGTGATGTATTCTAAACTATTTGTTGTTTTTCTTGTTTTCATTTTGTTCCATAAATTCTTACTACAGTAGGATGAAAATTTTAGGCTAAGAAATGACTCTTGGAAGCACCTTAGACCTGTTTATCCTTCACTGTTTTATGTTTTATTTTGCTAAGGCATTTTAGAGTCTTTAATCATTCTCTTCAACCCTTATGCTTTTTTATTTCTCGAATAGTTCAAATAGTTGGTTTCAGCATGATTTATGGTTTTCCCTGCTTGTCTTCTGTCACTTGAAAACTATTTTTGAAGTCTCCCTTTGAAGTACCATTGTTTACAGTTAGCCAAGGAGGTTTGTTTTTATCATACCCTTTGTCCCTGCTTGAAAAATTGTTTTAAAGGTCTTTATAGTTGTGATCATAGATGTGTTAGGTGTTCCCTCTTCTATGACTGCAATTATTAGTGAATATTTTATGTTTTCTAAGTCCTTTGAAATAAAATATTTAAGGAAATAGGATGTGCTCCCGAATCTTAGATTTCATTTTAAAAGTTGTCTTGAAGTCATCATTTTCTTAAAGTGTGGTTTGTAGAATTCATGGTTAGCCCTATCTATCAAATACCTCTCTATTGTTCAAGTTAGGCTTTTAAGTTCCCTTTGTTGAGAATTCAATTTCTCTTTCCAAATCATTAATGTCAATCTCATTCACAAAGCTAAAGGATCCCATGGCCAAGTTAGATTTTCCCTTTGAGATCCCATATCCATTGATGAGTTTGTCATAAACCTCTTCTTGATTCCATTACCCAATGAATCAGCCACTTCTTTTTTCTATCTATACTGCCTAGAAATTTCATGTTCTGCTATACCAATTCAACCAAACAAACAAACCAAATAATCACCTGCACTTAATAACTAGTCTAAAATCAATACTTAAAAGAAAACAAGATATACCTTTGCAAACAAGTAAATTTGAGAGATTCCTCTCTGAGAATAGGAGGACTAGATCCTGGAACTCTAAATATTGGTTCTGATGTTGTCTTGTCTTTTGGTTAGCCAATCTATCAAAACTCAGGAACCCCAACATAATGGTGATCACGGTGGGACATTCGAAAAATAAACACACTTAAACATCCCTTATAAGACCCACATATCCTTAAAACTGATACTATCTGATGATCTTAGCTTAACAAAGAATACCTATTGAATCTATGATAGCTTAGAAAACTATTATAAACTCTTTAGTCCTACAAATCTCTAAGAAAATCAGTTAGTGAGCCATAGAATAGACTCTGTTTGTTTGAACACCTTAGCTAAGTGTTAACATTAGACATTGGACATTCTCATAACCATATAAATATACAAAATCCAAAAACGTTTCATATTGGCTTCATAATAAACATGGTGGTGGAACCATAAAACATTTTACCTTCACAAAAGCTAAAAAGTTTCCACCTGGCAACTCCATTAGCCCCAGTAGGCTTATTACTTATCTAGGTCTCCAGATCTTTGTGGGACTCTATTAACTAGCGTTGAGGAAGTTTAGAAGCCTAGTCCCATACTAGAATAGACATTGTAAGAGGCAAAAATTTCAAAACAAACCTTAAAATTTTCAGCCTCTCTCATTTTTGAAAAAACAATCTAGCTTCACATAGGATCAACACTAGATCTCATCTAGACCGTAATCCTCCTATAATAGTTGACAATCCAGAGAATATTTTTTGGTAGACTTCTAATTCTAGAAAATCAGCTACTGATAGGAGCCTCTTAAGAACAAAATCTGTCCCTGAAAACCTTGATGTCTTAAAGGATTTACACTTTGACTTACATCATACAAAGAACATCTTCAGAACTAGGTCTCAAAGTGATTTAAACCAAGCTGATTTTGAAACTGCAGGTTTGCAACAGAGATTTAGTAGAGAAGCCTCAGCCTCTACTCCTCCTGATTCCCATTTTCTTCACAACTTTAGCCTCTTTTGTAACAAATCTGCTCAAAACCAGTTTGCTGGCCCAAGTGTTTCTTCCACTCCAATCCATACCACCACTGTCCAAAACACTCCATTTTAACCCACTTTCCCTCTTGTCAATCCACCCCTTGTAAATCCACCTTTCCTTCCAGCCATGGCAACATGGTATGCCCTATTAGTGTTACCACAAACTATGGTTCCCTTACCAAATGACTATCAGTCTAAAATTCCCCATTTCACTGGAAAAGAATCTACCACAGCTCAACAACATGTAGATAGGATGGAAGATGCATTTGATTACATGGAAATAGAAGATGAGACCATTAAGATGAGAATATTTGCCCAAAGTTTAGGAGGAGAAGTAAAAAAATGGTTTAAAATCTTAACTCCTAACAACATCAATGATCTCCCTTCTTTGCATCAAACATTCATAAACAGATGGGAAATAAAAAAGAACCCTCTCCAAATACTTTCAGACTACAACAATCTCAAAATAAACACTGGGGAAAGTGTTCAAAATTATTGCACTAGATTCAATAGTGTTTATAATGCCCTTACCCAGAATTGAAACCTCCACAAGGCTCAACTTTGGCCAAATTTCTTGAGGGATTTGATCATGAAATGGCCTATCAGCTAAGAGAAAGAGACCCCTCAACCTTGGAAGACATGACAAAGGGAGCTCTAGCTGTGGAAGTGAATCTGATTGAGAAAAGAGCAAGGATGAGGAATGAGAAGAAAGTATCATTTAGGGAGGAAAATGCACCCTCCACATCTAGCTCAAAAATGGAAAGGATGATGGAAGAAGTGATGAAAAATATGAGCATACTTGAGAAAGTGCAACCAAGAGACAATCAGAACAACCCCCAAAACAGAAATAGGAACCAGAATTATAGAAGAGAAAACAATCAAGATAGACAAAAGGACAATGACCAACATATTAGACCTCCCTTCCAACAAAACTATGTAGATCAAGACAAGGAAGAATGGGAGATTGAAAGATTGGGAGAAAATCATGTAAACTTGATTGGATCAGATAGTGAGGATGATGTCTTCCTCACTGAACAAGAACAAGGTTTCTTCTCCTCAGAACAAAATGAAAACACTTATGAGGATTTTGAAGATTATAGGTTGGGGTTTGAGAATGCAATCATGGAGGTACACAAACAGTATGATCTTAGGAGCAAAGGGAACCTAGATAATTCAAAAGATAAAAACACTAGCACTGTTATTAGGAAAAATGTAGAAAATCAGCCTAAGAAAATAGCAGAGAAACCCAACATTTTGGCTAAGAAAACAGATTTAAACAAAGAGAAAAGAAGCCAGCCAAATGTTGAACAAAGCAGCCCTAGCACTTCAACTAGTGGCCCTAACAAAATTGTCCCAAATAGCAGTCCAAACAAATTTCAGCAAATCAGAATTGCTGAAAGGAATTCAATTGAAAAAACAGATGTAAATATGACAAAATCAGTAGTTCCTTTCAGCCTTGAGGGAGAGATTGCAAAGATAAAAATTATCATACCTCTAGCTGAACCAGTAACCCAAGAAGTGTACAAAAACCAAGTTTTGAAAGCTTTGAACTTAGGAAGTGACACTGATACGTTAAACTTGACAGATGAAAAACTTGAGTTGTTGTTCGGTCCAGAAGTTGAAGGGAAATACCAAGAAGGAGTTGTCCCTCCCTTCTATGTTAGTTTGAATATACATGATAGCATACTACACAATGCCATGTTAAATTCTAGAGCTTCACATAATCTTATGCCCAAAGTAGTAATGGAAAGCTTAGGCTTAGAAATTACTAAACCATACAAGGATCTATATTCCTTTGATTCAAGCAAAGTCAAATGCTTGGGTTTAATCAAAGATTTATGTGTAAACTTATCTCAGATCCCTGCCAAGAGTCTAGTTATGGACATAGTAGTAGCTGACATTCCCCCAAAGTATGGCATGATTTTATCAAGATCATGGGGAGCCAAACTTTAGGGGAGCCTTCAAATGGACATGTCTTATGCCACCATCCCAGTTTTTAACCAAAACAGAAGATTATACAGGGAATCCCACATGAAATACATGGTGAGCAACATAGAAAAACCAAACAACTCTCCAATCTATTCCATTCAATCAAGTTTAGATTCCTTTATTTTGTACAATGAAAACCAAATCACTCAACCAGAAAAGGAAAGAAAAGAGGAAATCAGTTTACCAGAACAATCAAAACTTCCCTCAAATCAAATACAAAACATTACCAATCAATAGCAACAAGAAAATGAAAATGAGGTAGAAATACTTTGGACAATAAACTTTGATGGGTCTTGTAATAAAACAAGTGCAGGGGTAGGTGTATGGATTCAAAATACAAATCAGGGTTATTCATATAAACTAGATTTTCCATGCACCAACAATATTGTTGAATATGAAGCCCTTCTCCTTGGCTTATAGTTGCTTAAACAATTAGAAGCCCATAAAATATCAATCTTAGGAGATTCTGAACTTATCATAAGACAAATCAAAGGAGAATATTCAGCTAAAAACCCAAGACTTAGAGAATATCGAAATGTTGCCCTTGATTTATTAAAGACTTTTGAAAAATATGAACTCATTTTCATTCCAAGAGCACAAAATCATCTAGAAAATGAACTTGCCTGCCAACAATTTCCAAGTACCTCAGATAAAAGAACATCTTAACATAAAGGTCAAAAATAGGCCTGCAGTGCCTGGCAATGAGGACCACTGGCAAGTGTTTGACACTAAAAAACACATAGATGATTTCCTAAAATCAAAAAATGATTTTTCCATACCAGCATCAGAAACCAGCCATGAAGAAAACTGTTTGGATAATGAACAAATCCCAGAAATAGAAATGACATATTTTGTTGATATAAATCACTATGAAAATATTTTTAAGGTAGAAGTAATTGACAATGCAGATCAAAATGATTTGGAAGTTTTACAATGTACGAATGATACAATTCCAAGAGGTCTTACACCATTAGAACACCTGTTTGACTTTAATGATGTAGCCAAAGAACCAAGAATGGAGCCTATGGAAACAAATGTAGAAGAACATAACATAGGCAGCCTAGCAGAACCCAAGATGATCAAACTATCCAGCACTCTCCCAGATCATATAAAATTGCAATACATAGAGCTATTCAAAGAGTTTAGAGATGTGTTTGCTTGGGGATACAAAGATTTGAAATCTTATGACACTAGCATCATCCAACACAAAATTCCTCTTAAGGAAAATCAAAAACCTTTCAAACAAAAGATAAGAAGGATAAACCATGTTTTATTGCCTTTCGTTAAGAAATAAATTGAGAAAATGTATGATGCTAGGATTATAGTATCCCTCAGATATTCAGAGTGGGTGTCAAACCTAGTTTCTGTTAGGAAGAAAACAGGGGAAATCAGGCTCTGCATTGACTTCAGAAATTTGAATAGAGCCTCCCTAAAAGAAAACTACCCCTTGCCCAAGATGGACCATATACTTCAAAGGGTAGTTGGATAAAAAATAATATCACTGTGGGATGGGTTCTCAGGGTACAATCAGGTGTTAGTGCTCCCAAGTGATCAACACAAAATTTCTTTTACTACACCTTGGGGCACCTTTATGTATGTCAAAATTCCATTTGGTTTGATGAATGCAGGGGCCACCTTCCAAAGGGCCATGGACATAGCCTTCTCAGAAGATATTGGTTATTTTATAATCATTTACCTTGATGACATAATTATTTTCTCTAAAACTGATGGAGAACACTTGATTCATTTAATAAAAGTTTTTGAGAAATGTAGGAAATTTGGCTTATCTTTGAATCCCAAGAAGACACACTTTGGTCTCCAAGAAGGCAAGCTTATTGGTCACATAATTTCAGAAGAGGGAATCAAACTAGACCCTAAAAGGATTTATGGCATATTGAAAATCAGCCATCCAAGAAGCCTCAAAGAATTACAATCTTTCATTGGAAAGATTAACTTTTTGAGGAGGTTTATCCCCAACCTTGCTGAGCTATTAAGAAACATTACAAACATGCTTAAAAAAGAAGTAGGTGTGAAATGGACTACACAAGCTAAACAATCATTTGAACTGGTTAAATAAGCTCTCACTCAAACACTAGTCTTGATTAGTCCAGATTTCACCAAAGACTTTTATATCTTTTCTTTTGCATCTGAACATACAATAGCTACAGTATTACTTCAAAAGAATGACTTGGGGTAGGAACAACCAATATCATTTTTTAGTATGGCATTAAGAGGTGCTCCTCTCAAATATAACATCATGGAGAAACAAGCCTTAGCATTAGTGAAAGCATTAAAAGACTTTAGATTCTACATTTTACACTCTCACATAATTGTTTTTGTTCCACATACTATTGTCAAGGATATTCTAAGTCAAGACCCTGATGGTAAAAGCGGAAAATGGATTGCTACTATTCTTGGATATGACTTAGAAATCAATCCCACCAAACTGATCAAAGGGAAAGGATTAGCCAAACTCATG
Source organism: Pinus albicaulis (assembly GCA_034641835.2). Taxonomy (NCBI): domain Eukaryota; kingdom Viridiplantae; phylum Streptophyta; class Pinopsida; order Pinales; family Pinaceae; genus Pinus; species Pinus albicaulis. Next base: position 741,803,015 of record CM076571.1, read on the forward strand.
GCTGAGTCAAAGTTCCAAGCACTAGATATGAATATGGTGGATGTGTTGGAAGAAATAGAAGAATTCACTGCTCCTTTCATTGAAGAAAAAAGTTTTAATTCTCCTTGGTATGCTGACATCATTTATGTGCTTTTATATTTAAATGCCCCTCCTTCTTTGTCTAAAACTAAAGCTAGATTTTTGAAATAGAAGGCTTTCAATTATTGCATATTAGATGGGGTATTATATTGGAAAAATGCTGTTGGAATTTTTCTTAAATGTTTACTTGAGGATGATGTAGGAAAAATAATGCATGAGCTGCATCAAGGAGAATGTGGAGGACACATCTACTGGAATACCACAACAAACAAAATCCTCAGATCTGATCACTATTGGCCCACCCTTTTCCCAAATACTCAGAAATTATTCATGTCTTGCCATAAGTGTCAAATTTTGGATGGCAGAAGGAAACTCCTCCCTTTACCCTTACCTCCCATCAGTGTTGAGGCACCCTTCCAACAATGGGGCTTGGACTTCATTGGGGAAATTCACCCATCTTCATCAGCCCAACATAAGTGGATCCTCACTGCCACTGATTATTTTACCATGTGGATAGAAGCCATACCATCTAGGAATGCTACTGACTCTGTCATTATCAAGTTCCTTAAAACAAACATCCTATCCATATTTGGCTGTCCTAGAAAAATCATCACAGATAATGCTGTTGCCTTCAAGTCTAAAAAAATGGTTGATTTCTATCACAAATACCACATCACCTTAGGCCATTCTACTGCCTACTATCCCCAAGGAAATGGATTAGCTGAATCCTCCAACAAAAGCCTCTTCAATATAATCAAAAATATGTTGGAGCAGAATCAGAAATCGTGGCATAGTAAGCTGGTTCATGCCTTATGGGCTGATAGATTAACTACAAAGAAGTCAATAAATATGTCCCCCTATCAGCTGGTCTATGGCATGGATGCAGTCTTCTCAACATCATTAGGAGTTCTAGTCATGAAACTCCTTCAAGAAGTGCAAACTGAAGAAAATGAAATGCAGAGAAGAATCAACCAAACAATTCATTTACAGCTATCCAAAGAAGAAGTCTATGAAAGAACACAACTAGTCCAAGAAAATATCAAGAAACTATTTGATAAAAGGACTAAGGCAAACAATTTCCAAGTTGGAAATGTGGTTCTCAAATGGGATTCAAGAAGGGAAGAAAAGGGAAAACATGGCAAGTTTGAGAACCTGTGGAAAGGACCCTATATTATTCATGATGAGAGGGGTCATAATGCATTTTTCCTGAAGGAATTGAATGGAGAATATTTATATGGAGGTCCTATCAATGGCAGGATGCTCAAGCATTATTTCTGTCAAGAGTCATGAGTTTCAAAGTTTTTTTCTTTCCATTAAATATCATTGTTTGAACATAGCATTCAAAGTTAGAAAAATAAAAATACAAAAACAATAGAAAAGAAAAGAGGGCAGATAAAAACAAGAAAGGTATAGCCCCATACCAAAAAAAAGAGACAAGATTTGAAAGTGTGCAAGCTCAAATGCCACTCCTAAAAACACACTTCTAGTTAGTCATAAAGCCTAATCATGACTATTTAGATTTTCAATTTACTGCTGATAGGTGAGTGAATTAGATTAGCCAAACAATACAATCTTGGCTTATCAGTGAGATAGATTAGGATAGAAAAACAAAGGTTCGTGCAAATTCAAAATCTGAACCTATAAGTTTCAAAAGAAGAATGGCTCTAATTAGTTTAAATCTTGAGCCAAAGATAGAAAACAAACTGGTTCCAATATGATCAAAACTTGAACCAGATGAGAAAGAAAATACATCTCAAACAAATTCAAAATAGAGCTGAAGAAATAATGAAGGATGTTTTAGTTTTCAAATCTTAAGCCTTCAAAATTTTGTTTTACTTTTCTGCAAATAAAATCTATGTGTAGCTTGTTTTTATGCCATAGATCTGTAGCAAGTCAAATTTATTAATCCTGGCTTGGCTGCTTTTAAATTTCTATTTTTAGAATTTAGAGAATAAAGGTCTGTCAGACAGTCTAATCATGACAGATAGTAGTTAGCTAGAGAATTTATGAACTCAACTATTTAAACTGAGTTCATGGTGAAATAAGAGTAGAAATAAATTAGTTTCCTTTTTTTCAAAAGAATAAAATGTTGATGAAGAGATTTTGCCAGTCCAAATGCACTCTGAAAGAAGAAGAAAATGTTAGGATCATTAGGAATGGGTAGGTAGATATGTTGTTTTGATAGAATTCCATTGTTTCAGATTGCTGCAGAGATTGTCAAATCAAAGAAAGGTCAAGTAAAGGAAAAATAAAGTTGCTTCCCAATGGATTAAGGCACTGGTTTACTGAAAAGCCAGAGATCAATAGTTGAGGTTCTAGACACCTAAAGAACTAGCTGTCCCCCCCAAGTGGAGCCATTGTTAGCCACCTATAAATTTTGTCATACCCAATGCTGGCTAATTTTGTCTTTAAGCCTTCAAGAGATAGTTCCCTTTGAAAACTTATCATCTTTTGAATTCTTACGATGATAATTATCCTTTGAGTTAATCTTCATTGCTGTTTCACTATTAGCCCTAAAGTGCCTGTTGATTTACCAAGAGAAATAATGCTTAAAGAAGCTCCATTTTCCCTCATTACACTTCTCCCTTTCATTCTCCATATTCATCCATAAAGACCTTCATTTGACTTCTAAACCATTCCAAATTCCTTTTTAAACCTTATGTTCCCCTTTCATTTGGTTTAAAAACCCTTATCTCACCTATCGGGACCCTCTTTTGGCCTTAAAATCTCTGTATTTGGCCTAAAAAAAATTCCTTCGCACTTCTGAAATCATTAGGCCCTCGAGGACTTATTTCCTTTAGCCCCTTCCTCCATGCATCCCAAACCTCCGCAATCGGGCGCTTAAAGGCCTAAAAACCCTTTCTGAAATATAATTTTCTGTCTATTTACTTCATTCTTGACTTTATGGTTTTGATCAGATCTAGACCATTGATCTAAACTGATCAATGGTCATCGAACCATCTTCCCTCCTGACCATTCAGCTACTATTCCTTTCCCCTTTCAAAATCTCCACTCCATCTTTAAAATCTCCACCGTTCGATCGCAAGATCCGACGATCGGGACTTAACCTGATCTAACCATTGAAATCGCTCCGTGACAAAGAAGAACATGTCATCGCCGAGCCCACTGCTTCATCCACTCGTGCACCTTTCATATCACATTCTTTCCGCATCGTTGGATCTGGGTCCTTCGATCCAATGGTTTACGATGCGTACCGCAAAATATTTGTGCCTAAACTTTAATGCTTAAAAAATTTACGAAATGGGCAGTATTAAAAATCCACCCGTCGAATGATCTATGGAATTGCATTCTCTCCACAATATACCACCTACCCCCCAAATGCAATGCGAAAGCCGCTGCCAATTTTCCGAAACCACCCTTCTCCAATTTCGCACCAAATTCAAAATTAAACCTGGTTAGTTGTTTTCTGCCAGGATTTCTTCCTCCTACCACTGCATTTTCCCATTCGCACAACTTCTAATGATAAATGGTTCAAACAATACTTTGAAGGTTGTTTCATAAAAACCTGTGAATGTTGCAATGTTATTGGCCAAGGATGACGTTCCTTGTGCCCTTTGATATGAATTAAAGGGTTTAAAAGTGACAATGACATGTTTTAAAAAGGTCGATAAGTCATGATCATCGGCTTTCTAAACAAATTTTCCGATAAACCCTTTGCACACCTACAAACAACAAACACAGTTAGCATCAATTAATGAAAGAATATCAGTGTCAAAGATGAAGATCATAGCATAGTCGAAGGATTAAAAATGTTAATCAAAGTTTAAAGGGATTAAGGCACAAACTCAGGAATCAAGGCCTAATCCACAAATGAAACAGATGATCACAGTCAGCAGTTCGAGGATGATTAAAGATAAAGTATCAATGCCTGAATCAGGCATAAATATAGTATTAAAAGTAAAAAACTGTTTAAAGAAGTGAAATAAGACAAAACAATGAGGGACACCTCAAAACCATGTCGAAGGGGCTAATTGAATCCCCAACTACCAAAATTTCCACCTGCAGCCTCTCTACCTCAAAGGAATACCGAGATCAAATATCCGTCAGTAACATTAAGGCTAAAGACTGCTAACAGTTATTACTAGCAAAATCAAATATTTCACATTGACAACAAAGTTATTGTAAAAGATAAAAAGAGCCTTAAAGTCAATCTTTCCACCCACTAAGCCTAAAAAGCAGAAAACAAAGTTAATGAAACAGAGTTGTAAATCGAATGCTTTCCTGCCTTATGCCTTGCATGGTTTTCAAGGCTAGGAGTTGTATTTAGTATAGAATTAATGATACTCAACCCTAGAACTCTTCCACCTCCTCATTTCTTCTATAAATACTTCTGAAGAAGATGAGAAGTTGTTGGTTGGTTGGTCACTAGTTGTAACATTGGAACTCTCTGAAATAATACATAGTATGTCTAAAGTTGAGGAAGAAATTGAAGTCTTGGAAGCTTGATGATGTTGTGACATGCTTGTTCTTGAGAAGGCTCTATCATTGGATCCCTGAGCTTGGCCGTTGGTGATGTATTTTGAACTATCTGTTGTTTTTCCTGTTTTCATTTTGTTCCATAAATTCTTACTACAGTAGGATGAAAAGTTTAGGCTAAGAAATGACTCCTGGAAGCACCTTAGACCTGTTTATCCTTCATCGTTTTATGTTTTCTTCTGGTAAGGCATTTTAGAGTCTTTAATCATTCTATTGAACCCTTATGCTTGTTTATTTATCAAATAGTTCAAATAGTTGGTTTTAGCATGATTTATGGTTTTCCCTGCTTGTCTGCTGCCACTTGAAAACTGTTATTGAAGTCTCCCTTTGAAGTACCATTGTTTACAATTAGCCAAGGAGGTATGTTTTGATCATACCCTTTGTCCTTGCTTGAAAAATTGTTTTAAAGGTCTTTATAGTTGTGATCATAGATGTGTTAGGTGTTCCCTCTTCTATGACTGCAATTATCAATGAATCTTTTATGTTTTCTAAGTCCTTTGAAATAAAATCTTTGAGGAAATAGGATGTGCTCCCGAATCTTAGATTTCATTTTAAAAATTGTCTTGAAGTCATCATTTTCTTAAAGCGTGGTTTGTGACTTCATGGTTAGCCATGTCTATCAAATACCTCTTTATTGTTCAAGTTATGCTTTTAAGTTCCCTTTGTTGAGAATTCAATTTCTCTTTCCAAATCATTAATGTCCATCTCATTCACAAAACTGTAGGATCCTGTGGCCAAGTTAGATTTTCCCTTTGATATCCCATATCCATTGATGATTTTGTCATAAACCTCTTCTTGACTCCATTTCCCAATGAATCAGACACTTCTTCTTTCTATCTATACTTCCTAGACCTTTCATGTTATGCTATACCAATTCAACCAAACAAACAAACCAAACAAACACTTGCCCTTAATAACTAGTCTAAAATCAATACTTAAAAGCAAACAAGATATAAATTTGCAAACAAGTAAATTTGAGAGATCCCTCTCTGAGAATAGGAGGAATAGATCCTGGAACTCTAAAGATTGGTTCTGATGTTGTCTTGTCTTTTGGTTAGCCAATCTATCAAAACTCAGGAACCCCAACACTATGAAAGAAGAGGTTTCTGAAATGAAGTTTATATAAAAAATAAAAATAAACTAAAAAAAAAAATGTAGTGTTTATGAAATAGGAAACAAAATTTTATAAACAAAGTTTCTCGACCAGATTTTTTAAATTGATTTGTCATATTAAATTTTTCAAAGATGAGAAGGAGATTTTGTATAAATAATTATGGTGAATGCAAAATTTGAAGTTGAAAAGTTTGATATTTTGAGGGTTTAATCGGTGTTGAATTATTTTTAGGGGAAATTTTAGTACCCAATATTGATATCTATGCTTCAATATGCCCTTGGAATCACTTCAAACTGATTTTTTAAACAAGACTTATGCAATTTGAAAAAAATATACACACCTTTTTCTTGCTTTTGAGGAGCTCGATATTGAAACTGAATTATCTCTGTGATTTTAGATCTTCAATACATGAAATTCTGTCCTGTATTAGCCCTCTAACTCTCCTTTAAAATGCCATAGGTTTGACATGATTTGAATGCTTTAAGATAAAGTTATGCCCAATCTCCCACAATGGCTTGATTATGGACTGGTTCAATAGAGCGAACATGTATGTCATGCCACGTGTCACTGTTTCCTGATTCATCTCTGAAATTGATACACATGAAGCTAAATTTTGTGTGCTTTCGGTCACTTTTTACAGAATTCCAATTTGATGCTCAGAGAGAGAGAGTTATGATGATTTTCCCAAGGTCACCTCTTTTAGATGAAATTCTAGAGCCTACAAAAACCCTAACTTCCACAAATCGTATCTTCGAAAATATTGTGAACCAAGATCTAAAATTTTTAAACAAAGTTCCTTAGGATTTCAGCTTCTCATGGTGAAAATTTCCGCTTCTTAACCTTTGCAGAAAAAAATTTATAGCGAAAATACCACGATGACCTGTTTGGAGCAGCGAAACCCTAGAATCCAGAGCTCTGATACCAAATGTTATATAACGAGCTCCAAATATAGAAGAAAAGAGAGATAAACGCCTTATAAATAAGCCACTTAGAGGGGGAACCCTCCTTTACATTACATAAATGAAAAATTCTTGGATTATAGAAATGAGAAAACCTCCCTTCTATATATAGGAGTCCATGGGGTCACAATATAATCCTAGCCGACCTAAAAATAATAATGTAAGAGAACAATAATAACAATATGGGGGTTATAGGGGTACAACAATAACAATAAGGGGGATACAATAACAACAATAAGGTAATACACTAGTAATATAGGGACCTAATAAACAAATGGTGGTTAGGGTTAATAGTGTGACATGACTCTAGCTCTCTTCAATGTGAATGCATGATAGCTCATGGACCATACTTTGAATACTACATGGTAATGATATGGTAGAATTTATGTCTAATTTAAATATGGTTTTTGATTTTTGTGATCATCTTCTATATGGGAAGAAAAATCAAATTATTTTTTCCTTTGGTGATAAGAGGGTAGAAGGAATATTAGAGCTTGTGCACAATGATGTTTTTGGACTTATGTTGATTCCATCACTGGGTAAATATATGTACTAAATATTATTTTTAGATGAATTATCAAGGAGAAAATGGATATATTTCCTCAGGAAGAAATATATAGTATTTGATGGATTTAACGAATTGAAGACTCTGGCAGAGAATTAGACAAAGGATAAGGTTAAGGTGTTGAGCACGGATAATGGTGGATAGTTCTACAAGAAGGAATTGAAATATTTCTATAATAAGTGTGGCATAACATGGTGGAAGACTACTCCATACACACTTCAGCCAAATGGAGTTGTAGAAAGGATGAACAAGACATTGATGAAAAAGGCAAGTAGCATGCTCAGTGAAGTTAGATTAGGACAGGAATCTTTGGAAGAGGAAATGGATACTACATTTTACTTGTTTAATAGATCACGTTCATTAGTGTTGGAGGATAAGACTTCACATGAGGTATGGGCTGGTAAGAAACTCTCTCTCTCACATCTCAGGGGATTTGGTCATGATGCATATGTACATGTTCCAAAGGAGAAACTAATAAGGTTGGATAGTAAATATGAAAGGTGCATCTTTATTTGGTATAAAGATGGTTTAGAATGTTACAAGCTTTGAAACCCATAAACAAAGAAGGTTGAGTACACTGAAGATGTGGTATTTAGAGAAGTGAAGGATTTCATGAAACAATACATCCTGCCAAGAGGAAAGGAACCAAGGAAGATAGAGTTTGAACTGGAGGATGATGAATGAAGCTCTATAAAAGAACACGAATCAGAAGAAGAAGAACGACACACTCTGGTCTTGAGGAGATTAGTTCGGGAGAGAAGGTAGCTAGAGTGGTATATTCCATCTAATTTTCATTTAAATTTTTTCTTTATATACTATCGATGATGATCCCAAAACTATTAGGGAAGTAGTGAATTCAGAGAGTGGAAAACTCTATAAAAAGGCCATGGTTGAATAAATGGAAACCTTGGACAAGAATGAGGCTTGGGATCTAGTGGAGTTACCAACTGGAAGAAAACCCATTGGTAGAAAATGGGTGTTTAAGAAGAAGATGAATGCAGAAGGAAAAGTAGAGAAATATAAATTTTTGTTAGTAGCGAAAGGTTATTCATATGTGTCAAGAATTAATTTTGGTGATATTTTTTCTCCCATTTCCAAGTTAGCTTATATTATATTATTTTTATATGTTGTTTTTTCTTTTGATTTTGAGTTAGAACAAATGGATGTGAAGACAATATTTGTACATGGGGATCTAGAAGAAGAAATCTACATGAATTAGCTAGAATGATTTACCTACATGTGGGTTAAAAAATAATATGATGGGTTAAAGAAATAACCAAGGATGTAGTATAACAAATTTGATATATATATACAAGGACTTGTCTTCACAAGAAGCAAATCATATCACTTTGTAATATTATAAATTAGTTGGTGATCATGTTATTTATTTCATCTTGTATGTGGATGATATGTTGCTGATTATAAATGAAAAAATATATCTAGGACGTGAAGACCCAATTATCCTCTAAATTTGACATGAAGGATCATGGTGCTACAAACTTTACTTTGGACATGGAAATTAAAAGAGATCAGACAAAGAGGAAAATCTACCTAAATTAAAGGAAGTATGTTGAGACAATATTACATAGGTTTAATATGCAAGATAATAAAATGGTGAAGAATCCTATTCTTGTAGGTGTAACGTTATTTCTAGAACATTGTCCCAAAACACACTAAGAGGAAGAGGACATGTCCCATGTTCCATATGTGAGTGAATTTGGAAGATTAACGTATCCAATGATCTGTACTAGACAAGAAACTACACATGTAGTGGGAGTATTGAGTAGTTTTATTTCAAAACCAGGGAAGCGGCATTAGGGGAATTTTGAGGTCTAAAATGGGTCTCCTAAGAAAAATGTACAACCAAAATAAACTTTATAAGAAACAATAGGATTCAAGATGATGATGTCAACCATGGAGGATGATTCACCATTTTTTTAAGTAAAAAGGTAAAAATATTTAAAAATAATAAAATAATAAAACTACTTTTTCAACTCATATTTTCAACTTATCTCCCAAAGGTTTTTATAAAATTTCGAGTGGGAGTACTCGTTGGATGCAAAATTTAATTCTCATCCAAAGAGTACCCATGTTGCACACTTTTGATGGACCTTGCTATATGAAAAATGAGAAATACATGAAAAAACGTGATTGCAATCATGTTTTTGATGTATTTATCATTTTTCATGTAGTAGGATCCATTGAAAGTATGCAACATGGGTACTTCTTGGATGAGGAATTAAATTTTTCATCTAATGAGTATTCCCACTCAAAATTTGAGTAAAAACTTTAGGAGATAAGTTGAAAATATGAGTTGAAAAAGTAGTTTTTTTCTATTTTCCCTCCAAAATTTGATGATGTAATCAAATATTATTTTATTATTTCCACTATTATTTTATAATTTCCTTAGGAGGCCCATTTTAGAACTCAAAATTCCCCTAATTATTGGAAAATTGTAAAGCGAGTTATTAGGTATATGCATGGCACTAGTGATTATGGTTTGTGTTACCAGGGAAGACTAGGATTGGAGAGAGTGTTGGACATATGTGGTTTTGTTGATGGATATTGGGCTGGAGATCCAGATTAGAGAGTATCTACAAGTCAATCCGTGTTTAACCTATTTGGAGGAGAAATTAGTTGGATGAGTAAGATGAAATCTATAGTGGTACCTTCAACTGTAGAAGTTGAATACATGGCATCCACGCATGCAAGTAAGGAAGTGTTTTGGCTACAAATACTATGTTCAGGTATGGGGTTGTTATAGCAAGCTATAAGGATATATTGTGACAACCAAAGTGCAATTTTCTTGGTAAATAACCCTACATATCATTCAAATATAAAGCATCAATATCTCTTTATGAGGGATATGGTTGAAGACAAAAAGGTTTTTCTATTAGAGGTGGACACTTTGAAGAATTTTATAGATGCATTGAAAAAGGTTGTGATAAATGAAAAATGTATTGGTGTAAAGAAACAATGGATGTTACTACCCTAGATTGGTGATTGTGTACTCTTGTAGTCCCCTGTACACAAAGAAAAAAACAAGTGGTGGAATCTTGGATATGTGTTTTATTATTTACATGACTAGCCCCATGCATAACACATTGCATCAGGGAGGGGGGTACTAGCCCCCTTGTAGATGGTTAAGTGAAGCATCCCGAAATTGTTTTTGTGAAGACCCACCCATGGTTTTGCACATGGTTTTGTAGATCTAGTTAAAGGAATTACAATTGTGATTTAATTCATGTTTATTGGATTGAGGCTTTATGAGTGCTTCGACATGTATATAATGTATTCTAACACTGAAAGGAACATAATGAAATATCAATGTGGTTTTCTTGGTTTTGGATTCCATGAGAAAAATACCTGTGTATATTATCTGTTCTCACCATTGTATATTTTTTTTTTAATAATTCATTTGCAGGTATTATTTGTATAGGGTTAAAAACTACAATTGCTATATTTTATCTTTAACACTATCATCAAAAGCTATTGAAATTTTAAGGTATTTTGAAAAGATGATATTTTATTTTTAATTCCATTACTAAAAAAATCCATAATTTTAACAAAAAAATTGTTGATGCAACATCAACACTTTTTTATTTCATGGTGTTTTTCCACGTTTATTGCACATAAAATTTAGTTCATAATGTTTTTTTTTTTTATAATTTTAACCCTCTCAAGAAAAGCGTTGATGCAACATCAAAAATTTTCATATTTAGGATGTTTTTTCATATTTATTGCACAAATATTATCTGTTTAAAATGATATTACTAATTTTTCTTTTTGAATTGTAACCCGAAAAGAAAAAAAAAAGTGTTGATGCAACATCAACACTTTCCATTTTCAGGGTGTTTTTTCATTTCTTTTGTGCAAAATAGGGGTTTTTTGGACTATATTTCTCATTTTGAGGTTATAGTTCTTGTTAAGGTTGTAACTTCGTTTACTCCCATATCTCTCTCCCCCCTATATCTCTGTCGATATCTCCCTCCCTTCCTCCATCTCTCTCTCCCCCTCACACCCTCGTTATATTTCTCCATCGCTCCCCCATCACACTCTCTACCTCTTCACTTCTCCCTCTCTCTTAGTATATTTGTTCTTCCCTCTCTCTATGCACCCCAACTCTATCTTTATCTCCCTTTGATCTAAGAGGATCCCAAAAGGATCTAAATTTGAAGGCCTAAAATCTCAACAAAACCAACGCCAAGTCATAGAGCTTGGCGAGAGCTTCCAATAGCAGAAATGACACCTTAATATGAATTTATACGTGAAAGCTATGCCCATCTGAAGTTTAGGTCAAACAACTAAATTTTTTTTGTAGGTGGTACACACGGCACCATGAAAAATTTAAGGATGGAAATTTGTCTTAAAGTTTAGAAGCATTAGTGAATCTTACTAGTCCCTAATATGCAAATTACAACATGTTTGGGTGTATTTTCTATAAAAGTACTTATGTCTATAATAATTTTATAATATTATATATAGAATTTTGGTGAATTTTATGTAAAATAATTTTATACCATAAAATTTGGGTGAATAAATTTCTTCAAAAAATGGAAATTGGGGAATCTTTTTTTTGGAAAAAGCATGGAAAATTAGCCCACTTGCGAATATTAGCCCCTAAAAGTTTTGTTGGTGCCATGTGGCACTCCCACAAGCTACATGCAGCAACCCCATCAACAACCCTATTAGTAGCATCGTCATTCGTACGAAATCACATGGGTTGATTAGGTAGCACCACATGTCAGCATCAGATCGAGCCACATGGCATAGAAGAGTTTGAAGTGGTGTAATACACATGTGCCACGTGGACCAATAGTTGGGTGCCATGTGACACCATGTGGTTGTTCAAGTCGAAATTAGGCCATATAAATTTGGTGGAACAACTTGGTTGGGATAAATTTTGGCACAACCACCAAATCTAGCAACATACGGCCAAATTTGGTAAAATGACTAGCAAAGCACTTGGCGGGGCACCAAACCACCTTAACGACAAGTCAAGTTAGTAGATGGCAGAATTGGTTAGAGTAATGGGTTAGCGAGCCACCATTTTCGTAGTCCCACCAAACCCAATCGAAAATAACAGGTTATTATAATATAAATGATAGACTATATAGTTATAATAAAGTGCAAGTGGGGAGGCTCGCAGGCTCGACCTTGGGACATACCCCCAACCAACAGTATTAACATATCACGAGACCTCGCTACATTGAAATATATCCTCAATCTAGAGATGCATAGGGAGTCTCGAAAATCTGAGCCAAATGGGTCCAACCCCCAACTGTTCCCTTTCCAGGTCAAAGAGAGGTGCCCATCTCTTAAAATGTATGGTCACATGTTCAATATTCAAGTGACTAGAAATTACTTAGCAAAGCTACTCCAAATTGTCAAATTTCAAGGCAAGGCACCCTCGCGATAATAGTCAGATCTCTGGCATTGTTTTTAGATCCTTACTCCAGTTCTCATGAACCCACTGTTTCAACATGTATCAAAATCTTAAATTACCTTCCTAGTTTATTTCCACTATACTTTTTTTTTGCCTTAATCATTTAACAATTTTTTTTTATGGTGCACTAGAGGACATTGATAGCTATAATTCTAGAGGGAAAAAATTAAATGAATATTGTTTGATAATGTTAGACCTTTTTATGTTGCATTAAAGGAATGCCTTATAATTTCATGGATATATTATAAGGCATTCCTTTAGAGCATAAGGACATTCCACTAAAGGAATGTTCTTATATATTATGTTGTGTATAAGAACATTGTTTTCTCTACAACACTACAATTTTTCATAGCAAGAATCCATCATTTAATTTGTCATAGATGCACTAATAACAACATATACATTATATTATGCATGAAAAATAACATATCAATATTAAGAAAACTCAAATTTCATATGAATGAGCACAATCCCTATAAATAAAAAAAATATGTATTTGGAAAATTAATTCATTTTCCTACATTTCCTCTTTTTACACCATCTTCAAATTCATTACATAAATACCTCTAATCATCTTTTCAAATTAATATACTATTGTTTTCCATAATTTACATTCCCACTAAATCATCATAGCAAACCATTATTAATTTTCACCTACTCTCCATCTTTTTTTTCATTTCTTTTGTTTATTTAATTTTTGACATTAATATATACTTATAATTTAATTTTCAGAATATATAGATATTTCTTTGTTTATTGATCGCACTTTATTTGTTTATTTATCATATTAAAATCCCTTTGACAGTTAAAATTAACATGTTTGATTTCTTAACCAAAACACCTCATTCCTCTCATTCATCATACATAAAACTAGAAATTGCACCGAAAGGTCCAAAGGAAGGCCTGAGGAGAAGAGGGGATTTATACATATGCTTGAATATTATTTACACATGAGAATGAAACGATCTGTAACAGTTGAACTATTTCTTGGATGTTTGGCATCTTTGGTGGGTGAGAGACTGGCCCGAACTTCAAATGACCTTGTCAAAGTTGGAAAATTAAGGCGCGGAGCTGTGACTGCCAGATAAAGCCAGATAAAGATGGTAATTATATGCCTTTAGACTAGGTAATAGATAGAAACACCCGAAAAGTGGAAAATGCAGTACAAAAAGGCAACATGGGTAGTAGATCCAACAACAGATCCATGAGAAGGAAGCAGATTCACCCCTAGAAAAGGAAATACTCATAGTTGTATGGCTTTCTATTGAAGCAAAAATGCTTTTAAAACTGAGTGGGAAATGAAGACCTTGAAGTGGGGGGGGGGGGGGGGTGTGGGGTGAAAGGTGGCATGGCCTTGTTGATAAAATTGGGGAATTTCAGTAATCAAAAGTTGCCTGGGTGGCTATCCGGCCTAAGCTTCTATTGCCACCTGCCCAATCAGATGGATGTATGGAAGAACATGAGGCAGGTCTTCTTTCAATAGTTGTTGTTGTAATAAGTCATCCAACCAAGTAAGAAAGGACCAATTGTTTCAAGTCAAGTCCTGATTTGTAACAACTATTTATCCTCATTGGAAGCTTAGTCCAGAGCTCTCCTTTGCTTTGGGCTTCAAACACAAGAAGAAATTGTGGGAACCCAAATCCTTGATTTTATCAGCCGGATTTAAAGCTGCAAAAATATACATAGAATATTTTTATGGTTAAGTCAAATCTGAATCGTGAATCACATAGGTTAGTTAAAATAAGGTAAAACCAAAATAGATTTGAAACAAATCCACCCAAATATGCTTGTCCACCAAAAATATCCATGTGATTAATTAGGAAGAGCTATTTCTTTACATATTCAAATCAACCTATTTCTCTACAAATTAAAATTGAGATAAATTCCCAGATCAAGAACTAACAACTTAATTTAGAAAATCTAGAAAGTTTGAAGATCCTCCAAATCCAAATTTGTATATGAATTTAATGGGGTTTTACAGGACAAAAACAAACTAAAGTACTTACATTCAATGTAGAATTGTGAGTAATGGAGGCCAAAGGAAGTGGGATTATTACTGAGAAGAGGCTTACGACCTTCCTTGGCATAAAGAAGTGAGGTAGATTTAATCACATCCTCCATTGTTGCATATTTAGATAGTGATAAATGCAGCAGGACACTGCTCTACTCAACTATCACATTCAACATCAACTTATTCACACTCAATGCCTCCACATGGGTATTCATCTTTGTATTGTTCATTAAAACAGGGGCAGGATCACGATTGAGAAACTATGGATGTGTCTTGGGCCTTCTCATCATCGATGTTGCATTATTTTTAAATTTTACTGATGAGGATGAAACTTCCCATGAATAGAAAAGGGCACCCACAGAAGCTCCAAGATCTATGCAAGCTTTGCTCATCTTGTTGTTTGAGAATGAAATCACTAGTATGTCCATGAACACAGCCTGCTGTCACAGAGTTTTTCATGTGACCATGTCTATGTAGTGATCCATTGCTTGGATTATGTCTGTTCACCGAATATTTCCCCTTTTTCTCCATAAAATATTTAATTCTAACCACACAATACAACAGGCAGTTGCCCCTGTCTCAATTCACCTCAATCTCCAATATCTATAATAATGAGCCTTCAAAAAAAATAGTGGGTGGGGGAGAAGAACCCTAGGAAACAAAACATCACCAAAGAAATAATAATCACAATCTCTCAACATGCTTGCTATAGCAAATGCCCAAAGGGCGGCCTTGCATCCACCAAGCATCAATTAAACTCTATAAGGGGGCTGCTCTAATTTAATGGAAACTAGAAGACTTGAAAGGTTTCTATACCTCTCTACGCATAAAAGCTAATCTAATAAGATATCTCTATGAAATGAAACCCTACTGAGTGTTGAGCACAGCGTAGCAATGGGAGGCAGGGCTGCAATATCCTCATTCAACTTATTGCTTCAAATTTATAAAGATTGAGACATGAAAGCTTTAGGAAAGGGGTAACAGACAAGTTGAAATAATGAAATGTAATCAGGTTGTTGAGCATTTTGGCCACATTCTTCTTCCTCCTTCACTTATGTTTACATAATACCAGCCTGTGCATAATTACCAAACATAGAGGAAATGGTATCCATGGACACAATGCCCTCGGTCTTCATTATCTTAACGTAATCCCACATCGCGTCAAACAATTTTTCTTTTCCCAGAATTCCACGTGAGGGGTTGTGCCTCCGGCCAAGCCTCAAACAAGTCCAACGGAAAAACTTCAAGGTATCCATGCTGACCCCATAGGACATTTTGAGCACATCCTCTATAAATTGGGCTGAAACCCCAAGCCCCAATTGGTTCTGTTATCACCCCAGTAATTCTCTAGTTGTGAGATTTTTGGTTTTTAATTGAGAAAACTAGAGGTAACCACAGACCAACTTTTAAACTCTAGGATCTAGCCTTCATAGGGTTCAGAGAGGGCTCTCTCTATAAGTTTTAACTTTGTTTTGTTTTATAAAATATTAGGCTAGTTATGATTGTGCAATTGGTTTTGGTTTTGATTGGTTTGGTGGGTAAAATCACTTGAAGAGATGGATTGTGGGAAATATATTTGTCCATTGGGCTGAGGAGTCAAAAGTCAAGTAGACAGAACTAAGATCAAGGCCAAAAAGTCAAATCTTTTCAGGGCAAGATAGATAACCCTTGGATATCTCATAAAGTTGTTTTATGAGGTGATATGATCGGGATAAAGAGAAATTAAGGGTTCTTTGATCCAGAAAAGGGAAGTAGTAGGTAGAGGTCAAACGAAAGAGGGAGCAATTAAGGGTTCCCTCCTCTGGAATTCAGAAGAAAACATATAAATGACAAACAGTAAAGACATGGTGCTTTTAACAAATCCTAAACTAATACTCCTGTTCATTCATTCAAATTTAGAACACATAATGGATTGCATGTAACAAAGAAAGATAAACAATGACGAGTAGGAAATTCTTCACTCCAAATAGCTCATCACATGAATCCTGAAATATGATGCTAGTTGATCTGATCCAGTCTGTTACTTGAAATTTGAAACATAAAAAGCCTTCAAGTCCACAAAAGTGACTATAGAAATATTTAGCAATTTATTCCACAATAATACTCCTAAAGATGAAGTATTTATACATAATTGTTTACAAGATATCCTAGAATGCTTCTAGGAATTATCTAAGGGAAATAAAAATATCTTTACAACAATAATAGAGACATCTTCTCAAAAAATCAGCAAGTTGTCCTATCAATTCAAATAAAATAGAAACTGATTATGGATAAGATGCAGTTGGCTACCTTGGTGTCTTCCTTGCTGGCTTTAGATATTTCAAGTTTGTTTTGAAATCTAATCTACTTTATCTTATACTCTTTCGCTGATTCTCTTTAAACCTTTGTAAAATATATTTACTGCTGTAAAAATCTGTTTGACTACAAATCAGCAAACTGTTTTCACTATTATCTTTCTGCCTTCTTACCTTTCACAGTAAATCTGTTAATGACTGCTAATCTTCCTCACTTTGAATTTTTATTTTCTTCAACTTCCTGAAGTTTTCATCTACTTCTGTGTACCTAGAAAAATTTGGTTTAATAACAAACAAGTGTCTTATCTCATGTTGCAAGTAAAATAAGTCTTCAAAACTCCTGAGTAAGACTTTTCCTGTTGGAATGCATTGTCCACCACCTGCTTTTTCAACTTGCTCCATGGAATGTTCTGTAATCTTTTTATTATAATCATCGTGAGGCATTAATTTGTCATTGATTACCAAAATATTAGGCAAACTTCTTTGCCTCAAACTCTCAAATTTGACCATAAACCTGGTTATGGTAATTTTCATGCTCTCACACTTTTCCTCTAACTGCTTCATCAGGTTCTTTTTGGTTATAACCTTATTTATCTCAAGGATAGTTTCAGTTCTATCACTAATTTCAAGCTCTTCCAACTCTTGCCTGTTCTTGCTGTTGAGAAACTTTATCAGTTCTAAAGCTTGTTCTAGTTTGTTATCCAATTCCTCTTTAGTATTTTGGATCTCTTCTAATGCTGCTTTGAGTAGGTCTCTTTGTTCAAAAATCGCTTGAATGGAGGGCCATACATCATTTATACCTTCTATGATCTTGTTCCATAAATGATTTTTCACATAGGAAATCTGTTTCTTCATGGTCAATTCTTTCTGTTATTTCTTCAATTCTTAAATTAATTTGATGGCCTTTTTCTCATGAGTTTTTGCATTAATTTGAGCCACCTTCTTTCGATCTTCAAGATTTTCAATCATCTGCTTCAACTTGTTAATTTCACTTGTCTTAAGAGACATTTCTTCCATGGCCTCTACCAGTTTGTTGGCCTCATTTGTAGGTTGAAATTCTGTTGTAGATGACTCTGTAGCTGATGTTGTGGATGATGTCACTGGCACTGCAGTGGCCAGTGGAACTTTAGGTGCCAACTCTTCAACTAGAGTTGATGGCACAACTATAGTAACCATAGGGATGATTTCAGGTGCCTCCTGTGTTTTTGGTGTTTCTTTTTCCTGGATAAGCTTGTCCATCTAAATCTCCATTTCTTTTATCTGTGCTGTAAGCTGAAATATTATGTTCATCATATCATCTTTCTCATTTTGTCCTTCTATTATTTCCTTGGTTAGAGGGTGTTCACTTTGAGGAAGTTTAAGCTATTTCCTCAAAGCTGCAATATCCTCATTATTTTTCTTTATTAATTGTTCTGCTGCCTTGACATTTGCTGGGTCTAATACAATATGTATGACCAATTCTTCCAAAGATTTGATTCTTAGGTCCTTAGCATACAAAGATGCCTTGTCCAATTTCATCTGATCTTTCATACTTGAGATGGTGTTCTGAAGTTTCTGAGCAGTCATGAATTTAGTTGTAACAGTAGAGTACAACATTTCTAAAGTCTGTCTGTGGAATTCAATCTGATCAAGAGCATGATTTTTTTTTCTGTTTGGACTTCCAAATCAACCTTCTTATAATCTGCCACTGTCTTTGGGGATTTCACTGTAGGCTGCAATACTGACATGATTAGTTTTTTTTTTGAATAATCAAAGGTAGACAGAAGTCTGTTTTGCACACTTGGTGTTTGTTTCATATATTGGGAGTAGATATTGTTTTTGATTTCTTCATTCTTTAAATTGATTTGTTTATACTTTTCTTTGATATATAGATCTTTCTCATCTACTATCTGTGAAGATGAAGCTTCCATGCTCCATTGCTTTTCTATTAACTATGCACTTTCATTGTCAACTTGTTCTTCGTTCTGATTCTCAGTAACTGGCTCATTGATGATGGGAGTGGCAACATCTGTGTTGGTATCTATAAGATTTGTTTCTTCAACATCAATGGTTACTTTTTCTTTACCTACTGAATCTGCTTTGGGCCTTTTATTATATCTGATCTTGAACCTTGTTCTAGTGGTAGTTTTAGCAACATAGGTAGCTTCTTCTCTTACTCTGTTAGTGTCTTTCTCTATTTGATCAGTAGTCTCTAAAGTGTGACCAGTATCACTTTTCTCCACTACATCTATTAAAGTATTTTCTGTCCACTCAGTCCGATTGGCATATTTTTCTATCTCTGGTTTTGTTTCATGAATGAAGGGTGTTAACTTACATTTAACCCTCATTTTACTTAGAATCCCTTGTGGATCATAATTCCAAGGAAAAATTTCTTCAAAAATGCACTCCAATAGTTGTTTATTTGCTTCTGCCTCTGCATCCATATGATTACAAATTAATGGTCCAACTTGATTCTTCAATTTGAATTGTGTTTTCTTCTTTGTTGCTAAAAAAATGATATAATCAGAGTTTAATATTTTCCTGATATACGCCAGGGAAAAAACTCTCATTGATACATGTTTGGGCAGCTTATAGGGCAACAAATTGGATTCAAACACTCTAATCTTAGTATGTTTTTCATATAGGTACCAATAATTAGTCTTGGTTTGCTCTAACAACTGTAAAATCTTCTTCATCTCATCACTTATCCTTGGCTGCTCTGTATTTGTTAATATTTTGATCAATGGATGGATGAATGAATCTGAAAACTCTACATATGTGAACTCTGTGGACTCTTTCCTGATCAAAGAGGTCCAGAAAATAACTGAAAGAGGATTTCCCTCTACATCAAGCTTTTGAAGAGCAAATGGAAATTTATCTACTTGAAAATATAAGAACATGTGGAGGACGAAAGAAGTGTATCTGTACAGTCCTTCAAAGGGAAATTTAAGCAATTGGTCATGGATATTGTCTACAATATATCTAGCATAATAAAAAATAACAGATGGAGTTTTTCCTCGGGTAAATGTAGATAATAAACCTAAAATGGATTCATCTGTTTATTCATTAGTGAAATACCCTAGAATGAATGAAAGCATAGAAATTACATGCCTTGAACCCTCTGGAAATTTGGAAGTGGAATATGGAGGATTAATTTGAGGAATTTCTACATGTAAAGGCATAAATGTTTGGAAGATCAAGAATCTTTTGGGAAAATCTAGGCCAATATATAGCTTGGTGAGGGCCTCTATGGACAAAGGGACTGCTTGAGGATCAGGTTGGAGTTGTAGCATTTCGTTGATGGATTCAGCAGTAATGGTAAAAAGCATTTCTTTGTTGGTATTTACTATGGCTCTCTACTCAAGCACATAATACTGTTGACATAACCTAATGACCTCTTGACATGGATGAGTTACTGGAACAACATATTTGGGTAAATGTGATTCCCAAATACGGACTTCTTATTCATTATCTAAGGATTTTTCATAGCTCCATTTATGAATGTCTAGCAGATTAAATTCAAAAATTGGGTCTGCTATTTTGTAGTCAACATCAGCTAATAGAATATGCTCAATTTCTATGACAAGGGGTTGTAAAGGATTTATAATAATAGTAGCCTTAGAAGTCATGGCTGGAGTTGATTTTGGTACTTTGTAACCTTCAAGATTTCTAGAACTCTGCTTTTTAGGAATTTGGGCTACTTTTGCAAGATTAGATAGTTTTCAGAAGTAATTTTACTTTAGCAGAGGTTTCTTGGATAAAAATGGGCAAAGTATGGTTTCTTTCTTGGATTTATTCTTCAATTTCAATCTTCAATAGGCTTTTACAGTCTTTTACTGGTTTAAAACAAGAAGCAAGGGTTTCCTGAGTTTTTCAGTGAATGACTGGACTAAAAAGTCTTTTGAGATTGGGCACAGAGGCTTAGGATAACTTCAAAATGTTTCTGGGCTTAATTTGGTGTTTTAAAATAGGGCGCAGCATAAACAGGGATTTTTAGGAAAATTTGACAAGGTTTGCCATGTTTTTTGGACTTTTTGATAGGGTTCTATGGTTAAATTTGAATTATGAATGTAATTTTTCTTTTAACAAGTCTTTTAAGATTGAAACAGGCTTAATTTGCCTTACGAATACCTATTATACGCAGGTATTGGGCTTTGAAGACGGTTTCTAAAGGTTTTGAATGGGTTGAATGGCTTCTTTCTGATATTTGGAACAATGTGAAGCTCCTCTGCAATCTTTAATGGTAACAGGTTTGAAATTTGCAGTTTTTGGCATAAAAATAGTGGAAAAACGCTTGTTTCATAATCGGGGTGGCTCAAACAGGGTTAACGGGCAATAAGAGAGGAAATAAATGCATTTCCAATGCTTTTTAGGCATATCAGGTTAATCAGAGCCAACAATTAATGAAGGTAAAGTCATGAAAACTGGTGGTTTTCGAGTTCAAAAGATCTAAACCATAATCGGTTATCATGTGCCATTTCGGTGGTAAATGGTTTCGGAGGAAAAGAATGCAGTCCAATAAAAGTGAAACACATGGAGGAGGGATAAAATCCTAATACCACCCATTTCACATAGAAATGAAACGGGGAATTTCGCGCAAGTTTATTTGTGATATTGGGTTTACGCCATCAAATCTTGGGGTTCGATTGCGAATGGCCTAGATTTATTGGGGAAGTTGCATCGGGGTTTGGTAGTGGGTCCGGGTTATATTTATATGCGGGGATGGGTTTTAAACCTTATAAATAAGTGTTTAAATAAGTTTAAAACCTTAGGTTTAAATGATATGTGATGGGGTAAGATTTATGTGTTAAATTAAACATTTACCAACGTTTCAATCATACATATGGGTGCGGGCTTAATATTATATAGTTTTTCAACGTTTGACAGTCATAAAAAATTATAGGGGGTGGGATATAGCTTTAATGATAGGTTTAAACCAATGGGATAGGGCAGGTTTTAATATTTCGCACATGGGGTATTAAAACATTGGTTTAAACGTAAAATGGAGGGTTTGAGGGTTATTTTACATATAAAGGGTTTAATACTATACAGGAGGGAATAGTTTTAGGGAATTAATAAATAAATTAGAAATTAATATGAAATTCAAGGTATAATGTATGAATAAAAATACATGTTTTAACTCTAATTTAAAGTGCAAATAAACATAGTTTCTCTTTGTATGTATTAATTCACACTTTAACTTAGGATAAATGCATTTTTAAGGTTTATGAATGATTTTTGAAAGAGAATAGAATTAGTTATTTAAGGTTTAACTTTTACTAAGTAAAAATGGGTTTTTACTTAGGCAAAAGGGATTATGATTATGAATGAAGGATAAATGCTGATGAATGTAGGTTTGTGTAGGAATTCAATATTTTTAACCAATCAGTCATCGAGCCTTGGGTCTGGTCCTAACAAAAGTCAGAGAAATGCTCTGAGCCTTTTTAACTGATAGTTTAGAATGCTTAATAATTGTAGGGGAGGAGAAATTAGTGATTTTTTCCCAATGATACTTTATTACATGCTTGCACAACTGCTTTCTACCTACCCATCTTTATTTCTAACATTTTTTACTTCATTTTCATGGGTGCATTTACACTTGCAATCCTAAATCCATTTTCTTTCAAAGCATAAAACTATCTAAGTCTAACCTTATTTCATCCAAGGGCTCAGATTAAATTTTTGAGCTCCTCATTTATTCTCTAACTATCTACTGATTTGTAAAGTTTAAACTTTTTGACATATCTCTATTCTCTATCTAAAACATGAAATTCAAAGCATGAAAAGAGAAGATTAAACTGTTTAACTAATCATGGATTATGGCATTTAATGACAATCTGCACATAATCATTATTCTTGCAGTAAAAGTAAATAGTAGTGGCATTTTGACTTGCTCACTTTCAGGTCTTATTTTTTCTCTTTTTCTTTTGGGGTCTATATTTTTGTAAGTCCTTTGATCATTCTTTTAGGACTTTTTACCCTCTTTTATTTTTTATTATTAAAATTTTTCAAAATATGGGAAAACAACTTGCAGAAAGCAAGGTATGTACATATTTACAAGACTATCATAGTCAATTCAAAAATTATGAATCCTATTATTATAGGACCCTAACAGTGGCTCCATTTGGGGATGGAATTTCCTGGTGAAATGTCAAGAACTTTAAGATCAGTAGCCTTTGGAATTTGACTGTGATGACACTATAAATATCTTCTGACATCTGCAATTATTCATATTTATGATATTTTTCCTCTCAAAGCTTAGGGCCTTCTCTCTGGGCTTCAACTTTGTTAGGAAAACATCCAATCCAATCTAAACTCTTCAATTTATATGTATAATGATCAAACTAACTATTTGCTAACTCAGGAGAGTAGTAGTGCTTCAACATTCTTCCATTTACTGCTCCTTCTGACATCTTTGACCCATCCATTTCTTTTAGGTAGAAAGCATTGTTACCTCTGTAACCATAAATGACATAAGGTCCTTTCCATAAAAAATCAAATTTTCCATGTTTACCTTTGTCTTCCCTTCTTGAATCCCATTTTAACACTTTATCTCTAATGTAGAAATCATCTTCTTGACTCTTTTTATCAAATATTTTCTTGATCTTATCTTGGATGACTTGAGACTTGATATAAACTTCTTCCCTTGTTAGTTGCAAGTGAATAGTTTGATTGATCCTTATTTGAATTTCATTTGTTTCAACTTGTAACTCTTGAATAATCTTCATCATTGGTACTCCTAGGGAGGATTGAAAAACAACATCCATTCCATAGACAAGTTGATAAGGGGATGTACCAATAGATTTTCTAGTTGTAAGTCTATCTGCCCATATGGCATTGACTAAATTCTTATTCCAAGTCTTTTTATTATCTTCAAGTAACTTTTTGATGATGTTTACGACGCTCTTATTTGAGGATTCAACTAGACCATTACCCTGAGGGTAATATGAAGTAGAGTGACCTAGGGTAAAATGGTATTTATGGCAAAATTCAATCATTTTTTTGGATCTGTTAGTAATTATCTTTTGGGGACATCCAAATCTTGAAAGAATGTTACTTTATAGGAAAGAGATAATGACAGTATTTGTGGCTTTCCTAGAGGGTATGGCTTTAATCCACTTAGTAAAATAGTCAGTGGCTGCCAGAATCCACTTATGTTGGGCTAATGATGGGGGATGAATTTCTCCAATGAAGTCAAGACCCCATTATTGAAATGTCATTTCAGTAGAGATGGGTTTTAAGGGCAGGGGTAACAACTTTTTCTTACCCTCAAAGATTTGGCACTTATGAAAGGAGGTCACATATCTTCTTACATCAGCAAACAAAGTAGGCTAGTAAAAACTAGCTCTCAGAATCTTGTCTGCAGTAGTCTTCCAGTAAAGATGTCCTCCACAATCACCTACATGAAATTATTCTAATATTCTGTCAGCTTCTTCTTTTAACAAACAATTTAATAAAATACCACTATGATCTCTGCAAAAAAGTACATTATCCAGAATACAAAATTTTATTGCCTTAAACTTTAAAAATCTAGCTTTGGTTCTTGATAGTTCAGGAGGAGCTTGTAAGTTTAGTAATACAAATATGATATCTGCATACCATGGTGAGTCTAAAAAGGTTGCACTGATCTCTGGAGTCACCAACTCCTCCTGATCATCTACTTGGGCAATAAAATTTATATCTAAGGCATTACAATTTGATTTTGCCATTAATCTGGCTAAACCTTGACCTTTTATTAACTTGGTGGGTTTTATCTCTATGTCATATTCTAAAATAGTGGCAATCCACTTACCTCTTCTTCCATCAGGACCATCATGAGTAAGAATGTCTTTTACTACAACATTTGGGACATAGGCAATGATGTGAGAATAGAGACTGTAAACTCTGAAGTCTTTGATAGGCTTTACCAAAGCTAAGGCTTGTTTCTCCATGATATTATACTTCAAAGATGCATCTCTAAGTGTTCTACTAAATAAAGCTATGGGCTATTCATAGCCCTGGTCATTTTTCTACAGTAAAACTGCAGCAATGGTGTGTTCTGAAGCAAATGAAAAAAATGATGAAATCCTTTTTAGTCATGACTTATAAGGACTGGAGTTTTGGTTAAAGCTTGTTTTATGGATTTAAATGATTTTTTGGCCTCAATAGTCCATTTAAGAACCGAATATTTTTTGAGCATGTTATTTAGTTCTCTAATTATCTCAGCTAAGTTGGATATAAATCTTCTTAAAAAGTTAATCTTACTTAGAAAGGCTTGTAACTCTTTTATTTTTCTTGGTGGACTGATGTTAAGGATTGCTTCTATCCTAGCAGGATCTATTCTAATTCCTTCTTTTGATATTATGTGTCCTAGTAACTTGCCTTTTTCTAATCCAAATAAGGTTTTCTTAGGATTTAATGAGATGCCAAACTTTCCGCATTTTATAAAAACTTGTTTAAGATGATCCAAGTGTTCATATAAGTAAATTACTAAGAATTCACGAATTTCTTTTCCAAAGGCTATATCCATAGCTCTTTGAAAGGTTTCCCCTGCATTCATTAAACCAAAGCGCATTTTTACATACATAAAAGTGCCCCAAGGAGTAGTAAAAGTTGTTTTGGGTTGATCCTCTGGTTGGACTAAGATTTGGTTGTATCCTGAAAAACCATATAATAATGAAATCCTTGAAGAACCAACTACCTTTTGTAATATGTGATCCATTTTTGGTAAAGGGTAATTATCTTTTAAAGATACTTTGTTTAGATTCCTAAAGTTGATGCATAATCTAATCTCTCTTGTTTTCTTTCTTGTTGGAACTAGGTTAGAAACCCAATCATAATACCTGATTGGTGCAATGATCTGTGCATCATACATTCTTTTCACTTATTTTTCTATCAAAGGCATCAACACAGGCTTGATCCTTCTTAAATTTTGTTTAAAGGGCTTTCGATCTTCTTTTATAGGGATTTGGTGTTGTATTATGCTGTTGTTATAGGATTTAGGGTCCTCATAACTCCAAGCAAAAACATCTTGGAATTCCTTAAAAAGAGAAATATATTTTTCCTTTTCTTGTTGAGGTAAGGCTTTAGAAAGTTTGATCATTTTGGGTTTTGATTCTGTGCCAATATTTCATTCCTCAATATCAGATCTAACTGGCTCCATTTTGGGTTTTCTAGCAACATCATTGGAGTCAAATAGATCTTCTAAAGGAGTTAATCCTTTTGGTAAGAAATTCTCTTTGAGATTTAATATTTCAAATTCTTCATCAATTATCTCATCAATTTCTACTCTCTCTAATTTATCTATATATGATTGACTAAATCTAGTGGGATTAGCAAACTTTACTTTATTTACATCTACATTATTTAAATCAATTTCAGCATCTAGATCTTGATCTATGGTACAATCAGTGTCTATTTTACAGTTCTGAAATTCACCTTCATTATTCAAAAAATGATAAATTTGTTGGTCCTGTGAGAAAATTTACCAATATTTGAGGTTGTATGGAATTATTGGCCCGTGTTTTACTTCTGCAGTATACATATGATTAGGCTGAAAAGGTAAATTATAAGTACTAGCAAAGGTTGCTAAAGAATGTGCTTGTAAGTTTTTCCTTCTTAGTATTGCAGAGAAATTGCATTCCAGTAAATCATTAATCAAATCTAATACAATCTCTCTATATCGACCAAGTCTAGGATTGTAAACAGAATAATCACCTTTAATTTGTTTAACAATCAACTATGAATCTCCCATTATTTCTATTCTTTTTCCTCCTAAATTTCTAATTATTTGGAGTCCTAAAATGAGGGCTTCATACTCATCCATATTGTTTGTGCATTTTAAATTCAGTCTAAAAGCATGGCCTTATGCATGATTTTTCTCTATATTGGTTATCCATACTCCTGCTCCTACTCCTAAATTATTTACTGAATCATCAAAGTCTAAATTCCATAAGGATTCATGAGAGATATTATCATTGTCTGGGGTTTTCTTTTCTTCTCTTATTTTAGTCTTGATTTTGTTATCAGTTTCAGCATTACATAGGATGAAAGAATCCAGATCAGTAGGTGTGGTATAAATTGGGTAATTTATTGACCTTTCAGCACTACTTACCATATATTTCATTAATGTTTCCCTATATAACTTCTTAGGTTGACCAAAAACTGATATAGTAGCATAAGACATGTCCAATTGTAGAGATCCCTACAACTTTCCTCCCCATGAGCAAGATAATAACATTCCATATTTAGGTGGGATATTAGCTACTACAATGTCCATTAGTATACTCTTGCCAAGATATTGAACTAAAGTTACACACAAATCTTTGATTAAACCTAGGCATTTTACTTTAATTGAGTCAAATGAAACTAAATCTTTATAGGCCCTTGTGATGTCTAAGTTCAGGGTTTCCATTATAGCTTTGAGTATTAAATTATGTGAAGCTCCTGAATATAGCATTGCATTGTGTAGGATTTGATCATGAATAGTTAAACTAATGTAAAATGGAGGAACTGCTCCATATAAATGCTTTCCATTCACATCTGGGTCAAAAATCAACTCTAGCTGATCATCATTCAGATTTATGGAATCTTCTCCATCATTTATGTTTAATGTTTCAGTTATAGTTGATTTATACAAGTCATGTTTTATGAATTTTGTCAGATTAATTGGTATTTTTAACTTAGCAATTTCAAATTTCATGTCGAATGAAGGTTGTGATTTACTTATTTCAATCAATTCTTATTTGGTAAATGTAGTTTGTGTTGGTTTATCTTGTTGTAATATTCCAAATGGGGAAAAATAGGCTTAGTAGGGAATATCTTAAGATATTCCACTATGGAATCACATCAAGATGGAATCACACCAATAGATCTAAACTAGAAATAGACTGGTAGGGAATTTACTGGTTATATCACCTCTAAAGAGAGGATGAAAACCAGAGGCTTCCTGGCCCGTTCCAAACTCTGTCTATAGAATATTAGTGAAACACAGTAAGTGTGGGAATCACACACTCCTATTAGAGTTTGTTGCCCTTAGGAACCTTAGATCTACAGATCTAAATAATGGATCCAAAAGAGAAGAAAAAACCTAACAAGGGAGAAGCAGGAAATTCCACTCTCAGAAAAATCTGCAATAGGCTCAAGGAGGACGTTGTATAAGCAATAAAATGTAAAAATAAAATATACCCAGGCTGGGTTCCCTTATTTTAGGATCTTTCAGACCTCCATGCAAAGTTTTAGCAAAAAAAAATGGGTTTATAGGGCTTAAACAAATCTCCCACAATCAACACTAGTTGAAAATTAGCTAAAGGAGAGAGCTGAATTAATAAAGAAACCTTCCTTCAGGAATTGCGCAGTTTCTACTGGGAGTCACTGGAAATCAGTCATTAAACTCATATTACAGTATGACAACAAGAAATCAGATCCATAATGAAGTTCCCTTGTAGAAGCATTAGAATTACATGAAGTAAGGGCAAGAATTCTTCATAAATTATAGCAGTAACGTATGGAAAAGCTGCAGAAAGACTTGACAGCATCCTATATGACAAGCTTCAGCTGTTGTAGATTAAAACTTAGATCTAAAACTGATAAATGGTTGAAACATCAGATCCATACTAGATCTGGAAACTACTCAGCCTTCTTGACAAGATCCCCTTGGGGTTTATCAAAATAATGCATAACAAAGTGTAGATCTAGCTCTTAATACACAGAACTTTAGAAAACTTCAGAGATTTCTGAAAATGGCTTTCATTACATTAGATATCAGATCTGAACATGAATAGATCAGTAAGATACTTTACAAATCTTCAAGATGAGAGGCAAGCCTCAATCACCTAAGATCCAGTACAATGAGAAATCTAGACAGTAGTGAAACATGTACATGAAAATAACACAGCTCATGGAAGGGACTACATAGTAGCTAGAATGAAATGATATAGCAGATAAATATTACAGATCTAAAATCAAAATAAGAGTGAGATCCTCTTCCGGGTGGTCACAAGACACCCTCTCTGAGAGAAATCTCCTCTACACAACTAGATCTTGCAGATCTAGTTCCCCCACTTGCTGCAACTCATAAACAACTGCAAAACCCTCAACAGGACTAGCATTGCTATAGATATGAAGCTTGGCCATAATGCCAAATAGTGGAGAGATGCATCACAATCTCCTCCAAAGAGCTACTCCATGGAAGGGGAGACGATTCCTAACTAGGAGATCCTCTTCCCTTAGGCTAAACAACCAAGAGACTCGAGTTGCTGCAGCAACTTCTAAAATTATTCAACAACCTTTTCTTGTTGCCCCTCCTTCGATTTATAACATGAGGGCTTGACAAAACCCTAAACCATATTCTTCAACTTATCCTCTTTCACACTAGAGATCCTCTTCTAGAAGTACGTTGTGCTTGAAGGATAAGCTTCCCTCCAAATTTCACTGTAGGTGGGGCCAAGATTGACCCATTCAAATGAATTTCCCCTTTTCACACTTAGGGGTGTTTAATATAATAGCCCAGATTTATCCCCTTTCACATTGGGCATGTAGTTATTCTCAACTTAGGAGTTTATTAAACCTCCTTCCCATACTTTATTCATGAATAAAACAAACTGAAAATATAATGCAATATTCCCATGAGCTGCAAAAATTGGGAATATTACACTCTCCCTATTAGGGGAATTTTGAGGTCTAAAATGGGCCTCCGAAGGAAATAATAAAATAATAGCTAAACCAATAAAATAATATTTATGAATTTTCAATTCACTTTTTGCACCGCAATCCATGTAACCATAGTTAAATTAAATTCAAAAGTTGTATGAAAATAAAATTAATAAAAAAATTGCATTGATGTGACTATAAATAAGAATGATTTTTTCAAGAAAAAGTCATTATCATTGAGCAACTAATGCATTTGTCCTTTGTCTTTAAAGAACTTAAAATAAAATATAAACATAAATTTATAAATTCTTAATTATAGTATATGCTATTAATTAAAATTTATATTATTTAAATTGTATAATAGCATTTAATTAATATACTATATAAAAATAATATAATATAATATAATGTTATAAATGTATAGGGATATGCATTGTTTCTTTCAAGAAATATGAAATGACAATAATGTATTTTTATTCAAAAAGTGTGAGATGACATTTATTATGAGTACTTTGACTTTAAAAGTACTTAGAACACTACCATGGTAAACCATGAGTTTTTATCCACCATTGAGAATCTGAAAAGTAAGTACTTTTAACTCAAGCAATGCCACCTCAACCATTAGGGAGGATGTCATCCACTAAAATGTGACTGGTTCTCATAAAGTGAATTTTGAATGTACATTTTCCTTAGGAGGCCCATTTTAGACCTCAAAACTCCCCTAATGCCCGGCAAAATGTTGCTTGCCCTCAAGCAACTCTTATTGTAGATGCAAACCATCTATTCCCTCTAAATGGCATCCACATAAGGAAGGCTTCCTCCATTTGCTGCAATAGGTTATGTATGTTTGGTTCCAAAGTTGTCTTCTACCCGTGCATGAGACTCACTTCCAACTTGTGAGGTTAGATGTCCTATTCTTACCATGAAGCACAAGATGACAAATACATGATGTCCAACACCATCACAGACACATGAGAGACATAAAGTAAGGTAGCTTCTCCCATAAAGGAAAAGCTTTATCATGCAGAATATTCCTCCATCCCATGTTTTTGAACTTGAATAAGAATTACTATGCCTCCATTCTTAGCCCTGTTGGCCTTGTTGGATCCAAACTCCATCATTTCAACGTTATGCAAAGAAGAAGGAAAGGAGTAATATGGGTAAACAAAGATGTCAAACCATATTCTCCCAAAATCAACCACCAGAGCAAGGCCCTTTGCTGCCATCCTCCATCTCCTCCATGTAATATGGACAAGCCATGCTTCCCAAAAGATGATGTGCATGCCTTTCTTTGCTGCAAATTATCTGTGATACATAAGGCATGAACTAGAAAATTATGAGTCATGGGGTGGTCACCATACTCATTCAAAAGCATCAAAGCAACAAGGGATCTTGCTGCCCTCTTTCCTCCTCATGTGCATCATGAAACCAAACCATGCTAAGGGACATATGATATGTCACATCAGCCCAATACAAAGTACCATCATCAATGCACATCTTGAGATGATCATCCCAAGTTTCTCACCATGCAAAACACATAGACATAGGAGATGTCATGTGGTGGCCATACCTTCTCAAGTGAAACAAAATTGTACATGCCCTCTCTTGCTACAACATAACATTGAAATCCAAGGTGTGATTTAGAAAATAATGAGCTATTGGGTAGCAACCACACTCACCCAAAAGAATCCATAGCAACAAGGACTTTGCAGCCTTCTTGCCTCATCAACATGTGGATCTTGGAGCAGCAACATAATGATGAACATGTAAAATGCCTCACCAACCCAGTACAAGCAAGCTCCTCATACCACATCATGTGGGAGTCATTCCTCCTCCCAAGCCAAAGTTCATGCATGAAATATACCTCCAACAGAAATGCATGTGGTCATATGAGACATATTTCAAGCATAGGTGAAAGCATGGACATAAGATTTAACTTGTGATGTCCACACTCCTTCTAACAACCACATCATCCATGCTCCCTCTTCATATAATCTACTAGTGATGTACCAAGCATGAGATAAGAGAATGAGAATCTTTGAGTAGAGCTCATGCTTACCCCAAGGCAACTAGCACTGCCATGCTTCCTTATACATTGCATATCTTCTCTTCAAGGCATAGATCAGAAAAATAGGTGCCTTTGGAGAGTGATAGGAGTCTCCTAAGGTCAACCAGTTTAACCAAGATTGCTGGTCCATATATTTATACAAGTGATCAAGTGATCCCTTTCTCACTATCCTCATCCACTCACTCAAATATGGAAGTTGAGTGATGTGCTGCAAAATCATGGCATTCTCCATTTGCAGAATACCATATCCTTTAACCCACTGAATAAATTTGCATCTCATGGAATACTGAAATGCATCTCTGTTGAGATCTCTTAGTGAGACCTTCCTCTCATGTATGGTCTTCCAAAACCAGTGAAGCTTTGGATCTGCAGCAATACCTCCAACATGCTCTAAGAATGATGAAGCCTCTTTGTCACAGCCACTATGTGACTGCGCTGTGATATACTTTTGCTTCAAATCATCACTTTGATCTAACCCTTGGCTATGCATATATCTTGAAATAATATGTGTTGAAATCTTATGTATACCTTGGATCAACTGATATGCAGGAACCTCTTGACAGAACACAAGAGTTCCTCCATCTGGATCAATGATGCCTCCAACTGCTGGTAAGAATGATGACCTCCTTTCTTCAAGTATACCAGCACTGGAATCTTTCTTCTCCTCCTCATGCATCTCTTGATTCATGCATGGGACCCCATATGTTAAGAACCCAAGTCTACCTTGCAAATATGCAAGTGCCTCTTCTCTAGATGCAAGCTCCTTAGCAGTAGATAGTTAAAATGGAGATCTCTTGCCCAAAGTGAAAAGATTGACATTCTCCTTTGTTTCCTTGGGAGATGTCTCTTTGTAGCTCTTATTTTTCCTCTTCTCCTCAAACTTCTTGATATTTTCTTCAATACTCTTCAATGCATGAAAAAAATCAATGAGATCTATTCTTCAATCATTCTCTTTGCCTTGTGATAACAGGAAGTGTATGGCTCTTCCTCCCCATCTTGAAACCCTTTAGGAGTTTCTTTGCATCTATTTTCTCCATTGCTATACCTCTCACCTTCTTCAAAGAAAGTGGGTATAGTGGATCTATGAGGAGATATAGGATTCTCTGGTCTTTTGCTTTGCTGATAGGAAGTGCTAGGGCTTCCTTCTTCTTCTTGAAATCTCATGCAGCTCTTACTGTAACTTTCTTCTTCTCGAAACCCTCTAGGAGTCTCGGTGCTTCTTCTTTCTCTCATCTAATTTACCTCTTGAAAGAGGCCCTTCTTAGATCTGAAAAATGATGAGAATAATATCATCTACTCCATCCAGTTGTTCTCTGCTTCTACTCTTTAATTCATTGATAGCTTGATCTCACAGGTTGTGCCAGAGATCATGCTTCGATACCACTGTAATATTCCAAATGGGGAAAAATAGGCTTAGTAGGGAATATCTTAAGATATTCCACTATGGAATAAAAACAATATGGAATCACACCAATGGATCTAAACCAGAGATAGACTAGTAGGGCATTTACTAGTTATATCACCTCTAAAGAGAGGGTGAAAACCAGAGACTTCCTAGCCCATTCCAGACTCTGTCTATAGAAGATTGGTGAAACACAACAAGTGTGGGAATGACACACTCCTCTTAGATTTTTCTGACCATAGAAACCTTATATCTATATATATAAATAATAGATCCAAAAGAGAAGCAAAAACCAAACAAGGGAGAAGCGGGAAATTCCACTCTCAGGAAAATATGCAATAGGCTCAAGGAGGACGATGTATAAGCAAGCCAGTGTAAAAATAACACAGAACCAGGCTGTTTTCCCTTATTTTAGGCTCTATGGGACTACCATGTAGAGTTTCAGCAAAAAAAATGGGTTTAGAGGGCTTAAACAGATCTCCCACAATCAACACTAGCTGAATATCAGCTAAAGGAGAGAGTTGAATTAATAGAGAAACCCTCGTTTAGGAATTGCGCAGTTTCTACTGGGAGTCACTGGAAATCAGTCATTAAAATCATATTATAGTATGGTAGAAATAAATCAGATCCATAATGAACTTCCCTTGTCGAAGCATTAGAATTACATGAAGCTAGAGCAATAATTCTTCATAAATTATAGCAGTAACACATGGAAAAGTTGCAGAAAGACTTGACAGTGTCCTATATGAGGAGCTTCAGCTGCTGTAGGTTAAAAATTAGATCTACAATTGATAAATGGTTGAAACATCAGATCCATACCAGATCTGGAAACTACTCATCCTTCTTGACAAGATCCCCTTGGGGTTTTATCAAAATAATGCATAACAAAGTGTAGATCTAGCTCTTAATACATAGAACTGTAGAAAACTTCAGAGATTTCTGAAGATGGCTTTCATTACATTAGATATCAGATTTGAACATGAATAAATCAGCAAGCTACTTTACAAATATTCAAGATGAGAGGCAAGCCTCAATCACCTAAGATCCATTACAATGAGAAATCTAGACAATAGTGAAACATGTACATGAAAATAATGCAGCTCATGGAAGGGACTGTGCAGTAGTTGGAATGAAATGATAAAATAGATAAAGATTAAAAATTTGAAATCAAAATAAGAGTGAGATCCTCTTCTGGGTGGTCATAAGGCACCCTCCCTGAGAGAAATCTCCTCTACACAACTAAATCTTGTAGATCTAGTTCCCCCACTTACTGCAGCTCACAAACAGCTGCAAAAAACTCAACAGGACCAGTGTTGCTATAGAGATGAAGCTTGGCCTTAATGCCAGATAGTGGAGAGATGCATCACAATCTCCTCCAAAGAGCTACTCCATGGAAGGAGAGAGGATTCCTAAACAGGAGATCATCTTCCCTTAGGCTCAACAGCCAAGAGACTCGAGTTGCTGCAACAACTTCTAAAATTCTTCAACAACCTTCGCTTGTTGCCTCTCCTTCTAGTTATAACATGAGGGCTTGCCAAAACCCTAAACCATCTTCTTCAACTTATCCTCTTTCACACTAGAGATCCTCTTCTAGAAGTACGTTGTGCTTGAAGGATAAGCTTCCCTCCAAACTGTGTTGTAGGTGGGGCCAAGATTGACCCATTCAAATGAATTTCCCCTTTTCACACTTAGGGGTGTTTAGTATAATAGCCCATATTTATCCCCTTTCACATTGGGCATGTATTTATTCTCAACTTAGGAGTTTATTAAACCTCCTTCCAATACTTTATTCATGAATAAAGCAAACTGAAAATATAATGTAATATTCCCATGAGCTGCAAAAATTGGGAATATTACACTTGTCTTTCTACAGTTATCCTTTCATTTTCAATTTGAGTGTCTTGAGTCTTTCTTCTTTTTGTTTTATTTTCAGGAGTGGTTTGTGAAGAAGTATATGTTTGTTCAGATTTAGAGTAGTTAAAAGTTGTTTTTGTAGTGGAAGCTTTTGGATCTGCTGATTTAGGATCAACATTGAGCTTTTTAGTATCTAAGGCTGATGTTTTATCAGAATTAGATGCTTTAGGAGCAGCAGATTTTTGTGAATATTTTGCAGCTTGAGCAACTTCATCAGTTATGTCCACAATCTTAGGGCTTGGTGAAATCTTTGGGCTAGAAACCTTTTGGGAAGAACTAGAGCTTTGCTTATTTACCCTAGGGAGAATTTGCAGGACTTTTGTTTTGGGAGCTTCTACTGTTTTCTTATTTAATGTTTGAGATGTTTTCTTAGTAGAAGACTCATTGTTTTTTTTTACTTCGTAGGTTATATTTACTGCGTACTTCGTTAATGGAAAATTCATAACCTTATTTGTAATTAAAGGATTCCCCTGAATCTAATTGGAGTTGTTAGAGTTCAAATAACTCTTGATCTTCGTGTGTGAGAAAGATAGTGTTATTATCACCTATTCCCATTAAATTTATGGTATCCTCATCATCATCATTGTTTTGAGAACTCTCAACATAGTTCTCATGAAAGGGAGGTCTTATTGTTTTATCTGGGGCTAAGTCTTTTGATTTTCCTAAATTTGTGTTTTTTCTAAAATTGGGATTTCTGGTTTGTTGTTGATTATCCCATTGAGGACTTATTTCTATGTTATCTAACCTATCCATCATCCTCTCTAAGGTTTTAGCTAACATATCTATTTTTGTGTCTAAATTATAGGCTTCTTATTTCATGGTCACTCTCCTCTCATTTCTTAATCTTGCTTTTTTAGCTAGAATGTTTAATTCTACACCTACAACATCTGTTTGCATTCTTTCCAAAGTTTCTGCATTTCTTTCTCTTAACTGATATGCCATGTCAGTGTCAAATCCATTTGGGAATTTGAGTAAGATAGAGTCAGGAGTGGGTTTTATGTTTGCAGTAATGGAATTGTAAACACTGTTATATCTAGTGCAGTAGTCTTGTACAAATTCATTGGGAGCTCTCTTCATTACATCAAATTCAGACAATATTTGTAGGGGGTTTTCCTTCTTTTCCCATTTATTTAAAAATAATCTATGGAAAATAGCTAAATCAACTATACTACCTGCATTAATACTTTTGAACCATTTCTTTACTTATCCTGTTAATATTTGTGCAAACAACCTCATTTATACATCTGATTCATCTATCTCATGGAGTTCAAAGTAATCTGTCATTTTTCTTATGTGTTGCTGTGTAGTAGCATCAACCTGTGGTATTTTACTTTTATAATCATGGGGCTTGTCATGAAGTTGTCCTAGAAGAAAAGGGGGAGCATACCTAGCAGCCATAGCTTGAATTCTATCTTGGCTAGGAGGTAAAGTAGAGGTACTTGGAGCTGAACTGGAAGTAGTTGCTGATGAAACTGGATTATAAGGTGTTGAACTAGAACTATCAATTGAAGAACTAAAGGCTAAAATTGAGGTAATGGGAAGTGAAACTAGAATATATATGGAACTACTAGGAAATGAAAATGATGTTCTTGAAAAAGCAGTGGTGAAGCTAGTCGATGAAGCGGATGTAGGGGATGAAGGAAATAAATTTATAGGCTGTAAGGGTAATCCAAGACTAAAAGGGTCTGTGGATTGAATGGTAGTAGAAACTATAGATGATGTAGTGGTTTCTAAATTAGGAATAGAAGGTTTAGATGTATAAGCTAACAATTGAGCTAATTCTATGGCTTCATCAATTTCTTTAAGAATAGTAGCGTTAATTTCTTCAAGTCTGTCTTGATTTTTAACTTTATTTGATTCAGATTTTGCTGTAATACTTTTCTGTTTTGATTCCAAAAAAGAAATAAAAATAGGGTCTAAAACAACAGTACTTAAATTAATTTCAGATTTGAACCTGAATAAAGAATGTTCAAATTCTAAAATCAAACTCTATATCCTGCAAACTTACTAATTCTTGGGGTAATGAATTGACTCTTATTAATGAAACTTTAGCATATAAATCTTCTCTATGTTTTTTCTTTTTGCCAATTCTGTCTGGGTTGCCCACTATAATAGCAGGTTTAGTGTCTGGATTAGGCCTGGTATAATAAACTTCCCTAGAAGCCAGAATTACAAATTTTTATACTCACAACTAGTTAAACAATCTTAAAGGAAAAAATATGATAAGAAATGATTTCCTCTAAGGTTTATTTAACAACTAAGGATAGGTTAGATCCCCAGTATGGTCTCCAGTATGTTATCACTCCAGTAATTCTCTAGTTGTGAGATTTTTGGTTTTTAGTTGAGAAAACTAGAGGTAACCACAAACCAACTTTTAAACTCTAGGATCTAGCCTTCCTAGGGTTTAGAGAGGGCTCTCTCTATAAGTTTTAACTTTGTTTTGTTTTATAAAATATTAGGGTAGTTATGATTATGCAATTGGTTTTGGTTTTGATTGGTTTGGTGGGAAAAATCACTTGAAGAGATGGATAGTGGGAAATCTATTTGTCCATTGGGCTAAGGAGTCAAAAGTCAAGTAGACAGAACTAGGATCAAGGCCAAAAAGTCAAATGTTTTCAGGGCAAGATAGATAACCCTTGGAGATCTTGGAAAGTTTTTTTGTGAGGTGATATGATCGGGATAAAGAGAAATGAAGGGTTCTTTGATACAGAAAAGGGAAGTAGTAGGTAGAGGTCAAACGAAAGAGGGAGCAATTAAGGGTTCCCTACTCTGGAAATCATAAGAAAACATATAAATGACAAACAGTAAAGACAGGGTGCTTTTAACAAATCCTGAAGTAATACTCCTGTTCATTCATTCAAATTTAGAACACATAATGGATTGCATGTAACAAATAAAGATAAATAATGACAAGTAGGAAATACTTCACTCCAAATAGCTCATCACATGAATGCTGAAATATGATGCTAGTTGATCTGATCCAGTTTGCTACTCGAAATTTGAAACACAAAAATCCTTCAAGTCCACAAAAATGACTATAGAAATATTTAGCAATTTACTCCACTATAATACTCCTAAAGATGAATTATTTATACATAATTGTTTATAAAATATCCTAGAATGCTTCTAGGAATTATCCAAGGGAAATAAAAATATATTTATAACAATAATAGAGACAATTGATCAACAAATCAGTAAGCTATCCTATCAATTCAAATAAAATAGAAACTGATTATGGATAAGATGCAGTTGGCTACCTTGGTGTCTTCCTTGCTGGATTTAGATATTTTAAGTTTGTTTTGAAATCTGATCTGCTTTATCTGATACTCTTTCACTGATTCTCTTTAAACCTCTGTAAAATATCTTTACTATTGTAAAAATCTGTTTGACTATAAATCAGCAAACTGTTTTCACCGTTATCTTTTTGCCTTCTTACCTTTCATAGTAAATCTATTAATGACTGCGAATCTTCCTCACTTGAAATTTTTATTTTCTTCAGCTTCCTGAAGTTTTCATCTGCTTCTGTGTACTTGGAAAAATTTGGTTTAATAACAAACAAGTGCCTTATCTCATGCTGCAAGTAAAATAAGTCTTCAAAAATCCTGAGTAAGACTTTTCCTATTGGAATGCCTTGTCCACCACCTGCTTTTTCAACTTTCTCCTTGGCATATTCTCTGATATTTTTATTATAATCCTCCTGAGGCATTAATTTGTCATTGATGACCAAAATATTAGGCAAACTTCTTTGCCTCAAATTCTCAAATTTGACCATAAACCTGGTTATGGTAATGTTCATGTTCTCACACTTTTCGTCTAACTGCTTCATTAGGTTATTTCTGGTTATTACCTTCTTTATATCAAGGATGGTTTCAGTTCTATCAGTGATTTCAAGTTCTTTCAAATCTTGCCTGTTCTTGCTGTTGAGAAACTTTATCAGTTCTAAAGCTTGTTCTAGTTTGTTATCCAATTCCTTTTTAGTCTTTTGGATCTCTTCTAATGCTACTTTGAGTAGGTCTCTTTGTTCAAAAATCACTTGAATGGAGGGCCATACATCATTTATGCCTTCTATGATATTGTTCCATAAATGATTTTTCACATAGGAAATCTGTTCCTTCAAGGTCAATTCTTTTTGTAATTTCTTCAATTCT
The DNA here is from genome assembly GCA_034641835.2 of Pinus albicaulis. Classification (NCBI taxonomy): domain Eukaryota; kingdom Viridiplantae; phylum Streptophyta; class Pinopsida; order Pinales; family Pinaceae; genus Pinus; species Pinus albicaulis. The sequence goes on from CM076571.1 coordinate 741,842,120, forward strand.
TCATTTAATTTGATGGCCTTTTTCTCATAAGTTTTTGCATTAATTTGAGCCAACTTCTTTTGATCTTCAATATTTTCAATCATCTGTTTCAAGTTGTTAATTTCACTTGTCTTAAGAGACATTTCTTCCATGGCCTTTACCAGTTTGCTGGCCTCATCTCTCGGTTGAACTATTGTTGTAGATGACTCTGTAGCTGATGTTGTGGATGATGTCTCTAGCGCTGCAGTAGCCAGTGGAACTTTAGGTGCCAACTCTTCAGCTAGAGTTGATGGAACAACTATAGTAACCATAGGGATGACTGTAGGTGCTTCATGTGTTTTTGGTGTTTCTTGGACAAGCTTGTCCATCTGAATCTCCATTTCTTTTATCTGTGCTGTAAGCTGAAATATTAAGTTCATCATATCATCTTTCTCATGTTTTCCTTCTATTATTTCCTTCGTTTGAGGGTGTTCACTTTGAGGATGTTTAATCTATTTTCTCAAAGCTGCAATATCCTCATTCTTTTTCTTTATTAATTGTTCTACTGCCTTGACATTTTCCAAGTCAAATCCAATATGTATGACCAATTCTTCCAAAGATTTGATTCTTAGGTCCTTAGCATACAAAGATGCTTTGTCTAATTTCATCTGATCTTTCATATTTGAGATGGTGTTTTGGAGTTTCTGAGCACTCATGAATTTAGTTGTAGCAATAGAGTACAACATTTCTGAAGTCTGTCTGTGGAATTCAATATGATCAAAAGCATGAATTTTTTATGTTTCGACTTCCAAATCAACCTTCTTATAATCTGCCACTGTCTTTGGGGATTTCACTGTAGGCTGCAATACTAACATGATTATTTTTTTTGTTTGAATAATCAAAGGCAGACATAAATCTGTTTTTCACACTTGGTGTTTGTTTCAGATATTGGGAGTAGATATTGTTTTTGATTTCTTCATTCTTTAACTTGATCTCTTTATAATTTTCTTTGATATCTAGATCTTTCTCATCTGTTGTTTGTGAAGATGAAGCTTCCATGCTCCGTTGCTTTTCTATTAACTGTGCACTTTCATTGTCAACTTGTTCTTCATTCTGATTCTCAATAACTAGCTTATTGATGATGACAGTGGCAACATATGTGTTGGTATCTATAAGATCTGTTTCTTCAACATCAATGGTTACTTTTTCTTTACCTACTGAATCTGTTTTGGGCCTTTTATTATATTTGATCTTGAACCTTGTTCCAGTGGTAGTTTCAACAACATAAATACCTTCTTCTTTTACTCTCTTAGTGGCTTTCTTTGTTTGATCAACAGTCTCTAAAATGTGACTAGTATCACTTTTCTTCACTGCATCTATTAAAGTATTTTCTATCCACTCAGTCTGATTGGCATATTTTTCTATCTCTGGTTTTGTTTCATGAATGAAGGGTGTTAACTTACATTTAACCCTCATTTTACTTAGAATCCCTTATGGATCAGAATTCCACGGAAAACTTTCTTCAACCTGCACTCCAATAGTTGTTTAGTTGCTTCTGCCTCTGCATCCCTATGATTGCAAATGAAAATTCCTACTTGATTCTTTAATTTGAATTGTGTTTTCTTCTTTGCTGCTAAAAAATTGATAGAATCAGAGTTTAATATTTTCCCGATATACTCCAAGGTAAAAACTCTCATTGATACATGTTTGGGCAGCTTATAGAGTAACAAATTGGATCTAAACACTAATCTTAGTATGTTTTTCATATAGGTACCAATCACCAGTCTTGGTTTGCTCTAACAACTATAAAATATTCTTCATCTCATCACTTATCCTTGGTTTCTTTGTATTTGTTAATATTTTGATCAATGGATGGATGAATGAATCTGAAAAATATGCATATGTGTTAGCTCAAGGGGTCCTGACCCAGGTTCGGAGGTTCAAGGTGTTAGCCCCCCTATAGTTTTTTGACAAGAAAATGGGGGCTAAAAATGTTGTTGAGCCTTCAAGGAATGCATTTCCCCTGAAAACACATCATCCTTGAAGCCTCCTTGTGCCTTTTGTCCTTTGTCAAAATTCCCTCTGCTGATTCCCATTATAAAGCCCCTCTGTTTGTGAAGAAATTCCCAAACGCCTCCTTTCCCCCTTTATTTCACCCTCACTTAGCCTCTTTTTTATTCCCCCTTGTCTCCCTCTCTATTTCCCTTTTTACACTCTTAATTCTCCTTAAAATCCCCTTTACATTTTTCCCCTACTCTTTATGGGTCATTTTCCCCTTTGCCCCCTATCGTTACCCTCCCTAGGCCTTGAAATTCATTTAAATGGGCTAAAACCCACTTTCCGACCTTGCAATAGGGCTTAGCCCCTTTACCGCAAGCCCCAACCACTTCCCCACATATTCCCAATGCCCAAAGACCAAGCGCGTATGCTTTAAGCGCCAATCGCATTGGAAGAATTGAAGCGGAACGTTTAAAATCCTTTGTAACACAGAAAAGTTCCGATGAGATTGGCTTTCCATGTTAAGTCCTCTGCTCTCTCCCCCACCGCCGATCCACCATATAGATCGAACGGCCCGCACATATTGCAAAACCTTTGCAATCGCAACACTTGTGTTTTATCCCCCGATTGGTCCATCACAAATACTTGCGATGCGATTGATCACAGCTTTCTCTGATCACAAGTCCCCTCCGATTGCTCCGATCGCCTGATCGCACCATCCCTCGATTGCATTCCCCGCCGTTGATCTGGACCCGAGATCAACGATCAGCGCTCAATCGCGCCCCGACCTCCGATCGCAATCGCAAGTCCTTCCCTTTGATCCCCGATCGCACTTCCCCTCCGATTGTTTTCCCCGCTGTTGATCTGGTTCCGAGATCAACGGTCAGCGCTCAATCGCAGCGGACCTTCGATTGATCGCAACCCTTCCCTCCGTCTCCCGATTCAATCCCGGCCATCCATCTCTCCGCTGATCCGACAGCCATCGCACTTCCCACCTAATCGCAATCGAAAGTTTTGATGTGTGCCACCCGTGCTCCCCCTCCAATTGTGATCCCCCGATCCACATCTCCACGATTGATTTTCCCTCCAGATCGAGCGGTCAAGATCTAATCGCCCTCCACCATGACCGGGTCCCACATCCACGGCTCCGTTCATTGTTTTTTCATTTTTTTCTATGTAATTTTCCTAAATGATAATCTTTGGGTTTTACACTATGCTGTCATTTCTCCGCCACTTTCATCGTTTCTCAAACTGTTCCGCCACCGTTCCTCTACCTCCGCAGCATTTCTCCACCACTGCCCGGGTTTGTAATAGATCTATTGTATTATGCAGATAACACAGAGGGGCCAATTCAGCGGACAAACGGTTAGCAGAGACAGATTTAAGGGATTTGAGCCTGAAATTGGAGATTTAAAGCGCTAATCTCGTGTTCAAAGGATTAAGGTTTAGCTTGAAGACTAACGAGCACACCAGCAAGTCATAAATGCGCTACCTAACAGCAAAACGTGTTTCCTCCAGAGTTACACCTACCTACAGCAGTCTCCATGCCGCCTCGAGCCCATAAGCAGTTAATTGTACTGACAGAGCTTCTTTAAAGACTGTTTGGTCAGCAGTTATGGAGGTATGGAGAGGCCCGCAGACTTTAAACTAGTTAACCAGATCTGGAAGGCAACGCAGTGTTCCAGACAGCTGAGAGGATTACAAGGAACATATCAGAGGTCAATTTTGACCTGAAAGAGGCTTCCAAATAGTCTACCGAGTACATACAGAGCTGCAGATTTCCATTAAGCAGTATGGGCGTGAACACGTCCGCCATACTGTACTAATGAGACCCATTTAATTGTTCATCTACTGTTGTTGTTCCTTCTCCTATATGAATTCCCGAGAACATAATGTAAAGGTTGTTGTTGGTTGTTAGCGATTGCTGTTAGAGGGATTCATTTTTCATTGTTAGAATAGTCTTGGGAGGGAGTAGCAGAGCAGCTGTATGTAATAGGCTGGGAGGAGAAATTTGGGACTGTATTAGCCATTGAGCTCAGTGTACATGGCTAGTTTTGCATCAATTAATCAAAGCACATTTCACAGGATCCTGGTCTATTACTATTGGTGATGTTTTCCTCATCCTGTTTATTACATTTCCATATTGTTTCATTACTCTTCTGGGCTTGCATCAGAATAATGGCATAGGATTCACCCTTGTTAGGTGCCCTATGTTTTCTCCTCTCCTTGCCTCAATGTTTTCCGCTAAACGTGTTATCTAAGAGTAGATTCAGTTAATTTAACCAGTGCAGCGATTCCATATGCTGCTGGCTGATGTATGAATTGTTGGATTTCCTGCTCGGATGTTTCTCGCTGGTGTCAAAGCATTGAAGGTTCAAAGTCCTTCTCTGATCTACAGACTCTAGCTTTGAAAACTTATCTCTATTTTCCTTGGAGCATGATAAAGCTGACCTGGACTTAAATGACCTCTAGTCCGATCTATAAGCTGCCCCTTTGCCCTTCTTTGAGAGCTGCCTTTGAGTATGTCCAAGCAGGCCTGGAGTTAAATGACCTCTAACCTGATCTATAGACAGAAATTGGGTTGTTTTCCTTCTTTCACTTTCTTCCCTTAATGTTCCATTCCATCATCTATATAAAAAGATCCTCTAGTATAGATGAGTTGCCCTTTGAAATCCTTGGCTAGTGGTTGCAAGTAATTCTCCTTTCATGACTCCATATCCTAATGGACAACACTTTCTTGACCTAGCCCCTTTGCTGAAACATCCTGATGCTTTGTTCCTTTTCTCCCATTGCTTTCCCAGTCTATGATCTCATGACTCAACCCAGCAACCAACCAACCAAATCATTTAAAACCCCCCTTTGTGCTTCATAACTAGCCTAACATATTTTTTGAGCTTCAAAGATATATCATTCTTTGTTTTATGGGAGAGATCCCTCTCCGGATCCAGGAGGGCTAGATCCTAGGGCCCCAAAGTGGTTTGATGTTGTCTTATCTTTTGGTATTTCCAAATCTGCCAAAACATAGGAACCCCAACACAAGGTTTGCCAACAAACCCCTATACTATTGGCCCTTTCAGCAATGACTTGCTTGCGCAGGCCAAAGTCTCACCCGAAGTAGTAAGGGTGGGTGCTGGAACCAGGTTTTTGCACCCTGGGAGAGGGTAGGTTAGTCAAGCAGAGCTACGTTCAACCTTATAGTGACCAGATCTTGTATCACAGAGCCCATATCTACAGATTCCCTTCACATCCACGAGTTCAACAACAATGATATTAAAAGTAATCAAAAGATCATGAACTCATATAACGATAACACAACTACTCTAGATATTCTTTCATGAAGTGAAACATAACAGATCCAGATTGCAGCATAAACAAGTAACACAAGTATGGTCACAGCTTAAATCAATAACACAACAACATATATTAATTAACCAAACATCATAGATTACTATCACAGTAATTCCAATAGAATCAGATACTCAGCAATACTTCAGCATTGATTAATCCTTTAGATCCATTTACAATACCACAAAACCCAACCTGCGCACACAGCATCAAGGTCTGCACACAATAGGATAGAGAATCTCTGTGCACACAGCAACAGGAGTCATTCCCCAACAACCCTAACCAGATTTATCATTTCCCACTTAGCATCAATCTCTTTTCATTCCTTGTCTATCTTACAACTCAAAAAGGTTCAATTACTTATACTATTTTAGCCTACGCATCCAATGGTCCGCAAACCGTGGTTTGAGGACTCTTGGTCTACCCTTTGTTGAGATTCGACAAGATGATGAGCTTAGTGAAAAGAGTCACCTTCACTAAGTGGGCCCGCAGGATATTTTTGGCGCAAAGTCTATTTTTAGACATGTCAATCATATTATATGAGTTGTAGGATGCTATTTGTGGATGGTTGGTCAAGATGGAAAAATAAATGGAATTCTATTTTTAGACATACTGGGAAGAATCTATTTTTATATTGCCAGTATAAAAATAGATATTTCTAATATTATTAGCTCTTAATAATATTTGGACTCTAAACATTATCTTATTCTCTTGGAGCACTTCAGTTAAGTGCACAAATGTGGCACAGTAGCTGACAGAAAGAATTACGCTATTCCTGAGGGTTTACTGGAGCTATTGCATGGAGGACTTTAGTTAGAACTCATGTGATAGAGTTTGGTGGAGTTGTAGAAGTAATTGGTGGAGTTATGTTCAGTTTAACTCAGTTAGACTCAGTTGAGCTAGTTGTATCTAGTCTAACTTATTGATACACTAGTGAGAGTGGTGTGAATTAATTAATAATTAATTCATTAAATAATAACTCATTAATCAACTGAAGAATACATCAGTTAACTACAGTGCATGGCAGTTTCAATGGAGACCAGTGGAGAGGTAGGTGAAAGAGCAAGTGTGACTATTAGTTGTGACTATAGTGATGCATTGATTGCATCCAACACTCAGTGTAGATGCCAATGAGAATTGCACAGTCAATCCTGGAGAAATTCGAGTTCATTCAGAGCCATTCTTTAGCAGTGATTTCACAGTAGAGGAAGGCTAGTAGGTGGCAAAGATCGGTGCATGGATTTGCTAGATCAGGCCTGATTAGTGTGTAGCGATTGTATTGTACTGAGAGCTTGATATGATTAGCTTTGTATGAGGATTGTTACATGATCTCTATGACATATATTATATACATATATTTGGGTTTTTCAGCTTTAGGCTTTCCCGTTAAAACAACTGTATTAATGTGTGTGAATTTTTATGGTTTCATGTGTGCATTGCAATTGATTTAATTTCTGCATGTGATAATCAATGGTGGAATAGATTCTGTATTGTGCATGAAGTTAAAATAGTGTGTGATCAGGAGAATCTTGGACATATAACACATAAGTTATATAATTTCTACATGGTATCAGAGTAGTTGATCATTGGAGAAGATTGTAATTATTGAAGCGGTTGATTTTTGTGCTGGTGGAATTCGAATTTTCCGCAGTGTTTTCTTGGTGTCGAAGTTGAGCATTCATTGAAATTTCTTTCAACATATTGCGATTGGAGTATGCCCTTGATGGCAACTCAAATTATATTGTATGGAAGGATAGGATGGAGGCAGTGTTGGAGGATAATGGGCTGAAGGAGTTCATAGATGTTGAGATTCCAAAGCCTAGTTCTACCAATGCTTCTGTGCTTGATGCATGGAAAAAGAAGATGGCAAAGTGTCGAAGGATTTTGTTGGAAGGTGTGAAGGATCACATTGTGTCCAACCTTCATGGTAAAGCCACTCCATTATTAATGTGGAAGGCTTTGATAGACTTGTTCCAAAGTAGAAGTGACCAAAGGAAGTTGGCACTTAAAGACAAACTTAGGAAAATAAAAATGGAGTAAGGTGACAACATACCCAAGAACCTCACAAAGTTTTTCCAGTGCAGGGATGAGCTGGGAAGTGTGGGGGTTACTGTTGATGAAAAATACTTGGTGAGCTTGGCTCTCCTTGGGCTTCCGAAGAGTTGGCATAGTTATGAAGACTCTGTCAATGGTCAGGAGAAACTGCTAGGATGGGATCGACTTTGGTCGGATCTTGTGCAGGAGGAGATAAGGCAAGGTACCAGAATGAAGATGAAGAAAATTTCAATTTGGCTACCAAAGCAAGGAAAGGGAAGGGAAAGAAAAATCCTTCTCAATCCAGTGTGAAAGGCAAGAATTAGGACTTATCCAAGGTGAACTGCTTTCACTGTCACTAGCATGGACATTACACCACTAATTGTCCATAGAAGAAGAAAAATAAGCAGGCTGTTGGATTTGCAGCTGGAGAGGCCTTAGCCTCATAGTTTGAGTTGGATTTTTCGCTGATCGCATGCTTGGTTTCAAGTGTGATGGGATCAATGTGGTTTCTTGACAGTGGTGTGCCTTTCCATATGACCGAAGACAAAGATTTTTTTAGTGATCTGGATGAGAAGGATCTTGGAGTGCACATCAAGATGGACGATGATGGTAGATACAGTGCGACTGGTATCGGGACCATTTCCTTTGAGAGGGAGTCTGGTAAACCTTTCATTGTAATGTTCCAAATTTTATGGAACATTAAATTTTGTTAAGGAGATGAATAAAATGGGTAGGGGACCCATTATTTGCATGGTTAGAGAATAAAAATCCTCTAAATATGAAAGGGGATCATATTAGAGATGGATTTCACACCTCCATGCATGAAAGGAGGTTTTTGAAAAGATGCTTGACCAAGGTTGACCAAGTCAAACTGCGTTGGCATGAGTTGGAAAGCATTATGTGGGACAACGTAGGAGAGAAGTTTCTAGAGAAGAGGAAACCATAATTTGAAATAGGGTCCATGGAGGGAAGGCTCATTGTATAAAAGAGGAGCAGGACAGCCATTGTGGACATCTTTGATCATTTTTACATCCAAGTCTTGGAGACTTGTTGCTGCCTTTTGCTGTTCAGCAGAGCTGCAGTGCCTTCGGGCACGAGGGAGTCCTGTTGAGGATTTCCTCTCATTATTGAGTAGCTCATGAAGGATTGCACTCCATTCCCCATATTCAGGCATTCAGGCCATAGCTTCAGTCATTTCCATTAGCACAGTTTCTGCAGCAGATATTGTGCAATGTAGCTGGGTGTTGCTGGGGAGGTTTCCATACACCATCCGAAGCTTGTTTTTCAGTGGAGAGATGTTCTATTCATTGGGAGATAAGAAAATGTGGTTCTAGAGCATATCCCATCATATTTGGCATCATTCCAACCACTTTCCATCAGAGGCAGTGCAATCCCTCTCTTAGATAGCGGTTTCCTTGGTGCATAATTGCTGTGAGGGATTAGCATATTTTGGAGGGGAAGTCTTGGGTGAAAGGTTCAGCCTTTCACTTCAGATTTTCATTGGAGAAAGGAACTTCATATATAGTAGCTATTTCAGCCTTCTCCATCCATTTATGGTTCTTGAGTTGCTGCTACCCACCAACTTCGACATTTCTGCAAAATGCCATTTTTGTATAGTTTTCAGCCAATCCTTTTAGAGGATTGTTGTTATGTATTTTCATGGGTTGAGATCTTCCTCACCCTTCTTATTTGAGCCTACATTGTCATATTTATGTATTTTCATTATTTATGCAGCAGTCCCTTATATGAACTACGCAGTCATGGTCTAGGGCTTTATATATGCAGCAATGTATTTCACATTTTCATGTACAGGTTTCTGGAGGCTTCTAGTGCCTTTCTTGAGTGATCATTTCCTCAAGGATTGTATTCTTATTTGCTGCTATGTCATAATATGATGGCCATTGATTTCTCCAACATTTTATGTGTTCATGAGTCATTGCTATTTCCATTTGATGTATTTGTTATTGTTGTAGCTGCAATATTGGGAGATTCCCAATCTTGTTGTATTTCCCTATTGGGGATATTGTCCCTTGATAATCACTCTATAGACAGAGTCCGCTAGTGGGCCAGGTAGCCTCTGGAGCTCATCCTTTGTTCAAAGGTGAAAAATCGAGTAAATGCCCCTGTAGTCTATCTTTGGAATAGATTTTCTTTGTCAATTGACAATGTTTCTGAAAAGGTAACATTACAGTGGTATCAGAGCATCGAACTGGCACAGCCCGTGAGTTCGATTTCAGAGGAGAATGATGAAGAAGATGAGACTGATATCATCTAATTTTTGATTAAAGAAGAGCCTCCCTAAGGAGGAGGAGAAGAAAAATGGGTGAAGAGGAAGCTCCATGCACTTCCTATTCTCTTGAAGACTAGCATGACAAATGCTTGGATTTCCAAATCTTAAGCAACTACCTGGTGACTATAAACCCCATTTTGTAGCATTCAGGGGAGCTACAGCGTTCCCACAGTCTATTCAGTAGATGGAGGAAAGAAGGCTCGGTGGAAAGGAAGAAATCAGAGGTAATGGGTTTCTATTGTCTACATTTGATGGGTTTACTTCAGCTAGAGCTTGGGAGAAGAAGCTGGAGGCATTTTTATTGCTACATCCAGTGGCAGAAAAATAAGCAGTGGAGATGGCAGCGCTGCACATGGAGGAGGAAACCTCTGTTTGGTGGTTCAAACCCTTGGTCCATTCAAGGGTGAGTTTTTTTGCAGTCTATGCTCAAAGACTGATCCAAACCTTTGATGGAGAAAGGACAAAGAAGCTCACACCACCATGGGAGGAGGATTGCACCAACGCTGCTACAGCTTTGGAGAAGTAGCCTTCTACATCTATGGATGAGGCAGCCATTTCATTAGAAGAAGAAGCCATTGTAGCCACACAAGAAGGTCCCAAGATCCACCAAGGTATGAGTAAAGTTCCACTTTCTATTTCAGCAAATAATCTTGAGGATGGTGGAATTTCATATGAAGAGGTCCAAGGATCAAATCACATGGCCACTTTAGGGCCTCATGTTTGCACTGTGCTGTGCAAAGGATTCAAGGAGGAGAAGAACCCTCATCCTCATACATCTTTGATTATTTTCATTCAGCCTTCAAGGTGGGAGTGAAAACTTTTGGAGGATAAAGAATACCATGACACCTCCATGGAGAATCATGAAACAATTTGTGAACCGGTGGAGGAGACAGCTGCTACATCATTGGAGTAACCGGCAACGCTGTTGAACATGGGTGGAGAGGAGACATCACCTCCATCACATTTGGATCCTCATAGATCCAACATAGTCATGGGAGAGAGGCCTTTCCTAAGAGTTCTCCAAGGAGCTGCATTTTAAAACTCTCATGAAATGCAAAGAGCAAGAATTGATGGTAGCTCTCATGCGAGGAGTACCAAAAGAATGGGAAAGATGGCAAGATACGTACATCATTGAGCAGAATAGAGTATGGATGCATGATGTTGATGTGATGCTCATATCATTCATTTTGTCTTCATCACATGGGTTGTATGATGGAAGTATGGGAGAGCAACAAAATAATTTGTTGTTTTGCTTGAGAGAACAAGGGCAGAATAGCTCTCATACTTTGCATGATGTTGCAGAAGGAGGAGATGGCATTATCTCCTTGGTCTTTGATGACAAAGAGGTAATTTCACCTTGGGAGGGGCTTCTTATGTATTGCAGCATTGTGAAGGATATATTTGACAAAGAGCATGTCAAAGAATGGAGCTTGATATTGATGAGAGCCTATGGGTATAGGCCAACAGCGTTGACTCTTTGGAGTAGTAATGAATGGATGAAGTGTGCCTAGCAGAAGTGTGGTGGATCCATAACCCACAAGTCCCAGGATCATTTCATATTATTTTCACTTGATAGACAAAAGGAGGTGAGATGGATGAGGTAGTGGAAGAAGTCATCTATGATACATTCTTCTTGACTTGGATTTCCAAGCATGAGAAGAAGGGTCTTCTTGCTGCAACTAGTTCACTCCACTTCATGGGAGCATGCCAAACAACTATGGAGGGTTCATTCATGGATCCATACATCATCTTACTCCTAGTATATGGTAAGAAATATGTTCTTACATTGGCTGATTTGTATACTCTTACCATTATTTTGCAGTGCATGGCTCGACAAGAGGGCAAGCTTTTTAGATTGCTCCATGGACAAAAATTGGGCCAACTTGTATGATGGAGGCAGCCATACTTTATATGGCCTTGAGAAAGTGTTTTATTTCATGTATGATCAGTGATATAGTCAACCATTTGCTATTTATCAGTAGCTATCATGACATACATAGCTATTCATGTAACACAAAACAACTTGCCATGAGATTTTCTAAAGCAACAGTTTGAGAAAAATGCGCTATCACTCTTGGGGAAACTATTGGTACACTCTTACAACACATGAAACCTTCAGAAATTTCCTCATTTTATTGCTGATCATGAATTACTTGCTGATATGGATCAGATTTGTATAAGAAGCATGATTATGAGAAAGGCACATGAGTTGGGTGTGTCCTTGAGTGAGAAAAACTCTCACATTTTTTGCAGTGCATGTTCTAAAGGGAACATGAAAGGAGGCATGGCTACAGCCACATATTTTCTTATTTGTGGGGAGAGCCATGGGCTTGGTGATGTTATCCATCCATTTTATGTATATGGGCAGGTGTTTGACCTTATGTTGCTGATTCACTCATCTATTTTACTGTTCAGTAGTAGATGTGATATTCTTGTACAATACTTGCCATGCTATTTTTTGCAGCTGCAGTGGGTGAGGTTGCATCATAACCCTATGAGACATTTTTTTTCTTGCTGCACATGGTATAAACTACAGCAAAAATTTCATGGGGACATTCTATGGTGATCTTTTCCTATTCCTCATAGATGACATGTCTTGGGCCAACTGATTTTTCATTGATAGAGGGGAGATTCTTGGGGGAATTACTCTTCATTTTGCCATTTGAGGGCAATACATTTGCAGCCCAGGATCAGCACACACTCCACACTTGTCATAAGTTGGGGAGAGGACAGCATGGGGGCAAGTTATAGTGCTTTCCATGATCAGATTTCAGCCCACCTTCATTTCTGGAGCTCAAGGTGGAGGGAGATTTTTCATGAGTTGTCTTGTTGGGAGGCAACTTATTTTTATGATTGTTGGCTTGGGAATGAGAGATTCCTATGGGGGATGATAAGTCCCATTTCATATCAGATCTCACGCCTCAATGAGGCCCTTAGATAGCTCGTTTTTCCTTCATGGATGGTTACTTCTACATGATAGTTTTTTGGGAATGTTCACCCAAAGGTTGGATTCCATATGTTGGAGGGACAGTTTTGAAGACTTGATTGCTGATATGGCATCCTTTTCTTGAGGAGATCATCACATAAGGATGCTACAGGAGAAAAGGGCAGAAAGAAACTCAGTTCATCCTTGCAATTTCTTGAGGGCAAGTAATATTTTGAGAGGGGAGGACTGTAATGTTCCAAATTTTATGGAACATTAAATTTTGTTAAGGAGATGAATAAAATGGGTAGGGGACCCATTATTTGCATGGTTAGAGAATAAAAATCCTCTAAATATGAAAGGGGATCATATTAGAGCTGGATTTCACACCTCCATGTGTGAAAGGAGGTTTTTGCAAACATGCTTGACCAAGATTGACCAAGTCAATCTGCGTTGGCATGAGTTGGAAAGCATTATGTGGGACAACATAGGAGGGAAGTTTCTAGAGAAGAGGAAACCCTAATTAGAAATAGGGTCCATGGAGGGAAGGCTAATTGTATAAAAGAGGAGCAAGGAAGCCATTGTGGACATATTTGATCATTTTTACATCCAAGTCTTGGAGACTTGTTGTTGCCTCTTGTTGTTCAGCAGAGCTGCAGTGCCTTCGAGCACGAGGGAGCTATGTTGAGGATTTCCTCTCCTTCTTGAGTAACTCATGAAGGATTGCACTCCATTCCCCATATTCAGGCATTCAGGCCATAGCTTCAATCATTTACATCAGCGCAGTTTCTGTAGCAGATATTGTGCAGTGTAGCTGGGTGTTGCTGGGGAGGTTTCCATACACCATCTAGAGCTTGTTTTTCAGTGGAGAGATGTTCTATTCATTGGGAGATCAGAAAATGTGGTTCTAGAGCATATCCTATCATATTTGACATCGAGCCAACCACTTTCCATCAGAGGCAGCGTGGTCCCTCTCTTAGACAGTTTTTTCCTTGGTGCATAATTGCTGTGAGGGATTAGAAGATTTTGGAGGGGAAGTCTTGGGTGAAAGGTTCAGTCTTTCACTTCAGATTTTCATTGGAGAAAGGCACTTCATCTACAGTAGCTATTTCAGCCTTCTCCATCCATTTCCAGCTCTTGAGTTGTTGCTTCCCAGCAACTTCGGCATTTCTGCGAAATGCCATTTTTGTATAGTTTTCAACCAATCCTTTTAGAGGATTGTTGTTATGTATTTTCAGGGGTTGAGATTTTGCTTCCCCCTTCTTATTTGAGCCTACATTATCATATCTATGTATTTTCATTATTTATGTAGCAGTCCCTTATATGAACTACGCAGTCATGGTCTAGGGCTTTATATATGAAGCAATGTATTTCACATTTTCATGTACAGGTTTCTTGAGGCTTCTGGTGCCTTTCTTCAGTGATCATTTCCTCAAGGATTTGTATTCTTATTTGCTGCTATGTCATAATATGATGGCCATTGAGTTCTCCAGCATTTTATGTGTTCATGAGTCACTGTTATTTCCATTTGATGTATTTGTTATTGCTGTAATTACAATATTGGGAGATTCCCAATCCTGTTGTATTTCCCTATTGGGGATATTGTCCCTTGAAAATCACTCTATAGACAGAGTCTGCTAGTGGGCCAGGTAGCCTCTGGAGCTCATCCTTTGTTCAAAGGTGACAAATCCAGTAAATTCCCCTGCGGTCTATCTCTGGAATAGATTTTCTTTGTCGATTGACAATGTTTCTGAAAAAAGGAACATTACATTCATATTGAAGGATGTCATGCATGTTCCAGGATTGAAGAAGAATCTGATCTCTAGGGCGATGTTGGAAGACAAGGGTTATGATGTTTTTTTTAGCGAGGGAAAAGCCTTCCTGCACAGTAAAACAACTGGTGAAACTCGAAGGATATGGATTCGAGTTAAGAATCTTTATCAGTTTTAGGTAGATGGCTACATAGCAATGGCAGGCAAAGCAGAAGGAGTGGTGAGCTAGGATGAGGGCGAATTTTTGCACAGGAGATTAGGCCATCTTCACCATGGCGCTTTAAAAATTATGCAGCATATTTCTACCAGGCTTCCCAAGGGTACACTTGTGCAGTCAGATCAGTGCAAGGGTTGTACTTTGGGAAAAATTTTGAAGACCACTTTTCATGAGAAGGATATTCGCGCCACGACGATCCTTGAGAGAATTCACACAAACGTGTGTGGACCTTTCTCAGTTGCTTCAACAGCAAATAATAGGTATTATGTGATATTTGTTGTTGACTTTTCTCATAAGTGCTGGATCTTCTTCATGCAGAAGAAGAGCGAGACATACTCAAAGTTCTGTTAGTTCAAGGCACTGGTCGAGAAAGAGTCGGGGAAGCAGGTGAAAGCTCTAAGGAGCGATAATGGTGGTGAATACATCTCTGGAAAATTCAAAGACTTTTGCAACGCAGAAGGAATTCGAAGAGAGCTCATAGCGCCTCATAACCCACAACAGAATGGGGTCATGGAGAGAAAGAATAGAATGATCGTGGTTGCTACACAGGCGATGTTGCATGATCAGGGCCTACCCATACACTTGTGGGCTGAAGCATGCAACACTGCAGTTTATGTGCAAAACTATTGTCCTCATAGAGTACTTGGCATGAGAAAACCCGAAGAGGCATTTTCTGGTAAGAAACCTGATATTTCTCATTTGAAGATTTTTGGTTCACCTGTTTACATTCCTATGATGAAGGATGCCAGGAAGAAATTGGAGCTGACCGCAGAGGTTGGGATATTTGTGGGGTACACAGAAACACCCCACAATTATCGTGTGTATTTTCCAGATAGTCAGATGAATTTCGTGGGACGCGATATCAAATTTCATGAGGAGAAAGCCATGAAGTTGTCGCTTGAGAGGGAGCTGCACTTGCATGTAGATGAGGAGCTACTAGTTCCTAAAGATGAGCCTCAGGATGTGGATCAGCCACAAGAGGAGGTTCATGGAGTGGAAGAAACCACTCATGCAGTGCCAAACATCAGAGGGCAGAAGCACACTATAGAAGCTGAGCAACTGAATCTTGATGCAGTGCAGAATGTAGGAGTTTGTACATCACAGCGCAGACAGAGACAATCACCTGACCGATTTAATGGATACATGGCTCTAATGAGCAAGTGTATCGTGACGGAACCATCCTCTTTTGAGGAAGTTGTGAAGGATCCCGCATGGGTAGATGCCATGGTGGAAGAGTATGATTCGATTGTCAAAAACAGTGCATGGGAGATTGTGCCAAGGCCAGAAGGGAAATCAGTGGTAGGTTCGAGATGGATCTACAAAGTGAAGCAAGCTGCTGACGGGAGCGTCAAGAAGTACAAGGCAAGATTTTTTTCTTGGGGCTTCTCACAGATCGAGGGGATCGACTATGAAGAAACATTTGCACTTGTTGCAAGGTACTCTTCCATATGGACCATCCTTGCTCTCTCAGCGCAGATGGGTTGGCACATTCGTCAGATGGATGTGAAGACTGTGTTCCTCAATGGAGTCATTGAGGAGGATGTGTACATTGAGCAGCCTGAAGGATTCGAAATCTTTAGCAGTGAGTCACAGGTGTGCAGGGTCAAAAGAGCACTGTATGGGCTGAAACAAGCACCTTGTGCTTGGTACACACAGATAGATAGTTATTTCACTGGACTTGGTTTCACCAAAAGTGAGGTGGATCTAAACCTATACCAGATTGTGGTGAGGGGTAACTTGTTGATCATTGTACTTTATGTAGATGATTTGATACTAACGGGTGATGAATTGTTGATACACTCATGCAAGGCAGATCTTGTAAAGGAGTTTGAGATTAAGGACTTGGGCCTCCTTCATTATTTCCTGGGATTGAAAATTTGGCAGCGGAAGGGTGTACTGTTTGTGTCTCAAGGCAAGTATGCCTGGGAGATACTGGAGAAGTTTCACATGCAAGGCTACAAGCCTATCGACACTCTTCTTCCTGGTGGTTGGAGGAAAGAGGATGCTACATCAGCAGAGGTAGTGGATGCCACTGTTTATCGACAGTTGGTTGGTTCTCTCATGTATTTTTTCAATACATGACCATACATATGCTATGTTGTTAACCAGCTTTCACAAGCTATGGTGAAGCCTACCAAGCTCTTTTGGAAGGCAGGCAAGCATGTCCTGAGGTATCTCAGGGGCACATCTGGATATGGATTGGAGCAGGGAGCCCAACAGACAGAAAGAGCACATTTGGAGGGATATTCAGTATCGGTTCCACAACAGTTTCTTGGTATAGCAAGAAACAAAAATCCGTGGCACTCAGTTCAGCAGAGGCCGAGTACATGGTAGCAAGTTTGGCTGCATGCGAGGCTATATGGATGAGGAAGACCCTGGTTGGTTTGTTCGGTTCTCTCTTAGATCCTACTGTGATATATTGTGATAATTAGAGTTGCATTAAACTCTCGGTTAATCCAGTATTTCATGATAGATCTAAACATATTGACATCCGGTATCATCATATCATAGATTGTGTGCAGCAGAAGATCATGTTGCTTTCTTACATTCCTACGGAGGATCAGGATGCAGATATTCTGACGAAGGCGCTCACCAAGAGCAAATTCGAATACCATAGAGACAGGATCGGGGTGGCAGATAATCCCTATCTTGTTGAGGAGGGAGTGTTGAGATTCAACAAGATGATGAGCAGTGGTCACCTTCACTAGAGGTGAATTACGGAGGCTATTTTAGGCATAAAGATCTATTTTAGACTATGTCTATTTTTAGACATGTCGATCATATTCTATGAGTTGCGGGATGCTATTTGTGGATGGTTGGTCAAGTTGGAAAAATAGATGGACTTCTATTTTTTAGAAATATTGAAATGAGAATCTATTTTTAGATGGAAGGTAAAAATAGATATGTCGAATATTATTAGCTCTTAATAATATTTGGACTCTAAACATTATCTTATTCTCTTGGAGCACTTCAGTTAAGTGCACAGATGTGGCACAATAGCTGACAGAAGGAATTATGTTATTCTTGAGGGTTTACTAGAGCTATTGCATGGAGGACTTCAGTTATAACTCATGTGATAGATTTTAGTGAAGTTGTAGAAGTAGTTGGTGGAGTTGTGTTCAGTTTAACTCAGCTAGACTCAGTTGAGCTAGTTGTATCTAGTCTAACTGATTGATACACTAGTGAGAGTGGTGTGAATTAATTAATAATTAATTCACTAAATAATAACTAATCAAGCCCGAAGAATAAGTAGTTAACTACGATTGCATGGCAGTTTCAATGGAGACCAGTGGAGAGGTAGGTGAAAGAGCAAGTGTGACTATCAGTTGTGACTATAGTGATGCATTGATTGCATCCAACACTCAGTGGAGATGCCAATGAGGATTGCGCAGTCAATCCTGGAGCAATTCAAGTTCATTCAGAGCCATTCTTTAGCAGGGATTGCATAGTAGAGGCAGGCTAGCAGGGGGAAAATATCGGTGCATGGATTTGCTAGATTAGGCCTGATTAGTGTGTAGTGATTGTATTGTACTGAGAGCTTGATATGATCAGATTTGTATGAGGATTGTTACATGATCTCTATGACATATATTATATACAGATATTTGCGGTTTTCAGCTTCAGGCTTTCCCGTTAAAACAACTGTGTTACTGCGTGTGAATTTTTATGGTTTCATGTGTGCATTGCAATTGATTTAATTTCTGCATGTGATGATCAATGGTGGAATAGATTATGTATTGTGCATGAAGTTAAAATAGTATGTGATCAAGAGAATCTTGGACATATAACACATAAGTTATATAATTTCTACACCCTTTGACCTATTACAATTCTTTAGGGGCTTTGACCCACCCCAAAACCCTTGCGCTAGGCTAAATATAATAAAAAATACACAAAATGGACTAGACTTGCAGCTTTGTAGGAGGTTTGGTTGGGATGACACCTGTTGGGAAAACATGTCTTTGGTTTTGAGGTACCTAAGGAACAAGCCTATGTTGGGGGAGGATGGGCAAGAGACATGGGTGTTTATTCCAAGCACAATAGGTACGTTGAGCGCACATGAGGAGCGAAAAGTGACAGTTGGAACAATAAAATCTGGTAAAAAGGAAAAGTTACCGTTGAGTGGAGCGGGTAGCTGGCAATTAATGGGGTGATTCCTTAAGATTTTTTACTATTTATTTGATGGTAAGTTCTAAGTGACATTTACCCTACCGTTGGATGACCATAGGCACTATAAAGTAGGAAGACTAGCTCAGACAAAGGTTCTGTATCACTTCCGTAATCCGTATGTATTTTCTCTATGCTGCACAGTTATCTGGGCTTATAGCATCCTATTAATGGTGAAGCAACCCACTCTCGCTGCCAATAGGCCCCTAGAATCGAAAGTCCCCTTTCTCTCTAGAATGACAGCTACTAGTCCCGCGAAAGCTTCGGTACCTACAGAGCCCGAACTTGAGAAAGTCATGATTGGGACAAGGGACAAAGAAATCTATAGGATAATTGTGCTTTGGCTCCTTGCATGGAGGAGTGGATTCATACCTAGAGAAAAGATCATCGAAGGGACCTGCGCAACAAGATTTACCCCCCTATCAACCTCGAAGAAACCACAGGGCTGAGTGAGAGGGACTCGGACGCTGCCACTGAAAAGGACTCAGAGCTACCACAGATCGCCGACAAGGATGCCAAGGCCAGTCCGCAGCTAGAAATGAGCGTGCAAGGGATGAATAACCAAGCTACAACCTCCCTCCGGGATAAAAAGCAGCCAAGCGAGCCTGAAAAAGGGCCTCGAAAAAAGCAGCACAGCCAATGCCAAGAATATGATGAGACCGTCACGCTAACTGACGGTGACCTTGAGAAGATCATGGACGCACTTACACTAGCTACAAAGGATAGATGGGTAGCCATAGAGGAAGGCAACTATGCTACAGACCAGCATAATTTAGAAACGAGCTCCCTTGGCAACCAGTAGTGCAGTGCTAGCTACGAAAGAAAGTCGTCTCTGCATTTTGCCTAGCACTGCCCTTGTAGGAACCCAACTCCAAGTAGATATAGGGATACAATTAGATCTGGCTAAGTTTCCCCACGAGGCATTACAGGGTCTCCACACCGCTGTGATCTGGGAGATCCACCATCGAGACCTAGAGGTACATCAATAGCTCGGTGTGGCCAACCGGACCATCACACAAAAAAACTAAGTTGCCCCACGAGGCATTACAGGGTCTCCACACCGCTGTGATCTGGGAGATCCACCATCGAGACCTAGAGGTACATCAATAGCTCGGTGTGGCCAACCGGACCATCACACAAAAAAACATAGAAATGTCCCTCGTTGTATCGCAGCAGGTGGAGCTTGAAACAGTGATCCACCAGCTCTGCACAAAGGTTCTGGACAGGATCCCGGCTGTAGCTATGCCTCGGGCCAAGGTAGAAAGTATGGTTGCATTAGTAAAAGCATCTAGGATAGAAATGAATATCGTTAAGGCACAGCTAGAGAAGTAAATTTGCGACTTATAGGCCACATTGTAGCCTACCACGCCACCAGAGGTATGAGCCCAGTGCACTGCACTGGTGACCGAAGCTACGAACACTATCATAGGGCAGATTTCTCAAGGCACCCAGTTGCTAGAGTCAGTCATGCAGCTCTGGACCATGGTCTAGTTCAATCCGGCCCTTCGAAAGATCAATCAGGACTTACAACAGAGGGAAGAAGCTTTCGTGCAGGTCGAGGCTACCTTGCCCACCCTGGTGCCTGCATAGTGTTTAGCACATTTGAGGACCAGCAGCACTCTCTGGGACGAGATTGAGAAACTCTGGTACAAGAAGCATGTCATAGAGGAACGATTGAAGCCATGGGCTACCACAACCCTCCAGCTCTCACAGGATGCAAATGGCGCAGTCATGCGACTAAACTAGACATTGGAAAGCATCACCGGGGCAACCGAAGGGACAACATCCCAAAAGCTTGTGGACCTTGCATAGAGTGCCACTGATTAGAGTCAAGAGGTGTTGCCTTCGCTGATCGCCACCATCACTACACTATGTGCATAGGTGGAGAGCCCATCACCATTGTGACTCAGGATGAGTCACAAGATTGTGTTTGGGGACTGTTGGAACAAGGTCTCTTGCAAGCTGCAAAACTGGTCCATTTTGTATAATTTTGATTATATTTAGTCTAACGTAGGGGTTTTCAGGTGGGTCAAAGCCCCTAATCCATTGTAAATGGGTCAAGGGTAGAGCACGAGTCCGCAAACCATGGTTTTTGGACCATTAGATGCGTAGGCTAAAATAATATAAATAGTTGAACCTTTTTGAGTTGTAAGACAGACAAGGAATGAAAAGATATTGATGCTAAGTGTGAACTGATAGATCTAGTTAAGGTTTTTGGGGAAGGACTCCTGCTATTATGTGCACGGAGATTCTCTATCCTGCTGTGTGCGGACCCTACTGCTGTGTGCATAGGTTGGGTTTTGGGGTATTGTAAGTAGATCTGAAGGATTAATGAATGTAGAATTATCTTTGAATATCTGAATCTATTGGAATTACTGTGATATGAATCTGTGATGTTTGGTTAATTAATATATGATATTTTGTTATTGATTTAGGCTGCGAACATACTTGTGTTACTTGTTTATGCTGTGATCTGGATCTGTTTTGTTTCACTTCATGCAATAATATCTGGAATAGCTACATTATCATTATATGAGTTCATGATCTGTTGATTACTGTGAATATCATTTCTGTTGCGCACGTGGATGTGAAGGGAATCTATAGATATAGGCTCTGTGATATAAGATCTGGTCACTATAAAGTTGAACACAGCCTTGCTTGACTTACCTACCCTCTCCCAAGGTGCGGGAACCTGGTTCCAGCACCCACCCATACTACTTCGGGTGAGACTTTGGCCTGTGCAAGCAGGTCACTACCGAAAGGGCAAGTAGTATAGGGGTTTGTTGGCAAACCTTGAACCTCCGAACTTGGGTCAGGACCCCTTGAGCCAAAAAATTAGATATAGGCTCTGTGATACAAGATCTGGTCACTATAAGGTTGACAAAGTATATGGCCAAGCAAGATCCCAAAGGGTACACAAAAGATAAACTTCTTGATATTTAGGGAAATCTAGTGCTTTCGATAATCATCCAGCATCATGCACAAGTTTGATACGTGCGCCTTCACTAGACCGAAGATGATCCAATCATCGAAATATACTTCTAGGAACTTGTGGATGAATTCCTTGAACACTGCAACCACGACTCGCAAGAAGATATCAGGAGCATTCTTGAGACCAAACAGCATCAGAGTATACTAGAAAGAGCCCCACTCTGTGGCGAACGTGGTTTTGCTACAGTCCTCAGGTGTGATTCTAATATGATGGTACCTTGAGAATCTATCCGTAAAGGAGTATGCTTCCTGTCCCCCCATGCTATCCAAAATTTCATCTGAGAATGGTGTAGGGAATGGGTCATGAACGTAGGCATCATTCAACTTGCGTAGGTCCATGTATATCCGAATCTCCCCTTTAGCCTTTTTCTCCTAAACCACCATTGGGTTGACCCAGTCTGACTGTTCGATAGGTTTGATGATACCTGCAACGATCATTTTATCAAGTTCTTCCTTGACTTTCTTCTTATACTTGGGGTTCAACCTATAGGGTCATTGTTTCATGGGCCGTGCATCCAGTTTGAGAGTGATATGCATGACCCTTGAGTCCCCCATCATCCCCTTTAGTTCCAAAAAATTCGTTGGGAATAAGTCCTGGTATTCGGTGAGTAACTCGACCACTTTTCTTACTGTATTTTCATCCCCATAGTCCCCAATCTTAGCCAACGTAGGTGCTCTAAGCTCTTCTGTCGCAATTTTGACTTCACGCAGCTTGAGAGGCTTAATGACATCCACCTCCTATAGCGAGGGTCTTGCAACAAGGTGCTCTCCTTATGACTTTGGGATAGAGACAGACCACGGGTCTTCTTCAAATTCTTCCCTTACCAAGCTGCGGCAGTTGACAATATCCTGCATCTGTGTTTCCCATGTCGGCACCCCAAATGCTTCAGCGGAGCTGGGTTCCTTAAACAAAAATGTATCTATTCCCTGCAAAGCTTCGTCAAGCACTTTTGACCCCCCTATGAGTCCAAATGTCCCTATGAATTCATCCCTCAGAGTTTCCCAGTGGCAGGTGCATTGATGTAGCTCCACATCCAGGTACCACGCAGTCGGGATTGCACCTAACGCATGAATGAACAAGTGAACCCATTCTTCCATAGCTCAATCACCCCATGCTTTTATCCAGTCCAGCAAGTGTTTACGCGGGACCCCTGGGCCAAGGAAAATCTAGACATGTACCTTTACCGGAGGCTCAAATCAGAGGAGAATCATGTCCCAATAGTCCTCCCAATCCTGGAATGCTCCTTTGTGCATCTCCCTCCATCTTGCAGGCGTTGCATGCATCGCTAGATTAAGGGCCCATATCCTTTGTTCTCTTGGAACCTCAGCTTCAAATGCTCGCAAAAATTCCTTAATGCTACTAGAACCATCAAAGTAGGGTAGGTCTCTTACCTCTGAGGAAATGCAGTGGAAGTCCCTTGTGACTCGAATACATCGTAGCCCAGAGACATCGTGCAATCGATTTTGCCAATTCTCCATCTCCCCATCAGTGTCGGAGAAGTATTCACTGTCCTTTTCCCAGCAGAGTACTCCACCCGCTGTGGGGTTGATCCAATATTTGTCCCGCGTAGTCAACTTATAAATGTGATTCACCTCCTCTTCATTGTGCACTAGCTTAGTGTATTGTTTTCCTTCTACAAGATCTAATGGTACTATCACCCTTGTACCATTATTCTCAAACACCATGCTTCTCTTTTTGAGGTTGATGAGACCACCCATATCTATGGCCCAGTCTAACCCTAAGAGTGAAGGGTAGGGGTCCGCATCTTCTACAATTTCAATTCCCTCAAAGTCAGCTCAAGCCTTTACTCCTGTGATATCCACAGTTATTTTAGACAACCTTCCTAGTGGGTTGATTTTCTGCTGATTTTCCATGTGCAGCTAAATAGTGGACCATTCTAACTTAGGCTCTCCCATTCATTGCCAAGTCTATTTAGGTAACATGTTCGCATCTAACCCTAGGTCCAAAATAACCCAAACCATTTCGTAGTCACCAATCTGCGCAGTCAACCACATTTATCTCCTGGTGCGTTTCTTATACTTGTATAGCTTGTGCACATCCTTGACCTCCGGGGGTAGATTGGGTCACGCTGCACAGCTATCTATTAATGCTTGAAGATTATCAACAACCTTTGGGTTGCCCAACAACTTCATACATGCCTACAAAAAGGGCTCGACCTCCTTATTTTCCTTAAGGTTCATAGGTGCCTAAGCATTAGCTACCTCCACCTCAGAAAATTCCTTGCGAGCTGCGACAAATGTTTCTTTTTCAGTTTTTAGGTCCAAACCTTCTTGTTTGATAACTGCTTGTTGGATCAGAGGTTCCATTGTAGCCTCCTCCTCAGGTCCCCTCGTGGCCAATCCACTGCGTGTCACAACATTCACACTTGGATCTTTGTCTCGCAGCTCAGCCTTAACTCTTTGCACATTCTACATAGGTGTCGGCTGCTTTTCCTACATCTTTACTATCAATATTGGACAATCTTCAATCGCATGGTCCAGTTGTCTGCAATATCGACAGGATTTCCTTGTAGGGTTTGGACAGTCCCATGCAAAGTGTCTTGCTTCTCCATAGTTATAATAGATTAGTTGACCTCGTCCTCGACCTGCACTTCCACCTCGCCCCCCTCCCCTACCCCTTGATGGGGAGCCACCTATGCCTGTGGGGGTTCTTGGCGATGCAGGGTCTGATTGTACTCTATATAAGTCTCCTCGATCAATCATCAAATCATATGTATGATAGTTCTGTTCATCATGTCCCACCGATCTGCAAAACCTGCACCATTGTTTCTTTACCTCTAGAACATACGCAGCAAGGTAGGGACAGTGGTTGGTATCATGCAGCCCCGCAACATGATAATCATCGTACCATAGTGCTGGCCCACTGGGTCCCGCAGCTCCCCTAGGGTTCAATGGGCTAGGTCTCCCAGCCTACATATATTCTACTAATAGAGGGTAGTTATCCTTGGTATGACCATTCACCCAATATCGTATGCACCATCTTTCGGGGCTAGCCTCTGCCCCTCATTCCTTCCACAGATTTTGGATCTCTATGTGCATCACTTCCAGCTATCCCTGGATTTGTTGGACACCTAGTTGAGTCTCGTCTCGAGGCACAGCTTCTAACTTCATGGCACCCTCCAAGGCTTTCTCCTGTGATTCGAAAGTTTGGTGCCCCATAGGTATGCACAGGTGAGGTAGCAACATAGCGATGAACCATTTTGTGTGATGTCTGTCATCATATTGGAATCTCTCTTCTCTAATCACCTTCTTCAGTCACTAATCGACCTCCCAAATAGATTTAGAAGGCCCTTGCTTGAAATCCTTTAGATCAACCATGATTTGAGAGTAGGACTTAGGTTTCTTGAACTGCTGTTGCAGGGTGTTCTTAATATCTTCAATGGTTGCATTTGCGTTTTGACCTATGTATCCCATGTACCAGTCCAAAGCTCTTCCTTTGAAGGCAAGGGACAGTTGTGCCCTTTTCACCGCATCACTAGCTATGTTTTGTGCAATCCATACCAATCCCGCGACAAACCAGAACTGATCCATGTCTTCATCTCCCACACCCTTAAAGGTCGGCAACTTCATCTACACAGCCATGTCATCTTCCAGTGGTGGTAGAGGTGTAGGTGAATTCCTACCCCTAGGCTGGTTTGAAAGTAGTGTGGCTGGAGGACTCTATGCAGCTGCTTCTCTTACTGGACTGTAGACAAATCTATCTCCTTCTAGGTTGGTTCTGTAGTATTTTCCACTTCGCATTGTGCTCCTGTCCGGATCAGATGTCATTCACTCAGAATGGCTACACAGAATACTCTTTTCGCACAATAATATCTTGATCGGAAATGGTAAGGTCTTCAGAAAATTACCTCGGAACCCCTTGAAGAATCTTCGCTCTGCTTCAAAGTAGGATAAAACTGATCGATGGAAAATTCTGTCACAAATCCTCCTAACACACTGTCTACCTAATGGTCCACCATGCGAGTGATGGTGTTATTAGCCTTTTCTAACTGCTGGATTAGTTCGGGGGTCTACTCCATGACCCGCTTGTCCTTCCAACACTTTTGAAACTATACCAACCTTGCGAGCCACTCCTGGAGCTCGATCACAATCATTAAAAATAATATCTCGTAGATCTCCATGAAAATGTACTTATTCTTCCACTCTTTGGTGGTTAACCTCTCACTGCGGTTTTCTTTTACAAAAAATTCTTGAACTTGTTTTTCAAGCCATTCATCAATTTCCTTTCTTTCAGGCTTCCAATACGGCCTTGGCATTACCCAATCCCTCTCTCAAAATGCTCCCGGTCCTAGAAACAGAACCATTTGTTCGCTCAAGGGGTCCTGACTCAGGTTCGTAGGTTCAAGGTTTGCCAACAAACCCCTATACTATTGGCCCTTTCGGCAGTGACCTGCTTGTGCAATCCAAAGTCTCACCCGAAGTAGTATGGGTGGGTGCTGGAACCAAGTTTCCGCACCCTAGGAGAGGGTAGGTAAGTCAAGCAGAGCTATGTTCAACCTTATAGTGACCAAATCTTGTATCACAGAGCTTATATCTACATATTCCCTTCGCATCCACGAGTGCAAAAACAATGATATTCACAGTAATCAATAGATCATGAACTCATATAACGATAACGCAACTACTCCAGATATTCTTGCATGAAGTGAAACAGAACATATCCAGATCACAAAATATACAAGTAACACAAGTATGTTCGTAGCTTAAATCAATAACACAGCAGCATATATTAATTAACCAAACATCACAGATTCATATCATAGTAATTATAATGGATTCAGATACTCTACAATACTTTTGCATTCATTAATCCTTCAGATTTACTTACAATACCCCAAAACCCAACCTGTGCACACAGCAGCAGGGTCCGTACATAGCAGGACAGAGAATCTCCACGCACACAGCAGTAGGAGTCCTTCCCCAACAACCCTAACAAAATCGATCAGTTCACACTTAGCATCAATCTCTTTTCATTCCTTGTCTATCTTACAACTCAAAAAGGTTCAACTACTTATACTAGTTTAGCCTATGCATCCAATGGTCTGCAAACCATGGTTTACAGACTCTTGGTCTACCCTTTGACCCATTACAATGCTTTAGGGGCTTTGATCCACCCTAAAACCCCTGCGCTAGGCTAAATATTATAAAAAATACACAAAATGGACCACACTGGCAGCTTTGTAGGAGACCCTGTTCCAACAATATGTGAACTCTGTGGACTCTTTCCTAATTAAAGAGGTCAAGAAAATTACTAAAAGAGGATTTCCCTCTACATCAAACTTTTGAAGAGCAAATGGAAATTTATCTGCTTGAAAATATAAGAACATGTGGAGGAGGAAAGAAGTGTATCTGAACACTCCTTCAATTGGCAATTTAACCAATTGGTCATGGATATTGTCTACAATATATTTAGCATAATAAAAAATAACAGATGGAGGTTGTCCTTGGGTAAATGCAGATAAGAAACCTAAAATGGATTCATCTGTGTATTCATCAGTGAAATCCCCTATAATTAATGAAAGCATGGAAATTACATGCCTTGAACACTCTCGAAATTTGTAAGTGGAATATGGAGGATTAATTTGAGGAATTTCTACATGTAAAGGCATAAATGTTTGGAAGATTAGTAATCTTTTGGGAAAATCTAGGCCAATATATAGCTTGGTAAGTACCTCTTGTTGGTAATATGTTTCTTGTATCATATCACATTGAATTTCTTGTACTTGATGGCAACCAATAAGGCAAATAGACAGGGAACAGAGGCAGCAAAGTTGCAGAGACAAGCAGTGAATTGAAGCAAAGTTATTCAGAAGAACAGAGGAAGTATCGGTCACGAAGCAGAGACAATCAGATCAGAGTAGGAAGAAGGGAAGTCGAGGCGTAAAAGAGGAGATATGTTGGAAAATTGCCTGTTCGGATTCTTAGGGTTAGTGTATGATCTAGAACAATGAAACATGATATGGCAACTGTACATTGGTGCTTGTGGAACCAGAATGGATCATGAAGAGGCGGAACCACGAATCAAGAACGAATTTAAGGTCGCAAAGGGAATCTGGTGTGAATTTCTTGTGTTATATATTATGGATGTGATCCCTGTTACGAAGATTGCATCGAACTAATGTCAAGCCTCAATAAACAAAATGATGGGTTAATCTGTTGATGAAGAGTGCAAGTGATGTCACAGTAAATAAGGAATGAAGCCCCTGCAGTGTTAATCGATTAGTTCACCGCATTATCTAATGGAAGTCTTCATGAAGAAATGTAATACAAATAAGTCAATTTACAGTAATCGGGTAGGGGGAGTGGAACCCTGAGTGAAGAAGGCGAAACCTTGTGAGAGGAATAGTAACGACGGTTTCCATTTTTTATCGCATCGCTCTCGACAAGCAAGCAGTATTCAAGAGGTTGGGAGCGATTCCATAGAACGAACGACACGCATCCCTGTAAAACCGCCATCACTGCATTAAAGATTGACCATTGCATGTTAACGTTCGACCCAGGATGCCCAGCGATATTGATGTGCACCATTGATCTAAAAGGGTGCCATCGAATGGTGGTCTCATGAGAAAGAAGCGCGAAGGTTAACCAAAGTACGGCACCCATCGTGCAACTATTGAATGTTAACCCTTGTGCATTTTAGCCGTGCGATATCCGTTGTATTGTCAAAGTTGATACATCACCGTTGGATGTGAAGAAATGTCAGCAGTGGGGCCCATTCATTCAAATGCGTTGATCATGGTTAAGATTTACAGATTTATTAACCATTGGGGTAATAATTTTAAGGTTCGAACACATTGTTATGAGGTGTGGAGGAAGCCCATAAAATAAAATAATAATTGACGGGTTTATTTAAATATCAAAGGTCTGGGGTTACTTAATGGCTGTCTATTATATCTGTTGGCATGATTTTTAATATTTGGGCTCAGGGTCAAAGGTTTATTGTAAAGTTAATTTGTTTGAAATCATTGGATATTTTTATAAATTCCGAAGGGTTAAATTCGAGAAGTTGTAAATATATTTATTTATCAATTTCTTTAAAATTGATAAATAAATTAAAAGGAATTCAAAAAACTCCATGGGCTAAACTAAAAGGAATACCATTAGCGGTTGTGTGGTTTGACTCCTGGTATTGAGAAAGGAGAAAACTATATAAAGAGAAGGAAATTATGGTTCAGTGAGCCTGCGTGGAAGAATTGAAAAGGAATAAATCTCTTTATCTGCATGATCGAACTCTATGGTCTGATAACGTTAAATCTATAATGCACCTATGGAGTTGATCGAGGAAATGGAAAAGCTCTAGGAAGATCAGCAAAGAAGTAATGAAGATCTGATGCAAGTCTGATGAAGAAATTGAAGAAAGTTGATGAATCTAAGGGATGAAGCCTTCTGAATGAAAGTGGAAGTATCCTGCCAGTAGAAGCTGGTGTTAAAATCAAGGGGTTGGAGCTCCCTTCCAGTAGTAGCTGGAGAACGAGAGAAGTTTATAGCCTTCTACAGGTGGGTGCCTGCGTGTTGGTATGAGTCTGCGCCAGTACAAAATTGTAAGATGTTTTCTTTATAATAAATATTGAAGACTGAGATGACAACAGCAGTGGTTTTCACCCGAATTGGGTTTCCACCTTAAATACTGGTGTTTATGTGTGATGGTTTATTGTGTTATTACTGCACATGCTTACTGCTCACTAAGAATCTGATGAATGAATGCTACAATGATATAAGTAAAGAATTAAACAATCTCTCTACATATGCAAGCTTTCTTAAGGATATCCTCATTTTCATGTGAAAGGGTTCAATAAAGTAACGTATGGGTTTAAAAGAAACAAAAAGGAAAAATTATTCAGTCAGCCCTAAATACTGATTCACCCCTCCCCCCTCTCAGTATTTTTCCAACAATTGGTATCAGAGCAGGTCCTTCTAAAAAATCTTAGCCGCTAGAAGGAAGATCAATCAAGATGGAACAACATCTATCAGGCCTCCGCTCTTCAACGGAAAAAATTTAATCTTCTGGAAAACAAGAATGAGATCTTATCTTCAGTCTCTGGGAGTAGATGTATGGGCTATTGTTGAACAAGGATATCAATATCCAATCGCAGTACCAACAGATCCAATGGAGAAAAAGGATTACGAAACAAATGCAAAAGCGGTCAATGCTCTATTGGGAAGTCTAACTGAATCAGAATTTGTCAAAGTCATGCAGCTGAATACAGAAAAGGCAATATGGGACAAAATCATTCTAAGTTATGAAGGTGATGCAAAGGTAAAAAGTGCTAAACTCCAAACTCTCAGAATTCAATATGAGAATCTAAAAATGCATAATGAGGAGAGTATTGCCAATTTCTTTTTATGTCTTGATGATATTGTAAATCGTATGAGAAATATGGGAGAAACAATAACTGAATCTACTTTGGTTGAGAAAGTTTTAAGATCACTAACAACAAAATTTGAGTCAAAAGTTTATGCTCTTGAAGAAAAACAGGATCTTCAAAATCTTATTGTGGTGCAACTTCATGGCATACTAACTGCATATGAAATGAGAAGAGGAGGACCATCCAAAGTCAAAGAAGCTGTCTTTAGAGCTTCTACAAAAGGGAAAGAAGTACAAGAAACAGAAGGATCAGGGTATATCTCAGAAGAAGATGAGATAAATTTTGTGAAGAAACTTCAACTTGGTACAGTACGGTTCAGAGGTAAGCTTCCCTGCAAATGTTTTTTTTTTGGAAGATTTGGTCATTATGCTGCTAAGTGTCCTCACAAAGAAACACATGAAAAAGGAAAGGAAGTAGCAAGAAGAAATAAGAATCGGTTTAGCACTAGAAAAAGTTACTATACCCATGAAGACAGTGATGGATTATCTGATAGTGAGGAAGAATGTGAACAAGATCTTAGACTTCTCATGGCATTTGAAAAGGAATCTAAAGAAGAAAAGGATACTTTTATGGATGCTTTAGAGGATAATGATTTTCTTGATGAAATCAATTAACTCAAAATATGCTTAGAAGAAAGTAAAATAACCATAGAAACTCTAAAAAGTCAGCTTGAAGAAAAGGAGAAGCACAATGAGAAATTAGAATGTGAAGCAGTAACTCTAAGAAAAGAAATTGAGAAAGTGAAGACTTTGAATCTTAGATTTGCTAAAGGATCTGAAACCTTGGATGAAATTATCAAGGTACAACGTTCTCCGTTTATAAAGACAGGTCTTGGATATATCAGAGAATCTTCTCAGACTTTAGCACCAAATTATCTAAAAGCAGCTACAACCAGTATACAACATTCTACCACTCAGCAAGGGAATAAAGATTCTTCACAGGTAAAGCATGACTATCTCAATTCAAATACCTTTCTAAGAAACATCAACCAACAGGTAAACTCAAGCAGAAGATTTTCTGATCGCAGAAATTACTTCTTCAATGGACAATGTTTCTCATGTCACAATTTTGGTCATAAAGTTGTTCAATGTGTTGCATATAAAACCATCATGACAAGAGAAGCAAGAAAGAAAATGATTGATATTGGAACAAAGAATAACACCTATAACAACTTTTCTCCTCTTCAAAATGAAGTTGAATGTACTTATTGCTATAACTTTGGCCATGAAGAATCTGAATGCAGGAGCAAAATCCAGCCAAAAGAGCAATTTCCTTCAAGCTCCAAAGTGTGGAAAAAGAAGGAATTACAAGTTGAAAATTGTGGCATAGCTTTATTTGCAGAAGGTGAAGAAAATCAATGGTACATTGATAGTGGATGCTCTAAACACATGACAGGTGACAAAAACAAACTTCTTGCATACAGTGCTCTAGAAAAGGAGAAAAATGTTACATTTGGAAATGATACTCCTGCTGGTATTAAGGGAAAAGGGTATGTTTTCTTAAAAGAAAAGGTGAAAGCTAATAATGTCATGTACGTAGATGGATTAAAGCATATTCTGTTAAGTGTAAGTCAAATGTGTGATCAAGGAACTGAAGTTGTCTTTAGTTCAAAAGAATGTGTGGTTCGTGATCTTGATATAGGTAAGACAATCATAAAAGGAAACAGAACTCCAAGTAACATATATGTATTGAAGAACTGCAAAGAACAATGTTACTTGAGTAAATCCTCAGAAAACTGGCTATGGCATAGAAGGTTTGGGCATCTGAACTTCTCTCAAATTAATAAATCAAGCAGACTTAAGGTTGTTCGTGATCTTCCCAATATTACTCTACCTGAAAGTATCATATGCAAATCTTGCCAATTCGGTAAGCAGACTAGAGTACAATTTAATGCCAAGGAAGGATCATCAAGTAAGCCTCTTGAACTCGTTCATACTGACATATGTGGACCTGTGAGGAAAAATTCACCACGTGGTGAACAATATTATATTTTATTTATTGATGATTTTTCAAGAATGTGCTGGATTGGGTTACTTAAACACAAAGATGAAGCATTTGA
The DNA here is from genome assembly GCA_034641835.2 of Pinus albicaulis. Classification (NCBI taxonomy): domain Eukaryota; kingdom Viridiplantae; phylum Streptophyta; class Pinopsida; order Pinales; family Pinaceae; genus Pinus; species Pinus albicaulis. The sequence continues at coordinate 741,874,264 of CM076571.1, forward strand.
GAAATTTCAGATCTTCAAAGCACTAGTTGAAAATGAATTAGATCTAAAAATCAAGTGTCTTAGATCTGATCGAGGAGGAGAATACACATCAGATGAATTCCTTGAATTTTGTGAACAACATGGCATAAAAAGATAATTTTCTGTAGCTGGAACTCCACAACAAAATTGCGTAGCAAAAAGAATGAATAGAACAGTTCAACAAATGGCTAGAGCTATGCTGGATGATTCTGGAACACCTGACACATTTTGGGGAGAAGCAGCACATACAGTGGTAAATATTCTTAACAAGGCACATGTCCGTGTAAATAGTGATAAAACTCCATATGAACTATGGTATGGTAATCCTCCAACTGTAAAGCATTTTAGATTTTTTGGAAGCAAATTCTTTATCAAAAATAATGATGAAAAACTTGGCAAGTTTGAACCTAGAGCAGATGAACGAATACTTCTTGGTTACTCCTCTAGGAGTAGGGCATATAAATGTTACAATAAAAGACTTCAGAAGATTGTTGAATGTATTGATGTTGTTATTTATGAGTCTCCTGTAGCTCCAAAAGAAGAAAAACAGACAACAGATGAAGAAGATGATGACATATATCCTTCTACATCAAATAGGAATGATATAGACAGTGAACCCAATGAAGAACCCGAAGATGATTTATCTGAAAAGGCTCCATCCAGATATGTTCAAAAGAATCATCCAGAATCTCAAATTTTGGGAGAAAAGGGATCAGGTGTACAAACAAGAAGGACTCTTGTAGGATCTTCTAGCTATCTGGCATTTCTATCCACTATTGAACCACACAATGTCAATCAAGCTAGCAAAGATGAATTTTGGATTCAAGCCATGAATGAAGAGCTTGATCAAATTGAGAAGAATCACACTTGGGAATTAGTACCAAGACCTCATGACAAAAATGTCATTGGAACTAAATGGATATTCAAAAACAAGTTAAATGAGAATGGGGATGTTATAAGAAATAAAGCTAGACTTGTTTGCAAGGGGTATGCTCAACAAGAAGGTATAGACTTTGAAGAAACTTTTTCTCTTGTAGCTAGACTTGAATCCATAAGAATGTTTCTTGCTTTTTCAAGCTTCCAACAAATCAAAGTTTATCAAATGGATGTTAAATCTGCTTTTCTCAATGGTGATCTAGAAGAAGAAGTTTATATAGAACAACCAGAAGGATTCATTTTAGGAAATGATGAAAAACTTGTTTGTAGACTTAAAAAGGCTCTATATGGTCTCAAACAAGCTCCAAGGGCATGGTACTATCGTCTTGACAAATATCTTCATCAACAAGGATTTTCAAAAGGGTCTGCTGATAGCAACTTATACACAAAAACTGAAAATGACAAACTATTAATTGTGGTTGTATATGTTGATGATATCATTTTTGGAAGTAATGAAGAGTCTATGAGTCAAAAATTTGCTTCTGATATGCAGCAAGAGTTTGAAATGTCTTTACTTGGGGAACTAACATTATTTCTTGGCTTACAAGTGCAACAAGCAACAGATGGCATATTCTTATCACAAACAAAATATCTTAAGCAAATCATGAAGAAGTATGGCATGGAAGAGTGCAAACCTGTAAGTACACCAATGATAACCGGATGTAATCTCAGTTCTCATGATGATTCTCCCACAGTAAATCAACCAGAATACAAATCTATGATAGGAAGTCTACTTTATCTCACTGGGACTAGACCAGACATTGTGCATGCTGTTGGGATTGTTGGACGATTCCAAGCTGATCCAAAAGAGTCTCACCTTCAGGCTGTCAAAAGAATATTCAAATATCTACAAGGAACTCAAGACTTTGGACTATGGTATCCAAAGAATGTTGATCTCACTCTTCATGCTTACACTGATGCAGATTGGGCTGGCAATGTTGATGATTAGAAAAGCACTAGTGGTGGTGCATTCTACATGGGGCCTCGGTTAGTATCTTGGTTCAGCAAGAAGAAAAGCTCTATTGCTTTATCTACAGCAGAAGAAAAATATGTGGCTGCTGCATCATGTTGCACTCAACTTCTTTGGATGATGCAAACCTTACAAGACTTTTAAATCAAATGTTCACCTCCTATCTCCATTATGTGTGATAATACAAGTGCAATCAGTATCTCAAAGAATCCTATTATGGATTCCAAGACCAAGCACATTCCCATCAAATATCACTTCTTACGTGAACAAGTGCTTGAACAAAAGGTGAAGTTGGAATATGTGCCCTCTAAAGAACAAGTTGTTGATATATTTACCAAACCACTACCGAGGGAAGCGTTCGAATATCTCAGATAGAAGCTGGGAGTAGTCTCTGCCATGCAGAAGATTAGATCTACTTAAATACTGAAGATTAAATTGGTGTTGAGGTGTTGTTGGGTATCTCTGGATGCACAGGTTAAGGGGGAGCATTGGTCATATGAAAAGGATGCATTGTTGGCATTTATAAGTTATTTTTGTTATATTATATTTGAGGATGCAACATGATCTCAGGGGGAGCATAATTTTTGTCGGTATAAAGGCTTTTGATCTACCCTTTTCCCTTGATGTCAAAGGGGGAGAATGCGGTCACTCAATGTATTTCTGGTCATGGTTGCCATCAAGTCCAAAGGGGGAGATTGCTGGAAATATGTTTCTTGTATCATATCACATTGAATTGCTTATACTTGATGGCAACCAATAAGGCAAATAGACAGGGAACAGAGGCAGCAAAGTTGCAGAGACAAGCAGTGAATTGAAGCAGAGTTATTCAGAAGAACAGAGGAAGTATCGGTCAAGGAGCAGAGATAAGAAGATCAGAGTAGGAAGAAGGGAAGTTGAGGCGTAAAAGAGGAGATATGTTGGAAAATTGCCTATTTGGATTCTTAGGGTTAGTGTATGATCTGGAACAATGAAACATGATATGGCAACTGTACATTGGTGCTTGTGGAACCAGAATGGAGCATGAAGAGGCAGAACCACGAATCAAGAACGAATTTAAGGTTGCAAAGGGAATCTGGTGTGAATTTATTGTGTTATATATTATGGATGTGATCCCTGTTACGAAGATTGCATCGAACTGATGTCAAGCCTCAATAAAAAAAATGATGGGTTAATCTGTTGATGAAGAGTGCAAGCGATGTCACAGTAAATAAGGAATGAAGCCCTTGCAGTGTTAATCGATCAGTTCACCGCATTATCTAATGGAAGTCTTCATGAAGAATTGTAATACAAATAAGTCAATTTACAATAATCGGGTAGGGGGAGTGGAACCTTGAGCGAAGAAGGTGGAACCTTGCGAGAGGAACAGTAACGGCGGTTTCCAGTTTTTATCGCACCTCTCTTCACGGGCAAGCGGTATTGAAGAGGTTGGGAGCAATTCCATAGAATGAACGACACGCGTCCCTGCAAAACCGCCATCAATGCGTTAACGATCGACCATCGCACGTTAACGTTCGACCCAGCATGCCCAGCGATATTGATGTGCACCGTCGATCTGAAAGGGTGCCATCGGACGGTGGTCGCATGAGAAAGAAGCACAAAGGTTAACCAAAGTACGGCGCCCATTGTGCAACTATTGAATGTTAACCCTCATGCATTTTAGCCGTGTGATATCCGTTGGATCATCAAAGTTGATATGTCACCATTGGATGTGAAGACCTGTCAGTAGTAGGGCCCATTCATTGAAATGTGTTGATCATGGTTAAGATTTACAGATTTATTAACCATTGGGGCCATAATTTTAAGGTTAGAACACATTGTTATGAGGTGTGGAGGAAGCCCCCGAAATAAAATAATAATTGATGAGTTTATTTAAATATCAAAGGTCTAGGGTTACTTAAGGGCTGTCTATTATATCAGTTGGCATGATTTTTAATATGTGGGCTCAGGGTCAAAGGTTTATTGTAAAGTTAATTTGTTTGAAATCATTGGATATTTTTATAAATTCCGAAGGGTTAAATTCGAGAAGTTGTAAATATATTTATTTATCAATTTCTTTAAAATTGATAAATAAATTAAAAGGAATTCGAAAAACCCCGTGGGCTAAACTAAAAGGAATACCATTAGCGGTTGTGTGGTTTGACTCCTGGTATTGAGAAAGGCGAAAACTATATAAAGAGAAGGAAATTATGGTTCAGTGAGCGTGCGTGGAAGAATTGAAAAGGAATAAATCTCTTTATCTGCATGATCGAACTCTATGGTCTGATAACGTTAAATCTATAATGCACCTATGGAGTTGATCGAGGAAATGGAAAACCTCTAGGAAGATCAACAAAGAAGTAATGAAGATCTGATGCAAGTCTGATGAAGAAATTGAAGAAAGTTGATGAATCTAAGGGATGAAGCCTTCTGTATGAAAGTGGAAGTATCCTGCCAGTAGAAGCTGGTGTTAAAATCAAGGGGTTGAAGCTCCCTTCCAGTAGTAGCTGGAGAACGAGAGAAGGTTGTAGCCTTCTGCAGGTGGGTGCCTGCGTGCTGGTATGAGTCTGCGCCAGTACAAAATTGTAAGATGTTTTCTTTATAATAAATATTGAAGACTGAGATGACAGCAGCGGTGGTTTTCTCCCGAATTGGGTATCCACCTTAAATACTAGTGTTTATGTGTGATGGTTTATTATGTTATTACTTCACATGCTTACTGCTCACTAAGAATCTGATGAATGAATGCTACAATGATATAAGTAAAGAATTAAACAATCTCTGTAAAGAATTAAAGAATTATGTTATTACTGCCCATTTCGCATAGAAATGAAATGGGGAATTTCATGCAAGTTTATTTGTGATATTGGGTATATGCCGTCGGATCTTGGGGTTCAATTACGAATGGCCCAGATTTAATGGGGAAGTTGCATCGAGGTTTGGTAGTGGGGCCGGGTTATATTTATATGTGGGGATGGGTTTTAAACCTTAGAAATAAGTGATTTAATAAGTTTAAAACCTTAGGTTTAAATGATATGTGGTGGGGTAAGGTTTATGTGTTAAATTAAACATTTACCAATGTTTCAATCATACATATGGGTGCGGGCTTAGTATTATATAGTTTTTCAACATTTGACAGTCGTTAAAAACTATAGGGGGGTGGGATATAGCTTTAATGATAGGTTTAAACCAATGGGATAGGGCAAGTTTTAATATTTCTCACATGGGGTATTAAAACATTGGTTCAAACGTAAAATAGAGGGTTCTAGGGTTATTTTACATGTAAAGGGTTTAATACTATATGGGAGGGAATAGTTTTATGGAATTAATAAATAAATTAGAAATTAATATGAATGTCAAGGGATAATATATGAATAAAAATACATGAAGTCTAATTTAAAGTGAAAATAAACATAGTTTGTCTTTGTTTGTATTACTTCACACTTTAACTTAGGATAAATGCATTTTGAGGGTTTATGAATGATTTTTGAAAGGGAATGGAATTAGTTATTTAGAGTTTAACTTTTACTAAGTAAAAATGGGTTTTTACTTAGGAAAAAGGGATTATGATTATGAATGAAGGATAAATGCTAATGAATGTAGGTTTTGTGTAGGAATTCAATAAATTTTAACAAATCAGTCATCGAGCCTTGGGTCTGGTTCCAACAGAAATCAGAGAAATGCTCTGAGTCATTTTAACTGATAGTTTAGAATACTGAATAATTGTAGAGGAGGGGAAATTAGTGATTTTTGCTCGATGATACTTTATTACATGCTTGCACAACTGCTTTCTACCTACCCATCTTTATTTCTAACATTTTTTACTTCATTTTCATGGGCGCATTTAAGCTTGCAACCCTAAACCCATTTTCTTTCAAAGCATAAAATTATCTCAGTCTAACCTTATTTCATCCAAGGGCTCAGATTAAACTGTTAAGCTCCTCATTTATTATCTAACTATCTATTAATTTGTCAAGTTTAAAATTTTTGACATATCTTTATTCTCTATCTAAAACATGAAATTCAAAGCATGAAAAGTTAAGATTAAATTCTTTAACTAATCATGGATTATGGCATTTAATGACAATCTACACATAATCATTATTCTTGCAGTAAAAGTAAACAGTAGTGACATTTTGACTTGCTCACTTGTCTTATTTTTTCTCTTTTTTTTTTGGGTCTATATTTTTTTAAGTCCTTTGATCATTCTTTTAGGACTTTTTACACTCTTTTATTTTTTATTTTTTTCATTTTTCAAAATATGAGAAAACAACTTGTAGAAAGCAAGGCATGTACATATTTACAAGACTATCATAGTCAATTAAAAAATTATGAAACTATTATTATAGGACCCTAACAGGTTCAATGCACTAAAACCACAAACCACAACTGGTTCAATGTGTTTTCAATGCCCATTGCTTCAGAATTGAAGGACAGGTGGAATAACTACAGAAACAAGCAGTACAAAAACAGTCAGTAGGGAAAACCTGGGTAAAAAGCAAGCTTACATATGGCAAACATGTGGCGTAATCTTACAAATGGAATAATTGCAGAAACAAGCAGGACATAAATGGTCAGTAGGGAAAAAGTGGGTAGAAAGTAAGCTTACATATGACAAACGGGTGGCGTAATCTTATTAGTAGCCAACAAAGAAAATGCCTCCAGTGTAATTACCACTTGGTCAGATTGTGAATAAGATTTGATTGACTTAACGAAATATGTTTTATAAAATTAATTTAGTTTGGAAAACTTAACGAAATATGTTTTTTAAAATGAATTTACTTTGTAGTATAGTATTAACAAACACGTACATATTTAACAATTTCTCTATTTACTTATCATTTAATCAAAATTCCTTTTCATAAATAAAATAAATAGATTTTATTTCTTAACTAAAACACGTCATTCCTCTCATTCTTGATACATAAAATTACCACTTATTAGAATATAAATAAGAGTATATTGACAAAAATAAGTTTTATAAAACAAATTTATTTTACAATATAGTTTTAAAATATGTATAGATTTATTCTAACCATGAAATTAGTAAGTATATTTTTAAAATATGTATAGATCTATTTTAACGGACTTAATAAGTATCTTGAGAGATGAATTCTTTTGAAGTATAAACTTCTTTTAGAATGAAAAACTTGTGAAAATATTTGCACTTTGATAGATTTGATCCCTCTGAGTGCTTGACAGATATTTGGTTAACGTGGATCTATATTACTTCTTTCTATCTCTCTATGTGTGTATATATAGAAAGAGAAAACCAATAGATGTTCCATGTGCAATTTTCGGTTGTTTAAATTAAATTTTTGAATGCATAAAGGGATTTAATGCTTTGAGAATCCTCACTTATTGTGTGCACTACACAACTTGAATTTATAATTCCAATAGAACTTTGTTGGATTTTACAAAAAAATGAATAACTGGACAAAATGTAAAACAATAAAACTACTTAAAATTCTTTCAATGTAATAGGCATATCTATTTTGGAATAGGTTGTAGGGCTTCAAGAGTTTTAATTTAATTATCAATAATTATTAAGTGGAGGGTAAGGATTTAATCTTTATAGAATATTTTAGAATATTTTTTGTGTACATAATTTCCAAAGTAGTTATACATTTTTCCCTTTTAATTAAATTCATTAATTAAAAAAATTGTCATATTAAAAAAATGTCTTATTAAATGAATTATAGATATTTTGGCATGTGGTATTGATAAACCATGGTATTGTAACAAAACCTATTTACATATTAAAAAATCCATAGTTAAGAATCTTGTTACATGTTTAAAAAAAATGTATATATGTTTAACTTATTTGTTAATTATTTTTATCAATAGTAATAATTATTTTAAATGAAGTTATACTTTAGTTAACTCTTATGTTTTTTTTTGGTAAACTTAGCAACTTGAGATATATGATATAGTAATTGGTTTGATTCATATTACCACTATACATAGATCTTAAGCATACTACTAGAGGGTCAAACCTATTCAAAAATAAATAAAAATTGTGCATATATATATATATATATATATATATATATATATATATGTTTTGTATTTTGATATGCAATATAGAGTACATATCTTAAACCTATAAGTTCAATAATGGTGTGTTAAATTTTAGGGAAAATTGTATATATATATATATAAATTAATTAACATAGATCTCCAACTAGTTTATTTAAATTATGTATTGAAATATTTTTGAAAAATATAAAGTTTAAATATCTTACACACTCATGTTTTTAACTTGTAATTACTTTATCTCTTTTCAAAGTTGATACAAAATTATATTAGGTCATATGAACATCCAAATATTTTATTTAGGACTAAGAGTGAGTGAAATATTTTAAACACGTGATTGGCCATAGTAAGGTTGAGACTATTGATGTTTTATAATGCTTTTACTTAAAAGTGAGTAAAGATGCATATTCATTGCTTTTCTATTTAGATAATATATTATGTTTATTTTAAGAGGAATATGTGTCAATCCACATTAAGCATGGACAAAATCACACACCACACTCATATCGGGTGTTTACCGATCATTTAATTTATGTAATGTTGCTAGTATATACATAATTGACATTAAAATTACTTTAATTAAAGTGAGTAGTAAAATATTTTATTTATAAACCACATCATCCACTTTACATTTTTTTTTGTTTTCAATATATCTTTAAATATACATCATCAATATTACTTCACCCTCCACATAAAAAAAAAATTTATGAAGTTTATTTTATAATAAATTAGTTAACATAGATGCTCCTATTAACTAGGTTGTATAATCCTCTTGTGAACTTAAATGAAAATATAGTATTAATGCATACCATTAACTAAAAGAAAACAAGTAACTACCATGCTCATTTTAATAATGGAAAAAATAAAAAATAGAGAGTTATGTTACATTTATGTTGATTTAAAATATTATATGTATTGCACTATAGTTTTTAAACCATAAGAGACAGCTCTTTTATTCAATACATACATATTATTTTTGTACAATAAGTTGAAATCTTTGGGCTAGTAAGCCTATTCTAAGTAGGGAATCGATATACCCCAAAAAAAGGGCGTGGTATGTTTGGGGACATAACCCAATTATTAGCTCTTTTACAAAACACAAAGATAATAACCACTCCCCCAAATCCAATCCCCATTCCTATAACCAACGCTATCAATGAGATACTTTCATTGAGGTGACTAAGCCATCCCATTGTTACAATACTACTGTTGATTGCATTATCACCTTTCCTTGTTTGTTTTTCATTTTCATTGCAAGAATCTAAAGGACAACCCCATAAGCAGTTATTCTTTTGAAATGAAGTTACATTGAAAGTAGAAAATTGTGTCCCGGTTGGGATTTTCCCACAGAGGTGGTTTGATGAAACATCTAGAACACTCAACTCATGTAACTCAGAGAGTTCTTCGGGAATTGATCCAGTCAAATTATTATGTGCCAAATCCAGCTGCTCCAAAGTAGATATATGACTAAGATTTGCAGGTATTCTCCCTTCAAATTGATTCCAAGATAAATTCAACAAACGCAAGTGACTCATACAACCTATACTTGCTGGGATTTCTCCTGTAAGATTATTACAGGATAAATCAAATATAGCGTCTGTTGGGAAGAGATATGACAACTGATACTCATGCCCTTTGATATTAATTTCTATTTCTTCTCTTAAATATGACAACTGATACTCATGCCCTTTGATATTAATTTCTATTTCTTCTCTTAAATCATCTTCAAATGACACAGTTGAAAATTTGGAGAGTCTCTCAAGATGAACTGGTATGCTTCCATTGAATCTGTTGTTGGATAAATCCAACACATGTAATTTGGTGAGTTTTGTGATGTTTTGAGGAATACAACCATGTAGATTATTGTAACCAAGGCTTAAAACTTCCAAGTCATGAAAAAATGTCAAGTACAGAGGAAGTTCCCCTGTCAATCCATTTTTCCTTAAATCTAGTTGCTTAAGATGGGTACAATTTGCCAAAGATGTGGGAAGTACCCCAGATAAGTTATTAGAATGTGCAGAGAAGATGCTCATACTAGTGCAATTTTCAAAGCCATTAGGAATTGACCCCTTCAAGTTATTTTCTGATAGATCTAATATTTCAAGGGAATTCAAATCATTGACACTATCAGGAATATAACCCAAAAAACTGTTATTATATAGGGATAGGTACCGCAAAGCCTTTAAGTGACCTATGGTATCTAGGATACACCCAGTGAATTTGTTTGATTTTAATGATAATGAAACCAGGTACCTTAAATTTGTAATACCTTCAGGTATGTTACCACTGAGCTTGTTTTCAGAAAGATCTAGGGAGGTCAACTGAGCCAAATTGCCAAGGGTTTCAGGGATGGTGCCGGTGAGCTTGTTTTCAGAAAGATCTAGGGTGGTCAACTGAGCCAAATTGCCAAGGGTTACAGGGATGGTGTCGGTGAGCTTGTTTTCAGAAAGATTTAGGGAGGTCAACTGAGCCAAATTGCCAAGGGTTACAGGGATGGTGCCGGTGAGCTTGTTTTTAGAAAGATATAGGGAGGTCAACTGAGCCAAATTGCCAAGGGTTACAGGGATGGTGCCGGTGAGCTTGTTTTCAGAAAGATCTAGGGAGGTCAACTGAGCCAAATTGCCAAGGGTTACAGGGATGGTGCCGGTGAGCTTGTTTTCAGAAAGATCTAGGGAGGTCAACTGAGCCAAATTGCCAAGGGTTACAGGGATGCTACCAGTAAGCTTGTTTGAAGAAAGATCTAGGAAGGTCAATCGAGTCAAATTGGAAAGGGATATAGGAATGCTACCAGTGAGCCTGTTTTCATTAAGGTCTAAGAAGGTCAACTGAGTCAAATTTCCAAGGGCTATAGAGATGCTACCAGTGAGATTATTTCTAGAAAGATCTAAGAAAGTCAATCGTGTCAAACCGTAAAGGGTTTTAGGGATGCTACAATTGAGATTGTTTCCAAAAAGATCTAGGGAGGTCAATTGAGTCAAATTGGAAAGTACCATAGGGATATTACTAGTGAGCATGTTTGAGGAAAGATCTAGGGAGGTCAATTCAGTCAAACTGGAAAGTACCACAGGGATATTACTAGTGAGCATGTTGTAAGAAAGATCTAGGGAGGTCAATTGAGTCAAATTGGAAAGTACCACAGGGATATTACTAGTGAGCACATTGAAGGAAAGGTCTAAATAAGTCAATGTGGTCAACTTGGCAATGATTCTAAATATGTTATTAGTAAGATCATTTCCAACAAGTCCTAAGTAAGTCAATGTGGTCAAATTGGCAATGTCACTAGGTATTTTAGTGAAACTATTTTCAAATATGTGTAGCTCAGTCAAGGATGTCAAATTAGCAAAGGCTTTAGGTATGCTGAAGTTTTGATAAAGAGAAAGACTTTGGAGGGGAAGAGAGAATATCTCACCGGGAATAGAACACAGCATATTATCACGGGAAATGGATAGGTGAGTAAGTTGAGTCAAATTACCTAGCTGTCGTGGTATCCTGCCAGTGAAATCATTGTAGCCAAGAGCAAGGGACTCTAGTTTCTGCAGCTGGCCCAATTCTGCTGGAATAGAACTGGAGAGCTTATTGCCACTCAGGTCAAGATTTTCCAACACTTTAAGCAGGCCCAATTCTGCTGGAATAGAACTGGAGAGCATATTGAAACTCAGGTCAAGCGTTCCCAACGCTTTAAGCAGGCCCAATTCTGCTGGAATAGAGCCTGAGAGCGAATTTCCGCTCAAGTTAAGTGCTCGCAACACTTTCAGCTCGCCAAAGTTGGGTGGAATTCTTCCTGTGAAATAATTAGCAAAAATATTCAAAGACTGCAACACTGAGAGGTTGCCTAGGGACGGAGGAAGAGTACCTTCAAAATTAGTTTCAACCAGCTCTATGGCCAGTACTCTTTTGGTGCCTTTTCTGCAGCGGATACCATACCATGAGGAGCATATATTCTCGGAGTTCTCTGCCGTCCAGTTGGAGAGGATGCCATATGGATCCCTTGTGATGGACTTTCTAAACGACAAGAGGGCATGGAGGTCCTTTTTATCGTGGGTGTCCATTGATGACACTATGAATTCACCTTCCTCCACCATGCGTTCAGGAAGCGAAGTTAAGCCATGTCCCTGATGACGACGAGTATGGGAATAAGCCTTCCAAGTTGAGTGTTTGATAGACGCGGAAGCTGAAGGCCCAGCGGCAGCCATGCACAGAAGTAATAATACCAAAAGAAGACCCATTTTTTCCTCTCAGACTACAAAATCCTTCACAACGAGGGAGTTGTGTGTTGTTGGCTATGTACAACGGCTCATATATATAGAACTCACCTTATGTTTCCAGAAAATTCCAACTTCTTAAGTCATTTTACCCATCCAAAAAAAATCGGCAAAAAAAACAAAAAGAAGAAGAGAGTACGACACGTCTACAAAAATTTAGCGCAAAATAATTCACAAGTTTGGAGGACGTTAGATGCTGTTGAGGTTTATCAATATTGCGATATTTTTCCCTTGTTACCCTTCTTTGCTTCTCTGCCTAAGTCAAGTCAATGGAATAGCCTTCCCAATTGCATATCGCCATCTTTCATTTCTCCAGTCCAATTTGAAAGGCACCTCTTTTCAACTTTCCAACGCACGCCGTTTGGAATTTTATTTTGCAACATAGACGTCTTCGTTCATGGAATCTACTCAACACACTTCTTCACGGCAGGTGACCCACTTTTGATAGCAGAAATTTTGGCCCCTTTGCCCCACTCATTCGGGTCAAGTCAATACGCTCAAAAGTCTATAGACGTGATTTGTGTGCTCCACTCAAGTCGATTTCTTCATTCATGGAATCTATGGAATATTATTCACGAAAACAAAAAATTCATTGAACAAATTTTGGCCCTCTACGCCATTCAAGTGAAGTCAATGCATGCACTCTACCTACTCAGTTCTATTTCTTGGCCCCTATACATTTTTGTTCAACTCAAATACGTCGGTCTGTCTCTCTCCAACTCCGTTGGTAGATTTTTATATGACACCTATTTATAATTTTATTATTATCTTACTTATTACATAATGCATTTAAATAGCTACATTCAGAAGTTTAATTCTCATATTATATTTAATAAATTTGAAATTGAAATAAGGTTGCATGAATATTTATAATTTTAATTTTATCTCAGTGATTATTTAATGTATTTATTTATGAATAAACTAAATTGAATATATATATATATATATATATATATATATATATATATATATATAACCAAATAAATTTATATAGTTAGTTTAATACTAGTTTAGATCCATCTTAACTCTAGATTTATCAAGGGCTCATAGGGATCAAATCTCTCGAGGTGCAAACTTCTTTTTTGAATGAGAAACTTGAGAAAAGGTTTGCACCTCCAAAGATTTGATCTCTCTAGGAGCTTGATAGATCCAGAGTTAAGATGTATCTAGGCTGGTTTTTTACACATTTAGAAATAGATTCTTAAAATCACTTTGTTTCAAAGAAAAACAAAAATTAAATCATTTTAATTTGGTGGTGTTTCGGCCAAGTCATAAATTTAATCATTCTAATTTGGTGGTAAGAGTGATTCATTACACATGATTGCATCCATGGAGTCGAAGTAGATGAAAAGGTAAAAACAAAAAGGTAGAAAAAAAATAAAATGCAGGAGCAAAAGAAATCAAACCTAAAATCTATTGCAGTTCCTAGTGTGAAATCCTTTCCCACAAATATTATTACAGCTCTCGAAATCCTTTCCCACAAATATTATTATAGCTCCCGAAATCTTTTCTCACAAATATTATTTCACTCTTAGCATTGTCACAGAGATGCTTCCTCACAAACACAATTCTACACTTTATTTATGTTAAATTTATATATTTTGAGAGAGAAGTGATTTTTCATTAGGGCAGACATAAGATTAATTAGATTAAATTACATTAAATTTTCAATATTAAATGTTAAACATTACTTTTACATTTACGTTTACGTGTGCATGTAATGTACTCAAATACAAACCTTCTGGATCCAAACTTATTAAATTTAATAATATTAATATTATAATATATTTATATCAATGTTATAATTGATAATAATATTAATAATATTAATCTTTTAATATTAATATTAGAGTATTTGGCCCTTAGGCTTCACCGAAATAAAACATCTTTTCTAGTGTTCATAAATATTAAGAGGAGTATGGAGTAAATATAAAAAGAGGTTTTATTTTTTACCGTACCTCTAGTTTATTTATATTTATATTTATTTACCATACCTTTTTTTATTTAACGTAGTATTTGGCCCATAGGCTTGGTATATACTTAGATGTTGATTTCGAATCATATTTGTTATATTTCTAAACACATCGACAATGTTTATTTGAATGTGATTATTACCGAAATAATTCTATAAAATTTTAAGATGGATCATAGAAGCCAAAATTCTAAAAATATTTTTATGTATTTACCATACCTCTAGATACCTCTTTTATATTTATTTATTTACCATACCTCTTTTATAAATATGGTATTTGGCCCATAGTATTTAGGTCATGGTATTAATAATAATTTGTTCCATGATATTTGGCCCATAGGCTTCACCTAAATAAAACCTCATTTTTTAGTTTTCATAAATATAAAAAGGTTTATGAAGTAAATATAAAAACAGGTTTTATTTATTTACCATACCTCTAGGGTACCTTTAAAAAGAGGTTTTATTTATTTACCATACCTCCAATTTATTTATATTTTTATTTATTTACCATGACTAAGTATAAAAAGAGGGGCATTTTCAAATGTTTACTTACATTACTTTTCTCACATTACATCTACACATGTGCCTTATACTCCGACAAGTCAAATGTTTACATTACACTTCTCAGATTACATCTACACATGTACCCTGTACCCTATACTGGACTGTAGAGTGCCTAGGTGCAATTAGTGGAGCTATGAAATCTAGGATTTTCTTTTAAAAATATTAAATTATGTGAATATTTGAGATAGTATTCTAATACATAGAGAGTTTGGAACATATTTATCCTAAAAAATAAGTTGTAACATAATCTATGGTGTTCGATACATGTCTAAAAAAGTTGTATTTCTTATAACTAAAAAGTAAGCTGAAGATAGACTAATACTAAACTTGTAGCCATTAGAGAAAATTAGGAGGACATAAAGACATCTATAAGGTCCACTGGAGTGCCTAGAGAGGTTGGACATTTTCCACAAGATAGAATAGCTTAGTCCTAACTAGATGATGCACCATGTCTTTGTGTTCTGCTTGTAAATAATCTAATTATAGAAGAATTTCTCATTTGGCTTCGCTCTTTTCTAATAAGATGATCTAACAAGGATTTGATATGTCAGTATAATTCGATAGTTTGTAGGTATTGATTATGTCTTCATATGATATGGTAGATGTTTGACACTTAGTTGCTAACAAAATTAAACATCTTAGCATCCATAATCTCATCTCTCTTTGGAATGTGTTAGGGTCCTATAATTTATAGGATCGTAAGGTGGCTGACTATTTTCTCTTAGTTATGTCAAAATGTGAATAATATTGCATGTTGCAAATGATTTCAAAAAAAATATATAAAAATAAAAAGAAAGAAAAATGAAAAGAGTGTATTTGAAGAGAAAAAATAGAATAAAGAAAAACAATAGAAAAAAAGAAAGAAAACAAAAACGAAAACAAAAAATAAATAAAGAAAGAATAAAAATAAAGATGAGAACCCCATGAAAAAATAAAAATAGAACTAAAATTATGCAAATTTAAATGCCACTACTTGATAGATAGTTTTATTTTCTACAATAAATTGAATGTTGTGTGCAGCTTGTTCAAAATGCCACAACCCTGAGTCATTGTTTAGATCATACAGTTTAATCATGATAAAAAAAGTTCAATTTTTTTTCAATTATATTACAGAATAAAATTAGCCAAATGTCTAATCTTCGCTAATGTCAGCTGGGTAGATGAATAAGGTTGATTCAAATGTTTAAGTTGGATCAATGAAGCAGTCAGTATTAGGATAGAGTAGGTGTTTTCCTCCTCAAAGAAAATAAAATAAGGGTATGTTAGTCCAAATGCACCCTTTTGTTTGGTCAAAAAATATAGTCTTTGATTAGGAAAATATTGAATTCAAAAAGAGTAAAAGGGTAGAAATGTGATCAATTTCACATGAAAATTTTATTAGTGTGTTTTATCCTAAGTTTAAAATATCATAAAATGTGTGCTAATACCCTAATGTCAAGCTCATTATGTTTTTTTCCAAAGTTTGGAAGGCGTATGTATTATAATGAAAATTTTTAGCTCTCATATCAAGGTTAGGAAACGACAAAAGGATTTGTCGCAAGTGGTTAACCCCTGCGCTTGAATCAGATGCTTGATCAACTTGCCGCCAGACCAACGGCTGGCAGCCATCCCCCCCCTGCCCTCCTCCCTTTAGCGGCAGAGCTGGGGGAGGGGGGGGGGGGTTTGAAAAGTTGTTTCCTCCTTGCCAAACCCACCATATGTGTCAACACTGCAGCACTTCGCACCCCCCACCCTCACAAACCAAAAACCACCTCGACCCCCCTCCGAAATCTACCAAATTGTCCTCCTTTTCCCACCATCTTTCCTGCGCGCCTCCCTCCACTCACTTCCTGACATGTGGCTTGGACTGTTACCCAATTAAATTCTCCCTAGGGATAATCGTTCGAATTGGAAAAAAACCCGCGCCTTCAACAAAATCATGCCATAACCATAAAAAATCCCTCTCATCACCATTTTCATTCCTTTTTCTTGCAGATTGCTCACTCTGCCATCAATTTAAAATTCCTATTGCCACAATGAACCTACATAGCTAACAAAGGGATTGATCGAGCATAGGGAAAAGACACCATTACCATTGATATTCGACTCACACCAAAAATTTCCTGGTAATTCACCATTACCTTCCTGTTACTGGAATTCTAATTGACAGGATGTCTCCTAAAAAGAAGAACAATGATGACCCAACCAACCTGATGCTTCCTCCCCCTGTAGATCTCAATCATATCGCACTTGTAGACAGGGATTACAAAATTTCGGAGACTAAGTGCGAGTTCGACCTTTTCGAACTGTATTGTTGGATCGAAGACAAATTCATAGACCAAACTAATGAAATTGGACTCTGGGAGTATAATTCACCCCTCTAGATCTTCTCTTAGACCCAACATTTCCCTGAATTCATTAGGAAATGTCAATATTTTTATCTACCCAACCATAGAGGCATTGTAGCCCCAAGTGGGGAAGTTTTATTCAACATTACTTCGAAAGAAATTGATCAGATGATATAGGTCCCTCCTATTGAAGTAAGTGCACCTTCTTTTGTAGAAGCCTTAAAAGAATTGTATCAGAAGTTAATTTTCTCCAAAATAACACATATTTTTTATTCTTTTATGCCTGAAAATACCCAATTATCTAAGAAGAATCCACCTTATGCTTCTTCCATTTTCCCTAATCAAGCCAAACATATCATTTTTGTGCTTTCATGTCTACTAGGTTATTATTCTTATTAGTGGATATATGAGCCCCTCCTTGGTTTTTTGTCAAGTTTCTCTACAGATCAAAAACCTTTAGTTGTTTTTAATTTTAGTCAATTTTTTACTGACAGCATACATGAAAATTTCCTGAACTTACCAACTGAAGGAGTATTCAAGTATGCTTCTATTATTTCATATATGTTCATTTAATACCAAGCAGACAGGTTCCCATGTTCGATGCAGAAATTAGATAAAGAAGGGAACCCACAGTCTGTGATTTTCTGGACCTATTTGGTGAGAAAAGATTCATATGATTACACCTTCAACAATTAAATAGAACAACTCATTCGTCTAGTCATGAGCCTACTAAATAGCAATGCAGAGCCAAGAATCAGTTGAGGAGGCCAAAACAGGAGATTGGTACCTTTACCAAAACTACACAAAGATCAAGGTGTATGGGTGTGAGCTACCACCATACAAGGTGCCCAAATACATCCCAATGAGAGTACTTTCCCTGAAGTATATAAGAAAAATTCTAAATTTGGATGAAATTCATTTTGTCTCAACAAAGAAGAAGTCTTAGTTTAGAATAAAGACACTGGTTGGTCCCTTTCTTTGTAACAACAGGGTAGCTGGTGAAGAAGCAGATAGACTACTCAAGCAAATGAATTTTAATCTTAGCTTTACATGGTCTTATGATCCTTTCAGCCTAATCTCCAATATGAGGGTGGAACAAAAAACCACTCCTTATGTGCATACATAGAGGCCAGATATTGAAAGGTATATGAATTAGTTGGACTAGATAGAGAACACCTTACAGGAAGTAGAGGAGAAACTCATGTCCACATCTACTCTACAGACTCATACTCCTCAAGAGAAGACAAAGAAAAGAAATAAAGAGGAAGGATCTCCTTCAGTTGCAGGAATTTCATCAAAGGAATTCAAGATAATGTATAGAAATGAAACTAAAAGAAGCCCTAAGACAAATTTAGGGGAAGAAGCAGAACAAAAAGCTACCATAGTCTTTAAAGAGACACTCTCTTCTACACAATCATGTAGCAAATTCACATAGTCCCCAACAGCATCATCAGTGTCACAAGGTCATCAGGGCCCAACCAAAACATATGGGTTAATTCAGGGAGATAAAGAGAAGAGTATTTTTGACAAATACAAAGAGATAAGCCTCAAGAATGAGATCCTTAAAGGCAACACCTACACTAAATTTTGGAAACAAACTTCCAATGCTCAAAGCAGACTTCTATCATCTTTTGATTTAGAGAAGGGGAGAATTCAAATGGATTTATTACAAGCTCAGATTCCATATCCATAGAAAACTGCTAATTACAAGAAAACCTCCTTTGAATTTGACACAAAGGACATTCATCCCATTGATCAGATGGGGATGCACAAGCAGACAGGAGAGATGATTTTTTCTACTTTGACTAACACTTCTATGAATGCTTCAAAGTTGCAGGTGTCTCTCACAAATGTTCAATCTTAGCTTAAATTTTAAAGGATTTCATCTATGGCAAAGGATACCAGAATCAAGTCATTAGGAGATCTGGTCATAAAGATGGGGTATGATCCAGTGAATGTTAAAGAAGTTGAAGAGTTAATCATGAAGAAAAATGTTGATATTGCAGCACTTAGAATGCAGCTAAAGATGCCAGAAACTGAAGACCCACAGGAAAAAGAAATAGGAGAATTAGAGAACCAGAATCAATAAATGCTCAAATTGATCATGGAGAAGAACACACAAATCAAAATTATGGAGATAGAGAAGGAACAAAATACACAACTGGCCGTGATTCCTTTAGATGAAGTTCCCCTTATAACAATACTAACTACATGAACTTCTACATCAACAACAGCTCTAGCCCAGCCCATAGATGTTGCAATAAAACTCACCAAATCCATGTAATATATGTCAATATGAACTGAAGAAATCAAGAAGTTGCAGGGACAAGAAAAGGCTTTACAGTAGCAGAAGAACAAAAGTGAAACATCACACATGGTTGAGGCAAAAAGGTCTAAAGATTGATGGAAAGGATACAACAACTAGGAAAAGAGACAGGCATGGGTTAGACCTTAGCCCAAGCAAAAGAGAACATATGGTTAAATATCCTTAAGTAAATGAATGAGATTTTGCCTTCAGTACAAATCATTTTTTAACAAAATGAATTAATTTGAAAAACCAAAGAAGAAATTGTGTAGATCAAAGAACAATTGGGTGACAAGCCCACTAATGCCACTAAATTAACTAAATTTCTAAATTCTAAGAATAAATATGAGCTGGAGGAAATAGGAGTTGAAGATATAACAAAAGAAATATTGGAAGTCAAGAAGGTTCCGACTAAAAATAACCTTGTCCTTCAGCTGGAACAAAAATGTCAAGGGCAGTAAATTGTTGTTAACATGTTTCTCAACAGGATTGAAGTGTTGAACAATAACGACCTACCAATTTTATTTGTGATAAATGACAATTTGATCACCCTGGAGGACTACAACAAGAAATTGAGAGGTGTGGTGAAGGACAACTCAAAGTTTGCAGATATACAAGGCATCATAATAGGGATATCTTTTCTAGAGGCACTGGAGAATGATTTAACCATGTAGCATGAGGTAAATCACATCTTTTTCATCAAACCTAATTTTTCCAAGTACATTGAAGTAGATGAGATCTACATGAGGGTGAATAAATCATCAATTTTGAATGAAGAAAGATGGGAGAAGTTGTGTGAGTTACTATATTAAGTGAGTAACTCAATATTCAGTCAGTGAAATAACATCGCAACAAGTACCAAATTGAAAGGTCAGCAACAACTTCCTTCAAATCAGGGCCACCTTTCGAACAATTCCAACTTTCCCTATTAGGTTGTATTAGGATATATAATTTTTTTTAGAATTACCTAGAATATATCCTGATCAATTATGATATTATTTTTGTAAATATTTGTATAAATACTTCAGTTTTCGAAGTATTGAGGGTTGATTATTGCATTCCAGAAGCTATTGTACTTATTCATTTAAAGGGTTGATCAGTAATAAAAAGGACATTCTTCACAAGATTCATGTGTTGGATTATTTTGTGATGTGTTTCTCTCACTGTCTATGTCATTATTTCTTTGTTTCCATACTTACGTATTCTTAAATCCGAATTGCGTTACAGAAAGTTGATGAAAATAATTTGTTGAAACATACGCTCTCATTCTGGCTGTGGGTAATTAAAATTTTTTCCTATGATATCAAGCTAAAGAATTCTTAATTGCTCTTTAGTTTCAATTGAATCTTTTTTTTTTCCTATTACATTTCATTTAAATCTAAAAGATCCAATTTGTTCACCTACCTTTCCCTGTGAAACTCCTTTGAAAATATGAGATAGACCCATGTTAGTTTGTAGACTCCATAGCCCAATGGCAGTTTAGGCATTAAATCAACCAAACCAATTAAAACAAATCACAAACAATAAAAAAAACAATTGTGCATTAATAACTAGCCTAAAATCATCAATACAAAAAATCTAAATGTGACAGAGAGATCCCTCTCTGAGTTTAGGAGGGCTAGATCCTAAAATCGAAAGTGGTTTTGTGGTTACCTCTGTGGTTTCTCTCACAACCTTGGAAAGTGTAGAGTGTTAACATAGTGGCAACCATACCGGGGAAGAACACATTGTGAACTTTTGCAAATTTATTTCCCTAGTTAAAGAGATTTATTTCAAGAAATCTAATGTTTTAATTTCCAGAAATAAATGTTAGGAGGTTGTGCACCTTTGTAAGTAATAATGTGTGTGTTAGCACCTAATTTGTGTTAGCACCTAATTTGTGTTAGCACCTAATTTGAACCTTAGGCTAAAGGAAGGAAAATCAGGGTAACCTTAAACCACGCTCAGCCTTGTAGTTAGCCTTACAAGGTTAGGAGAGGGCTCTCTCCAGGAAAAATATTCAATGAAATATAACAGCAAACCGATTTTAGGCTAGGTATAATAATGGGAAATGTTTTAATAAAATGCAGGGCTGTATGGAACAGATGAGGCAGTTTGAATCTGGGGAATTAAATCAGAGATACAGGGTATTTCATGTGGCAAGGTAGGCAGGAATTTTAACAACTTAGTTTAAATAATGATGGAATGATTAAGACTGGTGAGGAGCTGAAAAGGGCATAGGAGATGGATCCTTTTCAAACAGCAGAAAACATAGAGCATTGAATGATTTCCCAAGGCAGAGAATTAATAAATGGATTCTACCTATCTATCTTGAAAGCATTCAACCAGAAATGTGAATGAATGAAATGGTAAACATTACAATTAGCATATGAACACAAAGGAAGAAACAATGCTAAAATCCATACCATAGGGATCCCATAAATAAGAGCTGCATATCTTTATTAATCCCCTATCAAACTGTTACAAATGGAGCACAGGGCGTCCTAAATGTTTTCCAACTAATTCCACACTTTATTTCCCCCTGACTCTTTCAAATGACTGAAAAGTACATTAAATAGACATAAATCTGAGGGAAGTAGATCCACAGAAAGAGGATTTGTTTTACTAGCTCATAACTGAAATCCAATCATAGAAAGAAAACCAACAATCTGCCCCTGAAAACAAGGAGCAACAACACATTTTTGACATCTGGAACATTTTCTGTTACATTTTCTTTAAACAGAGGAGAAGAAAAAATGTAATGATCTCTGTGCTTCATAATTAGCTCTCGGCTTTGACTATTTCCTTTCTTTTGTTTGAAAATATTTTTATGCCGAGAAAAACCCTTTAGGACCAATAAAACTGAAATATGCCTTTAATGAAGGAAAGTCTCCCTTTGAATAAAAAAGAGTGAAAGGAAAGGGAAGTGGGCCCATATGCAATCGAAAATCGCAATCGGAAGGAAGGGGAGGTGTTTCGGGATAGTGCGATTGGGAAACATGTGATGCGATAGTATATAGTGGAAAGGGGCAATGGTAATCACCAATCGGAGATCGCAATGGGAGAGGCATGGGCATAAAGCATTGATAACGTGTAATGTGATTGGGGAGAAGTGCGATGAGGTGAATAAAAAAGGCGAAGGAATAATGGGGAGATCCCTAAGAAAAAAGTTTGGCGCTTTTACAAGGGAAAAAATAATTTTGCGTTGAAAAGAGCGGAGGGCTTAGTGGGACCAGGGACAATCGCAATCGCAAATTGGGAGGAGAAGGAGAGCAGGTTTAACACACGGCAAAGAAATGCGATTGTGATGGAGCAATGGAGGGGTAGTATTTATAAAACCAAAATATTTGACTTTACATAGTGAAAAACCCATTTTATTTTGAAAAGGGCGGAATATTTAAGGTGGGACCTAGAGAACAATCGCAATCGCAATTGGAATAGGGGAGCAGTTTTTAAAATTTATTGAAATCGCCGATTGCGATTGGCGATATGCAATCAATCGCAATCGAAATCGGGAATGGGAGCGGAACAAAATTCCGATGGAAACTATGCGATGAAATAATTTGCGATGCGATTGGGGATAAGCCTTTATAAAACAAATAAACATGAGTTTGGCATGTTACAAAGGAAAAAATTTGTTTTTGTTTGGGACGGGCGGAAAGGATTGTGGTGGGCCCACGGAAAATCACAATCATAAATCAGGAGGGGAGTGGAGTGGAAGCAAAGGGCTGTGGAAATGCCGATTTTGATTGGCGATTAATCGCATCGGAGAAATCGGAAGGGCGGGGTGACAAGTTGTAAGACCACTGCGAAGTTGCGATGCGATTGATCAGAGGTAGGTCAATTGGGATTTGATTCAATCGCATCAGAGTAATCGGGGAAGGGTGAATCGGAAGTGAGTTAATCGCATCGAGGATTTGCAATGATGCGATCGGGTGATCGGAGGTGTGAATTGTGATTGGATCAGAAAGAGTCAATCGAGAGTTGCGATTTGCGACACATGAACTTTGCTATGCGATCAATCGCATCGGAGGTTTGTGATCAGGGATGACTCAATCGGTACTTATGAAAAAGGGGGTTCCAATCAGATTGGATCAAAAGAAAAGGGGTTTTATAATGAAAACTTTTAAAATTACATGAAGTAAAATCTAAGGGAGAAATGAGGGAAAGGGGTAAGGTTAGGCCTTTAGGGACTTTTCTTCACTTAGGCATATTTTTCAATCCAGGAGTCAGTTTTGAGAGTACAATATACTGTTGGAAAGCTCTTTCCAGGCTATTTCTGATTGAAATACTTAGAACATGATCTTACATTGAAAATGCTGTGGAAAACACCTCTGAAACGTAGACCTGACAAGGAAAACCACCAGTGGAATAATTTTATATCATGACCTAATGGAATGATTGAAAATTTATTCAGAATGGGACACCTAAGATGCACATGCAAATGTGTTTTGATCCCTGGTGGAAGTATGCAAACACTAACACTAACATTGGCTCCAATGGGGATGGTAGCTCCTTGGAGGTGCCAAGAACACCGTAGACCTAGTAGCCTTATCCATTGGGCATGGAGTCAATAGCTGAAAACCAAACTGAATACTGAAGGAAACTTCACTTGACAAACTAACTCAAAAGTGACTCAAAGCTAACCAAGAAAAAACTTAACATTTGAAGCTTGATGGCAGTACATGACCAAGACTTGAGGGTTTCAAATCCTGATGATAACCACCTGTGTTTCTTGAAAGCCAATGTACCATCAGGCTATATCAAAATGCCAGTGTAACCAATCAAGGAAATGCCTCCTTGATTGATTCTCCTGATCAGATCCTCTGGACAACAATAGATACTTGCAACTGGGCATCCTAAAACATATTTGACCATGATCTCCTTCATCACTGAATACTGCAATAATTACCTTCACTGCTGACTACAATAGATTTTCCACTGGATCCTGAAAAACATGAAGATTTACCTCCTGTTGAAGAAACAAGGTGTCTTCTTCTCTTGATTCTGATCTTTCTTCATAATGTATCTCAGTAGCAGTGTGTTCCTGGTCTTCAAAAAATTCTGAACAAGTAGGTGAGCAGATTTCCTCTTGAAATTTTTTTTCAAAATATGAGACATAGGAAGAAGAATCAGAATGACAGCTCTGAATGCCTGGTCTTCTGTAGTTTGAATATACTGTTGATCATCTTCATATGATATGACAACCAGGTTTTCATGTTTCTTATCACATTCATCGATCATAAGAGAAGAAACTTCAAATGGTTCTTGAAATCCAAAACTGACATTTCCATCATCTACCAAAGATTCATCCAAAGAAACTTTTTCACTTACTTGAACAAAGATCTCATCTTGTTTTTCATAGAGGGAATGGATTACCTCCTGGTGAAGACTTTGTTCTGATGGGATGAGAACACTTAGGCCTATAAATCTGTTTTGTTTATTTGAGGTGACCTCAACCATATAACTCTCTTTTATGGGATCTGGAACAACATACTCTTCATCATCATATTTTAACTCTAGATCTGGTTTAACTTTATCACTATCTGAGATTGGAACATCATTTTCCTGCATACCATCTTTTGTGTCAATCAAACCTAAGATAAAACCTTGTCTTCCATCGCTTTCAGCTATACAAGGATCTTCAGCCTGCTAATCTTGATAAGTATCCTCTAAGATTTTTCTATGCTGCTGAAATGGATTTTCATATAGGGCTTCCATGATTTCTTCGTCCATGAATTCATCATCTCCATAAAAATTCTCAAGATTTTAAATGAAACTATTAACATGTTTACAACAATTCTGCACTAATATTACAGATGGACAAGATTCTTTGTAACTTTCAAAGAATATTGTATGAAAATCCTTTAAACAATAAATACAAGCAGGTGGAAAATTTTCATACCAATGTTGAGCTTCATCTTCCAGAGTAGCCATGAACATATTCATCAAGCAATCTTCAGGAAAATCAATCTTTAATTTATGCACATGGATGTGAAATTTCACCAGATGAAGAGCAACATCATTACCTTTCACATTTTTGAACATAGGAAAATTATTTTTCCAATCTACCTTTGGCATTTTATTTGGGAAACCTGGAATGTGATCTAAGCTCATGGGAGCATATCTTCTTGCAACACTTGCCATCCTAAAACAAAAATATTAAAGCTACTGATCTTCCTATAGTGGAGTCACCATGAAGTGTTGATTTCTAGATCTTTCAGTGAATGGAATCACCAGGTGAATGATTCAGCCTTCATATGTATCCAACTGTTGTTCACCATCAACAATCAGACCTAAAATTTGTCGTTCTTTACCGTGGAAGACATGATCTTTTTTCCCCAGTATGGTCACCAAAAATGTTAGCACCTAATTTGAACCTTAGGCTGAAGGAAGGTAAATCAGGGTAACCTTAAACCACGCTCAGCCTTGTCGCTAGCCCTACAAGGTGAGGAGAGGGCTCTCTCTAGGAAAAATATTCAATCAAATATAACAACAAACTAATTTTAGGCTAGGTATAATAATGGGAAATGTTGTAATAAAATGCAGGGTTGTATGGAACAGATGGGGCAGTTTGAATCGGGGGAATTAAATTAGAGATACATGGTATTTCATGGGGCAAGGTAGGCAGGAATTTTAACAACTTAGTTTAAATAATGATGGAATGATTAAGACTGGTGAGGAGCTGAAAAGGGCATAGGAGATGGATCCTTTTCAAATAGCAGAAAACATAGAGCATTGAATGATTTCCCAAGGCAAAGCATTAATAAATGGATTCTACCTATCTATCTTGAAAGCATTCAACCAAAAATGTGAATGAATGAAATGGTAAACATTACAATTAACATATGAACACAAAGGAAGAAATAATGCTAAAATCCATACCACAGGGATCCCACAAATCAGAGCTGCATATCTTTATTAATCCCCTGTCAAACTGTTACAAATGGAGCGCAGGGCGTCCTGAGTGTTTTCCAACTAATTCCACACTTTATTCCCCCTTGACTCATAGAAATGACTGAAAATTACATTAAATAGATAGAAATATGAGGGAAGTAGATCCACAGAAAGAGGAGTTGTTTTACTAGCTCAGAACTGAAATCCGATCATAAAAGAAAACCAACAATCTGCCCCTGAAAAGAAGAAGCAAGAATACATTTTTGAACAGCTGGAACGTTTGCTGTTACATTTGCTTTAAACAGAGGAGAAGACAAATTGTAATGATCTCTGTGCTTCATAATTATCTCTCGGCTTTGATTGTTTCCTTTCTTTTGTTTGAAAATATTTTTACGCCGAGAAAAACCCTTTAGGACCAATAAAACTGAAATATGCCTTTAATGAAGGAAAGTCTCCCTTTGAATAAAAAAGAGCGAAAGGAAAGGGAAGTGGGCCCATATGCGATCGCAAATCGCAATCAGAAGGGAGGGGAGGTGTTCGGGGATAATGCGATTGGGAAACATGTGATGCGATAGTATATAGTAGAAAGGGGCAATGGCAATCGCGAATCGGAGATCGCAGCGGGAGAGGCATGGGCATAAAGCATTGATAACTTGCGATGCTATTGGGGAGAAGTGCAATGAGGTGAATAGATAAGCCGAATGAATAATGGGGAGATCCCTAAGACAAAATGTTTGGCGCTTTTACAAAGGAAAAAATAATTTTGCATTGAAAAGAGCGGAGGGCTTAGTGGGACTGGGGACAATCGCAATCGCAATCGCAAATCGGGAGGAGAAGGAGAGCGGGTTTAACACACGGCGAAGAAATGTGATTGCGGTGGAGTGATGGAGGGGTAGTCTTTATAAAACCAAAATGAATGAGATATTGGACTTTACATAGGGAAAAACCCATTTTCTTTTGAAAAAGGCAGAAGATTTAAGGTGGGACCCGGAGAACAATCACAATCGCAATCGGAACAGGGGAGCAGGTTTTAAACCTTATGGAAATTGCCAATTTTGATTGGCGATATGTGATCAATCGCAATCAAAATCGGGAATGGGAGCGGAACAAAGTTCCGATGAAAACTATGCGATGAAATAATTTGCGATGTGATTGGGGATAAGCCTTTATAAAACAAATAAACATGAGTTTGGCGTGCTACAAAGGAAAAACTTTATTTTTGTTTGGGATGGGCAGAAAGGATTGTGGTGGGCCCGTGGAAAATCACAATCAGAAATCGGGAGGGGAGTGGAGCGGGAGCAAAGGGCTGTGGAAATGCGGATTGCGATTGGCAATTAATTGCATCGGAGAAATCAGAAGGGCGGGGTGATAAGTTGTAAGACCATTGCGAAGTTGCGATGCGATTGATCAGAGGTAGGTCAATCAGGATTTAACTCAATCGCATCGAAGTAATCGGGGAAGGGTGAATCGGAAGTGAGTTAATCACATCGGGGATTTTCAATGATGTGATCGGGTGATCGGAGGTGTGACTTGCGATCGGATCAGAAAGAGTCAATCGGGAGTTGCAATTTGCGACTCGTAAACTTTGTGATGTGATCAATCACATCGGAGGTTTGTGATCAGGGATGACTCAATCGAGACTTATGAAAAAGGTGGTTCCGATCGGATTGGATCAAAAGAAAAGGGGTTTTATAATGAAAACTTTTAAAATTACATGAAGTAAAGTCTAAGGGAGAAATGAGGGAAAGGGGTAAGGTTAGGCCTTTAGGGACTTTTCTTCACTTAGGCATATTTTTCAATCCAGGAGTCAATTTTGAGAGTACAACATACTGTTGGAAAGCTCTTTCCATGCTCTTTCTGATTGACATACTTAGAACATGATCTTACACTAAAAATGATGTGGAAAACACCTCTAAAACACAGACCTGACAAGGAAAACCACCAGTGGAATAATTTTATATCATGACCTAATGGAATGATTGAAAATTTCTTTAGAATGGGACACCTAAGATGCACATGCAAATGTGTTTTGATCCCTGGTGGAAGTATGAAAATACTGACACTAACAGTGTGTATGTTTAAAATTTTTATTTTTAGCTCCTAAAAGAATCTAGAATAGATCTCATCCTGATCAAGAACCACATAAAATCGTTGATGACCCTGAAAAACTGATTAGAAAAAGGAGTTTAGCTGAAAGTCATGGATGCAGTAGTTCCCCACCCAGAGAAAAATATCTTCCTTAGGGTTTTTTTACTTTAGAAGATATTGAGTTTGACATAGCATTCAAACACAGTCTATTTAGAACTAAATCTGAGAGTTTTGTTGAAGAAACAGCGTTTGATCAATCAGTTCTACAACCCTTCACATATGAAAGTCAACCTATTGAACCAGAATCTAATTTGCAAATTCTCCAATGTTTTGACAAATTACAAGATTTAGTATCTAACCTTGGTTTCGATGCTGGCATGCATTACCAATTAAGAGAAAGAAATCATGTAGCTTTATAAGAGATGCAGAGAGATAATGTCACTGTAGAGGAAAATTTGTTAGCTAAGAGAGCTAGACTTAGGACTGAGAAGAGGGTGACAATAAAAGAAGAACCATCAACATCTACCTCTGATGCTAAGATAGATTCCCTAGTTAGAGGATCCAAGTGTATATTGGTGGCCACCCACCTATTCCACTTGGGGTCCCACCATTGTCTCTTTTAGTTTTTCAGTTTCGCCACAACTTACTATTTTTAGCAGTTTTTCGGGTCCTGAACTTCTAGAGCCATTTTGAGGCACCACTATCTAGATTCCACACACTACCCATCATATTTCCTACCATGCATGCAATGAGGGTAAAATCAAGATCCAATGGTGAAGTTAAAGCTTCACCTACTACTATTGAGGGCTTATTTTCTACCTTCTTAAGTGGACACTTCGTGGCATAGTATCCCAATTAATGACAATGAAAGCACTTAATTTTGGTCAATTATTTATTCTTTCCCCCTTGACCGGAATCTCCTTTTGATTGGGTTTTCTTCCCTTTCCATTTATTTTCCTTTCCAGCCAAGGCACAATTCTCCTCATCCTCGACCTTGGATGAAGTCTCATCTCTGTTTTTCCTCCTTATTTATTCCTGCACTAGATCAGACCATAACCACTCCTAGCTTGGTAGTTTCTCTATACCATTTACATAATATTGATTACTATGTCATCTCTTGGGAAGGCCTAAAAGAGCTAGAACTACCAAATATTCTTCTAGGATAGTAGGACCAACCCCGCCATTTCCATCACAACACTATGTAAACTTGCTCAGGTACTATGAAATATATTCATTCTGTTTCATCTTGATACTTGAAAGATTTTCCTTGAGTTCCAGATTCCCATGGTCACTATTGTTTTCAAACAAATATTTCATTGTTTTCCACATCGTGAGTGGAGTCTCTTTCTCTTGGATATTTGAGACAATATGATCTTAAATTCCCTCCAATATGATTCTCCCCTCTTTAGCCACATCCTTCTTCCACTGAGCGAGATCATGGGCATAAAATGTTGTGGATTTTATACATTTTTCTTGATGTATTCTAGCATCCCATTTTCATCCAATACTGCCTCCATGAAGATCTTCCATGCCACAAAATTTTTGGTCCCTTCCAAAGCATACTCAAGCCTCAGTCCAATGAAATCCATCTTATCAGTCCTAGAGAAAACCTGCAACACCGATCTTGAAATTCCAACATCCTTCAATGAAAACTTCAAATTATCTTCTCTACTATGAATATACCTCTAATACCATGTAAAAATCAATAGTATATTAAAAAATTCTCATGTAATGTAGTAAAACATAAGACTTAAATCTAATCTACTCATCTATGGAGGAAAATTTGCGATTGAGAACACATATAAAAAATTGCATCATGATTCAACACACATGCACAAATATTTATCTATGGAAATAAACTGCTCAAAAACCCTTGCTATCAATATTGCAATAATCAAAGAA
Organism: Pinus albicaulis; assembly: GCA_034641835.2. Classification (NCBI taxonomy): domain Eukaryota; kingdom Viridiplantae; phylum Streptophyta; class Pinopsida; order Pinales; family Pinaceae; genus Pinus; species Pinus albicaulis. The sequence continues at coordinate 741,904,496 of CM076571.1, forward strand.
TCTGGATGAATACAATACGCTTGCTCAAGCTTGAGCACAATCTACACAAGTATCTTCTATCCTCTGCCTAACTGATTGAATTTGGCAAACACTTAGCCAATTTTCCTAGCCTCCAAGCTCATATTTCCTTGCATTGTTTGATGAGGAATTATCCCTTATTAATTAGGGAAATACTGATTGAGAAATGTGCAATTCCTTTATGCCTTCCTCTGACTGCATACACCACCTGTATAACTTGGAAAATTATACAATTGATAGTACACTTCCCTTAAACTCCAATCTCAACTGGGTAACTCGAATTTCAAGCATGAATGAGTTAATTTAGGTTGATTGATGAGTTAACTGGTTAAACACTAAAGCTGCACCCCACTGCTACACCTCCCACTAGTTCCTCCAATAGTTGGAACTAGTTTAACTGGCCTTAACTCAATTTCGTTGAATTGAATTGTTACAATTGAAATTAAATCAACCTAGGCTCCTAAAATTTATGAATAAGTGTACACAAGTCAAGTGAGGCCCACAACTCGAATTAACTAAGCTAACTAAGTGATATAAAATCAGTTAACTTATTCAAGTTGTCTAGTAATATGGAATTTTGATTTTCTCCTAATTTAATTTAAGGGAAAATTAAATTAGGAATTTCTTGCTGCATTTTCAATAGAATTGAAACAAGCAAGGTTAGTAAAAGAAAAATTCCAATGAAATATAGCCATAATGAAAACAATATGAATTAAAACTAAACAATGATACTCATTTCCAAATTCTTATGGTTGTAGCAAAGTTGGTGCAATTGGATGTAGAGTGACTACAACATTGATACACGAGCTTGTTCCTTGAGTATGGGACCCAATGACTAAAAAGGTAAAGGTTCCTAGTGGATGTCACTATTATTCATAGTCTATTTTTCAAACTTCTACACAATAATAATGGTAGACAAGATATACACTAGTACACGTAATTTATGTGGTAAAACCCTCACAATTTTTCAAGGAAACCTCCATCGGAAAGGCATGTAGGATTTTGTTTTTCAGGAGAATTTTTGCATTCAGGATTACACAACTCACACACCGTCCTCATATATTGGAAACATATATGAAGTAGGCTTTGTTACAATAGTTTTGGTAACTATATTTTTGTTTTTTCAAACAAAATAACTACAACAATTTTTACTTTAGTAAACTTAAATTTACAATTAGACATTGTTGTCATATTTTTATAATCTCTACCTTGACAAAAATTTTCCTAATGCATTGCCAAAGTCCTATCAAATTTTTTGCAAACTAAGAGAAGTGACACCATCACAACTTCTCTATTAACACTAGTTTTGTAAATATTTCTATAAATTTTTCTTGAGTGTTGACAATTTTGAGATCTACTCTGCCTCCATTGATAACCTATCTTAAAAAATAATACTTCATATCATTATGTTTAGTCTTGCTATGTTAAATTGGATTTGTAGCCAAATGTAGTGCACTTTAACTATCACAAAATACATGTACATTATTATTCACTCTCCCAATTACACCTAGAAGCCTCTTTAACCAAATTGCCTATTTGCAAGCATGAGATACAACAATGTATTTTTCCTCTGTGGTGGATAAAATAAATTGTTTCTTAAAGCTTCACCATCCAACTAATGGATCCCCTTGCAAGAGTAAAGACATATCCTAATGTACATCTCCTCTTTCCCAAATCACTTGCAAAATTGGAGTCAACATATCTGCAAATATAATATTTACAACCATAAAAAATGATACAATAATCAGTAGTGCCTCTAAAATAATGAAGCACCCATTTCACTGCAACCCAATGCTCTTTTCCTAGATTTTCTATGAACTTTTTGAAAACACCCACTGCATGTGAAATATTAGGAATATTACAAACCATTGTATACATCATACTTCCTATTACATTATCATAATGTATAAAATAAATATACTCCTTTTATTCTTCATTGTTATGACATAAGCTGAAAGAAAGCTTAAAATGAGAAGAAAAAGGGATATTATCCATTTTAAAATTCCTCATCATGGAGTTCTCAAGTATTTTCTCTACACACTATAGCTATGAAACCTTAGCTTACCATTTTCCATATCTTTTTGTATTTCAATGCCCATTATTTTCTTTGCAGCTCCTAGATCCTTCATATCAAATTTTGTATCCATATAATCATTTAACCTATTGATCGCTTCCATGAAATTACTTGCAATGAGCATATCATCAACATACAACACCAATATAATGAACTATTCCATTCAAATATTTAAAGTACACACAATTGTCATACTCACTTTAGTGTAATTTTGGTTCATCATGAAGGTATCAAACTTCTTGTATGATTTCCTGGGTGACCACTTTAGGCCATACAATAATTTCTTGAGCTTAAAAACTAGTCTTCGATTGTGATGTGCACAAAACCTTGTGGATATTCTGTATAAATCTCCTCATTCAAATATCCAAGCAAGAATTTGGTTTTAACATCTAATTTCTCTAACTCCAAATCAAGGAAAACAACTAGTGCCAATACAATGCGAATAGAAATAATTTTAACAACTAGAAAAAGACTTCATGGAAATCTATACCTTCCATCTAAGAGTAAATTTTTGCAACTAATATATCCATGTACTTTTCAATATTATTATCAATGTCTCTTTCCAATTTGAAGACCCATTTTCATCCAAAAACCTTCTTATCTTTTGGAAGTTCTACCAGGTCCCATGTATTAATTTTTCTCCAAGGAAACCATTTCCTCTTTGATTTTTTCTTTCCACTTGTCATTGTTGATATCATTTGTGATTCTTGATAACAACAAGATTTTCTAACATAAGTAACCAAAGTAGTAGATGAAACAAATTTGGTATACCCTTTTGGAGATTTTTTATCTCTTATAGATCTTCTTCATGTAGATTTTGGAATTTCAACATTTTCCTGAGTATCCTCAACATATACAACTTCATTATCTTCATAAAATTCTTCTTGATTCTATATGTTTGTAGATGGTTTAGTATCAAACTGAATTTATTGATTTGGTGCCTATTCTCATTTCACAACATCTTCCACATGATCTTATTTATTAAGAGAAAATGCATCAAATATCACATATCTATTGACGAAAATTTTGTGGGAAGTAGGATCCCACTACCTATATCCATTAGAAACATCATAATAACCAAAAAATATGCATTTCTTTGATTTAGAGTCTAAATTAGAACATTCCTAGGAATAAGGGAATATGCATCACAATAAAAAATATTTAAATTTGAATAATAACATGGATGACCTGTCTATACATCTTTATAAATTTTTTTGTTTATTGCAATGGATAGTGATTGATTCACCAGATGAAAAGTAATACTAATTTCTTCTTCCCAGAATTCTTGTTGCAAAGTAGCATTGCTTAGAATACTCCTTTCTCTTTCCAAAAGAGTCTTGTTCATGCATGAATAATAACGTGGATGACCTGTCTATACATCTTTATATTTTTTTTTTTTTATTGCAATGGATAGTGATTGATTCACCAGATGAAAAGTAATACTAATTTCTTCTTCCCAGAATTCTTGTTGGAAAGTAGCATTGCTTAGCATACTCCTTTCTCTTTCCAAAAGAGTCTTGTTCATGCATTCTACCACACCATTTTTTTTAGAAGTATTAACCATGGTTTTATTTCTCACGATCCCATCCTCCTTGCAATATTATTCAAAATTTAAAGAAGTAAACTCGCGTCCATTATCTGTTATTAGAAATTTTATTGTCTTTCCAGTTATCTTCTCTCTCTCTCTCTCTCTCTCTCTCTCTCTCTCTCTCTCTCTCTCTATATATATATATATATATATATATATATATATATATATATATATATATATATTCTTTAAAAAATCTAAGCACGTCATTTTTTCCTTTTAATACATAGACCCACACCATTCTAGAAAAATCAACTATAAATGACAAAAAATATGACGACCCTTACAAATAAATAGTAGGGGATGGTCCATAATCATCATAATGAATGTATTCAAGAATACCTTTACTACCATGACTTTATACTTTAAATTTTTATCTACACTATTAATGTAATGTTTGTAGAAACATAAAGTCAGATATTTCAAATTTGGAGGTAACTTGCGGTCAATAAATACTTGAAGTCCCTTGTCACTCATATAACATAGTCATTGATTCTATAAATGAGTGGATTCACTTTTATCCTCAAATGCCACTACTTATTTTTTCATATGAGTACTTCCCACTAGATTGCAAAGGTTTTATGTCTTTGTAGCCTTCATGACCTCTAAAGCACCCTTAGACACTTTCAACCTTTCATGTGAACTTATAACCATTTTAATCCAAAACTCCCCAAGAAATTATATTTTTATTCAACTTAGCTACATGTCTTATATTTGTTAGTGTCCTCACAATACCATTAAATTTTTTGATTTTGACACTCCAAACCAAACAATCTTATAGGAAATATTATTACCCATAAGGACAAATCTACCATCGAAATCATCATATGCTTAGAACCAATTTTTATGTAAACACATATGATGAGATGAACCAGAATATAACAACCGATATTCATAATATTTAGGAACAATAAAAATTGAAAAACTTCATTGATCATACCTAAACTCGATTTAGCTAGATGTGTCTCCTTTTTTGAATTTCTCTTGGATTCTTGTCTTTTCCAACAATATTTCTTGAGATGCAAGGATAATAAATTATCACCAAAGTACTATGGTCCTTACAAGGCGTTTCAAAATATTGGTACTATGGCATACAAATTGGAGCTTCATGATTCTTCTTGAATGCATCCAGTTTTCCATGTTTCATGCTTAAAGAAGGTTATAGGTGACAAACTTCTAGTTCATACAATATTTCCAGAACTTGCAAGGAAGGAAAAATCATATTGGAACCTGAAGCAGTCACAGAAACAAGAACTCGATTGCTATGAAATCGATCAATTTCGGAGTATCTCATCAAGTGGAAGAGCTTACCCACTAAAGATTGAACATGAGAGGATGAGAATTTTATACAGAAGCATCCAACGCTACTTAAGCATTGAGGACAACACGTTTTTGAAGGGGAGGGGCATGTTAGGTCCCTATATTACTAGTGCAGTCCCTCATTGTTGTTAGTCTAGCCCCCTTATTGCTATTGTTGTACCCCTGTAACCCCCATATTGTTATTATTGTTCCCTTACATGTTCTTGTTAGGTCGGCTAGGATTATATTGTGACCCCGTTGAATTATATATATAGAAGGGAGGCTTTTTCGTTTGTATCATCGGAGATTTTGATCCTGATTTATGCAGGAATGCAACAGAATAAACACATAACCATAAAGATAGAGATGCAGCGGAAATAACACTTCATTTCATTAATATCAAAGAACTGAAATTTGCTTACAGACAGAATGGAAATAAAACTAGCTAGGGCACTGGTAGCTATCTCTGAGAAGAGATGTGGCGGCTACAGGCCTCTGAACTGCTTTACAATGAGGCGCGAGGGTCTATTTATTATTGAGATACAATGGAGAACCCTAAACATCCCAAAAACCTAACCCTAGGAGATGAAGCGCCAAAACTATGGGCCCCGTTTGGGTAAATTGGTGTTTCAACTTCCCAGGGATGTAACTTTGGCATACTATCTCCGTTTGACGCACATGATACATCATTAGAAAGCTCTATCCGAGGACTACAGCTGTTGAGACAAATTTTATCAGAAAATTCGTTGGCGCTTTCATACCCAAAAAACGTCGTTTAGGGCCTCAAAACGGCTCCGGAAGTTCAGGACTCGAAAAACTGCTAAAAATAGTAAGTTATGCCGAAACTGAAAAACTGAAAGAGACAATGGTGGGGGGCCAAGTGGAATAGGTGGGTGGCCACCAATATCCACCTAGATCAGATTTGTTCATTTATGTAATGTAAAGGAGGTTTCCCCCTCGAAGTGGCTTATTTCTAAGGCATTGATGTCTCCTTTCTTCTATTTTTGGAGCTGGTTTCATAAAAAAAAAATTCAGGTTCTAAATAAAAAATCTACTTCTATAGCAGACAACATAGTGGATGTAGATGTGCACAATCACACTAAAAGCCTTAAACACCATTCATTTTTCAGGAAGTAATTAAAAACATAATGAATGGTCTGCTAGAGTTGACACACATAGATTGAGATGTCCATTTTTGTGGGTTCATCACATCGAGGTGGATACAATAGCAAGTGGTATTAGTAGCAAGAAATTTTAGCTATGTGTAGAGGATGTGTGTTGTGTGGTGGAATCCAAGTTCAATTAAGGAGTCTCACACATAAAACTTTAAACACACCAGTTTCATGAGAATTTGCTTATGTTTTTAAAATATTATGGAGCAATTTTCTTTCTTTTTGTTGTGAAAGTATTAACCCTGAATTTTTTGTAAGAAATAAATTTAAATCCTACTGAATTTATGTGAAGAAACCTCGATTCATTAAAATTTGTGGTGTTGCGAAGTAAAAACCTTGTTTAACAAAGTTTCACATTCAAATTTCCTTTTAGAATTAGATGAGAAACCAGTTTGAAACAAGGTTTATAAGGTTTGAAAAACAAAGTTTTTATTAAAAAAATGGAGTTTCTTACTAAATGAAAATCTATGAAAGAAGGGGTTTCTGAAATGAAGTTTATATAAAAAATAAAAATAAACTAAAAATAAAAAAATAGTGTAGTGTTTATGAAATAGGAATCAAAATTTTACAAACAAATTTTCTGGACTGGATTTTTTAAATTGATTTGTTATATTAAATTTTTCAAAGATGAGAAGGAGATTTTGTATAAATAATTATGGCAAATGCAAAATTTGAAGTTGAAAAGTTTGATATTATGAGGGCTTAATCGGTGTTGAATTCTTTTTAGGGGGAATTTTAGTACCCAATACTAATATCTATGCTTCAATATGCCCTTGGAATCACTTCAAACTGATTTTTTAAACAAGACTTGTGTAATTTTAAAAAAACATACACACATTTTTCTTGCATTTGAGGAGCTCGATATTGAAACTGAATTATTTCTGTGATTTCATATCTTCAATATCTGAAATTCGGTCCTATAGTGGCCCTCTGAATCTTCTTTTGAATTCCATAGGTTTGACATGATTTGGATGCTTTAAGATAAAGCTATGCCCAATATCCCACAATGGCCTAATTATGGACTGATTTAGTAGAGCGAACATGTATGGCGTGCCACGTGTCACTGTTTCCATCTTTATCTCTGAAATTGATACACAGGAAACTAAAGTCCGTGTGCTTTTGGTCACTTTTTACATAATTTCAATAGGATTCTCAGAGAGAGAGTTATGACTCCCAAGGTCACCTCTTTTAGATGAAATTCGGGAGCCTGCAAAAACCCTAACTTCCACAGATCATATCTCCGAAAATATTGTGAACCAAGATCTGAAATTTTTACACAAAGTTCCTCAGGATTTGACCTTCCCGTGGTGAAAATTTCAGCTTCTTAAACTTCACAGAAAAAATGTTATAGTGAAAATACCACGATGACCTGTTTGGAGTAGCGAAACCCTTGAATCCAAAGCTCTGATACCAAATGTTATGAAACCAGCTCCAAAAAGAGAGATCAACGCCTTATAAATAAGCCACTTAGAGGGGGAAACTTTTTTTACATTACATAAATTAACAATTCTTGGATGATACAAATGACAAAACCTCCCTTCTCTATATAGGAGTCCATGGGGTCACAATATAATCCTAGCCGACTTAAGAATAATAATGTAAGAGAACAATAATAACAATATGGGGGTTACAAGCCCCACAGGGGTAGGCGAGTTGGTAATCGGAATGCGGTGAAGTTCGTTTGTAAGGCGAGCCCGATAGGAGGTCACGAGTTCAAATCCCCCGGACTAAAGCGGAGCTGTGGAGAGGGGCGGGCACATGCTCCCAGTGGGTATAGTGGTAGCGGTCAGAATCGACCCCGTGTAACGCGAGTCGTGAGGCTGCCCCAGTTGCTTATCCCACTTTATATAAAAAAAAAAAAAAAAAAAAAAAAAAAAAAACAATATGGGGGTTACAGGGGTACAACAATAACAATAAGGGGGCTACACTAACAACAATAAGGGACTACACTAGTAATATAGGGACCTAACAAACAAATGGTGGTTAAGGTTAATAATGTGACATGACTCTAGTTCTCTTCACTGTGAATGCATGATAGCTCATGGACCATACTTTGAATACTACATGGTAATGATATGGTAGAATTTATGTCTAACTTAAATATGGATTTTTATTTCTATGATTATCTTCTATATGGGAAGAAAAATCAAATGATTTTTTCCTTTGGTGATAAGAGGGTAGAAGGAATATTAGAGCTTGTGCACAATGATTTTTTTGGACTTATGTCGATTCCATCACTGGGTAAATATATGTACTAAATCTTATTTTTAGATGAATTATCAAGGAGAAAATGGATATATTTCCTTAGGAAGAAATATATAGTATTTGATAGATTTAACGAATTGAAGACTTTGGCAGAGAATTAGACAAAGGAGAAGGTTAAGGTGTTGAGCACAGATAATGGTGGATAGTTCTACAAGAAGGAATTAAAATAGTTCTATAATAAGTGTGGCATAACATGGTATAATACTAATCCATACACACTTCAACAAAATGGAGCTACAGAAAGGATGAACAAGACATTGATGAAAAAGGCAAATAGCATGCTCAGTGAAGTTGGATTAGGGCAAGAATCTTGGGAAGAGGAAATGGATACTACATTTTACTTGTTTAATAGATCACCTTCATTAGTGTTGGAGGATAAGACTCCAGAAGAGGTATGGGCTCGTAAGAAACTCTCTCTCTCACATCTAAGGGGATTTGGCCACGATGCATATGTACATGTTCCAAAGGAGAAAATAATAAGTTCGGATAGTAAATATGAAAGGTGCATCTTTATTTGGTATAAAGATGGTTTAGAATGTTACAAGATTCGAAACCCATAAACAAAGAAGGTTGTGTACAGTGAAGATGTGGTATTTAGAGAAGTGAAGGATGTCATGAAGCAAGACGTCCTGCCAAGGGAAAAGGAACCAAGGAAGATAGTGTTTGAACTGGAGGATGATGAATGAAGCTCTATAAAAGAACATGAATCAGAAGAATAAGAAGGACACACTCTGGTCTTGAGGAGATTAGTTCGGGAGAGAAGGAAGCAAGAGTGGTATACTCCATATAATTTTCATTGAAATTTTTTCTTTATATATTATCGATGATGATCCCAAAACTATTAGGGAAGTAGTGACTTCAGAGAGTGGAAAACTCTATAAAAAGGCCATGGTTGAATAAATGGCAACCTTAGACAAGAATGAGGCTTGGGATCTAGTGGAGTTACCAACTGGAAGAAAACCATAGAAAATGGGTGTTTAAGAAGATGAATGTAGAAGGAAAAGTAGAGAAATATAAATATTTATTAGTAGCGAAAGGTTATTCATAGGTGTGAAGAATTAATTTTGGTGATATTTTTTCTCCCATTTCCAAGTTAGCTTATATTAAATTATTTTTATCTGTTGTTTTTGCTTTTGATTTTTATTTAGAACAAATGGATGTGAATACAACGTTCGTACATGGGGATCTGGAAGAAGAGATCTACATGAAGTAGCTAGAATGATTTGCAATGAATGGTAAGACAGAACTGGTATGCGGGTTAAAAAAGAATATGATGGGTTAAAAAAATAACCAAGGATGTAATATAACAAATTTGATACATATATACAAGGAATTGTCTTCACAAGAAGAAAATCATATCACTTTGTAATATTATAAATTAGTTGGTAATCATGTTATTTATTTCATCTTGTATGCGGATGATATGTTGCTGATTATAAATGAAAAAAAATATCGAGGACATGAAGACCCAATTGTCCTCTAAATTTTACATGAAGGATCATGGTGCTACAAACTTCACTTTGGACATGGAAATTAAAAGAGATCAGAAAAAGAGGAAAATCTACTTAAATCAAAGGAAGTATGTTGAGACAATATTACATAGGTTTAATATGCAAGATAGTAAAATGGTGAAGAATCCTATTCTTGTAGGTGTAACGTTATTTCTAGAACATTGTCCCAAAACACAATAAGAGGAAGAGGACATGTCCCATGTTCCATATGTGAGTGAATTTGGAAGATTAACGTATGCAATGGTATGTACTAGACAAGAAATGACACATGTAGTGGGAGTATTGAGTAGTTTTATTTCAAAACCAAGGAAGGAGCCTTTGGAAAATTGTAAAGTGGGTTATTAGGTATCTGCGTGGCACTAGTGATTATGGTTTGTGCTACCAGGGAAGACCAGGATTAGAGAGAGTGTTGGAGATATGTGGTTTTTTTTATGTATATTGGGCTGCAGATCTAGATTAGAGAATATCTACAAGCTGGTATGTGTTTAACCTATTTGGAGGAGAGATTAGTTGGATGAGTAAGTTGAAATCTATAGTGGTACTTTCAACTATAGAATTTGAATACATGGCATCCATGCATGCAAGTAAGGAATTATTTTGGCTACAAAGATTATGCTCAGGTATGGGGTTGTTATAGCAAGCTATAAGGATAGATTGTGACAACCAAAGTGCAATTTTCTTGGGAATGAACCCTACATATCATTCAAATATAAAGCATATAGATGCTCAATATCTCTTTATGAGGGATATGGTTGAAGACAAAAAGGTTTTTCTATTAGAGGTGGACACTTTGAATAATTTTGTAGATGCATTGAAAAAGGTTGTGATAAATGAGAAATTTATTGGTGTAAAGAAACAATGGATGTTACTACCCTAGATTGGTGATTGTGTGCTCTTGTAGCCCCCTGTGCACAAAGGAAAAAAAAAGTGGTGGAATCTTGGATATGTGTTATATCATTTACATGACTAGCCCCATGCATAACACATTGCATCAGGGAGGGGGGTACTAGCCCCCTTGCAAATGGTTAAGTGAAGCATCCCTAAATTGTTTTTGTGAAGACCCACTCATGGTTTTGTAGATCTAGTTAAAGGAATTACAATTGTGTTTTAATTCACATTTAATGGATTGGGGGTTTATGAGTGCTTTGACATGTATATAATGTATTCTAACACTGAAAGGAACATAATGAAATATCAATATGGTTTTCTTGGTTTTGGATTCCATGAGAAAAATACTTGTATATATTATCTGTTCTCACGATTGTATATTTTTTGTTTTAATAATTAATTTGCATGCATAATTTGTATAGGGTTAAAAGCTACAATCGTTATATTTTATATTTGACGCTATCATCAAAAACTATTGAAATTTTAAGGTTTTTCAAAGTCATGATATTTTATTTTTAATTCCATTACTAAAAAAAATCAGAATTTTAACAAAAAAATGTTGTGGCAACATCAACACTTTTTTATTTCATGGTGTTTTTCCACGTTTATTGCACATAAAATTTAGTTTTTAATGTTTTTTTTTTTTAATTTTAATCCTCTCAAGAAAAGTATTGATGCAGCATCAACATTTTTCATATTCAGGATGTTTTTTCATATTTATTTCACAAATATTATCTGTTTAAAATGCTATTACTAATTTTTCTTTTTGAATTTTAACCCAAAAAAAAAGGTGTTGATGCAACATCAACACTTTCCATTTTCAGGGTGTTTATCATTTCTTTTGTGCAAAATAGGGGATTTTTGGCTAGATTTCTCGTTTTGAGGTTATAGTTCTTGTAAAGTTGGTAACTTTGTTTACTCCCATATCTCTCTCCCCCGTATATTTCTTTCGCTATCTCCCTCCCTTCCTCCATCTCTCTCTCCCCCTCACGCCCTCGTTATCTTTGTCCATCGCTCCCCCATCACACTCTCTACCTCTTTCTTAGTATCTTTGTTCTTCCCTCTTTTTATGCACCCCAACTCTATCTTTATCTCCCTTTGATCTAAGAGGATCCCAAAAGGATCTAAATTTGAAGGCCTAAAATCTCAACAAAACCAACACCAAGTCATAGAGCTTGGAGAGAACTTCCGATAGCAGAAACGACACCTTAATATGAATTTGTATGTGAAAGCTATGCCCATTTGAAGTTTAAGTCAAAAAACTAATTTTTTTTGTAGGTGGTACACATTGTGCCATGTAGGGAAAAATTTAAGGATGGAAATTTGTCTTAAAGTTTAGAAGAATTAGCAAATCTTACTAGTCCCTAATATGCAAATTGCAATATGTTTGAGGATATTTTTTATAAAAATACTTAGATCTATAATAATTTTATAATATTCTATATAAAATTTTGGCAAATTTTTATGTAAAATAATTTTATGCCATAAAATTTGGGTGAATAAATTTTAGAAAAAATTGGAAATTGGCAAATCTTTTTTATGGAAAAAGCATGGAAAATTAGCCCACTTGCGAATATTAGCCCCTAAAATTTTTGTTAGTGCCATGTAGCACTCCCACAAGCTACCATGCAACAACCCCATCATCAACCCTATTAGTAGCATTGTCATTCGTACGAAATCACATGGGTTGATCAGGTAGCACCACATGTCGGCATCAGATTGAGCCACATGGCATAGAAGTGTTTGAAGTGGTGTAATCCACATGTCCCACGTGGACCAATAGTTGGGTGCCATGTGACACCCTGTGGTTGTTCAAGTAAAACTTAGGCCAGATAAATTTGGTGGAACAACTTGGCTAGGATAAATTTTGGAACAACCACCAAATCTAGCAACATATGGCCAAATTCAGTAAAATGACTAGAAAAATCACTTGGCGGGGCACCAAACCACCTTAACGACAAGTCAAGTTAGTAGATGGAAGAATTGGTCACAGTAATGGGTTAGCAAGCCACCATTTTCGTAGTACTACCAAACCCAACAACAAATAATGGGTTATTATAATATAAACGATAGGCAATATAGTTATAATAAAGTGAAAGTGGGGAGGCTCGCAGGCTCGACCTCAAAACCTACCCCCAACCGAGAGTATTAACATATCACGAGACCTCACTATGTTGAAATATATCCTCATTCCAAATATGCATAGGGAGTCTTGACAATCTGAGCCAAATGGGTCCAACCCCCAATTGTTCCCTTTCTATGTCAAATAGAGGCGCCCATCTCTTAAAATGTATGGTCACATGTTCAATACTCAAGTGACTATCAATTCCTCAACAAAGCTACTTTGAATTGTCAAATTTCAAGGCTAACCACCATCGCGATAATAGTCGGATCTCTGGCATTGTTTTCAGATCCTTACTCTAGTTCTCGTGAACCCACTGTTTCATCATGTATCAAAATCTTAAAATACCTTCCTAGTTTATTTTCACTATACTTTTTTGCCTTAACCATTTAACAATTTTTTTTATGGTGCACTAGAGGACATTGATAGCTACAATTCTAGTGGGAAAAAAATTAAATGAATATTGTTTGATAATGTTAGACCCTTTTATGTTGCACTAAAGGAATGCCTTATAATTTCATGGATATATTATAAGGCATTCCTTTAGTGCATAAGAACATTCCACTAAAGGAGTGTTATTATATATTTTGTTGTGTATAAGAACATTGTTTTCTCTACAACACTATAGATTTTTATAGCAAGAATCCATCATTTAAGTAGTCATAGATGCACTAATAAAAACATATACATTATATTCTGCATGAAAAATAACATATCAATATTAAGAAAACTCAAATTCCATATGAATGAGCACAATCCCTATTAAATAAAAATATATATATTTGGAAATTAATTCATTTTCCTACATTTCCTCTTTTTACACCATTTTTAAATTCATTACATAAATACCTCTAATCATCTTATCAAATTAATATATTATTGTTTTCCATAATTTACATTCCCACTAAATCATCATAGCAAACCATTATTAATTTTCACCTACTCTCCATCTTTTTTTTCATTTCTTTTATTTATTTATTTTTTAACATTAATATATACATATAATTTAATTTTCAGAATATATAGATATTTATTTGTTTATTGATCGCACTTTATTTGTTTATTTATCATATTAAAATCCCTTTCACAGTTAAAATTAACATGTTTGATTTCTTAACCAAAACACCTCATTCCTCTCATTCCTCATACATAAAACTAGCAATTGCACCGAAAGCGACAAAGGAACGTCAAAGGAGAAGAGGGGATTTGTACATAGGCTTGAATCTTATTTACACATGAAAATGGAGATGAGAATGAAACAATCTATAACTGCTGAACTATTGCCTTGATGTTTGGCGTCTTTGGTGGGTTAGACACTGGTCCAACCTTCAAATGACCTTGTCAAAGTTGGAAAATTAAGGCGCGGAGTGATGACTGCGAGATAAAGCCAGATAAAGATGGTAATTATATGCCCTTAGACTAGGTAATAGTTAGAAACACTCGAAAAGTGGAAAATGCAGTACGCAAAGGCAACATGGGTAGTAGATCCAACATTAGATCCATAAGAAGGAAGCTGATTCACCCCTAGCAAAGGAAATACTTAGAGTTGTATGGCTTTCTATTGAAGTGAAAATGCTTTTAAAAGTGAGTGGGAAATGAAGTCCTTGAAGTGGGGGGGGGGGGTGTGAAAGGTGGCATGGCCTTGTTGATCAAATTGGGGAATTTCAGTAATCAAAAGTTGGCTGGGTGGCTATCTCGCATAAGCTTCTACTGCCACATGCCCAATCATATGGATGTATGGAAGAGCTCGAGGCAGGTCTTCTTTCAATAATTGTTGTTGTAATAAGTCATCCAACCAACTAAGCAAGGACTAGTTGTTTCAAGTCAAGTCTTGAACTGTAACAGTTATTTCTCCTCTTTGGAAGCTTAGTCCAGAGCTCTCCTTTGCTTTCGGCTTCAAACACAAGAAGAAATTGCGGGAACCCAAATCCTTGATTTTATTAGCCGGATTTAAAGCTGCAAAAATATCCATAGAATGTTTTTATGTCTAAGTCAAATCTGAATCGTGAATCACATAGGTTAGTTAGAATAAGGTAAACCCAAAATAGATTTAAAACAAACCCACCCAAATATGCTTTTCCACCCAAAATATGCATGTGATTAATTAGGAAGAGCTATCTCTTTACATATTCAAATCTAGCTATTTCTCTACAAATTAAAATTGACATAAATTCCCAAATCAAGAACTAACAACATAATTTAGAAAATTTAGAAAGTTTGATGATCCTCCAAATGCAAATTTGTATCTAAATTTAATGGGGTTTTACAGAACAAAAACAGAGTAAAGTACTTACAGTTGATGTAGAATTGTGAGTAATGGAGGCCAAAGGAAGTGGGATTATTGTTGAGAAAGGCTTACGACCTTCCTTGGCATAAAGAAGTAAGGTAGCTTTAATCACATCCTCTAGTGTTGCATCTTTAGATAGCAATAAATGCAGTGGGCCATTGCTCTACTCAGCTGTCACATTCAACAACAACTTATTCACACTCAATGCCTCCACATGGGTATTCATCTTCATATTTTTCATTAAAACAGGGGCAGGATCATGATTGAGAAACTCTAGATGTGCCTTGGGCCTTCTCATCATCGATGTTGCATTCTTTTTAAATTTCGCTGATGAGGATGGAAATTCCTGTGAACAAAAAAGGGCACCCACAGAAGCTCCGAGATCTGCGCAAGCTTTGCTCATCTTGTTGTTTGAGAATGAAATCACTAGTAGGTCCATGAACACAGCCTGCTGTCACAGATATGTTCATGTGACCATGTCTATGTAGTGATCCATTGCTTGGATTCGGTTTGTTCACTGAAGCTTTCCTATTTTTCTCCATAAAATCTTTAATTCTAACCACACAATACAATAGGCAATCGCCCCTGTCTCAATTCACCTCAATCTCTGGTATCTATAATACTGAGCCTTCAAAAAAAAATAGTGGGTGGGGGAGAAGAACCCTAGGCAAAAAAACATCACCAGAGAAATAATAATCACAGTCGCTCAACGTGTTGGCTGTAGCAGATGCCCAGAGGGCAGCCTCGGATCCACCAAGCATCAACTAAACTATGTAAGGGGGCTTCTCTAATTTAATGGAAACTTGCAGACTTGAAAGGTTTCTATACCTCTCTTCCCATAACAGCTAATCTAATAAGCTATCTCCAAGAAATGAAACCCTGCTGAGTGCCGAGCACAACACAACAATGGGAGGCAGGACCGCAATATCCCCATTCAACTTATTGCTTCGAATTTATAAAGACCGAGACATGAAAGCTATAGGAAAGGGGCAATAGACAAGTTGAAATAATGAAATGTAATCGGGCTATTGAGCATTTTGGCCACGTTCTTCTTCCTCCTCCACTTATGTTTGCATGAGACCAGTCTACGCATAATTACCAAACATAGAGGAAATGGTATCCATGGACACAATGCCCTTAGTCTTCATTATCTTAACGTAGTCCCACATCACGTCAAACAATTTTCTTTGCCCAGAATTCCACGCGAGGGGTTGTGCCTCCTGCCAAGCCTCAAACCAGTCCAACGGAAAAACTTCAAGGTATCCATGCCAATCCCGTAGGACATTTTGAGCACATCCTCTATAAATTGGGTTGAAACCCCAAGCCCCAACTGGTTCAATGCACTGAAACCCCAAGCCACAACTGGTTCAATTCGTTTTCAATACCCATTGCTTCAGAATTGAAGGACAGGTAGAATAACTACAGAAACAAGCAGTACAGAAACAGTGAGTAAGGAAAACGTGGGCAGAAAGAAAGCTTACATATGAAAAACAGGTGGCGTAATCTTGTCAGTGGGAAGGGCGAAATTGAAGCTATCCTATTGGCTGGGGTGAACAGTGTTTGCTCACCCCAAGCCAACAAAGAAAATGCATCCGGCGTAATTACCACTTGGTCAGATTGTGAATAGGATTTCATTAACTTAACGAAATATGTTTTATAAAATTAATTTAGTTTGGAATACTTAACAAAATATGTTTTGTAAAATGAATTTACTTTGCAATATAGTATTAAAACATATCTAGTATTAACAAACACATATTTAACAATTTCTCTATTTACTTATCATTTAATCAAAATTCCTTTTGATAAATAAAATCAATAGTTTTTATTTCTTAACTAAAACACCTCATTCCTCTCATTCTTGATAGATAAAATTACCACTTATTTAGAATATAAATAATAATTTATTGACAAAAATAAGTTTTATAAAATAAATTTATTTTACAATATAGTTTTTTTTTCCATGGAAAAAATCGAACCATCTATTAGTAGAGAGTTACATAGCATGTGCATAATGCATTCCAAAAAATTGTGTTTCCCCCTTATCAAGAGAGAAACGAAGTTACCGTTGAGGTAAATAGAAAGAGCATATTCACCTAACAGCCTAGTCATGAAAAGAGTGTAGCCTCTTCATCTTTTTTCCACCTCCCGGGCTAACTTATAGGAAAAGCACCCAAAACAGAGGGGAGGAAAGACAACGCCTGTTTGAAGCTTATAAAACTCCAAAAAATGAAACCTGGTAGTAGACACTATTCCGGTTTCTTGTGTGTATCATAGCATAAAAAAAGAAGTCAAAGCCTGAGCCTCCTCAGATAGGAAAACAACCCAGGTTCGAAAGTGGAGTTTAAGTGTTTCATTCCAAAAAAATACATAATGTCTGTCCAGCATATTTAAATAAAACGACGAAAAACAGTAGAAATCAGATCCTTAGGAAAAGACGAGCTGTTCGATAGCACAAACCAACCCATCATCCAACTCAACGGCTATCTAGAGCCCCAAATCCTTCTCAACACCTTCTTTAGAAAGGCAGTCTGCATCATGGTTCCGTTCCCTGTAAATGTGGCAAACAGATATCTCATTAAAAAAACGTTTTAACCAAGATATCTCATTAAGCAAAGGAAGCAAAATATAATTTTGGCATCTTTGAGTCCCATTGAACCACTTGACAATATTCAAAGAATCCCCGAAGATCTGAACGTCTCTCATTCTCATGAAAGAGAGCTGGCAAAGGAGAAGGTGTAAAGCTTTTAGTTCTGCGAAGTTATTGGTCCCCTGTCCCAGACCAATTGAGGCTTTGTAAGTTTTTCCAGATGGGAGATGAATGACCAGCCCCACTCCACATCTATTTTGCAAATCCAAAGCCTCATCAAAATATGCCCAAGGGATATCCCTTCTGATGACTTCCTGTTGTATCACACGTGGTTGCTGGGGTGAGGAGGGAATAGGAATATGATCATAGATGGCTACACCCTCCATCACCAGCTTGCAGATTGGAATATGGGAATCTTTAAAGATAACATGGTTTCTAGCAATCCAAGTTCCCCATGAGATCAACAAGGGAATAATGCGCACCCTGTCATTTGGGGCTTCCTACCACCACCTTTGCCAAGCTTCCATCACCCCCTAACCTTCCCAACACCGGGGAATTTTAAGAAGCCTCAAAGATTCATTCCAGATACTGATGTTGAAGGGGCAGGTAAGGAAAATGTGTTTCACCGATTCCAAACTATCTCTGCAAAGGGAGCACCAACCAGGACCTATCTTTCCCCTTTGTTGTAAGAAATCCCAAGTAGGAACTTTTTTCTGGAGAATGCACCAGAAGAACAGTCTCAACTTTGTCGATCCTTTCAGCCCCCATAAAGATTTGAACCACCATTCCAGCTCCCCCCAGCCTTTCTGGGTCATAAGCCAATCATAACCAAACTTAGGGGAGTAATTCCCTGACAGGGAGTGTACCCATTTGAGCTCGTCTCTTTTATCCTAGATCCTTATATTTGAATTCTGAAAATCTAAGATAAAGTTCTCCCACTCCCCCAACTATCTTCCCTCCAAGTGCAGAGCATCCCCTTTCAACCATTCTTGTCTCCAAATAGAAGAGCTTTCTTGATTTGCTATTTGGTTAAGAGTAAACAAACCTCTATTGTTCAACAGCTCAATTAGTTCTCTTGATAATGAGAATCTCTTAGAACAGCCCACCCAAGGGTCTTAGCCCAGCCTTGCCCGGGCTCCATCTCCCACATGGCAAGCCAAGCCCTGCTCAATTACCTTTACATATGCTATGGTCGCCTTCCATACAACAGAGGAATTTTTAGATGATTTTTTACGCATTCTCAGCCATTCTAGGATTAACATTGGGTCGATGTATTTCCATTTTGTAACAGAGGTTCAAAGATTATCCTCAGCGATAAGTCTCCAAGCTAGTTTGGCTGCTAGAGATTGCGAGAAGGAGAAAAGATCTTTGATTCCCCAGCCTCCCGATCCTTTTGGCCTAACTATTTTCTCCCATGCCACCCATGGAGTCACATGTTCCACCTTTGATCCTGCCCACAAGAATCTGCTGTAGATTTTATTGATAGAGGCCAGAATACTTTTTGGGACCCATATGAGACTAGCCCAATAAACTGGAATGGCCATTGCCACTAATTTTATCAGAACCAGTCTTCCTGCTCTAGACAACCATTTGAAACTCTAGTGATTCATTCGAGCCTCTATCTTTGAAATTATCCATTTCCAATCTTGGATTAGATAAAAGTTTGGTTTTAGGAAGAATCCTAGGTACTTGAAAGAGTCCTGCAGAGATTTGACTTCAAAGCGAAGGACTGCTTCTATTCTGCTCACTTCATCCCTATAGAGACTAGACATTGTCATGGATGATTTATGGCCATTTATGCAAAGGCCCATTTCTTTCAGGAAGAGGTCCAGGATCTCCTTTAGGCAATGACAATCCTCCTCGCTGCCATTACAGAACAACAAAATATCATCAACAAACAACAAGTGAGTTACAAATAGATTAACCGCCACTTCAATGCCTGTGAGATCCCCTTGTCTCTTGGCTTCATGAATCATTAAACTCAATCCTTGACGTAGACCCCTTTGAAGATTGAAGAAATTTGTCGCTGCTCCATTTATCAATATTGCAATTGAAGATGATGTAATGCATCCCATGACCAATCTTGTAAATTCAAAACTAAAGCCCAGACGAGTCAACAGAAGTCTCAAGTACATCCAACTTATCCTGTCATAATCCTTAGACAGGTCAATTTTGACAATAGCTCCTTTCTTCCTGCTTTTTTTTAAGGCTATGGAGATTTTCTTGAGCTACCCTAACATCTTGGTGTATTTGCCTTCCATCCAAGAACCCAAATTGTTCCAACGAAATATTTCTAGAGAGGAAGGGTTTCAGCCGAGAGGCAATCACTTTAGCTATGATCATATAGATACAGGTGCATAGAGAGATGGGATGGAACTCATCAAAAGAAGTAGGATGATCTGTTTTAGGAAGAAGGGCTAAGAAGGTTGCATTAAAAGGCTGGTAAATGGAGCCAGTACAGCGAGACTCCTCTACCACTGCTACCAAGTCCTCCCCTAGAACTTCAAAGAAGTGTTGAAAGAATTCAACCGTCCATTCAATTGGGCCAATGCTTTTATCCTTCTGCATTGCATTAAGAACATCCTCCACTTCCTCTTTTGTTACAGGTTCCATGATGCTATCATTACCTTCCTCATCTATGTAGCTTAGGAAACACTGAGCCACCCTGATAACTTCAGTTATGGAGACTTCCTCTGGAGCTCTAAAAAGTTATTTGAAGTGATTTAAACCAAGAAATGAGAGGTCATCATATGTTTGCGCTAACTCCCCATTGCCCTTCTACAGCTCCCAAATCGTGTTGATATTTTTCCTCCCTTTAGCGTAGTTCTGAAAGAACTTAGTATTTTCATCTCCAGCTTGGAGCCAGATGGCTCGACTTTTTAAACGCCAGCGTTCCTCTCTTTCCAACAGAATTTTCTTCCTGACAGATTCCAACTCCCTTATTCTATTCCTAGACTCCAAGTTAGAATATCCTACTCCTTCCGGCTTTTCAAGGAAATCCAGTTCCTCATTCGCTTTTCTTAATTCCTCCTCCTCTTTTAGTTTCTTGGACTTTGCCCAATCCCTAGTTGCTTTCTTCATTCTCTTCAAATTTTCCATAAAATGCTGACTCCTGCTTTCAGAATCCTTTATGGAATCTTTTCTCCAAGTAGCATGGAACAAAGTGTTGAAAGACTAAGCTTCCTCTATCCCACTAAAGTTGGTTTCTTGGCCCTTTGCCCAAACTCCCCCTTTCTTCTCCCCAGTAAAGTAAAAACAATATGGACAGCTCAGGCTTGGGAGGACCTTAAACTCTAATACTACAGCGATTTTTTTATTATGAAGAAACTTCCGCCTGTGTTCCTCATCCCTCTGCCCCATTCACGTCAATTTTTGGGCCCCTCTGCCTCTCTCAAGTCATGTCAATACACTCAGACCTCTGTAATTGCCTTCAATTTCCCAAATCGATTTCTCCATCTTTCGTTTTCCCGTTTTGTCTCTCCGACTTAACATCTCTGGTTATCACAATCTCCTTAGTAAAATTGTTTGAAAAAATTAGTTAAAATAGATCATCGTAGCTCAAATAAAACATTCGACTCTTGTGGCCATTTTACCCATCCAAAAAAAATCGGCAAAAAAGACAAAAAGAAGAAGAGCATACGACACGTCTACACAAATTTAGCAGCAAAATAATTCACGAGTTTGGAGGACGTTAGATGTTGTTGATAAGGTAAGTTCTATCAATATTGCGATATTTTTCCCTTATTGCACTTCTTTGCTTCTCTGCCTAAGTCAAGTCAATAGAATGGCCTTCCCAAATGCATATCGCCATCTTTCATTTCTCCGGCCCAATTTGAAAGGCACCTCTTTTCAACTTTCCAACGCACGCCGTTTGGAATTTGATTCTGCAACGTACACGTCTTGTTCACGGCAGGTGACCCACTTTTGATAGAAGAAATTTTGGCCCCTTTGCCCCACTCATTCGAGTCAAGTCAATACGAAGTCTACAGACGCGATTTTTTGATAGAAGAAATTTTGGCCCCTTTGCCCCACTCATTCGAGTCAAGTCAATACGAAGTCTACAGACGCGATTTGTGTGCTCCACTCAAGTCGATTTCTTCATTCATGGAATCATGGAATCTTATGCAATATAATAAAGTTTTTTCATTGAAACCAAGTTTAGCCCACTACGACATTGAAGTCAAGTCAATGAATGCAGTTTTTTGGGCCCCCTACGTACGCAGCTCCATTTCTTCGCCCTAATTGCTTTTTATATGACACTTGTTGTCTCGATCCAACTCTATTTGTAGATTTTTATATGACACCTATTTATAATTTTAATATTAGCTTACTTATTATTTAATGTATTTAAAGCGCTACATTCACATAGTTTAATTCTCATATTATATTTAATAAATTTGAAATTGCAATAAAGTTGTATGTACTTTTCAATTTTATATATTAAATATTTATATGTCAAAAAGGTAGGGATTGTCATAGCATTTCTAGCAACTCCATTTGGCTAAAAGTTTGGATTTCCATTCCCAAATACGTTTTTTGGCAAAATTGGCTAGCTCAAAATGAGCTAATCTTCAATGACATATCTTGTCGCCCTTCAAAAGTTGCAGCTAAAACCAAACTCTTTCTCCTTGAATTAGTTCAGCAACAATATTACAAAGAAAACACCTCCCTACTAGAAGAAAAGAACTGGATGAAAGCGCGTGCTCCTCAACTCAGGAAGCAATCATTGGCCTCCCCCATCATAAACTCGGAATGGCAATTAAGAGATCCTGACGACATTTTTCAAGAGTGGCGTAGGAATCAAACCAAAAGCACGATCTTCTTTGATGGTGCATCCAAGGGAAACCCTGGGGCAGCAGGAGCAGGTGGCGTTATCTACTCCCAGGATAGAACAAGAAGGGATGGTTTCCGCTGGGGACTTGGGCAGCGAATGAATAATTAGGCAGAGATATTAGGCCTCCTAAAATCTTGTCACATAGTTTGAGATAGAGGTGTCAAAGAATTCCAAGCATTCAGAGACACAGAAATCCTCATCAAAAAGCTCAACTTGAAGGATTAGTGTAACAACGTAGTCCTCAACAAGATATTGCGGAGATTGAAGAAATTACTGCTCGATTTCACCTCCTACAAATTCTTCCACATTCTTAGAAACTCGAACAGTGAAGCAGACTCCATGGCTAACAAAGGATGCCTTCTTCAGAAAGGAGAACTTGTATAAATGACGAAAGACCTCTCCAAATTTATATCCCGTGAAAAGGGGAAAATGGAAATCAACTTTTTGTCCAAGAAAGTCCGCTAGTTGCATTGTACCATTGGTTGTTTTAGCCTTGGCCCAACCAAACCCTTCTAAATAAATAAAACACAACCGTTTCAGTTAAAAAAAAGGGGGTAGGGGATTGGGGACACGCTTGCTTAACTCCAATATTGCATTTAATGTCTTTAGACCACCTCTCGTTGGTTTTAAGCTTGGCAAAGACGGTCTTGTAGAGACGGATCACAACAATCCTTAGCTCAGGAGGGACCATAATCTCTTTAAGCTTGTCCCAAAGTTTATCTCGAGGGACAGTGTCGAAAGCTTTTCCAAAGTCCACAAAGCAACATAAGAGATCAACTTTACTATTCTGACAATCCTCCTCAATGATTCTAAGAGTGACTAGATGGTCAATAGTCGAGTGATATCTCCTAAAACCAGCTTGTCTTTTAGCTCTTTTAGGCCCCATGAATTATAATAATAACATTGATCAAATTTATTACCATTTCATTACTATCTTTTCCAGCACCATTAGCAAGTTTTCTAATGAGATTTTTTTAAAGCAGTCTAATAGAAATTCCAATCCATGGTATGACAAAGATTGCAGAATTGCTAGGAAAGTGATAAGAGACGCTCCTATTTAAATCATTAAGATGAAAAATATCAATATATACAAAAATATCATCAAGGGGAAGAAAATATCATATATTAATAAAAGACTGGATTATCTTCCTCACCTTTCTAAAGTCACAACAACAAAAAAATTGGTGGAATGTTCTTGTCTATAAAACCTAATATAATCATTTTATGCTCTCAGAAAACTGGGACAACTATCTTAAGAAGTTGTATGACTCTCTAGACAATATGGGCACCACCTTAATCACTCCAATTAAGGAGGATGTATTCTCTCTTGATGACATTGAGTCTGGCATTAATAAGCTCGCTAATGGGGGAGCTAAAGATATTTAAGGATACCAAGCTGAGATCCTTAAAATGGGAAGATCTATCCTCATTCCTTATCTCCACAAGCTTCTCAATTTGGCTATAACGCATGGCTTCCCTCGGATTTGGCCGCAAAGCCTTTTTGTGCCTATATTTAAAAATGGGGACAAGAGTGTTCCATCCAACTATAGGAACATTATGGTTAGCCATGTCCTGGGCAAGCTTTATGGGCTCATTTTGGAGAAGAAGCTTAGCCTTTGGCTAAAATCCAGGGAAAAAGAGCTAAAGGACAAGTTGGTTTTAGGAGACATCACTCGACTATTGACCATCTGGTCACTCTTAGAATCATTGCAGAGGATTTTTGCAATAGTAAAGACGATCTCTTATGTTGCTTTGTGGACTTTAGAAAATATTTCGACACTGTCCCTTGAGATAAATTTTAGGAGAGACTTAAAGAGATTATGGTCCCTCCTGAGTTGAGGATTGTTGTGATCCATCTCTACAAGATCGTCACTGCCAAGCTTAAGACCAACAAGGGGCAGTCTAAAGACATTAAATGAAATATTAGAATTAAGCAAGGTGTCCCCTATCCCCTACCCTTTTTGGCATATACATCGATAAGCTAGAGGAGTGTTTGGAATCTGTGGGGTGCAAGGTCATCGAGCTTACTGGTGTTCTCATTACTCTTCTCCTCTATGCCGATGATATCATTCTTCTTACAAAAATCCATGATGAACTTGACAAGCAGCTCCAGATTCTTCATGACTACTACTCCAAGATGGGTATGACAGTTAATACCAACAATACTAAAGTCATGATCATTAAATCCAAAAATATCACCCATGGTAGTTTCGTGTATACTAACCAGTGCTTAGAGCAGGTTTCTTCTTATAAGTATTTGGGCATTGACTTCCCTTACCATCTCAACTGGAATTATAGCATCGAGAAAAGGATTATTGGGGGTTGGAAAGCTTATTATGAGCCTGAAAAAAATTGTAAGTTGGTCAATCTTTACATTTGAAGTAAAGAGGTTACTCTTTGTGACCCTTGTCACCCCTGTTGTCTTATACGGATGTGAAGTTTGGGGTTGTAGTTCTAGAGAGTCATGGAGGAATATTTAGATGATTCAAAAGAAATTCATAGCCTACAACCTTAAGATTAAGGGAAATGCTCCCTACCCTATCCTCTTGATCGAATCTGGTTTGTACCCCATTGAAAGTATGGCTATGTTTAGATATCTGATGTATAAGAAGAAGCTTGACAACTTGGAATAAAAAGGCTCCCTAAAATTGCTTCTAACTGTAGTCAAAACCTTCATCTTCGCTTCAAGTGCAGGTGGCATAAGGATGCCTAGTACTAGCTCAACCAATGGGGAATTAAAGAGGAGCTCAGTATGGGAAGCAAAGATAATATAAAAAATACTATTATCTCCAAGTTTAAGGACAAGTTGTGGGAGGATCAGGAGCTAGAGGGTAAAAGGAAGCTAAGATACTATAAGGAAGTGATCAACCCCACCCTTGATAATCAGAATTATCTCTTGGCGTTGTCCAGCAATAAGAAAAAAATGAACATCACTAAGATAAGAACTAATTCCCATGAGCTTCGGATTGAGACCGGGTGGTGGTCTATTCCCAAGACCCCTTGGAACGATATAATCTGTCATATTTTCCATTCTAAGCAAGTGGAAGAAGAAAAGAACTTCCTTTTATACTGACTGAATCTTACTCACATTCGCTCTCAATTCCCTACCATCTGCCACACTTCCAATCTTATTGACATATTAATCCAACCCACCTATAACGATCTTGGAGCACTTATTTCCCTTCTCTTTGACAATAGAAACAAGATTATGGAGAATCAAACTTAGATTCTTTCTCCTCTCTTAAGGTCCAATAGACCGCATTGGTCTTAATAGACGATAACCATCATCATCATCATCAATTTTAATTTTATGTTAGTCATTATTTAATGTATTTATTTATGAATAAAATAAATTATATATATATATATATATATATCCAAAAAAAATTACATGGTTAGTTTTATATTAGTGGAGCTATGAAATCTAGGATTTTTTTTTTTCAAAATGTTAAATTCAATGAATATTTGAGATAGTAGTATTATAAATAGATAGTTTGGAGCATATTTAGCCTATAAAACAAGTTGTAACATAATTTATGGTGCTCCATACATGCCTAAAAAATATTTACTTTCTTATAACTTAACAGTAATTTGAAGATAGACTAATACCAAACTCGTAGCCATAAGAGAAAATTAGGAGGACATAGAGAAATCTATAGGGTCCACTGGAGTGCCTAGAGAAGTTGGACATTTTCCATGAGCTAGAATAGCTTAGTCCTAACTAGACGATGCGCAATGTCTTTGTGTTCTTCTTGTAAATAGTCTAATTATAGAAGATTTTCTCATTTGGCTTTGTCCCTTTCTAATAAGATTATCTAACAAGGATTTGATATGTCAGTATAATTTGATAGTTTAGAGGTATTAATTCTGTCTTCATAATATATGGTCAATGTTAGACACCTAGTTGGAAACAAAAGGTAATCTCTTAGCATCCATAATCTCATCTCTCTTTGGAGTGAATTTTTTCACTATCTATTTGTAATACCCCTCAGTGAATTGTAAATATTTTAGTTACTTTTTCTAAAGTTACTTCGTAGACTATGTGACATATAGAAAGCCTAGTATGAATATATGATAAACTAAATGTTTAATTTTTTTTTAAAATCATTTAATGAATATTGGTTATGGTCATCCATGGAAATTACAGAGGGAAAAGATGCTAAATGAGAGTTCTGCTTGCTAGATAGTCAGAAGACGTTTATTCCTGTCCCTAGAGATAAATCATCTCAGTTAGGGTAAAGGAAGCCAAAAGGGTGGGAGGAAAAAAGCTTGACACAAGCATGAGAATTTAGAGCTTGGATGGAGGAGGCGCAAGGAGGAGAAGAAGTTTTTAAGCTTAAAACCCTTAGATAGGACATTGTTGAGTGAGGTAGTGTTATGAAACCAACTCCAAAAATAGAAGAAAAGAGAGATCAACGCCTTACAAATCACCCACTTTGAGGGGGAACCTCCTTTACATTAATGAACAATTATTTGATGATAAAAATGACAAAACCTCCTTTCTATATATAGGAGTCCATGGGGTCACAATATAATCCTAGCTGACCTAACAATAATAATGTAAGGGCACAACAATAACAATAATGGCTTTTATGGGGCATAATAATAACAATATGGGGGCTATAAGGGTACAACAATAACAATAAGGGGGCTACAATAACAACAATAAGGGACTACACTAGTAATATAGGGAGCTAACATGCCCCTCTCCTTCAGAAAAGTGTTGTCCTCAATGCTTGAGTAGCTTTGGATGCTTCTGTATAAAATTCTCATCCTCGCATGTGGAATCTTCAATGGGTAAGTTCTTCCACATGATGAGATACTATGAAATTGATCGATTTCGTAGCTGTCGAGTTCTTGTTTCCGTGATTGCTTCAGGTTCCAATATGATTTTTCCTTCCTCATCAAGTTTTGGCAATATTATTTGAATTGGAAGTTTGTCACCTATAACCTCATTTAAGCATGAAACATGGAAAACTAGGTGCACTAGAGAAGAAGCAGGAAGCTCCAATTTATATGCCATAGCACCAATATTTTGCAACACTTTGTAAGGACCATACTACTTTGGCAATAATTTATTATCCTTATTAGCTTGCTTGAGGGACATTTATTTGTATGGTTGTAGCCGTAAAAATACCCAGTCTCATACATCAAAACTTCTCTCGCTGTGATGTTGATCTGCCTATTGTTACATTCGATTTTGTGCCAAATTTAGGTTATCCTTTAAGAGTTGGAGAACTATTTGTTGATGATCAATGTGATCTTCCACTTCTTGAACCTTAGAATTTTCTTTTAAAGATGATGTGATGGACGGTGGATGATATCCATAAAGTGCCATAAATGGGGTCATTTTTGCTGCAATATGGAAGGAAGTGTTATACCACCATTCAGCCAGAAGTAACCACTTGACCCATTGTGTTTGTTTATCAGATACAAAAAAACGAAGATATCCTTCCAAATAATTGCTCGCTATCTCATTTTTCCCATCATATTGAGGATGATAAGATGAGCTATGAGCTATTTGAGTACCTGAACAAGAAAATAATTCCGTCCAAAAATTTCCAGTAAAATTGGGATCTCTAACGCTTACAATAATCTTTGGGTTTGCATGTATCTTTTGAATTGTTTCCATAAATTCAATAGTAACTGTACTTGCTTTAAATGAGAGAGATAATGCACAAACGTGTGCATAATTGGTAAGTCTATCAAATACCACCATGATGATACTCTTTCCTTCAGACTTACGTAAACTTGTGATAAAGTACATTGAAACCTCCTCCCAACATTGACTTGGAATGGATAAAGGTTGTAGCAGACCTAGGGTCTTAATTGTCTCAACTTTATTTTTTTGGCAAGCCAAACATTCCGCCAAAAATTTTGAATATCAGATTTAAGGCCATCCCAAAAAACTTCTTTCTTCGTCCTATGGTAAGTTTTTAAAAATTTCGAGTGTCCTCCTAAGGGAGAGGTGTGCAATTCCAAAAGAATCTTTTGTTTTAGTTGGGAATTCTTACCAAGATATAAGTGATCTTTGTACCATAAAGAATCATTTTTCCAACTAAATGTATCTAATATACTAGGATTTTGCTGCAACTTTTGAATGAGTGTCCACACTTCTTCTTCATTCTTCCATTCAGCCCTTGCTTTGATTATCCAATCTAGTTGGATAATAGAAATGGCACAAATCAATGTTTCCACCTCTTTATCCTTTCTTGAGAGTCCATCTGCAACAAAATTTAGCTTCCCTTTTTGTAGATGATTTCAAAGTCATAACCCAACATCTTTGTGACCCATTTTTTCTACTCTTCTAAAGATAGTCTTTGTTCCAAAACGTTTTTAAGACTATCATGATCAAATTTACCTTGAAGTGTCTTCCCATTAGGTAAGGTCGCCATTTCTTTAGTGCATGTAGTATTGCCAACATTTCCTTCTCATAAATAACTTTTTGTAAATAATTTCCTTTGATTGGATGACTTTCAAAAGTAATGGGTCTTCCTTCTTGCATTAAAACTGCACCAATTACATTTCCTGAAGCATCACATTCCACAATAATCGTTTTTGTGAAGTTTGGCATAGCTAAGACCAGTGCTAGGCACATTGCCTCTTTAAGATTTTCAAAGGCCTTAGTTGCTTCAGTAGTCCATGAAAATGCATCTTTCTTCAATAATTTTGTTAGAGGTGCTACTATTCTCCCATAATTCTTAACAAACTTGCGATAATACCCTGTTAACTCGAAAAATCCTCGCAACTTCTTTATGGTTGTGGGTACATTTTTTCCTTAATGGATTTAATTTTGTTAGGGTCTACCTTAACACCATCTTGAGATACAATATGACCCAGCTATTCCACCTCTTGTACTCCAAAGAAACATTTGGATGTTTTTTGATATAATATTTCTCCTCCAATAGTTTGAGCACCCTGTCAACATGTTGAACATGATCATTCCAAGACCTGCTGTAGATTAGTATACCATCAAAAATAACTAACACAAATTTTATAAGGGTGGGTTTGAAAATGGAATCTATCAACCCTTGAAATGTAGAAGGTGCATTGGTAAGGCCAAAAGGCATGAAAAAAAATTCATAATGACCCTCATGAGTTCGAAATGTTGTTTACAAAATATCTTCAGTCTTCATTCTTATTTGATGACATCTTGAACGAAGATCTAAATTGGTAAAATAAATTGCTCCATGTAATTCATCCAATAATTCATAAGTCATAGGAATGGGAAATTTATCTTTAATAGTGAGCTTATTGAGCTCCCTATAATCTATACACATGTGCCATGATCCATCCTTCTTGTGCACCAATACTACTGGAGCAGAGAAAGAACTTTGACTAGGTTGAATTATACCTGCCTCAACATTTATGCATTCATATGTTTAATTTCACTCTTTTGGACATAAGGATATATGTAAGGCCTAATGTTTGGAGGAACACTTCTTGGAATCAAATGAATAAAATGATCATGATCACGAATAGGTGGGAGTCCATTGGGATTTTCAAACACCTTGGAATGATTGTCCAAGACTTTTTGGAGATCTGGAGAAATAGATGATTTTGATGTTGGAACTTCTAGTGAGCATAATTGTGCAATTACACTTGATTTTTTTTTCTTCAGAAGCTTTGTCATGACATTGGAGCTTATTATCTTTTCCGACTTCCCTGTGATACCTTGTAATTCAACTTCCTTTCCTTCTGAAAAACAATTCAAGAAAATTTCTTGAAAATTAAAAGTTACCGACCCCAAAGATTGTAACCATTATACTCCCAGTACAACATCAACACCTCCCATTGGAATGGAAAGCATTGGACCATTCAATACATATTCCCCCATGGTTAGCTTGATATTGTGGCAATTTCTAAAGCAATTTATAGTTCCTCCATTTTCAATCATCACTTGACACTCTGGTGTTGGGTATAGGAAGCAATTCAATTCCTTGGTTACCTTACAATGAATAAAATTATGGGTAATACCCAAATCAATCGACACTATTACCTTTTTGTTCTTGATATTTCCTTCTATATTGAGAGTTTTAGGAGTGGTAATTCATGCCAATGCATTACAGGATATAGTCAGACTCAATTCTTCTTTCTCTAGGGTTGGTTCCTGGTGTATATCCTCTTCTTTTTAAGTTTCTTGTTCATTTTTTTCCTCCTCCTCACAATGTATGTAAAATAATTTCTTCTCATCACACTTATGACCCTTAATGTATTTTCTATCACAACTGTAGCAAAGCCATTTTCCTCTTTTTTCTTCCAATTTTTGTGGTGTCAACCTTGTAGGTTGTGGAAGTCTAGGAGTATCAACACTTCCATATTTGTAGATGTGAGTGGTAGGCTTTCTTATCACCATAATTTTACATTCAATTTTTCCTTCCAACTTGAATGCCTTCTCCAATGAATCAGGTTCCCAAAGGCGAACCTCATGTTGGATGTTATCCTTTAAAGTCCCTATGAAGACAATGATCCTATGTTCCTCTGGAATATCATTTACCCTTATATTCAATTTTTGGAAGTCCTCAATGTGCTCCACCAATGAACCCTTTTGTTTGAGATTTATCAATGGGCTAAATAAGGTGTTGTTATTTGTATCCTCATAATGTGCTATAATTTCCTCTATAAAAATTGACGAAGTGACTATTCTTTTACGAGAGCAAAGCCATCAATACCATACATAAGTATTTTTTTATAGATATAAATTTTCAATGCGTACCTTTTGTGTGTTTTGCACATTATTGAGATAAAATATTGCTCCATATGTAGTATCCATGTTATGGTATACTTGCCATCAAACTTCCTCATATCGATCTTTGGAATATGTTGGGTATTCAATCCAACATTAGAGTTTATGAAATCATGATTAACGTTTATTTTTTCTCATCATGAGTTTCCACTACAAAATTTTCACCATTAGGAATCATTTCTTGCAGCAACTTTGTCAAACCTTCCTTCAAACCTTCCATGTATGCTTCTAGTTTTTCTTCTATACCATCGATATTAGCTTCCATGCCATCCATGCCATTTTGTAAACCATCCATCTTAGCTTCTATGACATTCATATTAGCTTCCATGCCATTCATCTTAGGTTCCAAGCCTTTCTTCAAACCTTCCATTTTAGCTTCCATGCCTTTTTTCAAACCATCCATTTCATTTTTGGTTACTTTTGCAAGAGAAACATTTGTTGCACTTGCTCTTGTAATTTTGATATATCATGTTGCACTTCTTCCTCTTCATTAGTCATAATATAGCCTTTTGAAGGCTTAATAGGTGTTGAATTATTTTTAGGGGTTATTTTAGAAGCCAATACTGATATCTATGCTTCAATATGCCCTTGGAATCACTTCAAACTGATTTTTCAAACAAGACTTATGCAATTTGAAAAAAAATACACCCCTTTTTCTTTCTTTTGAGGAGCTATATATTGAAACTTATGTCTGTCTGTAATTACAAATCCCTAATATTTGAGCGTTGGTCATGTAGTATCCCTCCGAGTCTTCTTTCCATTGCCACATGTATGACCTTATTTGGATTCTTCAAAACAAACTTATGCCGAATCTCCTACAATGACCTAATTATGGACCGGTTCAGTAGAGATAACTTGTACGGAATGCCACGTGTCACTGTTTCCTCATTCGGATTTGAAATTGATATAAAGAAAACTATAGTCCGTGTACTTTTGACCACTTTTTATAAAATTCCAATCTGATGCTCAGAGAGAGAGTTATGACAGTTTTCCCAAGGTCACCTCTTTGAGATGAAATTCAGGAGCCTTCAAAAATCCTAACTTCCGCATATCATATCTCTGATAATATTGTGAACAAAGATCTGTAATTTTTACACGAAGCTCCTCTAGATTTTTTGCAAATGGGTTTTACAATTTTATCTTCTAAACCTTCGTATAAAAAAAATTATAGCAAAAATTCCACGATGGCCTGTTTGAAGAAGCGAAAACCTATAATCCAAAGCTTTGAAACCAAATGCTATGAAACCAACTCCAAAAATAGAAGAAAAGAGATATCAACGCCTTAAAAATCAGCCACTTCAACGGGAAACCTCCTTTGTATTACATAAATGAACAATTCTTGGATGACATAAATGAAAAAACCTCCTTTCTATATAAAGGAGTCCATGGGGTCACAATATAATCCTAGCCAACATAACAATAATAATGTAAGGGCACAAAAATTACAATAGTGGATTTTATGGGGAACAATAATAACAATATGGGGGCTACAGGGGTACAATAAGAATAATAAGGGGTCTACACTAACAACAATAAGGGACTACACTAGTAATATAGGGAACTAATAGGCAAGATGTTGCCAAGTAAAAAATTATTGAGTTGTTTGGCCAATGGAATTCCAAGTTGAAGCTCAGATGGAGGGATTAAATTCTCCAATTTGTAAAATGTTAAGAAACATCCATTTTAACTTTTGCAACAACACCAATTCACCTAGAATTATTCCACTAATGATGTTGCCAGAAAAATCGATGTATGATAGTTCAAGACAATTCCCTAGGATTGAAGGGATCTGACCACCAAGGGAATTGTACTCAAATACAAGATGAGATAAACTCCTAATTGAAACCAAAATCGAAGGAATTAGACCACTCAGAATGTTCCTTCGAATGGATAATTATTTCGGAGCCATGCAGTTTCTCAACAAAGTTGGAATACTACCATTCAGGTGATTATGGGACAAGTCTATATATTCCAAATTTGCGAGATGACCAAATTCTGTTGGTATGATACTTATCAAGTCATTTTCTGAAATCTTGATTGATATAAAATGGGTGCAATTAGACAATTATTTTGGAATAGAAAATGAGAGACTATTATCATTGAGATTAAGTTTACTCAGTGCTTTAAGATGTCCAAACTGGGATGGAATTTTGCCTCTAGGTATGATGTAATGATCTGTCTGAATGGAAAAATACTCTCTCTCTCTATATATATATATGTATATATGTGTGCATGTGTGTGTGTGTGTGTGTATCTTCGTGTGTATTTGGACTAATTGCTTGTAGGAAACAAAAGGATCACGGATAGAGGACGCGATGTAAATATTTGAACAAGTAATAACGATAAGTGTGTTTTGCTGTAAATGATTGAGAAATAAAAACATGTCTAGGGACCAACCCTAACACCCATTGTACAAGTGGATGTGAATAGAAAACTAGGAGGTTGTGAAAAAGGTAGGGGAAAGAAAACAATATGCATACAAACTTTGTTAAATAATGATAGTTTTATTGTGGTAAAGTTGTGTCTCAATAGTTGTAGAAAAATTATACACATATGTATGTATATATTTATGATATATGTATATATAAGTATATTTATGGTAGCAAAATAGAATTTTTATAAACATTAAATAATGCAATTCACAATAATAAATAAAAAAACATGCCCAGGTCAGTTGTTATAAGCGACGAAAATGAAAAAAAAACCTCGTCGATTGGAAAAGGACAAGCAATCCTGCACAAAAGGAATAATCGAGCCTAACGAGAAACTTTGGTGATCCCCTACAACAAGATTCCAATGGGGCTTTGTCCTAGTTTTTAGCTTATTAACCTGAAATAATAATTACAAAACTAACATAGGGTGTTCATCAATATGATACATAAACTATAATGAAAAATATTTCTTATGCATTCATAAGGAATGAAAAAAATAATAATGCCATAAAATTGGGAAGAATTATCGAATCTGTAAAATTGGAACATAAAGAACTGCAATTTTATGCACATGTAGTGAACAAAAATAAGAATACAAATACTAAGAACACAAGAGCCATAAATATGCATACATTAGCATGAGAAAATTAAAAGGAAATATAAATTGTTCTTCCCTCGAAACTAAGTGAAAAGTTTCTATTTTCGCTGATACAGGCTTCAATGATAAAACATATAATGGAATAAAAAGTTGAGAGTCAACAAAAGGGTGGAAACCCTTAAAAAAATAACATATATAATATTAAAATTTCGACTAAAGGGATTTCTTCCCAAACAGAGTCTTAACAATAAACCTTCAATAAAAAGCACTTGTAAACCATGGCCATGTTAAGGCCGAAATCATAAATTACAAACAAATTCATGCAATTGTAGATAATATGAAGCACAGGGGTGGCTTAGAAACATATAAGAGAATGAAGATAATAGGTACATATAGATGTTGAGATGAAATAATAAAAGTGTAACAAAAACAAAGTCGAAATGCCTCAAATCGGAGACCCAATTGTGGCCATGAAATAAACTATATATAACATGTAACAAACCCTTTGTATAATCTTAAATGGGCCATTAAATATTTACAAGAATATAATCAAAGGAAATATCTTGCAACTAATATGTTTACCTTCAAGGGATATGAGAAAAATCCTCATGGCCATGTTGTGTGGAGGTTTAAAAATCAACTAGTAACCATAATAAATTGAAAGAGCCCTTTCTGGAAGAAACAAAGTTAAGTTTAAAAAAATTTAGACAGGGATTTTACCAAGAATTTACTAGCACATAAGCTTCTGTGAAATATGTTTCAGTGCCATAGAATATTATTATGGACGATAGTCACATCGAACCTCCAAATGGGTCAGGATATTACCTACCATTGCATCAAAATCAGGTAAATAAGTGATATAAAATCATGTAAATCATTATAAAGAAATTCACAAAGAAGTTATAAGAAGAAAACAAGAAAAATAAAGTGATAAGATCAATTCTAAAGACCTAGCATTCCTTTCTCTGTCTCAACCATCAAACCTTCTCCATTTCGGTTGAATTTCCAAGCTAGATAAACATATTATGGTAGAAAATACTTTGAGTATAGGGTAAGAACTGTTGCAGTACCAAAAAAAAAAAATCAGAGTTGTAGTGCTTCAATCTCCTTGAAGACAAGAAACAAATGAACATGTTGTGACAAGAGGATGGGGTGGGTAGTTACCCTAACTATGACTAGAAATTTAACATTACTAATTAAGCTCAAAACTATTGGCACCATTGAATGTAACACTTTTTTAGGGTTTGCAAAATTGTTGCAAGACCCTCGTCCACGTAATGTGATCATGTGTACTATGTATACACCTCCATGAGTGCACATAGTTCCACGAAGGCCCAACACCTAGATCATTCTTTCCATCTCTTCATATATGTATAGAACATTCTTTGCATCTCTTCATATATGTATATACTTATGTTGGAGGGAAGTTAGGTTAAGAAAATTCTATATACATATATATGGTGCAAAAACCTTGGATTAATAAGATAGGCACCATTTTATGCATACAAAATGATAGATAATGAATTGTAAGCGTTGACATGTGATATGGTCATCACATGTTATTAAAATGATTATAAGGGTTGTGTGGTGCCATAAGAAACATAAGATTAATAAATAATTTTAAGTTATGGGGGGTTGTTTTACTAGACTAGCCCCATAATTTACCTTAGCCTTGAATTTGAACAAAGGAACCATTTCATAACAAAGAGAAATAGATAATTTTGTATAACATAAGCATTGAGCTACATTGATACATAAATTATAAAAAAAAAATTAATTAATGAAAGGAAAGGGGATTTTGGAAATCAATAAAGTGATACCTTGATAAAGTGAGATCTAAGGGCTTACCAACAAACAAGAAGAATCATGCATACGGTATATCTCTAAAAAATAATAATAATAAAATTGTATCACGTAGTAAATTCCTAACTAATTTTAGAGGGATGTTACATATGGTATCAGAGAAAAACAAGTTGCAACATTTTGGCCTCTTAGCTTACCATGATTATGTTAATAAAATGTTTTTTTTGTTTGCACATAATAAGAAGAAGAGTAAAATGGAAGAACAAAGTGATATGGATTGGATAATTATATTTTTTTTTATCCACCTTGATTCATTTGGAGTGGAAAAAGTGGAGGAATCAACTCATGGGACCTTTTTTACCAGTGGGGCCCAATTTGGCAAAACGAGGTCTGGAACCTTTCAATAGCATTTTGAGGCATCAAACGACATTTTTTGGGGGTGAAATTTTTCCGCATTAGTGAGAGACCTTCTCATGCTATTCTACACATAGAGATATTTCCAATGACATATGAAGCGTGTCAATCAGAGTCTCTATGCAAAAATTATGCCACTTAGAAGTTGACCTTCTTGTTATCACACCTATAGTTCGGGAGGATATCACGTCAGCCCTAATTATTCATGAAAAAGAGGCTAGCCACATGTTTTTTATGTAAAGGAATATAGAAGAGTCTATATTGTAACTCTAGTTAAGAGTTGATGTAGTCAAACTTAACCACTAGTAGGTTATCGGGTTGTTTTATAACCATGCCACTAGGAGGAAGATGCATTCCATTCCTTCGAGAGCATTTTTTCATAGTTGAGAAAA
This sequence comes from Pinus albicaulis, assembly GCA_034641835.2. Lineage (NCBI taxonomy): Eukaryota > Viridiplantae > Streptophyta > Pinopsida > Pinales > Pinaceae > Pinus > Pinus albicaulis. The sequence continues at coordinate 741,941,529 of CM076571.1, forward strand.
GATGGCCATGAGAGATAGGAAGTAGAGCACATAGAGAGGATTTTTGCATAATAGCATCCCATGGACCGCAAATATTACTTCTTTGTACCGACGCCCATATTTTCCAGAGAAAGAAAGAGAGCAAAGTGACCTCACCTTCCAGTTGGGTTTTCTTCCGAAAGGATTTCTTAGAGCATATCATGTGTCTTATATGTGTGTGTGTGAGAGAGAGATATTATTTTGTTGTTCTCTACTTTTCTACATAATTTCCATTCACATTCATGCACTAATTATAGTTAAATTTACAGATCTAGAAGTTTAATAAAATTATAATAGTGTAAAAATTCAAAATTTTAATATGTTATTATCAAATATGTTGTGACGAACTGTCGAGTGGAATATCTGTGACATTTTACAAATCAGTTGGTATCAAAGCCATGTTTCTCTGGGTATTTTGTGGATATTGCAGGGATCTAGATTGACGGGGATGAAAATCGTAAAACCCTATACATGGCTGACGAATCTGTAAACAAACCTCGAGATCCTGCTGATTTGTAAATGTAACTTGAAGGTTTATCATGAAATTTGCAAGTGAAATGTTTAGGATTTTTTATGCAATTATGCCAATTACATTAACACATAAAAGATTATTTTTATCTTATTTTTTTCAGAAATAAAAGAGAAAACATTACCATAACAATAAACACATGACATCAAATGATGAAGGAGTTCACCCCTCCTGGGCTACATCTCCTCGTCCAACTTCCAATGTTGATTCTCTTTCATTATGTTCAAAACTGTGTTTACATAAACTTTCAGTGCTCAAAATGAAAAAAATATTGTCACCAATGGCTCCAGAACACTAAAAAACCCCTAGATGGGCTCTTTTTGCACTCAAAAGGGTCGAAACTTGACTGAATTATGCTCGAGAGAATTTTCATGCTAGTTGTCTTCTAATTTGCACCCACCTGCTATCCGTTCTACAAATTACACATTTTTTCGCCACGTGGAGCAACAAATCTCCCTGCTTCAGTGAGATTTGTGTCAGTTTGGGTGAAAATTTTCACTTCATTAAATTTTCTAATAATGCCCACGAACCGATAAAATCACGCCTCTTGGTGCAATTACGCCGTCGGATCAGGTTGGTTTGAATGATTCTCGTCAGTTTCTAAATCAGAGTTGGTGATTGGGGTTGGGCTAACACCCATTGTGGTTAAGTTTGAATTTTCCATGCACCATAAACATCAAATCGACCTCCATTTATACCATGGTTTGGTTCTATTGGGGGTGGCTAACTGTGCCATAACATATAACGTAACCGCTCATTCATAACGGTTACATGTGTTATGTAATACATATAGAACGTTGGTGGTAACGTTTTTTGAATATGGTGTTGAGTTTGAGGTTTACCCTACATCCCTTGCTACCTTCCAAGTTTCGTGGGTTGGGTAGACTCATGGGCAGGGGTTAACCTTGACCCTAACCCCCAAACGTCATTTCATGAAACTTTAAATAGAACTCCGACCCTATGTATATCAAGGATCATGTGTGGCAGACCGATGGAGCTCAGTGTTTTTGGTTGGTAGGTTTGTGGTTAGATTCCTTTGGAGGCAGTTCTACCGATATAAAAATTTTTTCACCAATATCGGGAGGTCACGTGGCAGCCACACATTGGGCGATGTGGCTTCTCTTGATTAGACCACCTTAACGACCCTTTAACCAATGGAATTACACCAACCACCAACGAACTAAAATGTGACACTTTTCACCATACCATTACTGGATAGAAATACATAGTCAATTGCCCAATCATTTCCTAGTCAGTGTATGGAATGTTGACTAGGCATCCCTGCAACTTCATTTTTAAAATTTAGCTATTTGGAAAATCGATTAGAACTCGATATTAGGAGCATACAATATCGGTTTTGAGTGAAACGAATTGCATTGGATTCAAGGTGACGAGATCTTCATTTTGGTGTCAGTTTCAAGCCATTTCGGGAACTTTGATTTTTTATCATTTTATTGATCCACTGGATCATTCCTCCCCACTAGAATATTTTGGACCCAAAAAGCTAACTTTCAGTTAACAAACAGATGAGGGTACAATTCCCTCACCCTTCCAAAATCAATCCATTTGGATTTGATGATTTGTTCCTTTGAGATCCACATGAAGGTAATCCATGTTCCCTCACTTTGAAGTCTTTGTTTTCCTGTCAAGGATGGTGTCTTGTTGCAATTATTCAAGATATTCAAGAGACAAATATTCAATTTAAGGAATATAAACATTCTCTCCTTGATCTTCAATCAAAGGAGGCTCATACAACTTTAAATTCTAAACATTAACAACAACATAAATTTGCAAATATGAAGGAAAATCCAACTTGAAGGCATTATTACCAATCTTTTGCAAAATTTTGAATGGACCATATCAAATTGGTTTTATCTTCTTACCTTCTCATTGGAGTCTCTCTTTGCTAATGTGAAGCAAAAATTCATTACCAACTTGGAAACTGTGATCCATGCAATGCTTATCATGTCTTATCTTATACTTGACTTGACTCTTTTCCAACTATTCTTGAACTGTTTGATGTACTAATTGAAAATTTTCAATGAATATTTTGGCATTATATATGTAAATATGTCTATGATTCCATCTAGTGAGTTTCATCAGTTTTATTATTTACTATTTTTAGCAGTTTTTCGGGTCCTGAACTTTCGAAGCCATTTTGAGGCCTTAAACGGTATTGTTTGGGAATGATTACTTTGATTATTTGATATAAATAATGAAATTAGCTATATTCATCAGAGAGATATTTCTAATGAGGTATCATATGCACCAAACAAAGATAATATGACCAAGTTACTACCCCGAGAAGTTGGCTACCAAACTAACCCCAACGATCCCTATAAAATCTTGGTGTTACATCTCCTCGGGTTATGGTTTTGGTTGTTTATGGTTTTCTCTTATTGTTAAATAATAAAAAATGCCATTGAGCCTCATTGTAACACAGTTCAAAGGCATGTAGCCACTACATCTATTCTTAGAGATAAGTTACCATCGCCCCAACTAGTTTGTTTTTCATTCTGTCTGTAAGCATTTTTCAATATTTGATATTAATGAAATGAAGTGTTATTCATGCTGCATTTTTGTGTTTATGTTTATTTATTTATTTTATTTCATTCTTTCATAAGTTTGGATAAGTGGTATTTGAGTGGTCTTCTCTTTCTCGATATTTCTTTGCATGTCCCCAATGAGGTCGGGGTATAAGGAGTTAGGGCTCAATATGGTTGAAATTTTACAAGACGAGCCTCACAAAACCCTACGACCTCCCATGGTAGAAGAAAAGAAAGACAAGGGAGGAGGAGATCCTATAAAAATATTTCTCAAGGAGGCCCTTGAGAAACAAAGGAACACGATGATGGATAACTTTTCCCAAATCCTTCAACGACTACCCACCGGAGGGGCATCATCATCCAACAACCACTCTGGAGGCACCACTCCTTTCAAGGTACAAGTAAACTTTGACATTCCCATATTTGAGGGCCAAATAGATGCAGACATCATAAATAGATGGCTTAATTTCCTAGAAGGGTATTTTTTGGTCCATGATTTCTCCGATCGAGAAAAAATTACATTTGCGCTCTTCAAAGCTGCCCCCCATGTCAAAGATTGGTGGGAAGCCTACTGTGAAGAGAGGTATGAGGAAGAACCCTCACTTTTCTTAGCCACACCCACTTGGGAATTCATTCCAGGATGACATCAAGGAACATTATTACCCCATGTGAAGCTATGAGGACAAGTACATCCAATGGACCATGGTGCGACAACAAAGGTATCAAGATGTGCACGAGCTGGAAAATTTGTTCCATACCTTGCGCACAAAGTTAGGTATTAAAGGTTCGGAGAAACACTTGGTGCTCAAGTACCGTAGTTTTTTGCAAAAATAAATTTATGAGGAAATGCAATTCCTTGACATTCCCTTACTTGGCACAGCATATCGATATGTCCCAAAGATCGAGCATAAATTTAAGTAGAAGAAGTGAGACTTTGGATCCACAAATTTGAAACTAGGGAAAGGTGCCCCCAAACCACAGAACAAGGGTCAAACTCAAAGCAGGGCCACTCAGGACAACCCACCGAAGCAGCAAGTGAAGAAAAACACCATAAAGCCAAAGGAGGACATGGGGAAGTGGTGTGAATTCTATAAAATCTCCACTCACAACACAAGTGAGTGTTAGACCAAACAGTCATTGGTGGTTGAGTTGAAGGCATTCGAATCAAATGCATGTTATTATTTTGAGTCAGAACTAGACAAAGGGAATGATAAAGGGAAGAACATCATTGATGCGTAACCCAGTGCCACCATTTCCACCACCAATATCCAGAATGAGGAACCCAAAGATCCAGAGGAGGGTAAGTGCCTCTTCCATTCAAAAATGTGGGTGAAGGGTTCTCCACTGACATTCATTATCGATAGCAGGAGCCAAAATAACATCATTTCAGTAGAGGTCATGAAGCGTCTCGACCTTCCGACCACAACACACCTGCATCTGTATACCAACGGGTGGCTTCACCAAGGAATATATAAACGTGTAAGTCATCAGTGTCACCTTACCTACAACATCAGTCCCTTCATGGATGAGGTACTCTGTGATATTTCTCTTGTTGAATTTTCTAATGTATTATTAGGCCAACCATACTTGTGGATGAGACATGTTGTGTATGATTCTAGGCCCTATTCTGTTGTTATTACTTTGGGAAATAATTTGTACAGGATACCAGAGGTAGTACCACCTTATTCCATCTCTTTGATTATTTCAAAGAAATGTAGTAAGATTATTTCCCAAACCAGAAAGTTTGTTTTCATTGTGTTTTTCCCATAGGGAAAGAAGAATATTGTGACCGCAGCATAAAAAAAAAGCTCCCTTGCACGACAACAGTAGATGGAAAAGTCATGGAGGAATACAATAACATTTTCTCCTCACCCATAGGGGTTCCTCTACACTGTCAGGTCAAGCACTCCATTGATCTAACCCTAGTCATGTTGTTGCCTAATGGGCCGACCTGTTGATGCTCTTTTTTGGAAAATGATGAAATCAAGAGACATATCCAAGAGATTTTGCAGAAATGGAACATCAGGCTAATCTCCTCACCGTGTGGGAGCCTGATCATGTTGGTAAAGAAGAAGGATGGTACCTGGATACTCTGTATTTACTATTAGGTGCTAAACAAGATCACTGTCTGGAATAGGTATCCAATCTCACTGATCGATGACCTCTTGGACCAGCTCACGGGGGCCAAATATTTTAGCAAGATCGACTTGAAGTCTGGGTATCACCATGTACCAATCGAACCCTCTGATGTGTGGAATACTACCTTCAAAGCCAAGGAGGGGCTCTTCGAATGGCTAGCCATGCCTTTGAGTTTGACGAATTCTCCCACAACCTTCATGTGGTTAATGGATGACATCTTGTGGCCATTTACCAATTCATTTGTGGTAGTGTACTTGGATGACATCCTAATCTTCAGCCAAAATCGGGAAGAGCACCTCCACCACATCCTACAAGTCCTCCAAACACTGTGGAAACACAAGTTGTGTTGAAATTTGGAGAGATTCACTTTTGGCATGACCCAAGATCAGTATCTGGGATACATTATTTATAAGTAGGGGGTGCATGTGGATCTAGCCAAGATCTGAGTCATTCGGGATTAGCCAACCTGAAACACTCTCACAAAGCTCCGTAGCTTTCTGGGTCTTGCTAATTTCTACCGTAGGTCCGTGTTGGTATTCTCTCATATCACTTTTCCCTTGAGTCAAGTCACCAAGGGAGGAGTGAAAGAAAATTTATTTTGGTTTGAATCTCAAGAGAAGGCATTCGTAGAGTTGAAACACAACCTCTGCTCTACACCAGTGTTAAAATTACCAAACTTGCAATAACCATTTGAGATTGAGACATATGCCTCTGACTATCTTATTGGGGTAGTCCTTAATCAACAGGGGCATCCAATGGCATATCATAGTGAGACACTTTCTGACACAGTCCAGAAGTACCCCACTGATGACAAAGATATGTATTCCATTGTGCAGGCTTGCCAACAATGGAAGCATTACATTTTGGGGAAGGAAATGGTCATCCACAGACCACTGACCCCTACAGTTCATACAAACACAAGGGAAGTTGTAGAACAATCACCATCAGAAGTGGTCCACATACCCACAAAAGTTTCATTTTAAAATCAAGTACAAGAAGGGTAGCACCAATAATGTTGCAGACTGCCTTAGCTGACCACTGATCGTGGTGTTAACCACTGTGCTCAAATCTTGTGGGCACGAGATTTCCAATTGGCCGCTTCTCTATAGAAGCGATCCAGAATTCGACAACACATACAAGACGTTCTTGGAAGATAAGAAAGTTCCAATTTTTCAGCTCCAGGATGCACTGCTATGTCACCGAGGACACCTTTGTGTTCCTCTAAGAGAGCGTGCCAATATGGTTTGGGAAGCGCACTATATTTGGGTCGACGGGAATTTCAGGGTCACGAAAATAGTTGTAGTATTGGAAAAGTATTTCTATGGCCGAAATTTCGATGGGATGTCGGGAAGTACATTAGATCCTACAATGCCTGCTCCATTTCCAAACTGACCATCAAGAATCAAGGTCTCTATACTCCGCTTCCTACCACTATTCAACCTTAGGAATCCATTTCTATGGATTACATGTCATGCCTTCCTTATACTAAGCATGGAAATGACTATGTTTTTGTGGTCGTCGATAGATTCTTGAAGATGGCCATTATGGCAGCTTGCAAGAAGAATATCACAGCAGAAACCACTACTAAAATCTTCTTTCAATGAGTGTGGGTACACTTTGGGATCCCACAGTATATCATCTCATATCGAGACAACAGGTTCCTTAGTACATTTTGGTCCAGTTTCTGGTCGATGTTGCACACCAAGCTCACCAAGTCCATAGCTTTCAATCCCAAAACTGATGGACAGACAGAGGTCGTCAACAGGATGATCATACAAATTTTGTGCATGTACAACTCAAAGCATCCACGCACATGGGATGAGAGCCTCCCATAAGTACAATACAACTATAATTAGGTTATCCATAGGTCAACCAACCACAACCACTTTTAGGTGGGTTTGGGATTCTAGCCACTATGTCCCATTGACGTAGCCATGTCATTTGAGACTACTCAGGCAGATTAAACTCATGTTCATTCTAAATATGACAAGGCGAACAAGTTCATTATGCGCATTCAACACATCCACCAATAGGTTCATGAAATATTGCATAGAGCCAATGCTAAGTACAAGCAGCGACATGATCAACATCATGTGCCACATAGCTTCCAGGAGGGCGACAAAGTTTGGTTACATTTGTAGAAGGAGAGCCTCTATGGACCCCACCTTAAGCTATGCTCACTATGATATGGTCCATATACCATCACCAAGGCCATGGGAGATAATTATTTTGAGCTTAGCATTCCCCCATTCCTTGGTCTGCACCCAGTGCTTAACGTGGTTAGCCTTCGGCCATTACTGGACACATATGACATTGCAGAACTACTCACCCCGACATAGTTAAATCTAGGCTGCATGGAACAGGCTGGAACTGATTGGATTATGGACACACAGCTTGAAAGCACTTGCCAATAGAAGATTACATTGTATCGAGTTGTCAAAGTTGGTCAACTCCTTCAGCAGGGAAAGTGGTTCACCAAGGACCATGTTCAACATAAATTTCCCCACCTGATGGAGGCTCTGCACACAATGGGGACCATTGCTTCCTAAGGGGGGAGGAATGATCAAGGTGGATATTGGTGGCCACTTGAATATTCCACCTATTAAGTTTCATTAGTTTTATTATTTACTATTTTTAGTAGTTTTTTGGGTCCTCAACTTCCAGAGCCGTTTGAGGCCCTAAATGACATTTTGGGCATGATTTCTCTAGTGATGTAAAACAAATCACAATAGTAGTTTTATTCCTTGTATAGATATTTCCAATTAGGTATCATACGCACCAAATAGAGATAATATGACCAATTTATGACCCTGGGAAGTTGGCTTCCCAACTATCCCCAATGGAGCCCATAAAATATTGGTCTTACATCTCCACAGGTTAGGGTTTTGGTTATTTAGGGTTTTCTCTTATTGTTCAATAATAAAAAGGCCCTTGAGCCTCATTTTAACATAGTTTAGAGGAATGTATCCACCACATATATTCTTAGAGATAAGCTACCGTTGCCCGAGCTAGTTTGTTTTCCATTCTGTCTGTAATCATTTTTTAGTATTTGATATTAATGGAATTAAGTGTTATTCTTGCTGCATCTCCACGTTTATGTTTATTTATGTATTTTATTGCATTCTAGCATAAGTCCAGACCAATCCATTAATAGAAACATCTTCCCCAAAGATAAAATCTAAAGGATATTTGGGCAAGTATCCCAAACATGCCTCAAAATGGGATGTTTGAGTCCATGAATGTTTGGCCCGGTTGTAAGCATGTTGAATATAGTGAAAATTCTCATCCCACAACTTAGGATGCTTTTTGCAATAACCAAAAATAAGATGTATCACCATTATGTTCACCGCCTTTGTTTGTCCATCTTTTTGTGGATGAAATGCCATGCTCTTTTTCAATTTGGTGTGCATGAGTCCCCACAATCTTGACCAAAATTTCTCAACAAACGAGAATCTCAATCAATAATAATGGTTGTGGGAAACCAAAAATGTACCCATACATTCTGAAAGAATAATTGAGCAGTTTGTTCAACCGTAACCTGCTTTTTACAAGGCATCAAAATACACATTTTGTTGAACCTATCCACAACTACATAAATATAATCATGACCTCTCCTAAAAAATCCATGGAAACACTCTCCCATGGATGGGAAGGTACTGGGAGTGGTGTATAAAATCACAAATTTCAATTGTTAGGCTTACTAACATCACATAATGAACATCCTCTTACAAATCGTGACACACTGTCAAGCATACGAGGCCATTAAAAATACCTTTGTAATTGTGCCACTATCTTACCTACACTGAGATGACCAGCAATAAGGGAAGTATGTGATTCCCTTATTATGTTGACTCCCTCTCCCTATGGAATACAAAGCTTGCCAAGATGATACAACAAGTTATCATGCACATGATAATCCAATTCCTCTACTTGATACCTTGACACAAAGTCACATATACATCTTTGAAATTATTATCTAAATAATATTGTTCAACATAGCTATCATGCATGAGAAAATTATGCTTAAGAATAATGGATTCACTAACAATTGGTTTAGAAATCATATCAAAAACTTTGTTATGGATAGATTTCTTATACCTTATCACCAAGTGGAATTGTTGAAGAAAACCCATCCATCTGAAGTTCCTTGATTACTGCATCTTTGTTTATGATTGAAATTATTGCAATGGCTTATGGTCTGTATGAATGATTGTTTCCTTACTCATCAAGTAATTTTTCCACTTTTTCACACTTTGCACCAATGCATATAATTCCTTGTCATATGTAGGATAGTTAATCACTGCACCATTAAAAGTTTTTGAATGAAAACAGATGGGCTTACCATGTTGCATCAATAATGTGCCCATGGAATAGTCACTTGAATCAGTATGTATCTCAAATGATTGTATCAATTCATGATGTGCAAGTATAGGTGTTGAACTAATTTTTTCCTTCAATGCATCAAATGCTTTTTTTTGTTTGCCTGGCCATTGAAAAGCCTGCCTCACACTTGTCAATGCATGCAATGGAGTTGCAATGGAATAAAAGTTATAAATAAACTTTCTCCAATATTGGGCTACTCCCAAAAAAATTCTAACTTCTGTCATAGTCTTGGGATTTGTCCAATTCAAAATGGCATCAACCTTGGAGGGATCTATTTTCAACTCACCTCCTCCAATAATATGATCCAGGTAGACTAAATAAGTTTTCACAAATTCACATTTCCACATCTTTAAAAACAAATGTTCTTTCTTCAATACATCTAACACTTGCTTGAAATTCATGGCATGTTCTTCACGAGACTTGCTGAAAATTAATATGTAATTTAAGTAGACTATCAAAAATTAATCTAGAAAAGGCCTTAAAAGATCATTCATTACACAGATGAATGTAATAGGAGCATTACAAATCCTAAAGGGCATAGCCAGCCATTCAAAAAATCCTTGCTTTTTTTTATTGTTGTATTCCATATTTATCCTTTAGCGATCCTAATCTAATGATGGCCACTCCTCAAGTCCAACTTAGTGAAATACACACCATATTTCAATTTATCAAGTAAATCATATATTCTAGGAAGAGGGTAACAATTATATATTGTAATATTTTCAATGCACGAAAGTCCACACACATGCACCATGTACCATCCTTCTTTGGAACTAAAACAATCGGTGAATCGCATGACGATGTTCTTGGATGGATGATCCCCTTGTCAAGAAACTATTGGATTTGTTTTTTAATTTCTACATTTTCCATCACTGACATCCTGTACATGGAAATCTTAGGAAAATGAAAATCGTTCTACAATTGGATTTCATGTTTTATTCCTCTTTCGGGAGGAAATACTTTAGGTTCCTGAAACATCTCGTCATTATGGTTAACAACCTGAACCAAATCAGATTTCAACACAAACTTGAAAGGCTTCATTCTCTATTATAGGTCAATTTGGGCACCATTCCCAATGATTTGGTTAACTGGGCATCATCTCTAGGATTGATGATCAAGGGTCTATCATTCCCTATCATCGCAGTTGCTATATGCTTTAAGACAGAAAACAAGACAAATAAAACAATGACTTTCATCAAGAAAAGTTTTCCATGGTTTGAAGCTTATTATTTAGCATATGAGAGCTCACCAACGCAGGCTATAAGGGGCCTAAGTGCGTTGCATATGCAGGTAGCCCCATGCAAGGCTACTCTGCAAAGCACTTCTCGACATTCAAAGGTGTGTTGGTCACATTGGGAGTGAAATTCTCATTGTTCCAGAATCTCCACTTGGCCAGTGCCTTCTAGAAGAGTTCACATGTGTCAAGCTTCGGATCCAAGTGTCTATTTGACATCTACATGAATGGAAACATGTCTTGCCTATTTTTGGAAAGCTATTGATTGCAAAAAAACTGACAGTTCATCTATAAATTGAACACAGATCTAAGTGTTTGAAAAGGAAGATTTTGAGTAGAGAAATGTTGGAGAATTTTCAATTGAGAGTTTGATTTGTGGATTTACTGCTGGAGAGATTTATGCTGTGATGAGACTTGGGAACTATGTTTGAAGGTCACTTCAAATCAGGCATTAGGTTGTAACCTCTCCTTCTATCATCAATAAAGAGTACTTCTTTTTTTTCCCTACATGCATCTATGTCTACTTTGATTTTCCATATTGTAAGATCTTGATTGATGAATGTAGTTTATGCTTAACTAATTTAGCTAACTAGCTTGAATAGATATCTATATTATTTCATCTTCTACTATTTCAGCGTTCTTACCTGCAGGAAGCATTCAACCAACAAATCGCTTGAATTTGAAGCTGTAGCAGAAGCGACAAAAGGAGTCATTTGGAAGCGAATGAAACAAGTAAGCCTCCAATCCCCTCTATGTATCTGTTCTAAGTTAGGAGAAATGGTAGTATAGTCTTTCACCTATTGTTCTAGACTAACACCTATCTAAGGAAGTGTAATTTATCCATAGATTACAATTCTAGCCCAACATTCTCAAGAACTTGGGTTTGATCATCATAAGTACAAAATTCTTGCTAGAGTTAATAAGTATCTTCATTTGTCCAACATTCACAAGTGAAAGGTTTAGTTTCTTGTGATGTGCTCTAACAATGTACTCAATACCATCTTTAAACAAATGATACTTATTTTTAGGGAGATGAAAGATAATTGTTATGTCATAAAGATATGGGCTTCCCAAAACAATACCACATATGGCTAACGACACTACATTAAGTTCTGCCTCATCAATGAAGTTTGCAGTAATGGCGAATTTAATTTTGCATTTTCTAGTTACTTGCAACTTTGCATTGTCACACACACAACCTAAAGGATAAATTTTAGGATGAGGAATGGTTTCCAAATTCAACTTTTTGACAATGTTCTTAGAAATGAGATTTTCTTTTGAGCCACTATCAAATAGGGTGTCAATTTTGTTATGTTTTGAGATAGATCTAATATGGAAAAGCTATATTCTTCCTTTTCATTTTGAGTTTCATTGTGGCTATTTGAAGAACTAGTACTAGCAATGAATTCCTTACCTTTCAATCCCATAGTTGTGACCTTTATTTCATCTCCTGAATCAGATCCTAAATCATGTTTTATAGTTGCATCTATCTTTTGTTTTCCTTTTTTGTTAAAATTTTTGGGTCTCATCTTAGGATGAAGTTTCCAATAGTGATATTGGTCATGGCCTTCCTTTGAACAATGCTTGCATGTTAATTTTTCTCCCTCTTTCTTCATGGAATAATTTTTCTTCCCTTTTCCTTTGAATTTACTCTTTCCTTTGTCTCCACCCTGTTAGTATGAATCCTAATTCCAAGCGTACGAAAAAATACCACTTTAGCTGTGCACAACAAACAGCCCTAACAACAAATATGGCTGCCAATATCCTCAGATCTGTAGTTAGGTGATCAAGATAAATGCAGCAAAAATGTAGATCTATGCATTAGAAGACATTAAGCAATAGAAAAAACAAGATTTACTCCATGCATCCAATAGACAAGACAAGAATATGTTGAATGAATTTTGTATTAATGGCACTTAGGAGGAAAACACAGGAGGGTGTTCCCAGTTCTCCTCGATGGGATGGGTTCTTGTAAGTCCTCAGCACTTCATATCTAAAATTCCTCTCTCTTGGTGGTGTAGAAAACCCAGACAAAATGGTAGCAAAATATGACTATAATGGTGGATCAATAGTCAGACCAAAAGTATAGATGCAGAGTGATCTTTAGGCAACAAAAGGTGGTAAATGAATGGGAAAACCCTTCTATTTATAACAAAATATTGAGTTAGTCTAGATATTGGTGCATAATTAAAATATTATTAACCAAATCAAGATCCAATTTTTATGGAATATTTTATTATATTTTCTAGAGGGAAAAGTAATTTGACTTGGGTCAAATCCCTTTATTTGTAAATAATAAATAAATAAATTATTTATTTATCATTTTAAGGATGTGGTTGAGTAATAATCAAATAAATAATGATTTATTTAATTATTTAAGGGTGATTTAGTCATATTCAATAAAGAATATTATTTAAATAAGGTTTAAATAATTATTCTTAGGAAATAATAAGATAAATAATGATTTATCTAATTAATTTCTCTGTTTTGGGTTAAATATAACCAGGAATATTAATTAAATTGTTGTTTAACTAATTATTCCTTGAGGAGAATGAAACAAATGTAGATTTATTTAATATTTCCTCATGGGGTTTCCTGTTTAGACCATAAACAAATTAATAAAGGTGGTTTACTAAGTTATTTTTCATAGTGAATGCAGTTTTACTTAGGGTAAAATTGGTCTTACATGGTGTACTTGGGTCCATCTAATAAAAATGGGTTAGATGACTAAAAAATGGTATAACAGATTTACCCCTAGCGTGCGAGTGTTAGGAGCTAATCGTATGACCGAAGTACGTTGTAAGAACTCAATCACTAGACATTGAAGGGGAAGTCAAAGAGAGAGAAGTATAAGGTAGACCAAAGTTCTGAAAGAACTAGACCCTGAGGAGGCAAGACTTACAGGTGCGACAAGTCTCTTTGATGAGTGAGTACCTATGTTATAGGCAGTGGGGGAGGCATACCTATGCCCGCCGAGGCAAAGTACAAAAAATAAGGCGTCCAGTAAACAAAGGGACTGAACAATATAGTACATGCTGGCATAAACATGAGCCAGATAAACAACACGATAATGAATCCCACATACATATTGTGCCTGGGATAACAGCTAAGAATTGTACAATGATATCTGAGTACATGAGATATAAATACAACCCAGATGCCCCTGAGAATAGGAAAGGGCTCTGAAAATTTGACTGATACATGCAAACAAAAAGGCGCTGCAAGCGGTTGAGGCCGACATCATCAAATGTATGGAGCTGCATCGAAGGCTATAATGAAGAGGTCATCCGGGTATGTGGGGGGCTACTTGTAGGGCCACCCCCTCATGAGGGCTGAGACATCTCACACACACCCAGGTATCACCGATATCAGTTGCTGCATCACTGAACCATCAAGTATATGGATCTCGATCATGTTGAAAGGAGTTGGAGCTGAGAAAAAATCAATTCAAAGGGAAATAAGGAGTCCCTTTGCCTAATCCGAGGCACTAAACACCAAATAAGAGTGGAAGCTGGAACCAAGGTACACTGCCCTCTAGACCTGTCTTCTAGAATGATGAGTTGATGTCGACAGAAGGAGGTCCTCCATAGGTGAGGCATTAAGGGATCCTCAACTAAGGCACGAGAGAAAATAGTAGAGTGATTGACAGACTAACACCAATGATGATGATGAAATGGGGGGTACTGAGTAGCGAACGAGCGACTTCCCTTGTTAGAGCATAAAGGGTATGTATGACCTAGCAACGACTTATACAATATCATGAGGGATAGGGGATAGTGGGACTGAAGGCCATAACGGGTGACACGAGAGAGTGACCAAGCAATGAAGGATGGAAGACTATAGTGGGATGCAAAGGGACTCGGGATAGACTCCATGATTGCAATGATGACTCAACACAAATGCTCTAAACAAGGGTGACTCGATGGTGCTGCCGCACAGAAAAGGTCCAATGGGGACCATAAAAACATGAGTACAAGATGGTAACTCACGACAAAATTCGACACGAGCGTGGAAAAGTATGGAGGCAAAGTGGTGGCCCCAGTATGAGTGTTTCAAGTGAAGAACTTCGATTTTGAGGAGGGGTGAAGTGACGCTTCTTGGAAAACATGTGTCCCGGTGAAGTATCGAATCACTAAAAACTAACAAATACCCATTTGAGGGCTCGGTGAGAGATTTCTAATGGTATAGATGGTTTGGTAAACGGAGCTATGGTTTGGCCGTAGTAGGCGAAAGAAAAAATAGGGGTTTCTCTTTTAATAACACATTTTCCTTCCAGTGGAGTCGCCAGTTGTTAGTATGAATCTTAATTCCAACCGTACGAAAAAGGACCACTTTAGCTGTGCATAAAAAACAACCCTAATAGTTGTTTGGTCAATTTAGTGTGTCCTAAATTGCTACATTAATTTATCAATCTGGGATTCGTAAGCTGATGAAGTGTGGCGCACTATATGTGCAAGATAACCTATTTCTTACCTTTTTGTCGTTTTTGGTTTTCTAATGTGAGATGGAAATTCTAAAATAAAAACAAGTATGGTTATGATTGTTCAAGGCAATGATATCCTTTATAATTATTTACCAACTTCAAACTTAAAAAGGAATTTGAAACATACAATGACAAAACTTGAAAGGAAATGAAAATGTGCTGCTAGCCTAATAAATCAAACAGTGAACTATTGAGCATGAAAACCAAATTATCCTTGCTGCTGTCTAAACACAAAAGAAACTATGCTTAAAGAAATCCAAGATTTGCAACAAAGTAAATCTAAATCAAATTACATCAACTTATATTCTGATCCCTCACCATTAGTCCAGCTATGGCTTTCGGAGGTAACCATAAACAACTTGAGCAATCTGATATCTAATTTGCAGAAAAAGAAACTAATATCAAAATACACACTCATACTTCAATCCCTCACCATCAGTCCAGCTGTGGCTTTCGGAGGTAACTAAAAATGACATGAGCAATTTAATATATCTAACTTGCAGAAAGTAAACTAATATCAAACTACACACTCATACTTCAATCCCTCACCATCAGTCCAGCTGTGGCTTTCGGAGGTAACTGAAAATGACATGAGCAATTTAATATATCAAACTTGCAGAAAGTAAACTAATATCAAACTACACACTCATACTTCAATCCCTCACCATCAGTCCAGCTGTGGCTTTCGGAGGTAACTGAAAATGACATGAGCAATTTAATATATCTAAATCTTACTACTGAAACAAATGTGCAAAACTGAAATAAACAAAGCAGTACTGGAATTAAACAAAAACTAAGAAAAATAAATTAGCAGCAGAACAATATTGATTCCATGTCATTAGTCAAAAGATATGCAAATGCACGGGCTGCCTATTTGTAATCTGAAACAAGAACACTGATCAGTTAACAATAACATAAAACATGAAAGATTATGGACAGAAGTAAAATGTAAAGCATGAAAGATTATAAACAGAAATGAAGCATAAATACCATGAAAGATGTAATGTATAAACACATGAATGATTATGGCACAATGAATTTAAAGAAACGAAACAAGAAACTATACAGTAATGCACAAAACCTCAGCGTGTGCAGGGGCCCTCTGCACAGACCTCGGGCAACGGCCTTCAAATACGAATTACGCTTGGAAACAGAGTCTTCTTATATATTAAAATGCAGTCATAACAGAGAAATGATATTACAGCACAGTGGCAACGCAATTACATTACAGAGCTATATGGAGGCTAACTATTATGCGTATGGAAACGCGTTATTTATAACAAAGGTGATATAACTAATTCCCTAAAGTTTGTGCTGATAGAGAACACGTAAACCATTACATCCAGAGATCTAGGATCATGGCCGCGTTGAGAAGTAAATCTATGAAGAGTGGATGTTGGATTCGGCTTATGGAGCCGTGTACAGGTGTTGATGTGTCTCTCGCAACTCAGAAACGGTCATACAAATCTCCACGTGATGAGAAACAGAGTCCTGTCACCGTGGGACTCTACGGTTGACTTCCACTTGGCCACCTTTGACCGCAGCCTCCTTAGGTGAATTTGCTCGAGCCAATAGGACACGATCCATGTCCACATCATTTCTGACTTTCCCATGTGGCTCGAATTACCTAAAGACACCTGTAACATAGACTTTCACAAAATGGCTGCGGAAAGTTGCAGCAGCTGCGGAAAGTGGCAATATTCCGCAGCTAAATGAGCAAAAATCTAAATCAAACAGCAGACACAAAACATAGTTAAAACCATTTTAGATGCTCTTTTACAATTGATATGCAATGATATTGACAACTTAGAAGGTTCAGGTGAATGAAAAAGGTCTAGAAAGGTGTATAGGAAAGATGCAGATTTGAGACTCAACATACCCCCACCGTGAATATGTTGCATGTCCTCATGCAACCAAAATTTTGATAATCCTTCTTCAGTTCATATGCCTTGACAATTCAGCCAGTACATCTAGTCCTCTCCTCCTCTTCCTTGGTGCTGCTAACATCCTGGGCTTTTTCATCAAGCATCTGAATTTGATATTAATCAGTGCTCTGCTTAACTTCTGGCATTTCCTCTTCAATTTCTTGTTCTTCTTCTGCCATAGTCCCAGATGTAGCATGGTATTATCATGAATGATTTTGTCCAATTTACTTTGTTCCTTCAATGTCTCATTTTCATTTTTGATGTGTCTATTTCAAAGCTCTAGCTCAAAGACTTCTTGTTTCAGTGATTGGACTAGATCATATTGTACTGTGTGAGGCTGAGTGGACGAAGTACTGGGACCCGTAGCTGATTTTTCTAAAGATTCTATATAATCATATACTTCTTGTTGCTTTGGGTCTATCTCAGGTGTCATTTTTATTGGGTTCTCCCCAAAATGCCGTGGAGGAGAGTTGTCTTCAAAATCTGACTGAGAAGGGCTCACATTAACGTCTGGCTGAAAATGGGATGGACTATGTTCAATGTCTGACTGAGAATGAAATGAACTAGGTTCACTGTATGACTGAGAGTGAGATGGAATATGGCCAGCTGGGGATTGTTCAGATGTTTCTTCCCCCAAATCAATAAAATGGGGTCCTTTCATTTGCATTTTCCTCAATTTCCCCTTAAGTTTGGAACTTCTTCTCACATGCTGTGGACCACTGTCTTTTTGCTTTTGTTTTCCTTTCCCTGTCTTCTTGGCCATAGATGACTGTTCTTGAAGGTGGATTAATCTTTCAGATAACATTTGATGATCTTCTTCGGAAGAAGGGGTTTGATGCATAGTCTCAACACTTTTTCTCTCTTTTGATGTTATTGGCTTTTTTCCCTTGGTTTCTTTCTTCCTCCTTTTTGACAGTCTCTCTCCCCTATTAGTTCTTTCAATTGTAGTAGTAGGAGTACTTTGAGTTTCATCATTTGTTCTTTTTCTCCTACTCCTTCTTGATGTACTTCCTTTAGGAATTTCCTGAGGTTCCTTAAAGAAATTTCTAATCAAAAATTGTTCACATGTGTTTTTCTTCTCTTTTAACTATTTTTCAATCAAAATTTTCACAAGACCGTGGTGATATAGATGTGGTTCTACATCCCCTAAATGCTTCTGAACAGTCACAGACATTTTCTTCAAACTATTTAATAGAAAATATGGCAGATTAAGAGTCTGGTTATCTAGAAAGTTCATCAGCAATCTGGTATGGTACATATGCATTGACCCAAAACGGCCTTCACAGGTGATAAATTTTTGAACAACTAGCAGCAACGTAGCCCATTCCTCTTTCAAAGCATGAACAGGAATTCCTCTTTTAAAAATAGTTATGTCCATACCTGGGTTATGTAGAATTATTCTGCAGGCTTCATCATTAATGCTTTTGTTCTTAAACCAACGTTCACCCTCTTGAAGAAGTTCTGTGGCAGATGCTATAGATGCCTCATTCACCGTAAACTTAAGGTCTCCAATCTCTACTTCCAGGCCATTAAAAGACCTTGCAAAAGCTTTCGTCACCTCTTTATGGTAGCCTCTGAACTTTTGGATAAACCGTAGCCACTTTGCCTTCTTCAATATATCCCTGAGTTGCGGGTATCCTTCCATGAATTTAGGTCCTTCTGGTTCTGCTCTTAACAATTTACCCATCCTTCTTTCTGCTCTTTAAAAACTTGCCTGCGTGAGGAGGGTTCAATGGAAGTAGAATGGCTGAATGAACGAAAATGAGCACGATGACTATAGGTAGATATCAGAGAGTGGGTATACAGACTGTAGCGTAACAGAGAACGAAATGGAGTGAAGCGGAATAGAGAAGGGTTACGTGAGCATGGCAGAAATGCGGCTTTGAGATTAATAGAACAATAGGAGGAGTATAACACATCCGGCAATGTTTTAAAATTTGGTGGCTGCAAAATAAATGTAAGCACGTTTATACAACGGCTACGGATTTTATGCGGCTGAAAGGAGCCGTAGTCAAATCAACTACTTTTCATTGTCATAGGTGGAATATCGGAGTATGAGTAAAGATCGGAGGTTTAATTATGGGACCGTTTGATAATGAATGCAAGGATTGTGGGAGGATTGTACAGAGATCATGGAGTGGTTACGGAGTTTGTCAATATAATCATTGCACATAATGGAGCTTATGGTTTATAACTATATAAAAATGTGTTTTAAATGCTATTTGAAATAAATTTTTACTCATACCTTGGAATTCTTGCCATTTTTCCTTGGTCTTCAATTAGTTGCTCCTCATTGATATCTTGAATGCCCCATGTCTTCATAATTGGTCCTCATACCTGCATTTGATTTCATGATTATGGAAATAACATCTGGCTGTACATTCTTTTGAAAAACAGAGTGGTAGCTGCGGAATCTACTTCTGGCTGCGGAAACTGGTGTCAGCTGCGGAAACAGATGTCAGCTACGAAAACTGACACAGCTATTATTTGGGTGAATGGAAATGAACGGATGACAATTGACTAAATGGAAATAGTCATGAAAGAGAATTTTATTGATGAAATGGAATGAAATAGATAAAATGAAGTGAAATGGAATGAAGTGGAGTGAAATGAAGTGGAATGAAGTGGAATGGAATGGAGTGGGTGGTCACAAAACTTGTGAAATGAAAGAGAGATTTTTTTTTTTTGGAAAATATAGGGTCTCAGGTGTTCTTGATATTCACCCTACATTTTCTGTATAAGACTGCCAATCAGTGATTGGTTTTCAGGCTTATACAATTATTTTTTTTTTAACTGAAAAGAACAAAAGCTAGGCTGGTGGAGAAGAAGAATTCTTCTGTACCTGCCTGATTGCAGAATTTTCTTGAAATTTTTTGACAAATTCCTCTTTTGAGAGTGGCTTATGATAAATTTTCAATCTGTGGCCATTCACAATAAGAGGAGTTTGAAACTCATCAATGGTCTTGATTCTTACCGCTCCATTGCTAAAGATCTTGTCAATCTCATATGGCCCAAGCCAATGAGTCTGAAATTTTCCTTTAAAATCTTTAAACTTGGAGTCAAATAGCAATGCCCAATCTCCTTCTTGAAACTTCTTCTCCTTGATGTATTTGTCATGCCATTTAGCTCTTTGATATTGAACTAGATCAGTTCTTAGAATTGCCTCTTGTCTGATCTCATCTAGCTCATTCAACTGCTCCATTCTATGCTTTTGAGCTTCTGATAAATCCATCCCCAACTGAATTGCTATCTTGAAGGTCTTGACTTGGAACTCAATGGGGAGCAGGACTTCTTTCCCATAAACAAGTTCATAGGGAGAATGTCCTGTTGTATTTCTCCATGTAGTTCTGTAGGCCCACAAGGCTTCAGGAAGCCTTTTTGCCCAATCTCTTCTATGTAGATGAACAATTTTGGTGATGATACTTTCAAGAACTTTGTTGGTAGACTCCACTTGACCATTTGCTTGCGGATGGTAAGGAGTAGATCTTCTATGCTTGATTTTGTATTCTTCCATCAGCTTCTCCACTAGGTTGGATGTGAATTGGCTTCCTTGATCTGTCGCAATTTCTCTTGGAACACCAAAGCGAGTAAAAATATCCTCATAAAGAAAATGAACAACTGAATTTTCAGTAGCAGATACTAATGCTTTGGCTTCTACCCATTTAGTAACATAATAAGTACAAACCAATATATACTTCTTTTGCTTAGATGGTGGATTAATAGGTCCAATGAAATCTAAAGCCCATTTTTCAAAGGGTTCAATGAGTACCCATGTTTTCAATGGCATTTCATTTGAAAGGGTAGGTTTCCCTACTCTTTGGCAGCTGTCACACCTTTTGACATATTGTTTTGCATCTTTGAAGAGGGAAGGCCAATAATATCCCAAAGAAAGGATTTTATAGGCCGTCCTTTTGTCTGCAAAGTGTCCGCCGCATGGTTCATCATGACATGCTTTAAGAATATCAGGCATTTCATCTTCCCTGACACATCTTCTGATCACAAGATCTGGCCCTGTTTTAAACAATTCGTTAGAAATCCATGAATATTTTGAACTCTCTTGAATAATTTTTCGTTTTTCACTTGGAAATAAATGTGAAGGCAGTTTCCCTGTAACCAAATAGTTAGCAATATCTGCATACCAAGGAGTCTTAATAGTTACTGCAAACAAGTATTCATCGGGAAACTTATCCTCTACAGGAGAATCTTCTTTAGTATTCTGAATCCTAGACAAGAAATCAGCTACTGTATTTTGTTTCCCTGGTCTATCCAACACAGTAATATTGAATTCTTGTAAAAGTAAGAGCCATCTTGTCACTCTGCCATTAGTAACAAGTTTGTTCATTAAATATCTAATTGCAGAATGGTCAGTATGAATAAAAGTTTCATAGCCTGTTATATAATGTCTAAACTTATTGATTGCATGAACAATGGCTAAAAACTCTTTTTCAGTCACAGTATAGTTTAACTCTGTGGGAGTCAAATTTTTACTGGTATAATAAATGGCATAAGGAACTAAATCTTTTTGACCCAACACAACTCCCAGAGCTGTATCTGAAGCATCCGTAGAAATATGGAAAGGGAGTTTCCAATTTGGTTAAATAGAGATTATAAACAGAGATGAAGCATAAATAACATGAAAAGATGCAATGTATAAACACATGAATGATTAAACAGAGATGAAGCATAAATACCATGAAAGATGCAATGTATAAACACATGAATGATTATGGCACAATGAATTTAAATAAATGAAACAAGAAACTATACAGTAATGCACAAAACCTCAGCGTGTGCAGGGGCCCTCTGCACCAACCTCGGCAACAACCTTCAAATATGAATTACGCTTGGAAACAGAGTCTTCTCATATATTAAAATGCAGTCATAATAGAGAAATGATATTACAGCACAGTGGCAACGCAATTACATTACAGAGCTATATGGAGGCTAACTATTATGCGTATGGAAACACGTTATTTATAACAAAGGTGATATAACTAATTCCCTAAAGTTTGTGTTGATAGAGACACGTGAACCATCACGTCCAGAGATCCAGCATCATGGCCGCGGTGAGGAGTAAATCTATGAAGAGTGGATGTTGGATTTGGCTTACGGAGCCGTGTATAGGTGTTGTTGTGTCTCCCGTAAATTAGAAACGGTCATACAAATCTCCACGTGATGAGAAACAGAGTCCTGTCACCGTGGGACTCTACAGTTGACTTCCACTTGGCCACCTTTGACCGCAACCTCCTTAGGTGAATTTTCCCGAGCCAATAGGACACGATCCATGTCCACATCATTTCTGACTTGCCCATATGGCTCGAATTTCCTGAAGACACCTGTAACATAGACTTTCACAAAATGGCTGCAGAAAGTTGCAGCAGCTGCGGAAAGTGGCAAGATTATGCAGCTAAATGAGCAAAAATCTAAATCAAACAACAGACACAAAACATAGTTAAAAAACCATTTTAGATGCTCTTTTACAATTGATATGCAATGATATTGACAACTTAGAAGGTTCAGGTGAATGAAAAAGGTCTAGAAAGGTGTATAGGAAAGATGCAGATTTGAGACTCAACAATAGCAAATATGGCTTCCAATATCCTTAGATCTGTAGTTAGGTGATCAAGATAAATGCTGCAAAAATGTAGATCTATGCATTAGAAGACATTACACAGTAGAAAAAAAAAGATTTACTCCATGCATCCAATAGACAAGACAAGAATATGTTGAATGAATTTTGTATTAATGGCAGCCAGGAGGAAAACATAGAAGGGTGTTACTAGTTCTCCTCAATGGGATGGGTTCTTGTAAGTCCTTAACACTTCAGATCTAAAATTCCTCTCCCTTCATGGTGTAGAAAACCCAGACAAAAATGGTACCAAATATGACTATGATGGTGGATCAAAGTCAGACCAAAAGTATAGATCCCGAGTGATCTTTAGGAAACAAAAGGTGGTAGATGAATGGGAAAACCCGTCTATTTATAACAAAATATTGAGTTAATCTAGATATTGGTGCATAATTAAAATATTATTAACCAAATCAAGATCCAATTTTTATGGAATATTTTATTATATTTGTTGGAGGGAAAAAGAATTTGACTTGGGTCAAATCCCTTTATTTATAAATAATAAATAAATACATGATTTATTTATCATTTTAAGGATGTGGTTGAGTAATAATCAAATAAATAATGATTTATTTAATTATTTAAGGGTGATTTAGTCATATTCAATAAAGAATATTATTTAAATAAGGTTTAAATAATTATTCTTGGGAAATAATAAGATAAATAATGATTTATCTAATTAATTTCCCTGTTTTGGGTTAAATATAACCAAGAATATTAATTAATTTGTTGTTTAACTAATTATTCCTTAAGGAGAATCAAACAAATGTAGATTTATTTAATATTTCCTCATGGGGTTCCCTGTTTAAACCATAAAAAACTTAATAAAGGTGGTTTACTAAGTTATATTTCATAGTGAATGAGATTTTACTTAGGGTAAAATTGGTCTTACATGGTGTACTTGGGTCCATCTAATAACAATGGGTTAGATGACAAAAAAATGGTATAACACACCCTTAAATGGATTTTTATTTCCCTCGCTTGGAACATTTTTCCCTCCTGTTTCTAGATGTGTTTCTTGTACACAAACCTCATCTAAATTTGTAGGGTTAAACATGGGAATAGTGTGTCTCAAGTAGAAATGTAAGCCTCCAAAATATTTGAGTAAAATGTATTGAGAGGATAAATATACACCCAATATCAATGCTCTCCTTCTAAATATTGGGTATAACTTTGCACACTTTGACCCTTTAATTTCCTAAAGTTATCCCAATCCATGATAAATTTCTGTAGGTATGCTAAAGGATAAAATTGTCTCCTTAATGAAGCCACAAAATCATTCCAAGAAGTTATGATCTTACCTCTTTTCTTGATGTCCTCTTGTGTTTTGGCTTCCCACAAAATGAGTGTTGCACTTTCCAACCTTAATGAAGCAATTTGAATCGTTGTCTCATCATCATTGTCCCTTTGTATCCTACAATACACTTCAATCTGATGAACCCAATTATCTAATTTCTTAGCATTTACCTCCCCATTATACATGGGAAATTAAAACTTTATGTAAAGTTTTTAAAACGGAGTTTTACCATGTCCCTTTGGAGAATGTGGAGGTGTTTCTGAAGGGGTTGATTTAGATGATGATGATGGTTAAGATGAGGGTGAGGAGGAAGGTGGTGTTCGATGTGGTTTATCACCGTTACCTCCATCCCCTTTTGGAGGCTTGTCTCCATTTCATATATCTCCTTTGGAGGATTTGAGCTCTCACCTTGTTGCAACCTTGACTTCCTCTCCTCATAGATAACTTTCACCATCTCAGTCATGTCAAATAATTATTTCCTAAAATCTTTCTCATCTCCAATCATATTATCAGGATCTCCTTGATGTGCCATGACTAGTGAGGGTTTTAGTGAAATTTGTAGTGAAACTGGCAGTGGAGATTGTGGAAAATGTGCTCTCCTTGAACCATCTTGAGGACTTTCTACCACAAGATTTCCTTCTCCTCTTTTGAGCTTCAACCTTGTAAGTATCAGAAACACTTGCAACATAATTAAACCCTCAAAAAAACCAAAGAACCAAATCTCTGATACCAAACTGGTATGTAAATATAGCTTGAAGGTTTATCATGAAATTTGCAAGTGAAATGTTTAGGGTTTTTCATGAAATTATGTCAATTACACTAACACATAAAACATGAATGGTATCTCAGTTTTACATAAATAAAAGAGACAAAAGTACCATAAAAACAAACACAAGACAAAAAATGATGAAGGAGTTCACCCCTCCTGGGCTACATCTCCTGCTCAAGCCTCTAATGTTGGGCCTCGTTCATTGTGATAAAAAATATGTGTTTACATAAACATGTAGTGATTAAAATGAAAAAATATTGTCACTAATGGCTCCAAAACAGTAAAAAACCCCTAGATGGGTTATTTATGCACTCAAAAAGGTCGAAAATTAACTGAGTTATGTTGTAGAGAAGTTTTGCTAGTAACTGTCCTCTAATTCTCACCCAACGGCTATGCGTTCTATAAATTACACCTTTTTTTGCCACGTGGAGCAACAAACTCACCCCGCGCCATGAGATTCATGGTGGTTTGAGTGCAAATTTTTGCTTCATTAAATTGTAAAATAATGCCCACAAACCAATAAAATTGTGCCACTTGGCGCAATTACCGCCATCGGATCAGTTTGGTTTGAACGATTCCCGCCAATTTTTAAACCCCGCTCATGAACCAGAGTTGGTGATTGGGATTGGGTTAGCACACACCATGGTTAAGTTTGAAATTTTTGCATGCCATAAACATCAACCTGACTTCTGTTTATACCATGGTTTGGTTCCACCGGGGGTTAGCTAATTGTGCCATAACAAATAACTTAACTGCCCATTCATAACTGTTACATGTGTTATGTAATATGTATATACTATCGATGGTAACATTTGTTGAATGTTTTCGGACCGGGGTTAACCCCATGTCGTTGGCTTCCAGACATGTTTCGTGGGTTGGACGAACCGGTGGAGAGGGGTTAACCCCGACCACAACCCCAAAAAGTCATTGCATGAAACTTTAAATAGAACTCTAACCATATGTATATCAAGGATCATGTGTGGCAGACCAATGGAGCTCGATGCTGCCGGTCGGTAGGTCTGTGGTTAGATTCCTGTGGAGGTAGTTTGGCCTATATACAAAATTTTTCACCAATCTAGGAAGGCCATGTGGCAGCCACCCATTTGTTGGAAACACTGAGAGGGAGGTGAATCAACATTTATTATCAATTAGCACTTTTAAATATTTTCAGAGCATTATTTAATCTTTAATTAATCCTGATGTTTATCCAATAACAACAATAAACAATAGAACACAATAGGCACACGAATTTGAGGTGGAAAACCCCCTCTGGTTCAAAAACACCAAATTTTTTTCTAATAATTATTTAATCTTCAACCCCAGCTGAAATGAAATGTACAACTTCCTAGAATTCTAGAAAATCATTCTTCTCTAGCTCCCACTATAAGGATGCTCCAACGCTTTGGTTTCTTCAGTAGTCAATTGAATGAATTCCCCAACATCCTAGACCAACCTACCACCCTGAAGTGGTCATCGACTCCAACCTATAGGTGACTTCATGCACCAATGTAGCACCTCCATGCCACCCTATAATGATCAGAAATAAGACAAGAGTGTGGACTTCCATACTAGGGATAATGCTCCATGATACAATATGATTAACAATTACACTCTAACCTGCAACCCAACCATAAAATTATCCAACAATGGCACTTATACCTCCCAAAAATGCCTCTCCAACTCTAGGAAAATTGAGTCTTTTATAGTATTGACTTGTTTACAATTTTACAATGATGATTTTTACAATACTGACTTTTGACACGACCTGATACTTGACTTGACACTGCTTCTTTGAACACTAGCAATTATTGAGGTATTGTTGTGCTTGCTTCAAGTAATGGTACTTTGGCATTACATTTTCCTTCTAGTATGTATCTAAGCTGTCCTATTGTGTCCTCCTTCCTGAACACGCATTAACAAATAATACCCAAACCAATATACAAACAAAATACTTACATTGTCTTGCAAACCATATGTCAGAGAAATATCCAAAATTAAAATGTAAATACATTCAACATTTATGAACAAAACCCAATAAAACATACATACAAAATACTTACATTGTCTTGCAAAAACACATGTCAAAGATGATATTAAAATTAAAATTCAAACACTAATCATACATACCTTGTTCTAGCAGATTTACCCTTGACTACTGATGTGTTGTCCTTACTGCAGTGATCCTTGAATGCATATTTTTTCTTGCCTACTAGAAGCTTGATATTGAATCTGATGTATCTATGTAATTTCATATCTCCAAGGTTTGAAATTGCATCCTATGGTAGCCCTCTAAATCCTTTTTCCAACCCTGTAGGTATGATCAATATTGGATTCTTCAAGAAATATT
Organism: Pinus albicaulis; assembly: GCA_034641835.2. Classification (NCBI taxonomy): domain Eukaryota; kingdom Viridiplantae; phylum Streptophyta; class Pinopsida; order Pinales; family Pinaceae; genus Pinus; species Pinus albicaulis. Next base: position 741,968,828 of record CM076571.1, read on the forward strand.
TATGCCTAATCACCTATAATGACCTGATTATAGACTGGTTCAGTAGAGCAAACTTGTACAAAGTGACACATGTCTCTGTTTCAACCTTTGGTCTCGAAAACGATACCCAAAAAACTACAACCTGTCCTCTTTTTGTCACCTTTACAAAGTTTGAATCCAATGCTTAGAGAAAAATTTATGATGATTTTCCTAATGTCACTTGTTTGAAATGAAATTCGGGAGCCTATAGAAACCCTAACTTCCTCGGATCATATCTCTGAAAATATAGCGAACCAATATATGAAATTTGGATACGTGCTTCATCATAATTTCAGCTCATATGGGTTTTTTTTCAGCATTTGAAGCTTTGTAGAAAAAAATTTATAGTGAAAATGCCACGATGACCTGTTTTAAGTAGAAAAATCCTTACATGAAGAGGATATGAGGGTAAAAAATGATATAAATTCTTAGGTTGAGAGAGTCTTCAACAAGTGAACATTGGAGGGATTTTAGGAGCTTCAAAAATTATTAATTATTGACTATTCAATGACCACAACCAATGATTAATGTCATGCCACAACCCATGGGGTTTTAGCCCACTAACTGAGGTTGCTAACTTCAAACATGAATATCTCTAAAAGCATGAATAATTACGTGGCATGCCATATATCAACAGAAAAATCTCGACAAGTAGAAACCATCCAAAATACCCTTGACTTGGAATAGATTAATTTTTCAAGTCCAAATTCCCATGCAAGATTGGGGTAGCCCCTGGTGTTGCTTGGGTTGACATCAATGACAACCACTAATCAAAAATCTCTCCCTTTGGTGTTGATGTAAACACAAGTACTCCCCCTGCGATCATGAAACCTCTTCTTTCAAAATTCTCTCCCCCTTTGTCATCAATGGCAAAGGGTAACTCACCCTGACAAACGTCATCCTGCGGACCTGTACACACCTCAACTCCCCATTTTTTTTACTTAGTTAGATATGTGAAAGATTCTAATAAGAACGTGGGAGAATCCCAAGCTTTAGGTGAATATACTCAAATGATTCACAAATTAATGGTTTGGTAAAGATGTCAGCAATTTGTTCCTTTGTGCCAAGATATTCAAGCTTGATATTCTTTTTGGTGACCTTCTCTCTAACGAAATGATATTTGATTGGAATGTCATTTGTTTTGGAATGCATCACAAGATTCTTGGAGATACTGATGGCACTAGTGTTATCGCAAAATATGGAAATATTCTCATCAAAATTGACTTAAATATCTTGCAAAGTTTGCTTCATCCAGAGAACTTGAGTACAACAAGTTGCTGCTGTGATATATTCTACTTCTACTGTGGATAACGATATTGAAGACAAATTTTTACTTAACCATGAAACATGACAACCACCTAGATATAATGTTTCTCCACTGGTACTCTTTCAATCATCAACACTTCCTACCCAATTTGCATCTGTATAAGCTTGGATAACTAGATTATTTCCTTTAGAATACCATAAACCATATTCTAATCTACCCTTAAGACATCGTAGAATTATTTTGATGGAAATAATATGAGATTATTTTGGTGCTGCTTGGAATCTTTCTAGTTTTCCAACTTCCTGCATTACGTCTGGCTGAGAAGCTTTCACATATAGAATAGTGACAATCATAGATCTATACAACATCTGCTCCACATCCTTTGACGAATCATCTAAAGTTAACTTGCAACATGTTACCATTGGGGCAAGGGCATGCTTGCGATCTTCCATCTTGAATTTCTTGAGAATTTCCTTGATGTACTTGGTTTGATATATAAATATTCCTTTATCCTACTGAGATATCTAAAGCCCTAAGAAGTATGTCAACTCTCCAAGTAGAGACATTTCAAACTCACTTTGCATATTTGTGGCAAAGTTTTTACTTAATATGTCATCATTTCTTCCAAAAATTATATCGTATACATAGACCTTGATAATTGTTAGGTTATCTTGATCCAATTTCACATAGATATTTTTGTCGACGCTTCCTTTCTTGAATCATTTTTGATGTAGATATCGATCAAGATGAGCATACCAAGCTCTAGGAGCTTGCTTGAGACCATATAGTGCCTTCTTCAATCTACAAACATAGTCTTCCTTTTCATAGAACAAAAAACCTTCGGGTTGTCCAATGCAAACTTCTTCTTCCAATTCACCATTTAGAAAGGATGACTTAAAATCCATTTTGTAGACCTTGATTTTTCTAGAGCATGCATAAGCGGGAAACATTATGATAGCTTCCATTCTAGCAACAGGAGCAAAAGTTTCTTCAAAATCAATTCCTTCAACTTGTGCATATCCTTTGCAGACTAACCTTACCTTATTCCTGGTAACATGTCCATCGTCATTCAATTTATTTCTGAAGACCCATTTAGCTGCAATAAATTTTTTAACCTTTGGTCTTGGAACCAATTCCCAAGTATCATTCTTCTCAATTTGATCCAGTTCTTCATTCATAGCAGCTACCCAATGTTCATCTTGACTAGCTTCCTCAAAATTTCTAGGCTCAAAAGTTGCTAAAAAAGAAAGGTGTGCTTGTTGTGATGAACGAAGTTGTCGACTTCTTCTGGTTCCATTTCCTTCATTTATGTTGCCGATGATTTGATTTGACAGATGATTATTTTCACACCATTATTTTAAATCTATTGGATAATTTTCTTGGTCATCGTGGTGATCATTTTTCATTTCCTCTTGGTTGACTGTTGTTTCCTTATTTGGTTGGTCTTGTTCTGGAGCTTCTTGTTAATCCTTCACAGATTCTCCCTTCAGATCCCTCATATTTTCTTGAAGGGACAATCTCATCGTCATCCTTTGTAACACAATCTTCATAAAAAGTAACATTTATGCTTTCCACCATTTGTTTTTGCCTCAGATTGTAGCATCTGTAAGCCTTCCTTTTGCATGAATAACTAAAGAAAATACCTTCATCGACACAGGATTTGAACTTGCCCAATTTTTTATCCTCTCTTTTGATGTAGAATTTGCTTCCAAATATTTTGAAGTATTTTATGTTAGCGGGTCTTCCCTTCCATAATATGTGTGGAGTCATGTTACAATTGTTCCCTAGAAAACCTCTATTTATAATGAATACAATTGTATCGATTGCTTGAACCCATAATTTATCATCTAATTTTGAGGCATTTAACATTGTTTTGTCCATTTCCTATACAGTTTTGTTTTTTCTTTTAGCAACTCCATTTTGCTACGGTGTTCTTGCTGTTGAGAATTTCCTTTTTATTCCATTTTCATCACAGTACTGTTGAAATAACTTGGAAGTGAATTCTCTGACATTATCTAATCTCAGACATTTTATCTTCGAATCAGTTTCATTTTAGACCAATTCCCTATAGATTCTAAAACATTCAAATGCCTCAGTATTTTTCTTTAAGAAGCTGACATCTTTCATTCTGGTGTAATAATCTATCATTAGCATGAAATATGATTCTCCATCTAAACCTTTTGTTCTCATAGGATAACATAGATCAATATGTACTAATTCCAATGGACGTGATGCAAAGTGTTATTTTGTCTTGAACTCAACTTTTGTCTTCCTGCCATGACGACAAGATTCACATATCGTATTGGTGGTTTTGAAATTTTAGGCATTTATATTACTACTTCCTTCTTGCTGATCCCGACCAAATTTTCAAAATTTATATGTCCCATTCGTTTGTGCCATAACCAACTTTCGTCTTCTTTCGCCAAAAAGCACCCTTTAGGTGTCTCATCCAAAATATATATGTCATTTGGAGCTCTACTTGTTGTAGCCACAATTTTACCGAACTTGCCTTTCCTTATTTCACATTTCTTAGAGTTAAATAGCATCGTGTGTCCTTAACTGCACATTTGTCCAACACTGAGCATATTGTGATTCATATTTTCAACCAACTACACATCTTTCACTAATACATTCTTGCTTCCAAGTGTGCCTATACCTACTTCTATGACATTTGAAGACCTGTAATTTCCAAAAGACACTGTTCCATCCTTCTTTTCCTTCAAGGATATGAAATTATTCATATGTCCGGTCATATGAGTTGAAAAAATACTATCAATGATCCAGATTTATGCAAGAATGCAACATAATATAGAAATAACCATAAACATAGAAATAAAGCGGAAATAAGGCTTCATTTCCTTAATCTCAAATCACAGAAATATGCTTATAAAAATGATGGAAATAAAATAGCTAGGGTGCTGGTAGCAAATCTCTGAGAAGAGATGTGGTGGCTACAAACCTATGAACTGTGTTACAATGAAGCTTGAGGGCCTATTTATTATGGAGAAACAATGGAGAACTTTAAACTTCCAAAAAACTAACCCTAGGAGATGAAGCGCCAAAACTATGGGCCCCATTTGGGTAAATTGGTGTTTCAACTTCCCGGGGATGTAACTTTGGCATATTATCTCCGTTTGGGGCTTCAAAATGGCTCTGGAAGTTTAGGACCCAAAAATCTGCTAAAAATAGTAAGTTATGAAAAAAAATAAAAGAGATAATGGTGGGGCCCCAAGTGGAATAGGCGAGTGGCCACCAATATCCACCTGGATCATTCCTCCCCCCTTAGGAAGCAATGTTCCCCATTGTGTTGAGTTCCTCCATGAGATGAGGACACTTCTGTTGAACTTGGTCCCTGGTGAACCACTTGCCTTGGTGCAGGAGTTGGCCAACTTTGACAACTTGATACAGTTCGATCTTGTGTCAGCAAGTGCTCTTGATTTGCATGTCCATGATACAGTCTATGGTGGCCTGTTCGATGCAGTCTGGGTTTAACTCTTTTGGTGTGATTTCTTCTGCAATGTTAGAGGTGTCCAATAGAGGTGGGAAGTAGGGACGAAGGCGGTCTACATTGAATACTAGTTGCAAACCAAGGAATGGTGGAATATTGAGCTCGAAGGCATTATTCCCTATAACTTTGGTGATGGTGTACGACCCATATCGAAGCAGGAAAATCTTGTGGTGGGGTCCATAGAGGCGCTCCTTCTGCAAATGTAGCCACACTTTTTCGCCCAGCTAGAAGTTGTGTGGAACTCGATGTTGATTATGTCGTTGCTTATACTTAGCATTGGCTCTGTCTAATATGTCATGAACCTATTGGCGGATGTGCTGAATGCACTCGATGAAGTTGTTTTCTTTGTCAGCTTCAGATTGGACATGAGCCGAATCAGCCTGAGTAGCTACAAATGGCATGACTATGTTAATGGGACATAACGGTTGGAATCCCAAGACCACCTGAAACGGGTTGTGGCCGGTTGAGTTGTGGAGAGCCCGGTTATAACTGTGTTGTACATAGGGAAGGCTCCCATCCCATGTGCATGGATACTTTGAATTGTACATGCACAAAATGTGTACAATCATATTGTTGAGGACCTCTGTCTAGCCATTAGTTTGGTGATGGAAAGTTGTGGACTTGGTGAGCTTGGTGTCCAACATTGACCAAAGGCTGGACCAAAATTTGCTAAGGAACCTGCTGTCGCAATCTGATATGATAGACTGTGGGATCCTAAAGTGCACCCACACTTGTTCAAAGAAGAGTTTAGCAGTGGATTCTGCTGTGATATTCTCCTTGCAGGCCACCATAATGGCCATCTTTGAGAATCTTTCGATGACCACGAAAGCACAATTGTTTCCATGCTTAGTAGAAGGAATGCCTAACATGTAATCCATGGATATGGATTCCCAAGGTCGACTAGGGGTAGGTAGCAGAGTATAGAGCCCTTGCTTCTTGATGGTCGGTTTGGCAATGGCACAAGAAGTGCAGGATCTGATGTACTTCCTGACATCCTGTTGAAGGTTTGGCCAATAGAAATAATTCTGCAGTACTGCCATTTTTTTCTCGATCCCAAAATGCCCAGCGACTCAACTGTAGTGCGCTTCCCATATCATCTTGGCACACTCGCTTGAAGGATCACAAAGGTGTCCTAGGTGACATAATAATGCATCTTGGAGATGAAAATTTGGAACTTGCATACCCCCCAAGAGTGCCTTGTATGTATAGCTGAATTCTGGATCATCTTGTAGAGAAGCAGCCAATTAGAAGTCTCATTCCCACAATATTTGAGAATGGTGGTTATGTCCATGATTGGTGGTCGGCTGAGGCAGTCTGCAACATTATTATTACTACCCTTCTTGTACTTGATGTTCAAATGAAATTTTTGCAAATATGTGGACCACTTCTAATGGCAATCGTTCTGCAACTTCCCTTGTGTCTGTATGAAATGTAGGGGTTGGTGGTCTATGTGGATGATTGTCTCCTTCCCCAAAATGTAATGCTTCCATTGTCGACAAGCCTGCACAATAGAATACATTTCTGTTTCATAAGTGGGATACTTTCGAACTGTGTCGGAAAATGTATCACTGTGATATGCCACTGGATGCCCCTGTTGAGTAAGAACTGCCCCAATAGCATAGTCAGAGGCATCTGCCTCGATCTCAAATGGTTGTTGCAAGTATGGTAATGTGAGCACTGGGGAAGAACAGAGGTGATGTTTCGATTCTACGAATGCCTTCTGTTGAGATTCCGACCAACATAATTTTGCTTTCGCTCCTCCCTTGGTGACTTGAATCAAGGGCCAAGTGATAAGAGAATCCCAACATGAACCTGCGGTAGAAAATAGCAAGACCTAGAAAGCTGCGAAGCTCTGTTAGGGCAGTTGGGGCTAGCCAATCCCGAATGACTTGGATCTTGGCTAGATCCACATGCACCCCCCTTTCATCAATAATGTATCCCAGATATTGAACCTAGGTCATGCCAAAAGTGCACTTCTACAAATTGGCACACAACTTGTGTTGCCGCAGTGTTTGGAGGACTTCTCGGATGTGGTGGAGGTGCTCTTTCCAAGTCTGGCTAAAGATTAGAATTTCATCCAAGTATACCACTACAAATGAGTTGGTGAATGGATGCAAGATGTCATCCATCATCGTCATGAAGGTTGCGGGAGATTTTTTCAATCTGAAAGGCATGACGAGCCATTCGAAAAGGCCCTCCTTGGCTTTGAAGGTAGTCTTCCACACATTAGAGGGTTCAATTGGTACCTGGTGATACCCAGACTTCAAGTCGATCTTGCTAAAATATTTTTCCCCTTTCAGTTGGTCCAGAAGGTCATCAATCCATGGGATCAGGTACCTATTCCAGATAGTGATCTTGTTCAGCACCCGATAATCAATACAGAGTTTCCAAGTCCCATCCTTCTTCTGTACCAACACGATCAGGCTCCCACAGGGCGATGAAATTGGACGGATGTGACCTTTCTGTAACAGACCCTGAATCTGCCTCTTCATTTCATCATTCTCTAGAACAGAGTGCCTATAGATCATTCCATTGGGTAGTGGCGCACCTCAGGTCAGGTCAATGGGGTGCTTGACCTGATAGTGTAGAGGCACCCTTGTGGGTGAGGTGAAGATGTCCCCTTACTCCTCCACAACCTTGTCCATTTGTTGTTGTCGTGCAGAGGAGCCATGTCTGGAGGTCATGGCCACAATCTTCTTCTTTCCCTGGGGGCGGATCATCAGGAAAACAAATTTCCTAGTTTGGGAAATGAGCTTGCTACATTGTTTTGCAGAAACCAAAGAGATAGTGGGAGGCGGTGGTACCTCTGGTATCCTGTACAATTTATTTCCCAAAGTAAAAATAACAGCGCGAGGTAGGGACTCATACACAACATGTCACTTCCACAAGTATGGTTGGCCTAATAATACATCAAAAACATCAATAGGAGCAATGTCACACAATACCTCATCCGTGAAGGGCTTGATGCTATAGGGAAGGTGACACTGCGGGCTGACGCGGAGATCCCATCCTTGGTGAAGCCACCCGGTGGTGTATGGTTGTGGATGCGCTGTGGTCAGCAAGCCCAACCACTTCATGACATATGCTGAAATGAGGTTCTTTTGGCTCCCATTGTCGACAATGAACCATAGCAGGGAACCCTTTACCCACATTTGGGAGTGGAAGAGACGCTCTGCCTCCTCTGGATCTTCTGGTTCCTCCTTTTCGATCTTCGTAGTGGAAACAGTGGTGTTGGGCTCCGCATCAATAATCTGCTTCCCTTTGTCATTCACCTTGCCAGGTTCTGATTCAGACTCGAAGCATGCATCTGATTCAAAAGCCCTCATCTTGGGCACCAGTGACTGCTTGGCTTGACACTCACTTGTGTTGTGAGTGGAGCTCTTATGGAACTCACACCACTTTACCATATCCTTCTTTGGCTTCGCGGTGTTGTTATTTGATTTTTTCTTTGGAAGGTTGACTTGGGCCACCATGCCTTATCTTTGTCCTTTGTTTTGTGGTTTGGGGGCACCTTTCCCTTGCTTTTGATTCGCTGATCCAAAGTCTTGCTTCTTCTGTTTGAATTTCTGCTCAATCTTGGCACCATACCAGTATGTCATACCAAGTGAGGAGATGTCGAGGAACTCCATTTCCTCTTGAATGTATCTATGTAGAAAACCGCGATACTTTAGCACCAAATGTTTCTCTAAATCTTTGATACCAAACTTTATGCACAGGGTATGGAACATATTCGTTAGCTCATGTACATCTTGATCCCTTTGTTGCCGCAGTGTGGTCCATTGTATGTACTTGTCCTCATAGCTCCCCATGGGATAATATTGTTCCTTGATGGCATCTCAGAAATAATTCCAAGTGGGTACAACTGAGAACAGAGAGGGTTATGTCTTGTCCTTTTTCCCACAGTAGGTTTCCCACTAGTCCTTAACATGGGGGGTAGCTTTGAGGAGTGAAAAAATAATCTTCTCCCAGTTGGAAAAGTAATGAACCAAGAAATATCCTTCTAATAGATTCAACCATATATCTACGACAACTACATCTATTTTACCCTCAAATATGGTAATGTCAAATTTTACTTGTAACTTAAAGGGAGTCGTGCCTCCAGAGTGGCTATTGGATGCAGATGCATCGCTGGTGGGCAGTCGTTGAAGGATCTAGGAAAAGTTATCCATCATCACATTCCTTTGTTTTTCGAGGGCCTCCTCGAGCAATATTTTGATAGGATCTCCTGCTCCCTCATCTTTCTTTTCGTCCCCCATGAGCGTCCATTAGGGTTTGCGAGGCTGATCTTGCAAAGGTTCCACCAGATTGAGCCCTAACTCCTTATACCCTGACCTCGTTGGGGACATGCAAAGAAGGATTGAGAAAAAGCAGACCACTCTAATACCACTGATCCGGATTTATGCAGGAATGTAATAGAATACAGAAATAACCATAAACATAGAAATACAGTGGAAATAAGGCTTCATTTCATTAATATCAAATCACAGAAATATGCTTACAAACATGATGGAAATAAAGTTGCTAGGGTGCTAGTAGCGAATCTCTGAGAAGAGATGTGGTGATTATAGATGTCTGAACTGTGTTACAATGAGGCTTGAGGGCCTATTTATTATGGAGAAATAATGGAGAACTCTAAACGTCGAAAAACCTAACCACAGGAGATGAAGCGCCAAAACTATGGGCCTCATTTGGGTAAATTGGCGTTTCAACTTCCCGGGGACGTAACTCCGGCATAATATGTCTATTTGGGGCTTCAAAACGGCTCCGGAATTTTAGGACCCGAAAAACTGCCAAAAATAGTAAGTTGTGAAAAAAAATGAAAGAGACAATGGTGGAGCCTCAAGTGTAATAGGCGGTGGCCATCAATATCCACCTAGATCAATCAACATACCAAACGTTTCTATTTCTTTGAGCCTTGAGAGTGATAGCACATTCTTCCGTCTTCTTTTTCCATATTTGTTCATTCTGATTTTGCGAGAATTCATTTTAAGAACTTCCAAGTCTGCAATTTTAGCTAGGTGTCCAAAATTGTTACATTTGTAATATTCGAAATCATCTCTCAAATAATCAAATCTGTTAATATTCTGCTGAGTTCCAGAATATCCATTTTTGAAAGATCTCCTGGAACTGTATTTATTCGAAACATACGTGTGACATTCTGTAGCTCTATGTCCAAACCTTCCACATGAATAACAATGACCATAGAAGATAGGTTGATACATGACATGAAATATTCTTCGAGGAATTGTATTCCATGGTTCTTCCTATGAGTCCTGATCTCTTCAGTTGGCTTAAAGGTATACTTGCTTGTTAGATTTTGCATATCCATCTTCCTTTTTGTCATAGAAGGACTTGGCTCCTTTTCAAAATTTTCTTTGTAACTGAGACTAGCCTTGTCATTGTTTGATCATTGATTGTGGATGATTTCTTCCAATGCCTTGGAGCTATTTGTGTAGTTTTGAATATTTTTTCCATTTTTTACTTTCTTTCGAAGATAAACTATTTCAGCTTCCAATTCTTCTCTTTCCTTGTTTCTTTCCTTTAATTCTTCCTTGAGTGAATCTTCAACTCGTTTTTATTCTTCAACCTTGATTTTAAGATTTAGGACCTATTCCCTTTCTATATTTAATTCGTCTTCAAGAGTGTTGACATGCTTCTTCTTGACCTTAAGCTCTTTGATAACCCCGATCACTTCATTTTTAAATTCAACCTCAGTCATATCTCCTTCCTCATCTTCTTCTTCATCAGATGCTTCTTGCTTATTATGCTTGGCCATAAAAAATACTCTTCCATTGATTTCTTCTTCGTTTACACTATCTTCATCAGATGAGGAGCTATCTTCTTTGGAGAAGAAGCTCTTCTTAAACCATATCTTCTTTTCTTTCTTCTTGAACTTCCTTAGACCTTTCTGTTGAATATTTCAATAAGAAACATTGAAATTGGCATCCAGAAACATCATTCCTTGATCCTAGTGAAAAATAAGCACCTACACTAGGTGGGGCTCACACAGGCTATTTTTATGTGATATGTCTATTTTTAGAATTTGGATCAAAGTATATTTTTAGAAGTAATATATTTATAGATGGTTGAGAAAATTATATGGATGGATGGGCGTCAAAGTTTGGAATGCATGTGCGAAGTTGTTTCATGGAATGCATGTCTAAAATTAGAATGCATGCCGACTTTTGTTAAGCCCTTAACAAAAATTAGACAATAAATAATTATCTATTTAAATGAGCACTTGGAACTAGTTAACTGAAGTGGAAAATCAGTTAGCTAAGTGGATTTTGAGTTTAAGTGGTTGTTTGGTGGACCATGCAGTGTAATTCGTTGTAACAGAGTGATTCAAAGTTGTAACAGAGTTGGATATATAGTTATGTGAGTTGTTATTTATTTTAACTCAGTTAAGTGAGTTAAACTCAATTGTGCTAGTTGTAACTAAAGATACACTAGTGAGAGATTAGTGAATTAAATATTAAATTAATTCACATGGAGTGATCTCACATGCAACTGAAGAAATACTACTGTTAACTACATGCATGTTAGATCCAATGGAGACTCAGTTGAGAGATAGGTGAAAGGGACTGGTTGACTATTAGTTGTGACTATAGTGGTGCATTCAATGCATCCACACTCACATTGGAGATGCTTATGAGGATTGCACAGTCAAGACTGGTGATGTCGAAATCATTCAGAGGTTCTTGACCATCAGGGATTGTGCAGTGGAGGCAAGCTGTCAGGAGGCAGTAAATTGGTGCATGTTTATGCCAATTTTTGTATGACAGTGTGAGACGATTGTATATTGTACTGAGAGCTCTTGGAGTAGAGTTTTTTCTGAGATTGTTTCATGATCCATGATATACATAATATATGATATTTGGGGTTTTTAGCTTTAAGCTTTCCCGATAAAAAACATCTGTGTTATGTGTGATTGATCTTTCTTCATGTGTTTGCAATTGGCATTTTAATTTCCGCAAAAAATTAAGTAGAATGATTCTGTATTTAATAGTGGATTTAATTTTTAGATTAGGAGAATCTGGTAATACATCATTGTATTGTTTAAATTTATACATGGTATTAGAGAAGAAAATATTGCAATATTGAAGTAGTAGCTGAGTTTTTGTTGGTGGAAACAATTCGAATTTGCTGCAAGAATTTCTTGGTGCGACAGTTGAGTAAACATCGAAATGGATTTCAATGGTTTGCGGTTGGTGTATGCACTCGAGGGCATCTCAAAATAAATTTCATGGAAGGATAGGATGGATGCAGTGCTTGAAGATAATGGCTTGAAGGAATTCATCGACAATGATGTTCCTAAGCCCACTTCGACGGATGTTGCATTACTTGACGCATGGAAAAAGAAAGTAGCAAGGGCAAGGAGGATAGGGGTTTGTTGGCAAACCTTGCACACCGAACCTGGGTCAGGACCCCTCAAGCCAACAAATGGTTCTGTTGTCGGGACTAGAAGAGATGTGAGAAAGGGATCGGGTAATGACAAGAGAATACTGGAAGCCTGAAAGAAAAGAGATCAAGGACTGGTTCGAAAGGTAGATCCAGGAGTTTTCAGTAAACGAAAACCGAAGTGAAAAGTTAACAGCGAAAAGGTGGAAAAATAGGTATGTTCTTACTAAAAGCTATGAAATATTATTTGTAACCTTTGCAATTGATCTTTAGGAGTGGCTGGCCCCTTTGGTAGAATTCCAGAAGTGCTGGAAGGATGAGCGAGTCACTCTGTGGACTCCAGATCTGCTTGAACAGCTGGAAAGAACCGATAATACTATTACATGCCAGAGAATGTCCTAATCCCACAAGGCCATTGTGTAAATACTGCAAACAGCTGGACCATGAGGTAGAAGACTATCCGATCTTAATAGCTAGAATGCAGGAAGAACAGTCTAACCCTACGCAGAATGTACAGAGGGTTAAAACTGAGCTATGAGAAGCGGATCCAAGTGTAAAAGTCATAACACATAGCAGGCTGAACACCAAGGGAAGAAAAGAGGTATCCTGCAAAGAATAGGCACTACTAGAAGCCCATGCGCAGTCTCAGAGCGAGGAAGAAATTGAGACCTTTTTGAAGGCATGTCTGAAATTTCTTAGGAACCTGCAGGTCGTAAGAAACCTCCTGGCCTTAATGAATACCTACACATCTCGGCCCACCTTAATTCCTAAGACCAAGGACGTGCACAAACTGTACAACTCTAAGAAACGCACAGGGAGAGAAATGCGGCTAACTGCACAAATCAGAGACTATGAAATGGATTAGGTTATCTTAGATCTCAGATTTTATGCCAATGTTTTACCTAAGCAGACCTAGCTATGAATGGGGAAGCCTAAATTGGAATGGTTCACCATCTAGCTGTGCATGGAAAATCAACAGAAAATCATTCCCTTTGGTAGGTTACCAAAATTTATGGTTGACATTGTAGGGGTAAGGGTCCTAGCTGACTTTGAAGTAATTGAGATAGTTGAAGATGCAGACCCGTACCCTGCACTCCTTGGAATAGATTGGGCAATGGACATGGGAGGTATTATCAACCTCAAGAAATGAAGCATGGTGTTTGAAAGCGAAGGCACGCGTGTCATAACACCCCTGGATCCCGCGAAAGGTACCTGGTATACCGAGCCTGTCCATACGAAGGAAGAATTAGATCATATTTATAAGATCACTGCGCAAGATGAAGATTGGGTTAACCCCATGGATGAAGGGATGCTCTGTTGGTAAAAGGACAGTGAATGTTTCTCCGACTCCGATGAGGAGCTAGAGAATTGGCAGGGCTGGCTGCATGAGGTTTCGACACTTCGCAGCCTTCAGACCGTCAGAAACTTCCGTCGTATCTCTACCATAGAAAGAACCTTGCCTTGCCAAGAGAATGCAGATGAGACTCAAAATCCTGTGAAGCCTAAGGATTTCATGGAATGTAGGTCCGAAGCACTACCGCTAACCTGATATGAAACACCTATGCAGGGACTTGTATCCCCTACCTGGAGGAAGTATTGGAGTAGGGTGATCCTGTGTATAGAAAATCCATTAGCCAGATGGGCCCCAAGGTCGGCTGACCCACGCGATTACCTGCTGACGTGCAACATTCAAGGGTGTGCTCAACTAGACTTACCAGAGTACTACTGACCTTAGCATGCATAGGATTACGGACCTGTCTACAATCATGTGTATCTGGGAGAATCTGTGAACTTATCAAGAAATAAATCACCTACGGACGTATGATGCAGTCGTCTTGCATGAGAATGCTCCTTCCACGAGTGGCATAAATGCTTCGAAAAGACTCCCGATCGACTTGCAGGATCACCTTGTGTCAACCTTCCATCAAGATATGAAAATGCCCTCAACGTGTCAGCCACACTATGACATTACAGGGACATGACCTTTGACATGAAGGAAGAACGTCCGCTCATCCCAAGTTAATGCGAAAAGACACTACAAACACAGAAAATGAGTGGTAGATCATCAATATCACCATTTATGATAAGTACGGTTAAACAGATCGAAGGTACGTGCCACATGCGCGCTACCTCGCCATTAAGTAGCTTCGATTCGGGCGCAAATGGTTGGAAGACGTTGGGTTGAGATATTTATTCGCCTATCAAGTGGCATTAGCTATTTGCATTCTAGTTTTTTATACTTATTCATACATTTTATAATGCCCATCTTTCTGTTATGGATCCCAACTCACAGGAGGAACTTATAAGAGGACTGGGAGATGCTGAATGCAGTAATCGGAGTGCTCGCAGGCTGCCGCCTAGAAGGATTATCTGCAAACTAAGTTTGGCAGGAATGCTACAGTACCGGGACTTGCTGCGACATCTCTGCCATTTCCAGACCCCGCCCGCTAGAAGCAACATATGTGTACTCCCTAGCACTGCCATAATTCACACTTCTGAACCGATTACTGGGGACATTCAAGTAGACTTAACACAGCTATCTACTATAGAGTTACAAAGACTGTCTACCAGATTAATGCAAGAAGTGCACCACCGTAACTGAGAAATGCACAAGCAGTATGTCATGCCTCCAGAAAAACGAGCCCAGCAAATTGCCATGGTCTCTAACGAAATGCGCATTATTCAGGAACAACTGGCACAGGGAGCCCAATTGCTTGAAGAGGCTACATAGCTATGGACGATAGCACAGCACCACCCCACGCTTCAGCATGCTCAATGGGAATTAAAGCAGGTCGAAGATGTTCTAGATCAAGTTCGGGCTTCCACACCTCCCCCCGCCCCCGCGCAGCGCCTGGTTTCCATACATAGGATTGAGGACTTTCCTCACTCCAAGAAGATTTGTGCAAAAAGTTGAAACCATGGTCTGATGCTGCACTCCATCTTGCACATGATGCGTAATCCGCCATTGCACGCCTCCGCCGGTTGTTGGAACGAGTTAGTGTGGATCTCGATGGGCCGGCTTCTCTGACAATGATCAATATTGCGCAACATGTTGTGGCCCGAAGCAAGGAAGTGCTTCCTCCACTCCTCCGCACTCTGGCTACCTTGCACGCACAGATTGAAGGTGTGCCACCAAAGTGACACGGGACGAGTCACAAGATTGTGTTGGGGGACTGTTGGAAGGGGGTCTCCTAACAAGCTACGAAACTGGTCCATTTTGGCTATTTTTGATTATATTTAGTATAGAACAAGGGTTTTGGGGCGGGTCAAAGCCCCGAACGCATTGTAATGGGTTAAAGGGTAAACTAGGGGTTCGAAAACCATGGGTTGCAGACCATAGGAATGTTAAAGCTAGATTGTTATAAATAGAGGCATTTCAGATTGTAAGAAGTAGGATTTGATGAGCTAATGATGCGATTTGTTGTGTAAGAGATCTGTTTGGGTTTTTGGGGAATGGACTCCTGCTGGCTGTGTGCGTGGAGATCCTAGTCCAGCTGTCTGTGGACCCTACTGCTGTGTGCATAGGTTGGGAAGGGAATTGCAAGGAAAGGTTGATGAACAAATGAATATGAAGGATTATTAGATCTAAATTTGTGAGTACTATTGAATGAATTTCTGGTAATTACTATGTTATTCCTTTTTTGTCTTTGCGATACGAAGGTCTGTATATTGAATGATTGGATCTGTTCCACTCTAGTTATATTAGGCTGCAAAAGTCTATGTATTGAATTGTATCTAGATTTGTTTTGTCCTGGTTATGTAACGTTGTATTGATGTTATGAAAAGCATATAATTGTAGATCTAGTGCACGTGGATGCAATTGGATACATATTTAACCCTACGCAGAGACAAGGTCATCCGAACAGAACATATCCCTACTTGCCTTAGCCTTCCTTTCTCACGGTGTGGAAACCTAGTTCTAGCACCCACCCATACTACTTCGGGTGAGATTGTGACGTGCGTAAGTGGGTCACTGCTGAAAGGGCCAGTAGTATAGGGGTTTGTTGGCAAACCTTGCACATCGAACCTGGGTCAAGACCCCTCAAGCCAACACTTATGAGGATTGCGTAGTCAAGGCTAGCCATATCGAAATCATTCAGAGGTTCTTGACCATCAGGGATTGCATAGTGGAGGCAGGTTTTCAGGAGGCAGTAAATTGGTGCATGTTTATGTCAATTTTTGTATGACAGTGTGAGACGATTGTATATTATACTGAGAGCTCTTGGAGTAGATTTTTGTATGATATTGTTTCATGATCCATGATATACATAATATATGATAGTTGGGGTTTTTAGCTTTAATCTTTCTCGGTAAAAACATCTATGTTATGTGTGATTGATCTTTCTTCATGTGTTTGCAATTGGTGATTTAATTTTCACAAAGAATTAAGTAGAAGGATTTTGTATTTAATAGTGGATTTAAATGTTATATCAGGAGATTTCGGTAATACATCATTGTATTTTTTTAATTTCTACACTTTCTTTCCTTTTGTAATAGCCTCATTTTTGTGAGGACACTTGGTTGCAAAATTACCAAACTCACCACAATCGAAACATATCAATGGAAGGTTACCTTTGAATTTCCCCATACTTGTTCTCATTTTTCGCGTGAATTAGGAAAATTCTTCTTCATCTTCCTTACAACTACAAGTTTTCGCTTGCTTGCCCTTACTAGTTTTCTTGGATGCGGTTAATGCTTTTTATAGGTGATATGTGTCATCCTCTTCTTCAATCCTCATTTCATATGCTGAAAGCACTGCATGAAATTCATCTTTGCTAATATTGGCTAGATTCGAACTATATTCTAAGATAGATACCTTTGGGTTGAATCTTTCCGGTAAGGTTCTAAGGATCTTTCGGACAAAATTTCCCATGTTGACAGGTTCTCCCAAATCTTCCAATGCATTTGTTATTTCATCAACACATTGTAAGTATGCATCAATATTTTCATCTTCCTTCATTTTGAGTTGCTCAAATTTTTCCTTGTAAATTTGAAACTTTGCTTCTTTCACGTTTGAGTCACCTGCATATATATTCTCAAGCTTTCCCCATACTTCTTTAGCAATTTTCCAACTCAATACTTTAAGATAGACGGATTCGATAAGTGTAATGATATTGATATCTTTAGCCTTTGCATCATATACCATATTTTTCTTTCCTTGTTCATCCTAGGTCATTGTAACACGTTTTTCAATGATTTCCCATACTTCGTATCCTTGCGCCAACAATTGAACCCTCATTCTTCCACTCTAAAGTGTGTAGTTATTTCCATTGAACAGAGGAACTATCTTCATGGTATACTCCATGACCTCCTTCCAGTTGTTGGACTTCTATTGAAGGAAACAAGATCTGATTCCAATTGTTGGAAATACTTTGGGGGGGGGGTGAGTCAATATTACTTATCAATTAGAAATTTTAAATATTTTTGGAGCATTAGTTAATCTTCAATTATTATTTATGTTTATCCAGTAACAACAGTAAACAATAGAACACAATAGGCACACAAATTTTAGGTGGAAAACCACCTCTGGGTCAAAAACCACCCAACTCTTTTCTAATAAACTATTTAATCTTTAGCCCCAACTGAAATGAAAGGTACAACTTCCTAGAATTCTAGAAAAGCATTCTTCTCCAGCTCCCACTAGAAGGATGCCCCAACGCCCTGGTTTCTTCAGTAGTCAACTGAATGGATGCCCCGACATTCTAGACCAACCTACCACACTAAAGTGTTCACAGGCTCCAACTTGTAGGTGACTTCATGTGCCAACCTAACACCTCCCTGCCTCCCTATAATGATCATATATAAGACAAGAGTGTGGAATCGCGTACCAGGGACAATGATCCACGATACAATATGATTCACAATGATTTTCTTGAACTAGAAAAATCACCCTATCACACTATGGCCTATACCCCAACCATAACATTATCCAACAATGACACTTATACCTCCCAACAATGCTTCTCCAACTCTAGGAAAATTGAATTTTTTACAATAATTAATCTTTTACAATTTTACAATGGTGATTTTTCCAATATTTACTTTTGACACGACTTGATACTTGACTTGACATTTCTTCTTTGAACACTAGCAGTTGTTGATGTATTTCTGTGCTTGCTTCAAGTAATGGTACTTTGGCGTTGCATTGTCCTTATAGTATGTGTCTAAGTTGTGTTGTGTTCTCCTTCCTGCGCATGCATTAATAAACAAGACTCAAACCAATATACAAACAAAATACTTATAATTTCCTCCAAACCATATGTCAGAGAGATATTCAAAATTAAAATGTAAATACGTTCAACATTTATGAAAAAAACCCAATCAAACATACATACAAAATACTTACACTGTCTTGCAAAAACACATGTCGAATATGATAGTCAAATTAAAATTCAAACACTAATCGTACATGCCTTTTTATACCAGACTTACCCTTGACTGTTGACGTGTTTTCGTTACTACAATGATCCTTGAATGCATATTTTTTTCTTGCCTTCTAGAAGCTCAATATTGAATCTATTGTATCTATGTAATTTCAAATATCCAAGGTTTAAAATTGCGTTGTGTGGTAGCCCTCTGAGTCATATTTCCAACCCCATAGGTCTGATCACTATTGGATTATTCAAGGAATAGTTATGCCCAATCTCCTACGATGACCTGATTATAGACTGGTTCAATAGAGCGAACTTGTACGAAGTGCCACGTGTCACTGTTTCAACCTTTGGTCTTGAAAATGATACCCAAAAAACTACAGCCCATACTCTTTCTGTCACTTATTATGAAATTTGAATCCAATGCTTAGAGAGAAAGTTATGATTATTTTCCCAAGGTCACATGTTTGACATGAAATTTGGGAGCCTGCAAAAACCCTAACTTCCTCAGATCATATCTACGAAATTATAGTGAACCAATATATGAAATTTATACACATGCTTCATTAGGGTTTCGTCTCAAATATGTTTTTTTTTCAACATATGAAGCTTCACAGAAAAATAGTTCTAGCGAAAATGCTACAATGGCCTGTTTTGAGTAGCAAAATCCTTACATGAAGAGGATATGAGGGTCACAATTTATATAAATGCATAGGTCGAGAGGGTCTTAAACAAGTGACTGTTGGAGGGATTTTAGGAGCTTAAAAATTTATTAATTATATACTATTAAATGAACACAACCAATGATTAGTCTCATGCCACAACCCCATGGGGGTTTAGCCCACTAACTAGGGTTACTAACTTCAAATGCGCATATCTCTCAAACCATGAATAATTCGTGGCATGCCATATATCAAAATAAACATTTCAACAAGTAGAAACAATCCAAAATATCCTTGACTCAGAATAGAGTAAGTTTTCAAGTCAAAATTCCCATGCAATATCGGGGTAGCCCCTGGTGTTGCTTAGGTTGACATCAATGACAACAATTGATCAAAACCATTGGCCCCTATGGCCTCTCCTAATTAGACCACCTCAATGACCCTTCAACCAATGGGTTACACCAATCACCAACAAACCAGATTGTGATACTTATCACTATACCATTTTCTGATAGAAATACACAGTCAATTCCCTAATCATTGCCTAGTCAGCGTATGGACTACTAGATTGGAATCCCTGCAACCTCATTTGTAAAATTTATCTATTTGGAAAATGGGACAGAACATGATATCAGGAGCGTAAGATATCTGTTTTGAGTGAAACAAGTTGCATTGAATTTAGGGAGATGATATCTTCGTTTTGGCGTCGGTTTTGAGCCATTTTGAGTACTTTGAATTTTTAGCATTTGTATTGATCCACTAGATCACCTACAAAGGTGAGGTTTACATGGTTGGACCAAAATTTCACATATATAAACTATAATTTAAACCTCCTTATGGTGACCTTTAATAGAAAGATGGTGATATTTAAGAAGATGGGGGTTCAAATGCAGAGGAAAAATCTGAATGGGGATTAGAATATCTGGGAGAAACAAAGAACGAGTCAAAGAAAGAATCCAGAAAATATCAACCTTTTTCAAGTACCTTGAATCAGTCCCTATTTAAAATGGAAGAAAAATCGATATCAAGCAATATCAATGTGAGATCGATTCTTTGAAGCTAAACCATTCATTGCAACCAGTAAAAGTTTATTTCAGTGTCCATGATATTGAAGAAGGACAAATAATATCATTTGTTTGGCTGAAATTGGAGGACCAGGCACTAAATTGGTGGGATAGCCACCCATAAACCATGGGTTTGGAGTGAGAAATTCCAGTGACTAGGTGGGAAGATTTCAAAACTCTCATTAAGTCATAGTTTTCTCACATTGGGTACATGAAGGACTAGTGGATTCGGTGGCATTACTTCAGGAAAATTGCAAACCAAAGTGTGGAGGAGTATGCCATGAAATTAAGAAAGAAGGATATAATGTTGAGTATCTCTCCAAAGAAGCCAAATTTACTCCTCAAGTATTTGGTGTGTCTACACTACCATTTTATTGAGAAAGTGATGTTATTCAAGCTTAAATCAGTGGATGAGGCTTGTGTATAAGCACAATACCTAGGTAACATAGGCTTCAAAAGGGAAAAATCAAGTGGATCAAAGCAGAAGGAGAAACAAGAAGCTTCTAAGGAGGGGAAGAAGTAAAAAGGGGGAAAACATAAGAATATGACAACCACAACACACCAGTACAAGATCCTAGAAACCATTGTAACCACTAAAACATTGATGTCCATACAGAGGAGAATTATTAGAATTTGCATCCATAGGTAAACCCAAAGAACAAGAAGAAAGATAACAAGAAGAAGAATCTCATGGACACTAATTCGAGAAACCATGTTGAAATTAGCTCGGATGTGGATGAGAAGATCATCTATACATCAATGCAGAAGGAGGTGAATCTGAGTAGCATTCAACAACAGGAAGAGAAATAAATTATCGAACTCTTCCTTATAAAGATATAGGTCAAGAAGACAAATATTGATGCTCTATTTGACTCAAGATCGCAAGAAAATATCATTGCAACAGATCTAGTCAAGAAGTTGGGGTTGGACGTTCGTGATCATCAAAACCCATATCCACTAGGATGGGTAAATAAGGATGCAAAGATGAAGGTAACAAAATAATGTAAAATTAGATTTACTATCAGTGGTGATTTTATTGATGAAGTAGATCTAGATATGGTTCCCCTTGATGCATGTGGAGTCGTGTTTGGGAGTCCATACATGTACATGCATGATGCAATATTCATGAGGAGATCCAACTAGTACCACTAATCAAGGATGGAAAATCATTCATAATCAACGTGCACAAAGGAAAGTACAAAATTTCATTGGTAAGTGCCAGCCAAGCTAAGAATTTGATCAATTCTAGCAAGAAGTATGTTTTATTGTTTTTAAGATAAATTAAGTTTGAAGAGGAGTCAATAAGAGGCAAGGAATCTCTAGAGGGGTGTACTAAGAAACATAAAAAATAGTTGGAGGAGTTATTATAGGCATACAAGGATGTGTTATGAGAGATTAAAGGGTTACCACCTAAGAGATAAGTGGAGAACGAGATCAAACTATTTCATGACTCCCCATTGTCGAATATTGAGTTGTGCAGGCAATCTGTTATAGAAGCAAATGAGGTGAAGAAGCAATTGTAGAAAATACTAGAATAGGGTGTCATTTGACCAAGTACATCACCATGTGGGTCACCCATCATTATTGTGGAAAAGAAGGATGGGATTTGGTGGATGTGTATAGATTAAAGGGCATTGAATAAAATCACACTAAAGAACATATACCACCTACCTAGGATAGATGATCTTCTAGATCACTTGCAACAAGAAAATTAATTCACGAAGTTGGAATTGAAGTTTTGATATCACCAAGTTTGAGTTAAAGAATTAGATACATGGAAGACCACCTTGAAAACCAGACAAGGTTTGTATGAGTGGTTAGTTATGCCATTTGGCCTATTTAATGGACCAACTACATTTATGTGATTAATGAATGATGTACTCTACCCTTTTATATATTCATTTTTTATTGTCTATTTGGATGATATATTGGTATATAGTGCTACGAGGAGCATATTTCACATTTGACACAGGTGTTGGAAAAATTGAAGAAGCACCAGCTTTTAGAAAATCTCAAGAAGTATGAGTATGCGCAACAATCTTTGGTGTATTTAGGGTATGTGAATGGTGGAGGAGAACTGAAGATAGATCCTTCCAATATGGAGACCATCATGAAATGGTAGGTGCCTACTAATGTTTCTAAGGTTGGGGTTTTAATTGGGGAAACAAAGTACCTAAGTAAATTTATAGCCTCGTTTTCAACAATAGCAACATTGCTCCATGCGATAACAACAAGTGGAAAGAGTTTCTAGTGGGGAAAGGTCAATAGAAGGATTTCTAGGAGCTAAAGACAAAGATCAGTCAGGCACTCGTTCTAGTGTTACCAAAATTTTAGTGACCCTTTGAAGTGGAGATAGATGCGAGTGGGCATGCTATGGGAGTTGTCATATTGTATGGAGGAAGGCACGTATGCTACCATTCTAAAGTATTTCCTGGGGGGAATTTTAAATAACCTACCTGCGATAAGGTGTTCTATGCCATGGTGCAAGTTATAAATAAGTGGAAGCACTATCTTATGGGAAAGGAGACATTAATCCACATAAATCACCAGTTGTTACAGTACTTACAAGCCCAGAGTAAGCTACAACAGACCAAACATTACAAGTGGATGAGGTTATTACAGCAGTTTCATTTGGTGATCAAGTATTAGAAGGGAATCACAAATAATTTGGTCGACATGATTTCAAGGCCACCCACATGAAATATTATAGTTGTGGGTACTCTTATGCACATGGAACCATTCACCCATGATGCATACAAAGAGGAATATTCAGAGGATGAGGACTTCATGGAGGTGTATCAATAGTTGTAGAGTCAAAGTCATGTGTTCGAAGGCAAAAAAACCATTGACTACCATCTCCAGGATGGTTACTCTATAGGTTGGATAAGCTATGTGTTCCTAAAGGTGAGATATTGCAGCTAATTAGATAGGATCACACCTCCAAGTTTGCAGGGTACTTTGGTGTAGGGAAGATCATGGTTAAATTGCAAAGGTATGTGTATTGACCCAAGATGCAAGAGCAAGTAGCTATGTTCATAAGAGGATGCATGATTTGTTGAAATATCACGCCTAGTAACAGGATATATGGTCTATATCATACCTTACCTATACCTACTTGTCCTTGGGAAATAATTTCCATGGACTTTGTGGGAGGTTTGCAAACAACCAGGAAGGGACATGACTACCTGTTCGTGCTAGTTGATAGGTTCAACAAGATGTGTGTTTTGATGCCTTGTAAAAATACCTTAAACGACCAATACGTAGCAAACTTGTTCTTTGGATAGGCATGGATTCACTTTGGGATACCAAGGAGCATCATTTTAGGAAAGGATACAATATGTATTAGTGCATTTTGGACTACATTGTGGGTGAATATGGACACAAAGTTGAAGATATCTACAATATTCCATCCACAGAGAGATGGGTAGACAAAATTATTCAACAAGAATTTGGTGAAACTTCTAAGGGGATATAACTAGAAGCAGCTGAAGACCTGGGATGAAAATATAGTATATATACAACATTATTACAATAGAGTATTCCACACTTCTACAGGAAAGTATCCATTTGAGACTTGTTTTCAATATTTTCCACCTTCCCCATTGGATATTTCATATGGGAAACAAGGAGGACTGAGGGAATATCTTACAAGAGATTATTTTAGGGATGAAAAGTTGATAAGAGAATATCAGTAATATCCATCGACAGGTATAAGAAACAATGTAGAAGTCACAGAAGAAATATAAGGTTAGACATGATCAACATAGAATAGAGAAATCATTCAAGGTGGGAGACAAAGTATGGATACAATTGCATAAGGAGAGGTTGTAGGGACCTAGTAAGAAAATCAAGGCTCTAAGGTATGGCCCCTTTGAGATACTGGAAAGGTGGGTGATAATGCCTATCAACTCAGTTGACCACCATATATGTGCATTTACTCAGTTGTGAATGTAGATAATTTGAAACTCTATGAGCCTTCCATGATAAATCAAAAAGAGGACTAGGTCCTACCTTCTGTGGAAGATTTGGAAACAAATGCTCAGGCAGAGTTGACATAAGACATAATTTTTTCGAAGAGGTACAAAACTAGAATAAAAGGGGCAACATGACCTTTGGTAGATTGGGCTGAAGGGACAACTTCCAAGAAAAGCTAAATGGTACACCAAAGAGAAGGTGGAGGAAAAATTTCCTCCCCTTTTTCAGTAAAAGCTTTTGGGGAACAAAAGCCTCCCAAAATGGGGAGGTGTGATCCATATTGGGCCATTATATTGTTTTTCATCCATCTCGATGCATTTGGAGTGGAAAAAGTGGAGGAATCAACTCATGGGACTCTTTTTACTGAAAAGACCCAATTTGGAAAAATGAGGTCTGAAACGTTATGAGAGAATTTTTAGGCATAAAATGAAGTTTTTTTGGTTAAAAATTTATTGCTTTAGAATTGCGCCTTCTCGTGCTATTATACACAAAAATATCTTTCCAACGACGCAAGAAGCACACCAATAAGAGTTTGCATGCAAATGTTATGCCACTCGGAAGTTGACCTTTCTGTTTTCACACTTATAGTTTGGGAGGATGTCGCGTTAGACCCCATTATTCGTGGAAAAGGGGCTAGCCACATTTTTTTGATGTAAAAGACTCTATAAGAGTTTATATTGTAACTCTAGTTAATAGTTAATGTACTCAAACTTAACCACTAGTAGGATATTGAGCAATGTTATTACTAGGCCACTAGGAGACAAAGTTTTTCCATTCTCTCTAGAGAATTTTGTTCCATAGCTTAGCAAGGATAACCAGAAGAGATAGGAGGTAGAGCACACACATAGGATTTTTTCACGGTAGTAGCCCACAGGCCATAGACATTACATTTTTGTACTTGTATCCGAATTTTCAAACAAAGAAAGAGAGCGAAGTGACCTCACCTTCCAGTTGGGTTTTCTAACAAAAGGGTTTCCTGGAGAATATCTTCTGTCTGATGTGTGTGTGTGATCTTATTTTTTCGTTCTCTAATTTTTTGCATAATTTCCATTTTCATGCACGCACTAATTACAGTTAAATTTACAAATTTAGAAGTTTAATAAAACTATAGTAGTGTAAAAATTCATAATTTTAATATATTATTATCATATATGTTGTGATGAACTATCTAGTGGAATATCCACAACAATTTACAGATAATAAAGGATGGAAAAATGATAAAGATATACTAACATATGTGAAGACAAAATCTATGTGCACCTGGTTGAACCAATGCAAATGAAAATACCTACTTTGGAATTGTTGAATATGGTTAAAGATTTGAAGATTGAGCTAGTGAATCTCCATTCCAAACATGAGCAGCTATTGCAAGTTAGTGCATAATAGGAGAAAATTATTGAAAAATTATCAGATAAGTTCAATCCCAAGACTGTGGAGGTAGACAGGATTGAAGAAAACATAGGAGATAAATCCAAGCAAAAAACCTTTGAAGAGGTGGCTAAAATAAAAAAAGTAAGATTAGAGGGGGAGGAAAAACAAATTTTACCAAAATTTCATTCAAATACTGGAAAGAAGCCAAAACTAGAACTACAAGTAGAATTTAAAGATATCACACCCCCAACCTATGATGGGTAATCTAAGGAAGTACTATAAGCATGTATGCTTAATATTAGTATAAATTATCAAGTTTACGACTATTGTACCAAATTAAAAGCTAAATTAGCTACTTAATAGTTACATGGAAAGCTTCCCTATGATGAAAAGAAGCGATAACAATCTATAGTTTAGAAAATAAGGATGTTAATTGGGAATAATTTTAGCATTTTTTTAATGAAAAATACTTAACTAAGTGATATTCTGATGGCAAGGCCAAGGAATTTTATGATTTAGAACTTGGTCAAATGCCAATAGATGAGTTACTAACAAAATACATATTTTTAGGTATGTAACCTATATACAAGAAGAAAAAGCTAAAGTGGGGTGTTTTATAAATTTTCTCCCTCTGTCTTTTAAAGAGAGAATCAAGTACATAATCCAAAAAAATGGATGAAGCCATTATAAAAGAAAGAATTTGCTATCACGATGCCAAAAGAGGAATGAAAACATGAAGTCATGACCTAATAAGCAGAAGGACATATTTGTCTTGGGTGGAAAATGAGGAAGACCTAGATTGTTTAAGTAATCTGGTAAGGGAAATAACAATTGGAATTTTAGTAAACAATAATCACACCCAAAGAAATCAGATGTAGACTCAAACCAGAACTAAACAGACAAAATTTAGTAGTAAAGGATTTAATGGGAAGGATAAAGAGCCTCTAAAGTGTCAGGGTTGAGGAAAACCCCACCTTTTGCGAAATTTTCCCTACACTACAAGATCTATACAAAACATAATGAACATTCAAGAGGCCTCCACTGTAAACGACATGAACATAAATATTATGCATATCAATGAAACCTTGGAAGAGAACTAGGTAGAGCATCAACCCACAATGGTAGATATAGAAGGTATAATTTTCAACCAACCTGTTTCTTTATTAATCAACCCTGGGGCTAGTTTAGGTTATATTAGTCCCCAAATTGTAAAAAATATGTAAATTAAAGTATGAAAAGTAAAAAAAATCATGGTTGGTCCAGTTAGTTACTGGAACAAGAAGAGAAATTACCAATTTGGTGTAGAATTTCCCAATCATGTTAAATGGAAATCATACTACTATGGATTTAAACATTCTACCACTGGCTTCATATGACGTTTTAGTTGGAATGGACTAGTTGGAGGGGCATAAGGAAATTGTTGATTTCCTTGATAAAACTAAAACTACTACCTGTACTTCAGAAAAGGGAGAAACTCAGATTATAAAAAGAATATCTATTCCCATTTTTGCACGCCAAATATCAACTCTAAAATTAAAGAGAGATGAAAGGAAAGGATGTCAGTTTTTTTCCATTCAAGTGGAGG
This sequence comes from Pinus albicaulis, assembly GCA_034641835.2. Lineage (NCBI taxonomy): Eukaryota > Viridiplantae > Streptophyta > Pinopsida > Pinales > Pinaceae > Pinus > Pinus albicaulis. Next base: position 741,996,050 of record CM076571.1, read on the forward strand.
ACCACTCACAAGATAGGCCAATAAAATCATTGAATGATTTAGATGTTATCATAGCTTACCAAGATGTATTTCCTAACGATATTTTTAGTTTAACACCTTAGGTAGAGATATATTTTTCTATAGAGTTAATACCAAGAGTAACACTAGTATCAAAAGTAAATGTTAATCAAATGTATGCTAAGTTCAACAAATGTTAATTTTATCAAGACAAGATATAATAGCTAGAACATGTGATATACAAGGATGGGAGAGAAAATGACCCTGAAAAAGTAAAGGACATTATTAACTGGCCAATTCCCAAAGATGTGGTGGATATGAGATCATTCATGGGTATCACCAAATATTATCATAGATTCATAGAGGGATTTTCTAATTTAGCTTGGTATGAAGAAAGAAGTAGTTTAATACTTAGCGAGATACCAGGAATTTTATCATGTAAAGGTAGAAAATCAACATCAAGAAGGATTATTTAACCCTCTTCCTATACCAGAATGGAAATGGGAGGAAACAACACAATTCTATTATGGTGGTGGTAGACAAGTTGTCTAAGGCTTCCCATTTCATACCTATCTAGTCTACTTATGGAGTTGCACAGGTGCTAGAAGTCTTCATGAAATAAATTTTAAATTTCACAAAATACCAAATACTGTTAAATCAAAGAGGGACAAAAAATTCACTTCCATATTTTGGAAGGTGTTGTTTACTGGAATGGGTATACAATTAAGTTTTAACATCGTGTGTTAATTTTCCACACTGCATTATCATGTTTCAATTAATTTATCCCAATTCAATTCTTCAATTAATTTTTTTTTCAATAAGAATTAATGTTTACAATCATCAACAATAATTGAATATATAATAGTAAATTCAATGATAAAGGAGACAATCAACGCATCAATAAGAGACACCAAATTTGGTCAAAGACCAGGGGAAAATCCCACAAAGGAGGAAACCATTTGAAAATTATTCTTCTATTAGATTGTCATAAAATTTTCAATAGAGAGTACACTGAGCCCAATACAAAATCATCCATAAAAATTAACCCAACAACATTCATAAATATGTTTTGAGCAACAACCCATATATGAGTCAACTTGTCCTCTCTTTGGCCAACTGCAGTCATATGTCAAAATTAAGCCCTAGAGCCCAACCGCATGGAGGAAGAATTGTGCATGCAGTTGATACCTTCCAACCACACCCTGCCTACTAGCTTGTGCTTATAGCCAAAAATTGCCTTTGACGAGTCTATAGTTTTGACCCAAAATCCTAGAACACGTGCGAGCATCAGACCTTATATTTTAGGACTTGTGCGAACCTCTTTCCTCAAACCAGCCTTAGACCTGTGTGAATAAATCAATTAATAAGAGAATACAGTGATGCTTCGTGATGTCCAAATGAGCTTATGGTGACTTGTATTTATAGGCTTGTAAGGCTGACTGGTTTTTTGTTAGGGCCGACTTGTCCAAATGTGCATATGTGGGCTTTCCTTCATAAGTACACTTTCCATTCTCCAAATTGGGTTCTTCAATAGTAAAATTGGTACTCTAAAAAAGATGAATCTAGTCCCATGGTTCAAATTTTTCACTAAGCTTCTAAATCAAGATTCCCTCTCAGCTAGGGAGAAATTCCAACTGCATCATGTCATGTGAATCCTGTCGTCATATCATGTCCCATCTTTGATCAATTCTATCTACTTAAAAATTATTGAATCTAAACAATAAGAATCAGTGAGGAGCATTATATACCACCCTATATAATATAGGAGAGCACATATCAATACAAAGCAATATCAGGGAGCATATGTCAACCTAAATCTACATCGGGGATCACATCTCGACCTAGAATTTCATGGGGGAGCTAAACATCTTCAACCCCTTATCAAGAAATAGGTGATATAAGGGAGCACATATCAACCCATCCTAGTTCCTACGGATCTTCCTGGCAATGATACTCAAGAGTCATGTGGTAGAACACCTACATCATATTTAGGTTGGGTTATACACCCCCAAGTACATTCTCAACCCGTTGGGAAAACGAGGAGTGATAATCCCAACATGCCTAGCTTGTGGGTATGATTCCAGCTGGGATATAATATACAAAGACCAAGATATGGGAGAAATGTCTCCAAACCTATGGGTAATATATAGGGGAGAAGCACCTACGACCCTATTGTAAAGCGATCGTTCAACCCCAGGAGCCCTCAATCTCAATTCCTCACCCTGGGAGCTCAGAAAAGGGGGGATATTTGACTGAGTGTTCTCGATGAGTGATGCCCTTTATCAAGAGGAGTCACATGCAACAGTCCAAGCTAAACTCTAAAGACCAAGAAATTCCTGTTTAGAAAATCCTTGGTGAGAATATTTGAAATATGTTCATCTGCCAATATATGATGGAGTCAAATGACTCCTCTTTGAACCATGTATTAAATGAAATGATGTTGAATATTTATGTGCTTGGACTTGCCATGAAATATATTACTCTCTTCAAGACGGATCCCACTCTTTTTGTCACAATACATCATTGTAGTGTCTAGCACCTTCTCAAATAGCTCTCCATAGAGCTTGCTCAACCAAACTACTTCGCAACTAGCCATGTTAGTGGAAATGTGCTTTTCCTCAAAAGTACTCAATGATGTGGAATTCTACTTCCTTCTTATCCAAGATATCATGGTATATCCAAGGCTAAAATAACATCCATACGTACTATTTATATCTACAAAATTTGCTACCCAATCAACATAAATATATCCATGAATTCAAATGACGAAGATCCCCAACACAATATATCAGACCATTGTGATTGTCCGATGTGTATATCTAAAAATGTGTTTGGAAGTGATCCAATGTGCATGGATAGGCTCGGTAATGAATTAACTCAACGTGTTCACTACATAGCATATGTCCAGATGGGTGTTCACTAAGAACATCAAAGCCCCAATCAACTATCTATACTCGGATGGATTTGCCAAATCGGGTCTACCAACTTCTCCAGATAACTTCTTGCAATTCGTTTCCATTGGTGTGGGAAAGGACTTGAATTCTGTCATTCCAAATTTCTCCAACAAATTCAAAACATATTTTCCTTGTGAAAGGAAAATATCACTAGGAATTTCCACACGCCAAGGCCTGAAAAGTAGTGCATGAGTCTCAGGTCCTTCATCTCTAATTCAGAGCCTAGCTTCCTCTTACAGTCGATCATTAGGGGATCCCTACCTATCAAGAATATATTGTCAACATATAACCAAAATAATGGCATACCTTGGACTAAATTGAAGTAGAGGTTGGGATTGACATTGCTTCTTATGAATCCCAGCTTCACCAAATAACTATTTGTGCTGGCGTACAATGCAATGGGGGCTTGCTTCAAGCCATACAGTGCCTTCTTCAACCTATAAAAATGTGTCTTTCGATCCTCTACTTCAAATCCCCATGGCTACTCAACTTACACTTCTTCCTATAACATGCCACAGAGGAATGATGTCTTTACATCCATCAAATGTGGGGCTCATCCTTGACTTGTGGCAAGAGAAATTATCGAACAAATGGTTGCATAGTAAGCCATGGGTGAAAGTATGTCATCATAATCTTCTCCTTATTTCTAGGAGAATCCGTGAGCCATAAACATTGCTTTATATTTCTCAATGCCACCATCAAATCCATGTTTGATATTGAATAGTCACTTTCAAGTTACCATGGATTTACCTTTTGGTCTCGGCACAACATCCGATATGTCATTATTCATAATTGATTCATATTATTTGGCCACAACATCCTTCCAAACCTGATATTTCATGGATTCTACAAAGGTGGGAGGTTTTCCTTGAATTATAGTGCTCATGGCTGCAACATATCCCTGGTATATACATGGTTTCTTCCTTTATTTAAATGAACTTCGAACAAGAACTCGTCTCTTGTCATCATGTAATGTGTCACAGAGACAAAGAGGCCTCTTCTTAGTAGGAGGATCACATGAAGGAGGATCTAAGGGATCTGTGAGATCCATGAGATCATCGAAAACATTTGTCTCAGATATGGGTACTGAAGGAGCATCTAAAATATCCATATCATCATTCTTCTTCTCAGGAGGAGGAGGCGAAGGAAGGTCCCTTGCTTTCCCAAGGGAAAAATCTTCATAGAAAGTTACATCCCTGCTAATGTCAACCTTCCTTTTACTAGGAATATATATTCTAAATGCTTTATAATTTTCACAATATCCAATGAACAAACATTTTCTTCTCATGGCTTCCAACTTGTTTCTTTTGTCCTTATACACATGAAAATATACGGGGTAGACAAATATATAGAGATGGATAACATTGGGATTGACACCTATGAACACCTATTCGGGGGTCTTGTTTTCTAATGCTTGATGAGGCACACTATTTTGAACACATATGGTAACATTTGTTGTTTCTCCGCAAAGTAACTTTGACAACTTTTGGTCATGGCACATGGCACGAGCAATTTCTACAATAGACCTGTTCTCTCTTTTTGATACTCCATTTTGTTTCTCTCTTTTGATACTCCATTTTTTTTGGGATTGTAGGGAACAATAATATATTTCTTGATACCTTCCATTTAGAAAAAATCAATGAATTACTTTAAAATGTACTCTCCACCATTGTTAGACCTAAATACCTTGATTTTATTCCCTATTTTATTTTCAACCAAAGCTTTGAACTCCTTGAAAATTTCAAAGGCTTGGTCCTTGTGCTTCAAATTATATATCCATTTATTTCTTGAGAAATCATAAATGAAGGTGATGTAGTAGAGATTACCACCAATCTAATGCATGGGAATCATACCACATATGTCAGAATGAATGAGATGGAGGATGTCATTCATCTTTTTCTGATTACAGGGGAATGGTCCCCTTGTCTTCTTTCCACCAGCACAACCTAGATATAATCCATCATGTTGGGCTTGAACATTGGGAATACCAGAGACCAATTTCTTCAATTTTGGAAGAGAATCATAATGTAGATGGGCCAATATTTGGTGCCATAGCTCTCTTAGATGATTAGTATCATGGACAAATGCTAGAAAAGTCTTCCAGTGACTTTATAAATTCCCTCAAATATCCATCCCAATGTAAATGCATCTTTCATAGGTGATCGAATAGGAAAGGTAAGAAAATTTCCCTTGATGAAGGAATCCTCATCCCTTTGTCTTCAAAAGCGGATATTGATACCAAATTCTTCTTCAATCCTGACACATACATCACAACATGAGGAAAAAAAAATTCCCCAGACTCCAAATGGAATTTAACGAAATCAAAGCATTTGATGGTTTGAGTGGAGTTTTCTCCAAGAATAATTTTCAAATTTGACTCCCTCTCTAATAAATTGGAGAAAAAGTATTTATACCCAGAGAAATGATGAATGGCCCCACTATCTACCGACCAACTATCCCAAGAATTTGGAGGAGAGGAAATAGTAAGGGTGGAAATAAGAATATATTCATATTGACTGGCAACATTACTTTCATAACTCAAGAATATTGATTTCTTTTGAGGACAATGATATTCTTCATGATCACTTGGAGCATCTCTTATTCTCCTTTAATCTCTTCCATTGCAATCATTCCTTTGGTCATCTCTTATTCTTTGATCATATAACACATTATTGTTTCTTCTATTGTTTTAGCGTCAACCATTTTTCTTCTTAGGGAAATAGCGAGAATAATGACCTTTCTTGTGAGTCTGTGAAAATTGTAACATTCAATGTGAGAGGATGTTCTATAATTACTTTTCTTTGAATTTAAAGGAGGAGGATTTCTTGAATTTGATGGACCTCCTTTTCCTTTCTTCTTCTTGTTTTGAGAGACAAATGTGGTGGGATATTATTCTTCATGCTTTTGAATCCTTCCTCGATTATTCTTAAGTGAGATTTCCAACAATATTATCAAATGACGGGAAGGTATTTTTGTTTCTTAGAGTAGTAATGAAGGTTTCCCAAATGGGAGGGAGACCTAAGAGTTACAATCACCAATTCCATGTCAGACACAATTTCTCAAAATCTTTTCAATTTATATCTATGATGATATATCCTCATAATATGGTATTGAACAGACTCTCCATTTTTACATTCAACAAGATAAGCACCAATTAAACTATCAACTAAAATTTGTTTTTATATTAACTCATGTTTCTTGTACTTGTTCTTGGCAACAAAAACATCATTCTTTAGAGGCTCATGTATTTTTCCTTGGATGTATTTCAAAACATAATTATTATTAGTTATGATCTCCAACCTGATCTTCCATGCAAAAAAATTAGATGAGTCACCAAAATTGTCATGTTCCTTGAAGAAAGAGGAAGACACCTTGAATTGACTAGATAGGCCCCTTCAAATTTCCAAAGATGATTGCTTCAATACTCGTCTCCTTTTGGGCTTTTCCTTCTCCTTAGCTCTGAAACCATGTGAATTTTTCACACTGATCTTGTTATTTCAACTACTTCATCCTAATTAAAATCTTCAATTAGCAATATTTTCAATAAAAAATAATGTTTCCAATCATCAACAATATTTCATGATATAACAATAAATGCAACGATAAAGGAAACAATCAACACATCAAAAAGAGACACCATATTTAGTCAAAGACCAGGGAAAAGCCCCACATGGGGGAATTTTTTTGCAAATTATTCTTCTGTTAGGTTTTCATAAAAATTTTAGTAGAGAGTAAAATGAGCCCAATACAAAATCATATAACAAAATTAACCCAAGGAAATTCAAAAACATGTTCCCAGCAACATCCTAGATTTGAGTCAACTTGTAATGTCTTTGGTCAACTGCGGTCAAATGTCAAAATTTAGCCTTAGAGTCCAACCTCACGGATTAAGAGTTTTGCATGCAGTTGAGAACTTCCAACCACACCATTGAGCCTACTAGACTAGGTCATAGCCAAAAATATCCTTTAAGGAGTCTGTATTTGTGACTTAAAAGCTTAGAACATGTGCGAGATTCAGACCCTATATTTTTGGGCTTGTGAAAACCTATTTACTTTACCAAGCCTTAGAAATATGCAAACCAATCAATGAAGAAGAGAAGAATATGATGCTTGGTGATGTCTAAATGAGCTTGACGTCACTTGTATTTATAGGCTTCCAAGGGTGACCAATTTCTTGTTAGGGTTGACATGTCCAAATGTGCATATGTGGGATGTTCTTCATAAGTACTCTTTCCATTTTCCAAAAATATGAAACCAACTCCAAAATAGAGGAAAAGAGAGATCAACTCCTTAGAAATCAGCCACTTTGAGGGGGAAACCTCCAATACATTACATAAATGAACAATTCTTGGATGCTACAAATGACCAAAACCTCCTTCTATATATAGGAGTCCATGGGCCCACAATATAATCCTAGCCAACCTAACAATAACAATGTAAGGGCACAACAATAACAATATTGGGGTTACAAGGGTACAACAGTGACAATAAGGGGGCTACACTAATAACAATAAGGGACTAAACTAGTAATATAGGGACCTAAGATGCCCCTCTCCTTCAAAAAAGTGTTGTCCTCAACGCTTGAGTAGATCTAGGCGCTTCTGTATAAAATTCTCATCCTCCCATGTAGAATCTTTAGTGGGTAAGTTCTTCCACTTGATGAGATACTCTGAAATTGATCAATTTCGTAGCTCTCCAGTTCTTGTTTCCGTGACTGCTTCAGGTTCCAATATGAATTTTCCTTCCTCATAAAGTTCTAGAAATATTGTTTGAACTAGAAGATTTTCACCTATAACCTTCTTTAAGCATGAAACATGGAAAACTGGATGCACTCACGAAGAAGTAGGAAGCTCCAATTTGTATGCCATAGTACCAATATTTTGCAACACCTTGTAAGGACCATAGTACTTTGGCGATAATTTATTATCCTTCTTAGCTTGCTTGAGGGACATTTTTTTGTATTGTTGTAGCCATAAAAATACCCAGTCTCCTATATCAAAACTTCTCTCACTGTGATGTTGATTTGCCTATTGTTTCATTCAATTTTGTGCCAAATTTAGGTTATCCTTTAAGAGTTGGAGAACTTCTTGTTGATGCTCGATGTGATATTCCACTACTTGAACCTTAGAATTTTATCTTAAAGATGGTGTGATGGATGGTGGATGATATGCATAAAGTGCCATAAATGGGGTCATTTTTGCTGCTGTATATTAGGAAGTATTATACCACCATTCAGCAAGAGGTAACCACTTGAACCATTGTGTTTGTTTATCAGATACAAAAAAATGAAGATATCCTTCCAAACGTGTATTCACTATCTCAGTTTGACCATCAAATTGAGGATGATAAAATGAGCTATGAGCTAATTGAGTACTCAAGCAAGAAAATAACTCCGTCCAAAAATTTCAAGTAAAAATGGAATATTTGTCGCTCATAATGACCTTTGGGTTTCCATGTAGCTTTTGAATTGTGTCCATAAATGTAGTAGCAATTGTACTTGCTTTAAATGAATGATATAATGCACAAAAGTGTGCATACTTGGTAAGTCTATCAACTACCACCATGATGACACTCTTTCCTTTAGACTTAGGTAAACCTGTGATAAAATCCATTGAAAACTCCTCCCAAAATTGACTTGGAATGGATAAAGGTTGTAGAAGACCCAGGGTCTTAATTCTCTCAACTTTATTTTGCTGGCAAACCAAACATTCCGCCACAAAATTTTGAATATTATATTTAAGGCCATCTCAAAAAAATTCTTTCTTCACCCTGTGGTAAGTTTTTAAAAATCTCGAGTGTCCTCCTAAGGGAGAAGTGTGAAATTCCAAAAGAATCTTTTGTTTTAGTTGGGAATTATTACAAAGATATAAGCGATCTTTGTACCATAAGTAATCATTTTTCCAACTAAATGTATCAGATGTACTAGGACCTTGCTACAACTTTTGAATGAGTGTCCACACTTCTTCATCCTTCTTCCATTCATCCCTTGTTTCAGTTATCCAATCTGGTTGGATAATAGAAATGGCACAAAGCAATGCTTCCACCTCTTCATTCTTTCTTGAGAGTGCCTCTGCAACAACATTTAGCTTCCCTTTTTTGTAGATTATTTAAAAGTCATAACCCAACATCTTTGTGACCCATTTTTTCTACTCTTTTGAAGATAGTCTTTGTTCCAAAAAGTGTTTAAGACTATCATGATCAGTTTTTACATTGAAGTGTCTTCCCATTAGGTAAGGTTGCCATCTCTTTAGTGCATGTAGTATTGCTAACATTTCCTTCTCATAAATAGCTTTCTATAAATACTTTCCTTTGATTGGATGACTTTCAAAAGCAATGGGTCTTCCTTCTTGCATTAAAATAGCACCAATTCAATTTCCTGAGGCATCACATTCCACAATAAAGGTTTTTGTGAAGTCTGTCGTAGCTAAGACCGGTGCTAGGCACATTGCCTCTTTAAGATGTTCAAAGGCCTTAGTTACTTCAGGAGTCCATGAAAATGAATCTTTATTCAATAATGTTGTTAGAGGTGTTTCTAGTCTCCCGTAATTCTTAACAAACTTGTGATAATACCCTGTTAATGCAAAAAATCCTCGCAACTGATTTATGGTTGTGGGGACTTTCCATTCCTTAATGGCTTTAATTTTGTTAGGGTCTACCTTAACACCCTCGTGAGATATAATATGACCCAGAAGGTAGAAGTTGAATTGGTAAGGCCAAAAGGCATGACCAAACATTCATAATGACCCTCATGAGTTTGAAATGCTGTTTTCAGAATATCTTCAGTCTTCATTCTAATTTGATGATATCCTGAACGAAGATCCAACTTGGTAAAATAAATTGCTCCATGTAATTCATCCAATAATTCTTCAATCACAGGAATGGGAAATTTATCTTTAATGGTGAGCTTATTGAGCTCCCTATAATCCAGACACATTCGCCATGATCCATCCTTCTTGTGTACCAATACTACAGGAGCAGAGAAAGAACTTTGACTATGTTGAATTATACCCGCCTCTAACATTTCTGCAATCATACGTTCAATTTCGCTCTTTTGGAAGTAAGGATATCTATAAGGCCTGATGTTTGGAGGAACACTTCCTGGAATCAAATGAATAGCATGATCATGATCACGAATAGGTGGGAGTCCTTTGGGAGTTTCAAACACCTTGGAATGATAGTCCAAGACTTGTTGGAGATCTGCAGAAATAGATGATTTTGATGTTGGAACTTCTAGTGAGCATAATTGTGCAATTACGCCTCGTTGTTCTTTCTTTAGAAGCTTTGTCATGACATTAGAGCTTATTATCCTTCCTGGCTTCCCTGCAATACCTCGTAATTCAACTTCCTTTCCTTCTAAAAAAAATTTCAAGAAAAGTTCTTGAAAATTAAAAGCTACCATCCCCAAAGATTGTAACCATTGTACTCCTAGTACAACATCAGCACCTCCCATAGGAATGGAAAGCATTGGACTATTCAATACATATTCCCCCATGGTTAGCTTGATATTATGTCATTTTCCAGAGAAATTCATAGTTCCTCCATTTGCAACCATCACTTGACATTCTGGTGTTGGGTATAGGAAACAATTCAATTCCTTGGCTACCTTACGATGAATAAAATTATGGGTACTACCCAAATCAATCAACACTATTACCTTTTTCTTCTTGACATGTCCTTCTATCTTGAGAGTTTGTGGAGTGGTAATTCCTGCCAATGCATTTCATGATATGGTCGGACTCATTTCTTCCTCTTCTAGGGTTGGTTCCTGGTGTCTCTTATTTTGAAGCTTCTTGTTCATTTTATTCTTCCTCTTCACAATCTATGTAAAATAATTTCTTCTCAGCACACCTATGACCTTTAGTGTATTTGCTATCACAATTGTAGCAAAGCCCTTTTGCTCTTTTTTATTCCAATTGTTATGGTGTCAACCTTGTAGGCTGCGGAAGTCTAGGAGTAGCAACACTTCCAGATTTATATATGTTAGTGGTAGGCTTCCTTGTTGCCATAATTTTACATTCAATTTTTCTTGCCAACCTGAATGCCTTTTCCAATGAATCAGGTTCCCAAACACAAAATTCATGTTGGATGTTATCCTTTAAAGTCCCTATGAAGACATCAATATTGTGTTCCTCTGGAATATCAGTTACCCTTGTATTCAATTGGAAGTCCTCAATTTTCTCCACCAATAAATCCTTTTGTTTGAGATTTATCAACTCGCTAAAGAAGATTTTGGTTTTTGTATCCTCATAATGTGCTATCATTTCCTTCGTAAAAATTGACCAAGTGACAATTTTTTTTATGGGAGAAAAGCATCGATATTGTGTGTTTCACATTATTGTGATCAAAATATTGCTCCATCTGTAGTATCCATGTTATGGGATCCTTGCCATCAAAATTCCTCATATCCATCTTTCGAATATGGTGGTTCCTTCATGCAACATTAGAGTTTATGAAATCACGATTAAAATTTATTTTTTTCTCATCATGAGTTTCCTCTACTATCTTTTCGCCATTATGAAACATTTCTTGTATCAACTTTCCCAAACCTTCGATGTCTACTTTTAGATCATTCTTCATGTTTTCCATTTTTTCATCAATCTTAGCTTCCATGTCATCCATCTTAGCTTCCATGCCAACTTCCATGCCCTCCATATTATCTTATATTCCTTTCTTCAAACCATCCATCTTATTTTACATGCCTTTATTCAAAACTTCCATTTCATTTTTTGTTGCTCTTTACGATAGGTGCACTTGCTCTTGTAATTTTGACATCTCATGTTGCATTTCTTCATCTTCATGAGTCATCGTAGAGCCTTATAAAGGCTTAATGGGTGTTGAATTATTTTTAGGGGGAATTTTAGAACCAAATACTAATATCTATTCTTCAATATGTCCTTGGAATAAATTCAAACTATTTTTTTTCAAACAAGACTTATGTAATTCGAAAAAAAATACACACCTTTTTCTTGCTTTTGAGGAGCTTGATATCGAAACTGAATTATCTCTGTGATTTCAGATCTTCAATATCTAAAATTTGGCCCTAAGATAGCCCTCTGAATGCTCTTTCGAATGCCATAGGTCTGACTTGAGTTGGAATCTTCAAGGCAAAGTTATGTCCAATCTCCCACAATAACCTAATTATGGACTAGCTCAATAGAGTGATCTTGTACGACTTGCCACATGTCACTGCTTCCTCCTTCGGCTCTGAAATTTATAGAAAGGAAACTACAATCCATGTAATTGTATCCAATGTTTACAGAATATTAATTTGACTTTTAGAGAGAGATTTATGAAGTTTTTCCAATGGTCAGCTCTTTGAGATGAAATTCGGGAGCATGAAACAATCCTAACTTACACAGGTCATATCTCCAAAAATATTGCGAACCAAGATCTGAAATGTTTATAGGAGGTTCTTCAGGATTTCAACTTCGCTCTGTGAAAATTTTAGGTTCTGAAACCTAGTAGGAAAATATTTATAGTGAAAATTCTGCAATGACCTGTTTAGGTTAAATTTAGGAGCCTGCAAAAAGCCCTAACTTCCATAGATCATATCTCTGAAAATATTGTGAACCAAGCTCTGAAATTTTGGGACAATGTTGTACAGGATTTTGGCTTCGTACTCTAAATTTTTTAGATTTTTACCCTTTGTAGAAAAAATTTTATAGCGAAAATTCCACGATGACTTGTTTGGAGCAGCAAAACCGTAGAATCCAAAGCTCTGATACCAAATGTTATGAAACCAACTCCAAAAATAGAAGAAAAGAGAGATCAATGCCTTAGAAATCAGCCACTTCGAGGGGGCAACCTCCAATTCATTACATAAATGAAAAATTCTTGGATGCTACAAATGACCAAAACCTCCTTCTATATAAAGGAGTCCATGGGCCCACAATATAATCCTAGCCAACCTAACAATAACAATGTAAGGGCTCAATAATAACAATATTGGGGTTACAGGGGTACAAAAATAACAATAAGTGGGCTACACTAATAACAACAAGGGACTAAACTAGTAATATAGGGACCTAACATCCTACGAAAATTATAAAATAATAGTGGAAATAATAAAATAAGATTATATTACATCATTAAATTTTATAGGAAAAAAAGAAAAAAACTACTTTTTTAACTCATATTTTCAACTTATCTCCCTACGAGTTTACTCAAAGTTCTAGCAGGAACACGTTGGATTCAGAATTTGATTCCTCATCCAAAGAGTACCCATGTTGCATACTTTCGATGGACCCTGCTACACGAAAAATGAGAAATACATGAAAAACGTTATTGTAATCATGTTTTTCATGTATTTCTCAATTTTTCGTGTATTAGGATCCATCAAAAGTATGCAACATGGGCACTCCTTGGATGAGGAATTAAATTTTTCATCCAATGAGTACTCCCGTTCAAAATTTGAGTAAAACCTTAGGGATATAAGTTGAAAATATAAGTTCAAAAAGTAGTTTTATTATTTTTACTTTTTCACGCCGAAAATGGTGAATCACCCCCCATGGTTGACATCATCATCTTGAATCCTATTCGTTCTTATAAAGTTTATTTTGATTGTACATTTTTATTATGAGGCCCATTTTAGAACTCAAATGTAATTATTGGTTTTCAAGTCATGTAGGCTTGATGTAAAATTTAGCCAATAGATGTGTCTCTTTATCTATTAATGGAAGCCCCTTTATCGACTATAAATAAAGGGTTTTTTGATGTGTTATGGGTATCCATTGTGCAAAATTTACTCCAAGGAAAAGAGCTATGAACTTGGAAAATAAAGGAATCATAGCTAGAACAAGGAGAAGGGTCTTGCACAATGTAGACTAAGTATTCTATAAGAGGCTGAGGAGCTGAGGAGTGCAGACTATTCGAGGATCTATTTTGGGCTGAATATTTGCTGTGATGAAGGCCGAGAGGAAAGGATGCTAGGCTTAGTGTAGGAGGATAAAAATGCTACAATTGGAGGATGGTTTGGGAACCATTTCAGAGGTATGTTTTCTATAGGAGGTTGTTGCACTAGGTCGCATGCCATAACACGTATCTAGGGAATGCGTGAGGGCTGTCAAGGGTTAACGGTGCCCTAAAGAGGTAGTGTGGCATGAGAGGAAGCTCTCCAAAGTGGGTTGCGGCCCTTAAGGGGCTAGTTTTTTGAATGTATCGTGATTTGAGGGCTGTAGTATGTGCCCTAATCAATATTTTTGCAAACAAAAAGGTCAAACATATTACATTAGTGTTTTGGGAGGAATGTTGGGTCAAATAAGTTGACCAGTTTGGATCGTGATCATTGTAGCCTATTGGTATTATGTGGAGGGTCTTCCGAGGAGATGAAGAGTCTTCCTAGGTGCATAATCAAAAGTGTAGTAGTGGGTGCCATTGATCTGGTGGAGGGTAGTATGTTGGTACCAAAATTAGCCCTAGAAAAGTTATCTTGACGTAACATAGAGTAGATGAAGGTTGGATGAAGTTTGGTGCCAAATTTCAACACTTTGATGGAATAAATTTGATGCTAGTCTAACAGTTAGAGCTCGGGAATTAGGCCTATTCAGAGAGAATATTGGATCGGTCTACGTACACTCTACATAAGTAACTTGCAACAATGTTAGACAGTAGCCCTCCTAAAGTCTCGATGTGTAGTGGTCTTGATGGACTAAGGCACTACTAGTTAGTAGTACAGAAGTGAAGGACCAACAGGACGAGATACAACATCGAGTTTCTCATTGTATCTTGTATACCATAGAATTTTGTATTATTCATATTTTGGTTTAATATAACGAAGATTGGTGATTGTACATTATTGTACAATTTTTCCAAAAACTGTGTATATTTGTGCATGTGTGATTTACTGCTTTATATTTATGTTGTGCAAAGTAGTTTATGGTTGAGATTCTTGGTTTGGTAGCGTCAATGATTTTAAGACTCTAACCTATATCCAAGCTCATGGAAATTCAACATGGTATCAGAGAATTTATGAGCTACTTTGGAAGTAAGTAAATCAGAGTTGTGTGCAACAAAATACATTGTGAAAGGGAGTTGGTCACATTGTAAGTGAAGGGCTCACTAAAATTTCAAAGTTGCAGGCAAGTCTTTGATATGAGGGCATGTTGGAAGGGTTGTCCAACTATACTCCTTGGAAGGAAAGTATCAAGTTGGTCTTGCAGGTCAACAAGATCTAGGGTTTTGCCGAGAAAGAAATGAAGAAGGCAATCGACCCTAAGGAGCTGGATATATTGGAATATTTGTAGATAAAGGTGAGGTTGATCTCCTTGATGGTGTGAAATATTCCTTAAAACCCCATTTTTCCAGGAAGAACAATGCACATGAGATGTGGATGGCTCTTCAAAATTTGTTCCAGAATAAGAATGAGAACCGAGTATTGGTACTGGAGGATAAGTTGAAGTCCGATAAGATTATAAGGGGTGAAGGAGTGACTTTGTATCTGACGAGGTTGTCCTAGGTTAGAGATGAGATTGGTGTCATCAGTGTCAAAATTTCAGATGGAGATATGGTAAGGATTTCCTTAAAAGGGTTCACTGAGGAATGGAAGTAGTTCATCAAATGAATCATTTCCAGGGATAAATTACGAGACTGGAATAGACTTTGGGAAGACTTCATTCAGGAAGAGTTGCAAGACTAGGATCTTCATCCATCAAAGAAGGCAGATGAGGACATGGTACTTGCAGCACTAATGAAGGGTAAGCCAAATAAGGACTTGAGTAAAGTCAATCATTTCAACTTTGTAATATGGGTAATTTTCATCAAGATGTCCAATGAAGAGGGGAGATGATGAGAAGAGGAAAGGAAAGCAGGTCGTCGGTGTTGCCACTTCATCTGAGATAAATGATCTCTCTAGGATATTGGAAGAGGAGGAATTTGCTATGATTTCTCATTTCTCGAAAGGTACTATCAAGGAGGATGGATGGTACGTGGAAAGTGGTACGGAAAAGCATATGATAAGGTCACAGGAGGTTTTTGAGACTCTAGCTAAAAGTGACTCTAAGTTGCACATGGTGTTTGGTGGCAAGAGTCAGATGAATATCTGGGGATCGGGTATGGTGCCATTCCAGGTTGAGACAAGATGTATGATGTGGATCCAGGATGTATTTTTTGTACCATAAGTCATATATAGTGTGATTTCCATCTCAATGATGTAGAGGAAGGGGTTTAAGGTCTTAGTATTATTCCAGGATGTGAAGGCAAGAATCAAGCCTATAGGCTCTAAGTATGATGGGATTATACTTGGAGTTACAGATCATGGTCTCTACGGGTTGAAGGGAAAGCCTGTGGATCATGGGATGAAATAATTGGATCAGGTATAGGTTCCAGAGAAGCAGGAGCAGGTTCAGGCTTCAGAGGAGCAGTTACAAGTTCTCAAGAAGAAGGTACACTTTTCAGAGAAGAATTTCCAGGTTCCAGAGACTCAGAGGACTCAAGTTCTAGAGGGCGATTGCAAATTCAGAGGGATACTTTATATCCCAAGAAGAGGATGTGGTCACTGGGAAGAAAGGGTACCTCCACATCTACACAAAAGGAATCATGGAGAGACTAGAAAGCGTTACAGGAGAAGAAGAAGAAGCAAGATGCTTCCAGTGATATCAATGCTTCCGAGAAGGGATAGTTCAACATATAAGGATTGCTGTGATTGTTAGTGATGGGAGTTGGGCAAGTGTTGCGAGCAGTGATGAAAATGCTAAGTTTCCTCCTAAACTTTGAGATACCTCCCTTGCTAAGAGGGAGTGTTGATTTTTGTAGCTTGGGAGGTACTCTAAGCCCTAGGGTTCAAGGTTTGGAGGGAAAAGAACCACAAGGGTAACTTGTGGGATTGGAACTCAAGTATGGGTTTTTTCACCCATCAATGTTTTGGAAACAACCATGTTGAGTTTTTGACATGTGATGGATGAGGATCATAGTTCTCATTGATACTATTCCAATGCAATGAGAATCATCTGATTCCAAGTTGTCGTTGAGGAGAAATGACATTTTGAAGTTGGGAAGTAATTATTGGTTTTCAAAACATGCAGGATTGATGTAAAATTTAGAGAATAGATGTGTCTCTTCATCTATTCGTGGAAGAACCTTTATTGGCTTTAAATAAAGGGTGATATTATGTGTTATGAGTATCCATTGTGCAACATTTGGACAATAAAGGAAGCTTAGTTGACATAAGGAGAAGGGTCTTGGAAAATGTGGAAGAAGTATTATCTAGGAGGCTGAAGAGCTGAGGAGTGCAGACTATTTGAGGGTATGTTTTGGACTAAATCTTTGTTCTGATGAAGGCCGAGAGGATAGGTTGCTAGGCCAAGTGGAGGAGGAGCAAAACTTTATTGTTGGAGGACTGTTTTTGCACCGTTTTGGAGGTTTGTTATCTACAAGAGGTTCTTGTGTTAGGCCGCAGACCATAGCACACAACTAGGGACTGCATGAGGACTCTCAAGGGTGGATAGTTCCCTAATGACGAAGTGTGGTGTTAGAGTCCTATAATAATAGGATTCCTAACTTTTGAATTGACTATGATTAGTCTTGTAAATATGTACATACCTTGCTTTCTGCAAGTTGTTTTCCCATATTTTGGAAATAATAAAAAATGAAAAGAGGGTAAAAATTCCTAAAAGAAATGTCAAAGGACTTAGAAAAGAAAAGTAAAAAATAATAAAAAATATACCACAAAAGAGAAAAAAATAGATAAAATAAGACATGAAAGTGAGCAACTCAAAATTCCACTACTATTTATTTTTACTGCAAGAATAATGATTATGTGCAGATTGTCAATAAATGTCATAATCCATGATCAGTTAAATAGTTTAATCTTAACTTTTCGTGCTTTGAATTTCATGTTTTAGATAGAGAATAAAGATATGTCAAACAATTTAAAGTTGAAAAATTAGTAGATAGTTAGAGAATAAATGAGGACCTCAACAGTTTAATCTGAGCCCTCAGATGAAATAAGGTTAGAATTAGATAGTTTTTGTGCTTTGAAAGAAAAATGGATTTAGGGTTGGAAGCTTCAATGCACCCATGAAAATGAAGTAAAAAATGTTAGAAATAATAATGGGTAGGTAGAAAGTAGTTGTGCAAGACATGTAATAAAGCATCATCCAGAAAAAAATACTATTTTCCCCTCCCTCACAATGTTCCTGTATTTGAACCTTCAGTTAAAGAGGCTCAGAGCATTTCTATGAATTTTTTTGGGACCAAACCCAAGGCTCAATAAATGATTAGTTAAAAATATTGAATTTCCTACATAAAACCCATTTCACGAGCATATTCACCCTTTCCCAAGATTATGTTCCCTTTTCCTAAGTAAAACACATATTTTTCTTAGTAAAAGTAAAAACCCTACTTAATTAGTTTCATTTTCTTTCAAAAACACTCAAAAAACCTATAAAATACATTTTATCCTAAGTTTATATGTAAAGAATCAAAATGGGACAAATTGTGTTAAACGACCTATTTACACTTTACTTAGTTTAAATTTATGTATTTTTATTCATCTCATTCATTACATTTTTTCATTTCATATTAACTTTTAACCTAAATATTAAATCCTTATATTATATCCCTCCCATATATATTATTAAATCCATTATATATAAATATCCCCAAGACCCACTATTTAAAGTTTAAGCCTATGTTTATTTATCCCACGGGGGCATCACTCACAAACCAATATTATATCACGTGCGTTCATATTGGGGTAAAAAAAATTAAAAAATCAAAAAACATTATATTGCCTATATAACTAGGGGTGGGTAGGTTTTTATTTATGATGTAAAAATATAAATATTTTGCGGTATTTTTTATTATTTTTTTGCGCCAAGTGGGTAAGTGAGGCCGTGGGAAGGCAAAGAGCATGGAGGAGAGGCTTATTGGTAAAATCAACGCGAAGGAGGTGGGCGAAGAGGGTTAGGTAAATCGATTTTCGATTGTTATGTTATGGTTCCATTGTTTTGGTTCTGGTTCCTATTAGCCATGGCGGAGGAGGTGGGAAAATGAGGCTGTGGGAAGGCAAAGAGTGCGGAGGAGAGGGTTACTGGTATAATTGGAGTGGAGGAGGTGGGCAAAGAGGGTTAGGTAAAATCGATTTTCGACTGTTCTGGTTCTTATCAGCTATGGCAGAGGAGGTGGGAGAAGAGCATTAGGGAGGTTAGGGAAGTAATATCGCGCTTCAACGGGCTTCGATTGGATTGGACTGGAGGAGCAGGTTTAGGGAGTTATTCAATGGCTTCGACTGAATTTGATTGGAGGAGTGGCGTTAGGGAGTTATTCAATGGCTTTGACTAGAGGTATTCTCTGCTTTGACCGACTTGTAGGCTTCCACTGGAGGTTCAAGACATAATTGCAGGCAGGGTTTACTCATTGTATGGGATCCGGGTACCTTCATACTAAGACCAAAGTCAAACTATGTTTCTTTACATCGTCAGTGTTATGGAAAGATTTGGGCCCATATGCAAGTTATTAGGGAGTGGTATCCTTGAAACTTGGAGATCGACTCAGCAAGAGGAAGAGAATGAATCAGCAAGAAATCTACTGAGCATTCAAGCAGATCAACTCATAATTCAAGCAAATTTCCATCTCGTCCCAAGAAATGCAGAAAAAGATGACTGGTTTCCGCCTTATCCATCGAACAGGACAGCCCAAAACCATGGAAGAATGTCCATAGTCACAATTCATAGTAGGCTTTGTTTCAGATATTTAAGATTAAGGATATGGTTTTTTTTTTCTCGATGTTGTTCTTTGATTTATTTCCTGTAAGCCCAAATGGTTCTTTCTCTGCAATTTTTAGATCTCTTTACATAACTGTATGTCTTAACATTCTTAGATCACTTTACATTACTGTATGTTTTAATATTCTTATTCCCTTCAGGCATGTTGAAGGAGACAGGACAGAAGCTTGGAAGACGATAGATTATGCTAATTGTCATGTTTATCATTCCCATAATGTGTTTATAAAAACTAAACAACTTCTCTTAATTTTCCAGTTGACTGAGTTGGTGAAGTGCATCATTGTGGTTTATTTCTCTTCAACATAGTAAGGCTCATAAAGTGTTGCCCATTATTGTTCCTGCATTAATTTTTTGCTGTCTTTTTTTGTATTTCAACCTTAATCCACTGCTTAATAAATTCAAATTTGGAGAGATCCGTTGATTAAGGATATGGTTTTTTTTTTTTTTTTTGCTAGCATTTTCTCGTCAATATACATATTCCAAAGTATTTTGTCAATTAACCACACAAAATGCCAAATTTTTCCTCTTTTTGTCTTTTGTTGGTTTAAAGTATATGTAAAATTAATTTGGAAGGTATATCATACAAAAACCCATTACACATCATAAATGATTCACAACTAAGCAAAGATAATTGAAGAAAAGGAATCTAGATTTTTTTTTTAACTACACTAGTAGCTACAGAGATATCTGTCTCATATCGTTCTCTTGGACTCAACTCTTGGGTTTTGTGTCCCATGTCCCTCTATCATACATGTTCTGCTATATTGAAATTAAACCCTTGGGATGTGTGTCACATTACTTTTCATTTTCTATGTCACTTTATCATACATGTTTTTCTATATTGAACTTGACCCTTAGGGTGTGGCTTATGACATTTTTTAAGCATTCTATAAAGAAACTACCACCTTGTCCAGTGCAATTTTCTACAGTAGCACTAGTTATATGAATTTTTGTTTCATTTTCCTTAGTAGCTCGAGGAGCTGAATCTTTTCAAATGCTCAGGATTAGCCATACCTGACTATGGCTGGAAGGTTGGAACCTACAATAATTTGTTGGTAGGACTTCCCATTTAAGAAAGACTAATAAATATTTAAGAAAAAAAATTGGAAATGTTTTTCTTTCAATCAATCTGGGCGACATTTAGATCTTCATATGCTATGATGTCTAGCCTATTTATGGCTAAGAATGCATGCAAAGATGTTTTAAACTCTAATCTAATACTAAACATAAATTAAAGTTAGAATTTAGGTTTTATGATTAAATAATGGGAGAGAAATAGTGCCTACTATATTTTTTGGGTATATGGGGCCGACTAAGGATTACCTGGAAGAGATTTAAGTAGATCTGGGGTGATGACTATAAGGTTGTCCTTCAAAAACCCTAGAAGATCCATTTAGTACCTTAAAAACTTCAAGAAAATTCAGGGGAAGATGTGGGGAAGACTAATGATGATTGGAGAACATGCTACATGGTCTTGAACACGACCATCATGATTTCCAAAATGTGGTGGTTCTGTAAATGCATCTTGCTGTTATGCTAGATATTGCACAAAAAATCTAATTCTGTGAATGTCAGTATGCGATGAAGCCACGTTGAAGCAATGAGTGGAAAAATTGTTTGTAAAGAAAATAAGTGAATTTTACATCCAATGGATCTCCCTTTTCCATGAGGATTGTGACTCCAAGTGAGTTTGAACATAATCATAACATAAAATATTCACAATTTCCTCAATACTTTTCAAAATCATTATTATGATACCAATTCATAAATGGCATAAAAACTTGGCCTCTCATGGCAGACTTCAATCTAGTTCCTAGGCAAGGAAAAAATTTCCTCCAAAGATAGAGCTTTGATATGTATGGAAGGAAAACCTCTTGAGGGTATAACACCTATGATACTGCATAAAATCACTATTATGAGCTCAATGTTGAAATGGAGCCAAAATTTTGCATCTTGCAGTTTGATTGTAATCCACCACACTAGTGAAAAAATATGCACGTCACAATTTCAGGGTGGTTGAAGGGAATCTAGTGGAATTTGAAAAGTAAAAAACCTCAATGAGCCGAGGTATATAGCCCTTGATTGTAAAAACCCACCATTGTTAGATCTAGTAGCAGTGTGAGATGGAAACCTTAAGAGGTGACTAGATCTACAGGATGCAATCGTTGTATTACAACAACAACTAGTGCAACCCTCTCATCTCATTTTGTAAATAAAATAACAGAGACCTATAGCTAGTAATTTGGAGAGATTGAGTTCTTTGTTATCTTTTTTAATTAGAGTGATGAAGGTAGCATTTATGGTTGGAAAGGAACCTCATATTTAGTGTAACTTTTATTTTAATACCTAGACCTCATTTTTAATGATGAACCAAATGTGGTGGAGGAAATTTGTGGTGAAAACATGAGGACTTGGAGATTTTTTGTAATGCATATCTATGACATTCAATTTTACATCTATTAAAGTGACGGGTCTCATGGGACTAGCAGCATGTTCTTTCAAGACTAATTAGGGAATGTGTTTGGTGATCATGTGAATGGTAGTGAAACCGTCCTATTTGAGTTTTGAGAGGAGAGACCCGAAAATTTTTGTTGGTTTGTGATAAATATGTTGATGATAAGTTAACTTATTACCTTTATTTTTTTTGAGATGAGTAATTCTATTACAATTCCAATGTCGAATCATCAATTTGTGGAAGAATTTCAAGTTGTGTTCTCCTTCTTGAGTCATTGCACTTGTGATTTATACCAGCAAAGTATTTTTTCTTGTTGATGTCACTCACTAGGGTGGGTGAAAAAATGTTTCTCTTAGTCAACAAGGGATTCGTCTCTTCCACGAATAATTTGTTTTTGAATGCATGCCATTCTTGATTCTAGATCTTTTGGGCTTTGAAAATGTCAAAAAAGACTATCATGTTCCATGTCTTGAGATGTTGTTTGAGGTTTTTAAGTCTTTGTTGGAAATGATGGAAATGATAAATTAGAGTCCTTTTGTGTATGACATATTGATTCCACCATTGATTGATGTTCTTATAAATGTATGGGCAAGAAAGCAAAAAATTTTAAAATCTAAAGGGATTTTTGATGGGAATACTTGGGTTTTCGAGAGTGACGGATATGGGCCAATGATCTAGTCTAGTTGAAGGGATAATATTGGTGTGTATACCTTGACCACAGAGCATTAAGAATTCTAAAATCAAGAAATATTCCAATTTCAAACTACATGTTGTGATCCCCCACATTTATTGTTACAAGCATGGAGCCCATTGAGAGTTTCCACATCAATCAGTCTTATATCACTAATAAAGGTGTTGAATGCTTCATTATCTTGATCATGTCTACAAATTTATCCTTTTATTTTACTCTAAGGAAGAAATAAGGTTGAAATCTCTTCTTAGAATCTAATAAGAATTTCCATTGAGATGTACAAAGTTGGCAAGACTCTGCAAGAATTTGTGTGTTTCCAGAAGAAGATGCACACCATATACATTGGTGATGAATGAATTTTATGAGGATCACGAGGTAAAATTGAGCGATTAAACTTATTTCTATGGAAAATAAATTGTGAAGTAGAATCATGTTTAGATTCCAAATAATGACAATGTCACCAACCATGCCTTTGGAATCTATGGTTGTCAATTTTCCCTTTTTCCAAAAGTTTTTGAGTAGGGTTTCTATCATAATACTATAACTTTTTTTTTCTTGAAACATAAGAGTATCATGTGATTCAATACATATCTTATTGTGTAAGAGTAATTTCTTGCTTTTAACATTAATTTCTCATATATTCCAAGATATCACCTTCATTGACCAGAGGTATCTCTCTAATAATAAATGCAGATTGGTCTTGTGACCTCAATGATCATCATCATGCAAGAGTTATTTTATATTTTTTATCCTATTGGGTTGAATCCTAGGGCAAAAGAAGAATTATGAGATGGGATATTGGCTGAATTACATTTCTTGCTACCCTTTAGGGCTTGCTGAATTTGATTTCTAAGGATTGATTGTATGTCCTTCCATGATAGGCATCCACATTTTTAGGAATATTCCCTGCATACACGTAGAAACAATTTCCTGCACCAAATATTATACCATTTAGACTAAACTGCATCTAGATCAACCTTTTAAGTTTTATGACCTTTTCCCTGGGGTAAAATAATCCCCCAGTCTCTATAATAGGAAATTTGATGATGTCATATAAATTTTAATCTCGAAACTTGGAGCTTGTGGCATAACTTGTTACTAAAATGTTATTTTGGCTTGAACCATTTCAAGAAAATTATACTTAACTGACTCCCCCTTCATTTTTCTTACATATTTTCATTATTACTTTTTTTTTGCTGCTAAGGGTTTAAGGTACAATTGCATGATGAAGTTTTGTGGCCATAGTCATCGCTCTCCTGGACATATACAAGGGTGTAAGTGGTGATTTAAAACTTCTGCAAACTATCCCTTTGTCCAATTATCCTTATATTTTACAACCTTGAAGGTCTAAATCTAGGCAAGGTTTCAGACATTAATCCCAAGTTAGAGCTTATACACAATCAGTAGTTTAGGATCAACAATCATGTCTAAGCCATTTTCTGTTATGACAGTTAATAGACCCCTAGATGAGGTGGATATTCTCATTATGTGGAACCTTCTTTAATTTGTATCATACTAACAAATCTCCTTCTTCTTATGTATGTAAAATAGAGGGTTCCTTGGGGCAAGGAGGTCAGTCTATAACATAGATCTTTTTATCCAAATAATTCACCTTCATATAAATTCATTGGAGTTGTCCTGAAGCATATGTGAAGTATACTTTGTGTGTTCGTGTGTATATATATAGGATCTGACATAGCTATTTAGAAAACCTTCATTTGAAATCTGAAGGCTCTGCTACGAAATTTCCTTCGGTCTACCAACATTTATAACAATGTGATGGTCTCTCTTTCCCATGAACCATGACTTAAAAGAAAAATTCAAAGAAGTGTTACCCAAGCTTTCTCAAGTACATGGCCATGGGTTAATTACAAGAGTGACACAAGGTTACACCATGTACAAATTTCAAATAACCTCATGTTTTTTTTAGACTGTTAAGCAAGGAATTTTGGATTTCAGTGAGTTTGTCCAGAATCCAGATAACCTGAGTCAGGTAGTTGATTGTGCATGTAATTTCATGTGCATGGAGTTATAATCTGCTTTACTCATGAGGTATCTCTTATATGCCTGTTTTGACCTATTCACTTCTCTGTTCAATCCAACTAGCCTTCAATGTTGTATTTGCATTGATATTGAACATGCAAAAAATTACTCCATATATCTTGAATTCTCTAGTTTTTTTTACTTTGGGTGCAATCTTCTTGTCGTTCATTCAGATGGTGATAGGCCTAAGGGAGTGAATACTGCCAAGTACATAGTAGGCTTCATTTGCACTGTTGCAGCTTTTGCAATCTATCGGTTGATTCTTCCATTGATGCAGCTTGTATTCAATGTGGTTATAAAGAAGGAGACCTTTGCAGTGGTTCTGCAGATGCAAATTTTCACATCCATAGTTGCTACTATGGTATGCATAGTTGGATTGTTTGTTAGTGGGGAGTTCAGAGATATGAAAAAGGAGGCTGAGAAGTTCACAATGGGGATAGTTACCTATTATATGACACTGATATGGTCTACAATAGGTTGGGAGGTTTGTTTTGATGGTAGAGTGGGTTTGATATTTTTGGTTTCTTACTTGTTCTCAAATGTGATTAGCACTCTGGCCCTCCCTAATGAATCTAGCATTGGGGCCAAATCTCTTGCAATAATTTCTCACATTAAATTAAATAAGATCAAAACAATAAAAATTTAAATTAAATGATCAAGACATTTTTCCAGTTAACGAATCAGTTGCTTCCCAGCCTAATATTGATGTACCTAGGAAAGGACAATAAGTTGAAAACTTTGAAAAAATAATACAAAATAAGCATTTCGCTCCTGAGAACATTCCATAGGTTGTTGCATCCACTTTACCTCTTGGTCCACTAGTAAGTTCTAATGTTGCACAATAATTATTGAAGGTGAGGATCCTTGTTCCTCTAGTTGACTTGTTTAAGATTTTTGGGTAGAGATGCACTATTATGCAATCACTAGTTGTGCTATCAGATGGACCTAATATCATCATCGGACAAGCCTACAAAGAGTATATAAAACAAAAATAAGCATCATTATAAATACCAGGTAACTTTGAAAAAGTGAATGCATATAAAAGACATTTAAAACAGCTAATGGACTAGCTATATGAATATTCCTATCAGCAGAACTAAGATTTTACCCTTACATAATATTGCTTCATGATTAATATGAATATTATTGTTAGTTAAAGGAGAGAGAAAACTTACCCTTGATCATAATTAAAGTAAAATTTACCCAGAAAGAATTCAGTAGTATACCGAACATCAAGGATGTAGAGGTGATTAATAACAATAGCTAAACCCATATAAAAAATAGATCAGAAGTTTGGTACTTGAATAATAGTGAACAATAAATTGAACAAAATCACAAGCCCTAGATACTAGCGAACAATAAATTGAATAAAATCCATTTCATACCAGCAAACAGTAAAATCTACAATGGTTTGGTTTTGACATGGTTTTGACCTCTTTAGGACACAAAAAAATGATGTAAATAAGGCCAAAATTGAGGCAGACTTAGGGCCTAATCTTTCTTCTAAGTTTGTCAGTGTTTGACTCAATAAATCAACTCTCAAATCTGTTTTAGTACTCTGTTTTATTTTTGGTTTTAGTTCCAACTCTCAAATCTGTTTTAGTACTCTATTTTATTTCTTGTTTTAGTTCCAACTCTCAAATCTGTTTTAGTACTTTGTTTTATTTCTGGTTTTAGTTCCATTTGAGGAATCCATCGATAGTACATTTTGAATCAAGGTGTTTCATTGCAATTGTAAGAGTTATTCATGTTTTTTGGAGCTTTGAATTGAAAGTGCATACCTTGCTTCCTTGCTCTTTTTTTCATAATAAACCAATATGTTTGTGGAATTTTACTTACGTTTTCACTTATTTATGTGCAAAAACATATGGACTTGTCTTATAAAATTACTATTGATGAAGAGAAACTTGTCATCGGCATTGTCAGGTGTCGAGAAGGTTGTACATTTGCTTAAATTCGTGATGAAATTGTGGATGATGGAATTGTTGAATACCCTTTTGATTTTATCCAGGATGGAGTAGCTTTAAATCCAAATCAAGAGAAGAAATGGAAAGTTTATACAACACTTTTAGGCATCAAGAGGAAACTAGGCACATTTGATGTGGAAACAAGGTGTTCAAATGTAGTGGAAACAAGGGGTTCAAATGCAGTGGAAACAATACAAATATTTGAAAACATTGAAGAGAATGTGGAGGAACCTATGCATAAACAACCAAGAGTTGAAAATATGCCTTTTTCAGTGGAAGAAGCCACAATTGTTGATCCTTGTGTATTGGCATCTTGGGAAAAAAAAGTCAAAAGTTTAATGGAAGAGTTTGTCAATGAGAAAGTTACTCTCAAAGTATATTCAGAAAAGGGAGAATCTAAAATAAATATCGATTGTGAAATTTGTGGCATTGATTATGGAACAGGTGATGTATCCTTGGTAGTGTGAACAATGCGCAACTTCAAAAACCATCATATGAAAACAACATCCCATCAACAACACCTTTCAATGCCAAGTGGTAGTGAAATTCCTTCATGTAACAAAGAACAACAAACAACGGTGGTTGGTGATCGATTTCATATTGATCAAGCAATCAAAATTCTAGATGATTTCAACAAGACACAAGAACCTAATTTGTTCAAGGTGGTGGAAGCAACAGTTGCAGACTATACGGACATGAAAAAAGTGAGAGCCGAATGTACACGATGCAATAAATGGTTTTTCTTAGTGCCGACAAGTGGTAATATTGTCAGTTCTCTAAATGAACACATGAAATCAAAGAAGCACACTAATACTACTACAAATGAGGCTTCACATCAGGAGATTGGGTTGAGGAGTGGCACAGTTGGGAGACCTAAGAAGCCTACCAATGATAAGTCCCAACAAAGTTTGACTAGGTTCTTAGTGCCATCATCACCATCAATATTACATAGGGGTTCTACAGGTGCAACTCCTTCTACTTCAGGTGTGTTAATTAGTGGTTAATTAATAATTTAGACTAAAATTGAATATGAATTTGTATATTATTTTATTTATCATAGTTATAATTTATTTGTTTTTTACTGTGTTGTCATCTTATTATAGCTCAATTATCTCCCTTGTTACTACAATTTTGGGGGTCTTGGTATCCTTATATTGATAGAAATGGGGAGAGATTGGAAACAAAGGTCCTAATGGATGATCAAAGGGGTGGAAAATTGTGGGCCATAGAGAAGCATACCAAGATCATGCTATGTTATGAGGGTATTGAATATCGTATTGATGGTACATATAGGCATATTCATTGCCAGAGGGCTTCTGAAATAGGGACCCCTTTTGATTCATTAACATGTAGATTTTGTAAGTTGGTTCCAGAATGTAATGACTTCAAGATGCGATTATATCGTGAATCAAGGTGAACTAATAAAAGAAGTGAATGAGATATAGGAAAAGGTATAAGATTGGACTATTTGA
Source organism: Pinus albicaulis (assembly GCA_034641835.2). Taxonomy (NCBI): domain Eukaryota; kingdom Viridiplantae; phylum Streptophyta; class Pinopsida; order Pinales; family Pinaceae; genus Pinus; species Pinus albicaulis. The sequence goes on from CM076571.1 coordinate 742,024,350, forward strand.
CTCAAAATGAATTGAAGAATGTTGCAAGGGTTACAAATGCTAACCATAGATCAACAATGCGAGCTCTTTGGTGGGAGAGGACAAAGGTTGCTACATTCTCTATTAGAATGAGATCTCTAAAGGAAAAGTTGTTTGAATTGGCAGAAAGGAAGGATGTCTTTAGGTTTTGTAAGGATGTTTGTGAGGCACATAAGCAAGGAAAATTACAAGGTAAAGATGTAGTTTGGAAATCTGTCAAGGATAATTTCATAACTTGATTCATGAAAAAACAGGGAGAAGGTATAGTACATCCACAAAATCCCTTTATGAGATGATCAAGTTATGGGAAGGTCCTAGATTACATAACATTATTAGCTTGAATCTGGATGGTCCTTCAATATCTACAACTTTAAGGCAAGTTAGAAAGTCATTGACATATATCCCAAGGGAGCATGAACACATTTTTGAGGCAGTTGGAAAAATTTATGCTTCTTATAAAGCCAAACATGGTATATATGGACCAATTCCCATATGCCTTGCTGAAGATGAAACAATTATGAAAAAATATGTTAGGTGGGTAGCAAAAAGCGATACACTGGTGGGGTTTTATGGTTTGAAAGAAGAACATCAATGCCAATCACATTTCTTGGTGACAGTTGTTGAGGGAGATGCAAGCTATGAGATTATAACAAATTCTTTTAAAAACAATGTTATTGGTCATTATCCACGTGTTATTATTGTAAACCCTTTACATGAAAAACTTCCTCATTTGGTTGTGGTTGTTCATCCAACATGCAATAAATTCAATGCAAATTTTTTTTATCAACAATGGGAAAAGGTAGAATTTATGTGGAAGAAACACGTAGAAAACAATTTGTGACCTATTGTTGGTCATTCCTCAGATGGCGATAGCAGAAGAAGACAACTTATATTGAAGGATTATTCATCAACATGAGGTCTTCAATATCAAATTCCTTGGGAATGGTGGAGGTTAACTGGGTTGTACAATGGTTGAAATGTAACAGGATTGCATGACCAAGATTAAATCCACAAAGGCAAAAAGCTAGTGAATCCTTTGTTTAGTGGTTGACGAGAATTGGTTTTAGGAAATGAGTACATAAGTTTTGGCCATGTCAGAATGGTTTATCACACTTTTAAAGTGGATGATCACAAGCTTAAGTGTGAAGATATAGAGAGGATGGATCAACAAAATTGGGGTTCCACACAACGCATTGCTTCAAGGCATGTTCAAAGGTGTTTGAAAGAGTTGAGAAGTACACCAAGTGGAAATTTAAAGAGGACACTAGCTACAGAGACTTACCTAATGATTGTTGCTGACTACATTGACATCTTTATGTCTCATAGTTTGAGCCTCTGGGAAAGAGTGCGAAATGCTTCATGAGTTCATCATTTCTTCGCATTATGGTTATGTTGGGTACAAAAACAATCTCATACTAATGTCAACATAAATTTTATCAGCAGAGAGGCATATCAAGATGTGAGAATTTCCTTCCATTTTTCAGTTTTGTGGATGAGATTGTTTCGAGATAAATACTCTAACTTGCCATGTGTTTTTTACTTGACTGGATCAGATGTATGTGAGAACTTCTTTAGCAACGTTGGTGGGATAGTTGGAGTGGAGAGGGCCTATGATTTCACTGACTTGCTTCATGCTATTGGAACCCTTAATAGAGTTGTTGAAGAAGAATCAAATTCCCAAGGGCTTCATTTTAATAAATCCCATAAGAAGCATGAAAACATTTGGAATAAATTGCACCAAGAAATAATACAAAACATTGACATATTGTCGCAATATGATTCAATATCCATAGACGCTAAAATTGTAGAAGCCTTAAGAATGGATTGAAGGATGCACAAGACATTTTATCAACTCTTGGAATGAGACCAGAAAATTACACTCAATGTTCTTGGTGGGTTAAACCATGGACAGAGGATAAAGATTATCCAACATTCCAAATTGTGGATGAAGTAGTTGATGATTCTCCACCGAGATGTTCCAACTCTATATTTCAATCTTCATCTTCATTGGTACAGAATGAAAATGAATTGCAAATAATGGAAAGTGAGTGGAGACATGAGTTGGATGAAATTTTAGATTCCACTGATGAAAATGTAAGCAAAACTCTAAAACCAATGGTGAATCTTGATGTTAAGGATATGTTCAAAGCATGTTTGGTTAGCCAGTTTAATGGAAATCCAACATTATCCAAAGATAGGTTGACAAAAGTGAGAAGTGGGGTCTACTTTAGGTGAGATGGGAATACTCTACAAAAGGGTGTTTCAATTGGCTTTGGAATTGGATCAGATTGTGGGGTGTTGTTTGAAAACAACTCAATTCCCCCCACTGAACGTACTGCAAGAAAAGGTGTTCCTCGAAGTACAAAACAAGGTGTTTCTTATGGAATGTGGTACATTGGAAGGGTTCAAAGAATAAGGAAGAAGGATGGTAATAGGGAGTTTTATTACCATAATGACATTGACCTTTTTGATAGATTAGAAGGCATCGAGCTTCAATTATGTTGGTATAGTAGAATAAAGGGGCAGCGCATGTATAAGTATGATTTGATTGATCATGCTTGTGTACAACTTGAATCTGTTATAGCAATTGCAAACTTATCATACAATGCTAAGAATGATACATACAAATTAGAAGAAAGTGATTACAAAGTTTTTTCAGATTTTGTGAAAATTTCGAACAAGGTTAATTTTCAAAACATTTTACTTTCACTTTCCTTATGTATTTCCATATGTTGGATTATTTATAAATAGTTTTTGGTTATATTTTTGTTGATTTGTTTGTATGAATCTGATGTTAATTTTGTATTTTTTGGCTTTAGGTCTAGTGAATACTTCAAATGGTGAATGTTCGAGATAACTCAACCTTTTTTTGCTACCTACTTTTTGGTGTAAGTTTCTTTCACTAAAAATTCATCTTTTTGTAGTTGTGTTTCATTCAAACATTAATTTGGTATTTCTTCCATAAAAACAATATAATTACATACCTATAAAACTATATGTACTCCTTACCTCAACACATATATACAATTTGAATATAAGGGCATCCCTTACCTCAACACTTATGTTGGATGCCTTCTACTGTGGTTCTTCTGAAGTTGGTCCATTTAATCATGAAAAGAAAGAAGAATTGGTTCATTTTTTATGAATATGTTTTGAAGAAAAGTATGTAGTTCTTCTCACTAATGTTAATGTTTTCCTTGAATTTTTAGATTAATGGTTCACTTGCTAGAAAGGATATCAAGGATCTAATGGCACGAGGTTCAATCAGGATGGTTTCTGTTCACTCAAGTCAACAAATTTACACTGGAGCAATGGCTATAACATGAAGTGCATTTTATTTTGAATGTTTTTTTGGTAGTTGGATTTCCTGTTTTTCAAATTGGACATATAAATTAGAGTTTGTAGCTCAAATGTGCCATCACAGTCTTTTTGCAAGTATTTATATTTTGGCCACCTTGATATCATTTTTATTTTATTTTTTTCAAAAATACATTTATTGTTTTGGAAAAATAGGCCCTTGTAATTTGGCCTATAAAAAAGAGATGTTTTTGTAATAGAGGGGGGTTGGATATTGGATATATCACAGGAGAGCTATTGTACTTGGAGATTTTTTTTTCATAATACAGAGGCAGTTGCAATAAGAATTTTGGGATTCATGTGGTATGGCTTTATAGCATTGTATCTCCTTTGTGTTTCATTCCATCGAATGCCTTCTCAATTCCATTTCATATGTTATGCTTTCACTGATTGTTCTAATGAGTTATAAACAAAATTCATAAATCAATTTATGCTCTATTTTGTAAGGGAAATTATGTTGTGTTACTTTCTTCTTATAGAATGAATTCATTATATAAATTCTCATTCTAATTCCATTTCTCATCCTACACTGCAATGGCAAAGCACTGAAAGCTATCAAGGTCTACCTATCTTGCCCCATTATCACTATTGTAATTCATTTAGCCCCGGTTCCTAGTTTCCTTCTTCTAAGTTTGAGATTCATCACGGTGTTTATGTTTCAGTATGTGTTTCTTTAAAGATAACAACTCATGAGGTGTTGTATACTTTTTCTTGGTGATACATCCACAAGCCTAGTAATTCTTGGTGATCAAGGATGCAGTACAAGAAGGTATGTCTTTTAAATCTTTTAGATCAATTTTATATGTTATTGAACTGTCTATCTGCAAGCTGTTGTAATATAATTTGACTGACCTTGAGAGATTGGAACTTCAGGCCTTGTTTTGATCAGGGATGCAGATCTAGGAAGAGGTCCCAATAGAAATATATTTGCAGGAAAAAGGAAGACCCATTGGGCGCTTGTAATATTCAGCGTTTTGTCACTTATTGTGGGTCAAGCTACTGCTTCACTTTTTTACATGTATTACTTTGATGATGGTGGTATTACTTAACATGTATTACTTTATATAGATATGTAAAGTTCCACATCTAGTGCAGGTAGATTAGCAACTTTTATTTGGTTGCACATGTCTAGCATATGCAATTTTTTAAAATGTGCCAATTAGTGAAGTTTTTATTTGATCCATGTTTTCTCTATATTGCTTATTTTAATCATTAATTTCAAACAGCTATAGGTACATTTTACAAGGTGATGAACTAGAAAATTCAAGGATGGAATGAAGGTATAATTCTTTTACTGAAGAGCTGTTACAGAGAAACTTGATTATCCCATTGGTGACTGTCTAAGAAAAATGTCTTGTTATTCTCCCTTATCTGGTCTTTGGAGTCTGTATACAAAGGAAAATTTATATTTATTGCTCACATTTCTGTTTTACTTGAAAATAAGAGGTGATTTACATGCTTGTTTGAATTGACTAAGGGAGGAGATCTCCATCTCTGGATTCCCTCATAGTTAAAGGGCGGAGTCCTATGGCTGCCTTAGGCTAGTTTCCTTGTTGAACGCTCAAAATTAGCCACTTTGGATTCCCAACATCCCTAAAATAATGCCCATAATCCTTAAAATAAGTGAGGTTTGGGGATTTTCATCTCTGGAGTCCATCATTGGCTGATGGGTGGAGGAGAATTACATTTGGAATCCATTTTTTATGGGAAAAGGTAAAATGTCATCCTCTAGTAGAGGAAGGTCCTGCAATAACAGTTGAATGCTTACTAATTGGTATCTCAGTCTGTATAGGTACAGAGGCTAGAACCTGACTTTCCTCATTCTCCTTTTCTGTTTGTTGTAGGACATTTTCCTATGCAACCTATCACTTGATCCTACTCATCTTCATTTAACAATTTAGATGTCTTCTCCATAACATGGCTATGCCGTCACCAACCATTTGTACCTTGTGTCAATATTTTCTATAAGGAAATGGTGTCCATATCAAGTGTTTTCTCAATTTGCTTCAACCATAATCAGGGATTGTATTAGATGTAGACTGTATTATTAAGACATAGATAATTTAACATGTTGCACCTTTGTGTATTTTTTGAAACACACTCCAATTTGTGAGTGCGGATTTAAGCACAAGTCTGGCTAGGCACTGATATGGAAAATCTCTATAAATTTGGTGCTTTTCCAGCATAATTTTCCCACCACATATCTACAGAAAATAAGAAAATAAGAAATGACTTATATTACATTTATTTTCAATTTCCTCATTAGGCTAATATCATCTGCATGGTTATATAACAATTATGTGATGTTCCTAATTGATTAATCATCCTTGATAAAGTAAATTTCTCCCATGTCCTCAACAATTAGGTTGATATAATGGGCAGCACCGAAAGTCCAAATGAATGTGGGGTGTTTCTCCATTAACATCTTGTCGGTGTCCACATAATTAGAACTAGAAGCATTATCTATTATGACTTGTACAACATGTTGCACACGAATATTTTGGATAAATGCATTCAAAAATTCATATAAAAATGCCCCATATTTTATTTATGCAAATGCGTAACTGAATTTAATAAACATTGTTCCTTTGGGACAATAAACTAAAAAATTTAAGAGGGTCTTACTCTTCCTATCCTTCCAACTGAAAGACATTATTGTGCACCTTTTGTTTCTCTTTACTTTTTAAGGTCTTTCAATCTGGTGTTGTTATTTCTCTTTTCCTTTTGAAGAATTTCTTACTTGAACTTGTCATAAGTAGGGCCCTTATATCCTGTGCCAATAATATCAGCAAAACAAATCATTGCATAGTAGAGCAACTGAGCAATGCTAAGTAGTTCGTTGCATAGGAAACCATTGCCCAAAACCCTATAAGTTTCTTCATGTTTTTCATCAATTGATTTGATGGATGGCTATGCCTTGGCTTAGTTATGGGAATGAAGAAAGGAAATTTTCTTGTAGAAGGTTAACCTTTGGAGTCCTTCTCCCTTCTGGCCATCTCCAATATGCATGTGGTTCTTGTAGTTATTTCTATTCCTCCAGTTGTAGATTCAAGCCACATATCCTTTGTCTTCCTTACTATTCGAATAAGATGGCCTTCACATAGTAAAAAAATTAGAGCGTATGAGCAGCTTTAATTTATACAGAAGGTATCACTATGGAAAGAAGATCCAAAATATATAAAAGAATGTAAACAATTTCTTACATACCCTTGATGTCCATAACCCAAATGTGGATTTCAAGGGTTCTAGCGAACAATCTGAACTTATTGATGAAATGGGTCAGCTTATAATGGAAAGGGTTAATGTTAGGATGACTAATGATGGAAACTTCAACTCATTCATGCTTCATCAAATGAGCACAACTGAAATATTTCAGAGCACCATTGATGGGTCGCATGATACCACAATGTCTAAACAGTCTAAGTAGTTCACCGGCAGTGACAGCTCCCAAGTCTCGAGTATCCCAAACTTTGTAGTGGGTTTGAATAATATTGTCAGTGATGTCAAACATATCCTATTAAAGAAGGGAGTTAGTATTGTTGGGGTTGAAGGGATGGGTGGAAGCAGCAAAACTACCATTTCATTAGCCCCTTGCAACGATCCCGAAGTCAAAGGTAAGAACAAATCCCCTGTTTTAATCGTCACACCGAGCTTCCATATTATTGCTTCCCTTTTTCTTTTTTCAGTGCTTATTCTCATTGTGATTATCATATTTCTTCCAAAACAATATAGTTTTCATAACTGTTGCACGGTCTCCAAATGTAATGGGCCTTTTGGAGATTATGTGGGATAAAATAATCAGAGGTCGAGGGCCTATTTTTTAGAGCATCGACGATGCGCACAACCAACTGTAGAAGAAACTCAGTTTAAAAGGAAATCCATGCAGAGCCACAAGTCCAGGTGGGATAGTGAGAATTTGTAGTCCCAGTAGTCCATCTCTTCATTCATAAGGAAATCACAACATATCTTCCAGAAGGGAATTTGAACAGCTTCAATCCTTAATATAACTGTTTTCTATGAGATTGAGTTAGTATTCAGTCATTTTAGTGACACTAATCTTCATTGGACCAATCATAAGGATAAACAATGGAGATCAGCAAATGTGCTACTCCCCGTTTAGTTTCGGGTATAATATTATTATTAATATCATTTTCCTTCCCTGGAGCTTCTCAAGCATAGTCAAAAAGTGACTATGATGCATTGATGGCATTCAAGGCTTCAGCTGATTCAAACAAAAAACTTCTCTCTTGGAAAACCAGTGAACCATGCACAGGAAAATGGATCGGTGTCATCTATCTAAACAATAGGGTTATTCGGCTTGTGCTGTAAAGCCTTGACCTCACTGGTCCCATAGAATCCTTAACTGATTTAGACTAGTTTAGCGTCTTATGCCTCAAGGGGAATTCGTTAAATGACACCCTAACCGACTTATCAAAGTGGAGAAGCATTAAATTATTGTTTCTCTGGTACAACCAATTCTGTGTTCCACTGCCTTTATCTGTTTCACTGTAAGATCGGCTCTGGAGATTTGCTGTTTCAAAAAATAATTTAACTGGCGAGATATCATTTTCTTTGAATTTTCTTAACCATTTGCTCACTTTGAGATTGGAAAACAATCTATTTTTTGGTACTATCGCAGCCTTCAACATGACCAGTCTTCAAGACTTTAATGTTTCTGGTAATTAGTTCACAGGGGCCATCCTTAGATCTTTGTCCAAGTTTCCTGATTCAGCATTTGAAAGGAATTTATTTCTTTGTGGCAATCCCTTACCAAGTTGTAAGAGAATAATCAGTAATCCTACCACTCCAGGAGGCATTGTGAATTCCAACCTTGTGACACAGGATCTAAGTATTGTGCCCTCAACTCCAAGTTCAAAGCCTGAGATGGAAAAATTTGGAGCACAGATTTTTGAGATATATGGGCTAGGTAAAGAAGTGGTTGACATAGCATTTTGTGGGAGTGTCTCCCGAGTTGGTGGTTTGAATTTGGATGAGGTAACAAAAGCACTTCTTGTTCCTATTACTTGGATTTAGTATGTCAACTCCATTTTGGTATCTTTCAATGTTGTTAAAGTTGTTATTTTGTCATAAGCAATGCATTCGAAATTGAGATATAATGGTTGTTTGATGGTTGTTAGTAATCTTGAATTTTGCATTGCATTAAAAAATGTTTGAATATATTGATATTAGGAAAGATAATATAGGCAATAATTTGGTATTGTAGTGTACTGATATAAAAATTAATTATAATCTCTGTGTTGCTGGTGAGGAAGGCCCGAGTTGAGAAGTGCTAGGATTATGGGGTCCTATGGTTTTCCAAATCTAATTATCACTTGCATCCTGATATAGAGTAAAAGTCCAGTATTGAATGAAATGCTCATAATAATAGATATCTCGGTACCTTACTGACTTTTTTAGAGCTGAAAAGATATAGGTTCCAGTGTATGGGTTCAATGGTAAATGAAACACCCATATGAATTGATTTTTTCATGTGCCAAAACTCACTTTCCTTGGCTCTTGGGAATCAAATTCAATTTTTTTTCATTCCATTAGGATTCAGAACATGATCCAGCAACAGTGCACAAAATTGGATGGAAATATGAAAAGAAAACTAATTGCATACTAAGGTGGAATCAATGCAATGATATAAATTAACAACACACATAAATTTACTTCCCTTACAAGAATCACACATTATCTCAATTATGCTAACATTTTTCAAGAAACAGTAATGGGCTATGGCATTAACACTATTATTACCTAAACTAACATCTAAGTGGAAGAACCCAATCCAAGGATGACAACTTGGGGTAACATATGCGAGTAGTATTATTGTCACTCTAAGAAGCCACCAACTGCTGCTATCTTTTTTACAGCCAGAAATTGCAGCCAATTTCGATAGGCCAGGGCCAACTTTGAGCCCGCGCTTAATGCAGATCTGTGAATATAGAAGTACGGAATGTGTAATTTTTAGTCAGCCTGGTTATTACAGTGCAATTTTTTTTTATTTAGTGTGGCATGTTTCTACAGCAGGTATGTGTTTTCCCAGCTTCCTCGCCTGTCAAATCATTTTAGGTTTTTAGTTTTGTATCTGGTATTTGTTTGAGTGGGGATTATTTATTTTCTTTTATATAATCAATAAAATTTTGACTTGTTTTTTTCTCTTGAGTGAGGGAAGGGAGGGGAGTGGTATTTTTGCAAGTAACAAAAGGGAATTTTGTTGTTGTTCTCACAGGATCCCTGCACCTTATGTGCCCACTTTTTTATTTTTTTATTTTATTTTATTTTTAGTGGGTGGGATAAACACTCTTGAGGAATTTGAGCTAGTGACCTTTTTTCACGGAGTGCATTAACATAACACCCATTCACTGTCAATCCAAAGCCCAATGGCTTTGTGTTCCCACTTGACCCTTGCTCTTCACTAGCACTTTTTCCCAGATTTTTCATGGGGCCCATAAAACCTAGCTCCATTCTCACAGGTGAAAATAGTAGCAAAATAGAGGATGTGCTCTAGTATTTTGGCCTAAGAATGAACCCAAAGATGATGAGAACATGGAGGAATAGTTGAACAATGTTTATGAAGCCTAAGATCTAATTGGCATCCATGTGTTGAATGTGTTGCAATTCCATATTTAGAAATTGGGATCTCCCATGGAGGCTGGTGTTGAATGTGTTGCAATTCCATATTTAGAAATTGGGATCTCCCATGGAGGCTAGAGATATGTTTAATAAAGTTTTTCCAATCTAACGAGACTCCCTCGATGAAGATTGCAACTGATTTGATGAACATGGAGACACAAGTTTTCAAGAGGATCAAAAACTTCCTCACTCGCTTCAAAGAACTCAAAATGTAATTGGAGGATTGCGGTTTCCAGTTCAGGAAAATTGATTTACACTGTATTCATATTGTTCTTTGGAGTCTTCCTACTCCTTACGAGGTATTTTGTTCCACATACGACCCTATGAGATATTTGTTTGGCACTCTATATGCTATAAGCTAGAACAATGTTGCACATATTTTTACATTAATCAAGAGAGAAATGGCATAGGTAGTACATTAATGATAATTATTTGAGCATCGGCTATCTAGAAACTAGATTCTATCAATTCCAAACAAATATACAATTTTTTAAGTCATATAATAGAAAGTAGACCATTAACTTATAAAATGAAATAGGTTATCTAGCAACCGTCATCAATAAAATTACCAAATAGCTATGTTTACAAAATAGGCTACCTACACATTGAAATATGAAGATCAAAAGGTCCAAAACAGTAAACCAATCTAGTTGCTAAACACTTATCTATAGAGGAAGTTTTCACCAATTATGAAAGCACCCATGTTTCCAAATGTTGTAGCTGTGGGGTAGCACCACCATGCTTGTTCCACCACTGCTTGACAAACAATGTTCCACCATCACTTACGTCGAGTTCCTCATCGCTAGTATCATTCTTCATTTTTCTCTTGTCTAACCTTTGCCTAGACCTTGTTTCTCTATAGACAAGTTGACACCACCCAAGGGCCAATTTTGATCAAACTATATAATCCAGGCCTTAAAATATGGTAGAAAAAAACTTAACATGCCTGATCAATGATTTTGGTTTGAGTGAAGGGTACATTTTTTCTAAGGCCATGACAAAGGAGTTCAAAAATCAACACCACCAAAATTGGGGTGCATATGGGGCTCGGTTCTCTTGATTAAATGACAATCACTTACCCTCATACGTGATATAATCTAATGAAATGTCACAATCCCATTGATCTTGAAATTGTGAAAAATATTAAGTTTGATAAATTTTTAATGAGATATGAAATTCTTTTCCTCCAGCCGACATTTGATGAGTTTGGAACCACTCTCAAATATTCTAAAACAAATAATGGTATTGTTAAAATTTTAAGTAAAAAATCTACATATCCTTTATATTTATTTTAAATAAAATAAACGACTTATCTTATTGAGAATTTACAAAGGATCACATCACATCATTGTAGAGACTAGACAATATTCATCTAGTTTAGTGTTCCTATACCATAGTCTGTATATACAACATTTGCCAAAAAAATAACAAATTTCTCGTCTATTGCTTTTAATTTGTAAATACTACAAAAATAAATGTTGTTACTTATAAATAAGGGTGGTTGTTCATGTCCATTAGAATTCACCATGAATGCACGAGTATAGCAAGATTCTTAGATATGCATTGCAATAACACAGAAGGAGGTTGCTCTCTTTATTCCTCTCCAAAGATCCAAATAGGTTGTAATAATTTCCCTTTCTTGAGAGATAGCGATTGAATTATTAATTGAGTGATGGGGATATAACCCATTGCTTTATATGGATTTGAGATTTGGGGCCCTAACCTTGGTTGTAGATGGTGGTCTTGCATTTAGAGGGTCTATACTTGTGATTGAACACCTTATTTGGTGCAAACATATTCATAAAGATTGATCAATTGATTTTTCATCATCATATAGATCAATTTATATGTCATTTTATAGACATGCACATAATCAATCTTCCTAAAACATGGTTGATCTTTGTATGCCTTAGACCATTAAATGCCACAAATCATAGTGAGATGTGCTTGAGTGTGGATTGACTAATCACATTGGGAATACCAATGTGCATCTCTTATGTATATCACAAGAATAAAGGTGAATTGTAGAATGCATGTGGGGTCATAAGAGAGGCATCATGTCATTATGTTAGGGATATAAATATAAAGGGGTATAAAAAATGTTAATGAAAAAATGGTACCTACAATATCTAGTGAAACTAGGGGTTTTTTAAATTGGGAAAATATAATGGGTTAGTATTGGTAGGGGGTTAAATAAAGTGATTTTTAGAGGTATTTTCCAATATGTAGTCAAATTAAGGGTATTTTTTAGTATTCCATGAACGCACGTGCTATGTCATAGGTTAATTGAGTGACACCCCTGTGATTTATCCCCACATGTTAAAATAAATCCCCGCTTTTTCCCATAGGTTTAAAATTATCTTATGTTATAAACCCCGCCCCTATGGTCTTTAAACACTTTTTAAAAGGTTTTATTTACCATATAATGCATACCCGCGCCAACGTTATTGAAACATTTGTTAATATTTTAGTTGAAAACACATAACTTTACCCCCCGTTCAATCAAATAACATAAAGTTTTTAGCATTATAAATGTATATTTATAAGGTTTAAAAATTATTCCACCATATATCAAACCTCGGACCCCAGCTCTGACTGTCGAGCACCTTCACAGTAAATTGGAGTTGTTCGCATTGGCCCTCCCAAATCTAACGATCACTTGGCCATATCGCAAATAAAGTTGCGCGATCATAACACTTTTCAATCCATGCGAAATGGGATGTTTCACCATCTTATCTCTCCTCCATGTGGTTGAGCTTTATTGGATCACATCCGATCCAAATAATACCACTTACCACCTATTTCCTACGCGATAACCACTTGCGATTTTTTCCTTTGAAGCCCGAAAATCACCATTTTTCCGATGTGACCGCCATTTATTATAGGCTATTCTAAACCTAAAAATGCCTAACAAACTCCTAAATGCACCATTAAGCCATTTTTCTGCATTTATCGACTATATTTATCCTCCCAGTTGAAGAAAACAGAGTCTATGAATTATTTTATATCTTGAACCTAAAAAGCGCCCACATATTGCTGTCAAGACTGCTGAAAAGTCCTAGAAACCCTCCATATACCTGAAAATATACTAGGGACCTGTCAAAACGCCTTAGAATCTATTTTGAGAGACCCATACTTGTGCAAATAGGTATTTTCCTATAAAAAGCGAACCTATTATCATTCTGAAAAGAAGTTACTAAAGGAATTGAAACTAGTAAGAGCTTAATTTCTCCAAGAAAGCCTCTAGTTGCACAAAAAAGAGCTTAAACCCTATCAAAATTTTGAAAAAACCATGTTTTAATACTACATTCAGTTTTAAAAGATAAACTCGAGTTGATTTTAGCTTTTACAAACTTAAAAGAATCCTAAATTACCCAGAAAACCTCTACAGGTAACCCTGACCCTCTGTGCCCAATTTTAATCAATTTTTATCCCAATATCCACTGAAAAAAAAAGAAAATAAAAACCCTATTTCTTATTTTATAAACCAATAAGAGTCTAAAATATAATTTAAACCCAAAATTGAAGTTAAAATCCAAGGGAAATAACAAGTTATACCTATTTTCATCCAATAACCTCTGTCAAAGTCAAGAATACTTCTGTAAACCATTTAATCTTTCAGAAGAAACCAGAAAGTCTAAAAAATAGAGCTTTAGTAATCCTGAAAGTCTAAAAATGCCAAAATCCACTCCAGTTATGTCATCCAAGACTACCATCATTGTGAATCCTCTACAACCTCCTGTTGTAGACATTGAGAACATCCCTTTAGCAGATGTGGACTACAAAATAGCAGATCCAATTGTAGAATTCAATCTGTTAGCCCTCCACAGCTCGAGCTTTGAAAAATCCTTAGATCAGGTGGTAGAAGTCCAAATTTAGGAATCAAATCTACCCAAATATGTTGTTCTAGTCACTCATCCATGTCCAGAGATTATCAGGTTGTGCCAGAACTATTATGTGCCTGAACAAAGAGCAATATTGAATGCAAACAAAGAAATAGTGTTTACACTTACTGCTGAGTCCATAAACTAGATGTTACAACTTAAACCTGATCCTAAAGAAATTCCTTTGTCAATAGAAGCACTTACAAAATTGTACATTGGCCTTGATTTTCCTAAAATATTTCAGATCTTCCAAGTATTCATGCCCTTACATTTGGAAATTCCAAAAATTAGCCCTCCATATTCTACTTCAAAATTTCCAGAATGTTCAAGGCATGTTATTTCCAAGTTGTCTTTCATCCTAGGATACTTTACAGATGAATCCATCCTAGGTTTCCTATCTACTTTTGCACCAGGACAACCTCCTTCTGTCATCTTCAATTATGCTGAGTACATTTCTGAAAATATCTATGATTGGCTTGCTAAATTTCCAACTGAAGGAGTTTTTAGATACACATATTTTCTCTTCCATATGTTTTTGTATTTTGAAGCAGATAAGTTTCCAGTAACCCTCTAGAAGCTTCACATAGAAGAAAATCCACTTTGAGTCATTTTTTGGACATCTTTCATCAGAAAAGATTCCATAGAGTTTACTTATACATAGTTTTTAGAATTTTTTGTTCATCCATTAATAAACATGTTAAAAAATACTGAACAACCAAGGAACAATGATGAAATGAAGAAGTTTCTACAACTATCAGAGCAGACTAGGACTGGAGATTGGTATTTGTATGAAAAAAACACAGAAATCAAAGTTTTTGGGTATAATCTGCTACCCTACAAACTACCTAAATATGTACCAATGAGGATTTTTGCCTTGTAATACATCAGGAAAATCTTAAATTCTGATTCCATCAACTTCCTAGCAGCTAAGAAGAAAACACAATTTAAGTTGAAGAATCAAGTGGGACCCTTTATTTGTAATCACAAAGATGTAGAGACAGAAGCAACCAAACAGTTACTTGAGTACATATTTGAAGAGAGTTTCTCCTAGAACTATGACCCATAAGGAATACTGAGCAAAATGAGGGTTACGTGCAAACTACATTCATGAGAAAAAAGCTAAATATTGAGAAGTATGTCAATCAAACTGAATGGGAAGAAAACACTTTGGTAGATGTAGTTAAGTGGGGTGATACTAGTCACACCTTACAAACTGCAGATAAAAGAGAAAAGGCTACTAAAATGGTCAGAGAAGAAGGAACATACATTGCTAAAACCACAACTGGGAATAGGTTCAAATTAAGATACAAAGAAACTAGCCCAAATCAATGCCAAAACTCATGAGCAAAGGGCTAATAGGTTAAATGAAGAACTAAAGAAACTTCAAAAAGATTTATCCTTGAAGGAGCCAATGTCATATGTAAAAAACTAGTTATGGAACAAAATCATTGAAGCCATCAATGATGTGTGGCCCTCAATCCAAGTAATCTATGAACAAAAAGATTTACAGAAGGAAGCATTAGCAGAAATTCAGAAAACCAAAGATGAGCTAGGTGCCAAATCTGAGCAAGCCATAGAATTGATCAAGTTTCTTAATAGAAAAAACAAGCAGGAGTTAGAATAAATTGAGATCACTGATAGAACAGAGAGAATCCTTGAAATAAGGAAAGTAATTTCAAAGAAGAATCTGATGAAAAAACTTGAAGAGAAATGTGAAAATATGAACATAGCCATAACCAAGTTTACGGTTAAATTTGAAAATTTGAGGCAAAGAAGTCTTCAAGTAATATTTTGGTCATAAATGATAAACTTATGCCACAGGAGGATTATAATAAGAAAATCAGAGAATATGAAAAAGAGCAAGTGAACAAGACAGAAGGATAAGGAATCCCCACAGGGAAGGTTTTACTTAGGAGTTTTGAAGACTTGTTTTATCTGCAACATGAGATAAAACACTTGTTTGTCATAAAACCAAATTTTTCCAGATATACTGAGGAAGATGAAAATTTTAGGAAGCTGAGAAAGATACAAATTCCAAATGATGAATCTTGAAAACCACTCACCGAATTACTATAAAATTCAAATTGCAAATGAAAGGATAAAACAGTTGGCTGATTTTTTTCATAGTCAAAACATAATTTATTATAGCAATGAGGCAGATTTTACAGAGGTTAAAGAGTATCAGAGTGAAAGAGTATAATATAAAGAAGATTATATTTCAAAACATATTTGAAATATCTATGCCATCAAAGAGGACACCAAGGAAGCCAGCTGCACCTAATCCAAAAGAAATTTACTATTTTATTTGGATAAATAGGACAACTTGCTGATTTGTTAAGCAACTGTCACTATTTGTTGTAAAGATATTTTATTTTTCTTTAGATAATTCCTAGAAACATTCTAGGATATCTTGTAAATTTTTTTGTTTAAATACTTCACCCTTTGAAGTATTATTGTGGAATAAATTGCTGAAGATTTCTATAGTCATTTTTGTTGTACTTGAAGGCTTTTGTGTTTCAAATTCGAGTAGCAGACTCGATCGAATCAATTAGCATCATATTTTAGGATTCATGTGATGAGCTATTGAAGTGAAGTATTTTCTACTTGTCATTGTTCATATTTTTTGTTTCATGCATCCATATATGTGTTCCAAATTTGAATGATAATTCAAGAGTATTATTTCAGGATTTGTTAAAACCACCCTGTCCTTACTGTTTATAATTTCTATGTTTTCTACTGATTTCCAGAGTAGGGAACCCTTAATTTCTCCCTCTGTCGAATGACCTCTATCTACTCCTTCCTTATCTGGAACAAAGAATACTCTTTATCCCGATTAAACCACCTCAACAAACAACCTTCCAAGATATTCAAAGGCTTATCTATCTTGCCCTAAAAACATTTGACTTTTTGACCTTGATCTTAGTTCTGTCTGCTTGACTTTTGACCCCTTAGACTAATGGAAAATCAGATTTCCCATTATCCATCTCATTAAGTGATTTTTCCCACCAAACCAAATCAAACAAAAACCAAATTGCACAATCATAACTAGCCTAATATTTTATAAATCAAAACAAAGTTAAAACTTAAAAGAGAGAGCCCTCTCTGAACCCTAGGAAGGCTATATTTTAGAGTTTAAAAGTTGGTCTGTGGTTACCTCTAGTGTTCTTAAAACTATAAATCAAAATCTCACAACTTAGAGAATTACTAGAGTGATAAAATACTGGCAACCATACTGGGGAATTAACCAATCCTCAGTTTTAAAATAGAAAAAACAAGATCATTGATAGAATAGAGACAATCCTTGGAATAAGGAAAGTCATTTCAAAGAAGAATCTAATGAAAGAGCTTGAAGAGAAATGTGAAAATATGAACATAGCCATAACCAATTTTATGGTTAAATTTGAAAATTTGAGGAAAATAAGTCTGCCTAATATTTTGGTCACAAATGATAAACTTATTGTTAGTATGAATCTTTATTCGAAGTTTACGAAAAAATACCACTTTAGCTACACATAACTTATAGCCCTAATAATAGAAATGGTTGCTAATATCTTCAGATCTACAATTATATGATCACGACAAATGCCGCAAAAATCTAGATCTATGCATTAGAAGACATTAAACAGTAGAAAAATTAGATTTACTCCATAGATCCAATAGACAAGACAAGAATATATCCAGTGAATAATATTATTAATGGCACCTGGGAGGAAAACACAAGAGGGTGTTCCCTAATCTCCTCAATGGGATGGGTTCTTGTGAGTCCTCAACACTTCAGATTTATAACTTCTCTCTCTTGATGGTGTAGAAAACCCAGAAAAAATGGAAAAGTATGGCTATGATTATGGATAAATAGCCAGACCAAGTGTTGAGATACAGAGTGATCTTTAGGCAACAAAAGGTGACAAATGAATGGGAAAACCCTTCTATTTATAACAAAATATTGAGTTAGTCTAGAGATTGGTGCATAGTTAAAATATTATTAACCAAATCTAGATCCAACTTTTATGGAATATTTTTATTATATTTGTTGGAGGGAAAAGGTATTTGACTTGAGTCAAATCCCCTTATTTGTAAATAATAAATAAATAAATGATTTATTTATCATTTTAAGGATGTGATTAAGTAATAATAAATAAATAAATGATTTATTTATAATTTTAAGGATATGTTGAGTAATAATCAAATAAATATTGATTTATTTAATTATTTAAGGGTGAATTAGTCATATTTAACAAAGAATATTATTTAAATAAGATTTAAACAATTATTCTTTAGGAAATAATAAGATAATTAATGATTTATCTAATTAATTTCCTTGTTTTGGGTTAAATATAACCAGAAATATTAATTAAACTTTTGTTTAACTAATTATTTGTTGGGGAAAATCAAACAAATGTGTATTTATTCAATATTTCCTTATGGGGTTTCCTATTTAGACCATTAATAACTTAATAAAAGTGATTTACTAAGTTATTTTCATACTGAAAGAAATTTTACTTGCAGTAAAATTGGTCTTACATGGTGTACTTGGGTCCATCTAATGATAATAGCTTAGATGACCAAAAAATGGTGTAACAGATTGCCCCCTAGCATGCGAGCGTTAGGAGCTAATCATATGACCGAAGTACATTGTAAGAACACAATCACTAGACATTGAAGGAGAAGTCAAAGAGAGAGAAGTATAAGGTAAACCAAAGTGCTGAAAGAACTAGACCAGGAGGAGGCGACTTGTAGGTGCGACAAGTCTTTTTGAGTGAGTACCTACTATAGGCGGCGGGGTAGGCATACCTATGCTCACCGAGGCAATAGTACAAACAATAAGGCGCCTGGAAAACTACGAAATGTAATAATAAAGCATATGCTGGCCTGAACATGAGCCAGATAAATAACACGATAATGAATCCCACATACATATTGTGCCTGGGATAATAGCCAGGACTTTGTACAATAATATCTAAGTACATGAGATATGAATGCAACCCTGATGCCCCTGAAAATAGGAAAGGGCTCTGAAAATTTGACTGATACATGCAAACAAAACAGCGCTGCAAGCTACTGAGGCTGACATCATCAAATGTATGTAGCTGCATCAAAGGCTGTGATGAAGAAGTCATCCGAGTGTGTGGGGGGCTACTTGTAGGGACATCTCGTCATGAGGGCTGATACATCTCACACATTCTCGGGAAACATCGATGTCAGCTGTTGCATCATTGAACCATCGAGTATACGGATCTCGATCATACTGAAAGGAGCTGGAGCTGAGAAACAATCAGGTCAAAGGGTAATAAGGAGTCCCTTTGCTTGATCCAAGGCACCAAACCAAGGTGGAAGCTGGAACCAAGGTACACTACTCTCTAGACCTCTCTTCTGGAATGAATGAGCTGATGTCGACAGAAGGAGGTCCTCCATAGGTGAGGTAATAAGGGATCCTCAACTAAGACATGAGAGAAAATAGTAGAGTGATTGATGGACTGACACCAATGATGATGATGAAATGGGGGGGACTGATTAGTGAACGAACGAATTCCCTTGTTAGAGAATAAATGGCATGGATGACCTGGCAGCAAATGACACAATATCATGAGGGATAGGGGACAGTAGGACTGAAGGTCATAATGTGCGACACGAGAGAGGGACCAAGAAATGAATGATGGAGGACTATGGGGAGATGTAACGAGACTCGGGATAGATTCCATGAAAGCAATGATGACTCAACTCGGATGCTCTAAACAAGGGTGACTTGATGGTGCTGCCACATATGAAAAGGGGCCGATGGGGATCATAAAAGCATGAGTACCAGATGGTGACTCATGAAAAAAGTTTACATGAGCATGGAGAAGTATGGAGGCAACATGGTGCCCCTGGTACAAGTGTTGCAAGTGAAGAAATTCAATTTTTTTGGAGGGGTGAAGTGGCGCTTCTTGGGAAAATGTGTCTCAGTGAAGTATCAAATCACTAAAAACTAATAGATACCCATTTGACGTGTCAGTGAGAGATTTCCAACGATGCAGATGATTTGGTAAATGGAGCTACGGTTGGATCGCGGTGAGTGAAATAAGGAACATGGGTTTCTATTTTAATAAGGAATTTTCCCTCCAAATTCATTCATTTTCATGTGGAGCTGTGGTGAATGTGGAGAGGAAAGAAGGCCCTAAATCTTGCGACAATCATAGCGGACAAACCGACCGTTGGAATCAAGAGCTGTCAGTTGTAGGTAAGAGGCTTAACCGTACTCTTTCTTTTTAGTGGATTAAACGTTCAAATTAGGTCCCTAATGCTTAGTAAAAGCCCTCTACTATTCCTCACAGCTGGGTCACACTTTTTGGGCCAAAAACTGTGACCTGGGTAGCAGTTTTTGGCCAGATAAGTGTGACCTGTCCTAGGTTTGGGCCTGCAAAGTGCGACCTGTCCAGGAGGGGTGTTTCGATGCTATTTTTTGGCTAAGCACTAGGGTTTTTTTATGACAAGAAGTCTTTCCTATCTATATGCTGATTGATATGATGGTTTTGTGTAGGTATGGAAGAATTACAGATCAACTGGAGAGAAAGGGACCTGAGTGCATTACAGTCGGAGATCCGTGAGGATCAGGGTGCCCGTAGTGCTTTGGCCAGGTTTGGGGTTCTAAAGTTTGTGGAGAACCCTTTGATGAGAGTTGGGGAGCCTTTATTGGCCCGAATTGTCAGCTATTAGGATTGGGACCATGAGGTCTTTATAGTGCAGGGGCACCGGATCGAGTTGACGATCTAAGACATATATTTCCTGACTGGTCTTCCACCACTTGGGATGGTAGGGAATACTCAGCCAGTACTACTACGTGGGTGGAACATTATAGAGTTTGTAGATCGACATCGTCAGCCAAGTCTCCAAGTCAAGGGGACTTGGATACCCATCAGATATTTGGAGAGGGTAGAGACCTGTGTTGTGGCCACATCGGTGCTGCGGATATTGGGCAACCAGGCACTCCATCACATCATGGGGGGTCAGATGATGTTGGTGGAGAGTGTTTTGAGTGGGACCTACTATGGGTGGGCCCAGATGATGCTGTCGTCATTGAAACGACACTTGTCTCTATGTAAGCGACAAGTGAACCATGACTGTGCATATGGTATAGTTTTGTGCTCTTTCTTCTTTGAGAAGATCCCGATGTTGTGACCTCGCATACAACTCCCAGATGGAAGTCCAAGAGAACCTAGGATGCGCTGGTGGGGGAAACTACTGTGCAAAGGAGGAGCTGGAGCAGTTGGACGGGTGTTTCATCCTGATTTCTTTGTTCATTTGGATCAGATGCCATTTTATATAGACGACTATCCCTATAGTGGTATGAGATATTATGGGGAACTAGATCTACCACTGCCCCCTGGTCGTTTATGGGGACCTGATGGTGAGTGAAAAATTGCTAATATTTTATATGCAAGTAAAATTTCTAGAATATTATATGTGGGACTGATTCTTTTACTTTTGGTATGCAAATACAGGACCAGTAAAACTGATCGGGTACATGGGACGACCTGCAACATCGGGGGCTGTAGGATCTAGTGGAGCAAGGGCACAGCATAATGAGGATGCAACAACCCTTCTGGAGGATATCCGTCATAGATGTGAGAGGCTTCTGACCATTTTTTCAGAATGTGGTTGGCAAGACTTAGATGACCAGTACATAGAGCCATGTATTGGTTTACCCTCAGAATGGCGAGGGGTCATGTGGCACATGGCGATGGCTGGACAAGGCATGCATGATCTCAGAGTTGCGGGGGTAGAACCATTGACTCGGGACCCTCCAGATAGTGATTAGTGTGTAGGAGCAGGTGGTGCCCCCAGTTTTGGGTTTGTGTAACATGCTATGGGCATGTCATATGTATCAGCATTGATGAACTCTAAAACATTTTATACGACACATACTATGGATATGCATCGTTTTGTTATTTTTATGTTATTGTCTTGTGTTAAATGTGTGTGTTAAATGCAAATATAGAATATGGTTTGCAATACTATCTACATAGTGATTTTGTGCTCTAGGTACATGACTGAAAGTAATGATTTCAAATTCACGCATCAAAAGCTTCACTAGTAAATATCTTCTGAACAGGATAGGATTATGCACACAATATACACCATTCGATTGCATGACAAGAAGCAGGGAATCTAAATGAACATGAAGGTGGAGGATGTGATGTGAAAGGGCATCGGCTAATAAACCTCGCACAACATCATATTCGGCCTGATTATTGGTAGCAATACCAATGCATACACCGTTTGAAAGAACAAGTGCCTGCAAAGGGGTAAAAATCTTGCTAAGGCTTAATTCCGGGAGTAGTGACTTGCACCATCGACAAAACTGATATAAGGTGATAACGGGGGGTTCCTCTGAAAGGTGCCACAAGACAATAAATGGGAGGATAAATAAAAATGTTAGCAACCTAAGCACATAGTAGCCATCGAATGCACTTTGCAGAAGGGAGTGATATGGGTGGGATGTCTACTTCCCACATGTCATCGGTGAGGGGAAGTATGGGAGCTACTATAGGCATAGCTTGAGCTTAGGCTGCATAAGTCACCAAAGGTATGGATGATGGCATCCTGTTTATGGGCAGGAAAGATGAAGTCAGGGGTGGACGTAGCTTCCATGATGTCATCATTACAACAACGGGTGGAAGGACAAGAGGAAGGGAGACCACATGATGCGGCAAGGCTACCTGACTCATCATCATGAGAAGAAAGACTCACATGCACATCATTGTAGAGGATGACAAAAGAATAAGTAGATAAAGGATCTACTGATGTTGAGCTCGAGGTATTACTAAAAGGAGATTAGAAAAAACAACAGGAGAAGATTCAGAGGTAGCTTCTGTCGAGAGTCTCAAAGATGATGAAAGGTAGAGGATGGTGGCCGCATGCTCCATCTTTTCAACATCGGGGGGGAATGTCAATGTAAGCAGGTAAATCCTCGGTTTGGCCTGCAGCATACTATTCAAGTACGGGAGAAGAAGATTGGTTCTGTTCAATCTCGTATTCCCAAAATACCTCTAAAGAGGCACGGTAATGCGTAAGGTGGGGAAAATGATGAGAGTAATGGCCATGGAGGCCACACAAATCACAAGGGTGTTTGATGTGAATAGTATTGTTGTTCTTGGTAACATTCGAAGAAGAAGCAGAGGTTTCAGAGACCGTCGACTCAGGGAACGCGACATTAACCATGGGCTTGATGCGGGGCAATTCAAGACAAGTATGGGTGGCATGACCAATTACATCACACAAAGTGCAGGGCCTTGGAGGCGGAGGAGGTGTAGGGTCAGTCAGGGCCACTTTGTCCTTTGAGGCCCTTTTGCAAGCTTTTCCCTTCTTACTCGAAGCGGTCGCAATAGGAGGTAGTTCCTGTTGAGATGGTTGAGGCACTGTGACAAAGGGAGAAGCCAGGGGGACCGGTTGAATGGGGTCAAAGCAAGATAAGGTTTAGGTTGACCTGGCGGGGTGGCAGTTGGAGGATCAAGGTACCAAACTGAGAGCCTAATGGTCAGGTTAGGAAGAGAGAGGGTGGCCATGACAGGTGTCGTATAGATGCCTGGTGGAGGGACTAGGAACGGTATCTGATCGGAGGGGTAATGGCCAGGTGGGACAACTCCTAAATGGTTAAGGCCTGAAGGAACCGACCCAGGAGTATAAATAGGCTCATAAGTACCAGCTGAAGGGCCAAGAGGAGAAGGTCCAAGAGGCTACATCGAAGGGCTAGGAGACGATTGTGGGGGGTGAGAGGGTTGCTGACTAGCCGAAGCAGGCCTCTTGAGAGAAGCCCGAGACGATTGCATCATGCAAACATTCGATGAGATGGGATCAGAGATAGGAGGAGGAAGACCAGGGAATGTACCAATCATGGAAGATTCCTTGTAGACGCCGAGTGAGACACTGGTCAAAAGGTCGACAATTTGCTTGTTGTTTACCGAAGAGATAGTGGACTCAAGGGAGGTCTGAGACTTTGGCTCATAATACGTCAACTGGTCAATGGTGACTATCTTTCCATTATGTGGGAAGGAAATCTTGCGGTGAATCGTATAAGGGACAGAAGACACCGCATAAGTGTAGCTACGACCCAAAATAACGTTGTAATCCAAGGGAGCGTCTATGGCTTCTATGTCAACACAAACTGTCTTGCTCGCAAGAGCGATAGGAAAATTGCAGAATAAGCCACTAGGCTTGGAGGTGTGGCCATCCCAAACTCAGAGAGTGATCGTGGAAGAGGCCAACTCAAGAGATCTGAGTTGTTTCCAAACTGAAGCGGACATCACACAGGTGGATGCCCCCTCATCAATAATGCACCGAGAAACGTTGGCGTTCTGGATCTTGACTAGGATTTGGAAAGCGACAGAAGTAGGGAGGGGAGGATGTTCTGACTGGTCAACATCAAAGACAATCAATCAATAATCATAAGGGTCTACAACACCCACGGAAGACAGAATATATTTTCGTTGTGAAGGGCACAACTAGAGGAGTTCCAGCGTTGAAATGGCAGTAGGGGATTGTGCCAAATCATCGATTATGCTATACGAATGGGCGGGTTTGCTAGAAGTAGCATTTCAGCGTAGAGGACCCTTATGGATCTTGGTATGAACCTCCACCCTAGGTGGAGGGATCTTCAAGGGGCCATTAGGTGTTGAAAGAGGCTCTGTAGAGACCGAAGGAGGTGGCTCGGGGCTAGACATGGCTGGAGGCCTATTGTACTGATGAGACCGAGTCTGAAGATTGATGTTTACGGTTGAAGCTTGATTGGATTTCATCATTAGAATCTGGTCAACGGGGGTACCAGACCAACAAGGTTGGGTAACAGTGTGGTAAACAAGAGGTTGGGAAAAGAGAGGAGGCATGTTGTACCCTGAATACGTGCTACCAAGAGGGGAATATATGCAAGAGGTTCTAGCCTCCCCTGAGGAAAATCAAATCCCATGGGAGGTTGAGCAATGAAAACACACACACGGCACCAAGGAAAAAGAGACTGACAAGCGTAGGGAGGTGCAGAATCAAGTGATTACAATGTTGAAACAAGGGCAAAGAGGTGCAGGATCAAATAATTTCAATGTTTTAGAGTCTTTGCTTGGCGGTGTTAACCAAGCCCCTTTTCACTTAGGGTGTGTGTGTAAAGAGTGTGTAAATTTTAATTTTTAAACCCAGACATTTGTAGAGAAAAATAAAAAATGTTGTTGTATAGCTGTAAATAACCCTGCAAATGACAGTATATAGGCCTGCAAAATAGAAAATAAACAGCTAATAATGCAATAATTTAAACCCAAGAAGGTGGGCCTCTCAACAACTGGTCAATAGGTGAGTAAAAAACTAATCTAAACACACTAAAATAGGCTAATAGATCTTGGGTCAAGAGGGACAGAGATCTAAAAGACAAAATCTACTGGAAAGTGGTGCAGAAAACAACAACAAATCAGAGGAAAATTGCTGTAAAAAGTGGTGGCGAAAGTCTAGCTCCGGGAAGGAAGCAGAGTGCCCCTTAAGGAAAACCCAATCAAAGCTGAAAGAGGAGATTTGGATGGATAACAAGCCAATCTGAAGTGGATCTGAAGATGAGGTATCAGATCTGAAAAAAAAATGGCTGAAGACTCTGAAATTTCAAACAACCTACAACAGCAAAACACTTTTCCACAAAAATTGGAGGGTATTAAAGCCCTAGGGGGCTAGGTTCCCACTTAGTTGAGCTAAAAAGAACAAGTACAGGTCCAAAATGGACGAAAACGGAGGTCAGACAACCCTGAACAGAGGCTCAGCAGAACCTAGAAAACTTTCAGAAAAATCCCTACAGAAAGTTCAGGTCGTTGTTTTTGGCTTGTTTTCAGCAGAGGTCACACTTTTTGGGCTGTAAAGTGCGCCCTGGAGGTCCAGGTCACAGGTTTGGGGCAGAAAAGTGTGACCTGCACTTCCGGCACTCTCGGAGGCAAGTTTCATAAAAATTTGTTGTCTCAGCTGCAGCTGATGTTGTTCACCTATGCAATGGGTCCGAAAACATGTGGAAGTTAGAATTTTTATAGTTTTAGGGTTTTATGGGTTAAAAAAAACATCAAGAATAAGCAAAACAAGGGGCTGAAGAGAAATCCTAGGGCCTGAAGTAGCTAGATATGCAAGGATCAGAAAAATGACAACGGTCGTAAAGGTAAACCCGTGTGGAGTCACCGGTTGTTAGTATGAATCTTTATTCGAAGTGTACGAAAAAAGACCACTTTCGCTATGCATAACTTATAGCCTTAACAACAGAAATTACTACTAATATCTTCAGATCTGTAATTAGATGATCAAGACAAATGCTGCAAAAATCTAGATCTATGCATTAGAAGACATTAAACAGTAGAAAATTAGATTTACTCCATAGATCCAATAGACAAGACAATAATATATCCAATGAATAATTTTATTAATGGCACCTGGGAGGAAACACAAGAGGGTGTTCCCTATTCTCCTCAATGGAATGTGTTCTTGTGAGTCCTTAGCACTTTAGATTTAGAACTTCTCTCTCTTGATGGTGTAGAAAACTGAGACAAAAATGGAAAAGTATGGCTATGATTATGGATCAATAGCCAGACCAAGTGTTGAGATACAGAGTGATCTTTAGGCAACAAAAGGTGACAAATGAATGGGAAAACCCTTCTATTTATAACAAAATATTGAGTTAGTCTAGAGATTGGTGCATAATTAAAATATTATTAACCAAATCTAGATCCAACTTTTATGGAATCTTTTATTATATTTGTTGGAAGGAAAAGGTATTTGACTTGAGTCAAATCCCCTTATTTGTAAATAATAAATAAATAAATTATTTATTTATCATTTTAAGGATGTGATTAAGTAATAATAAATAAATAAATGATTTAATTATCATTTTAAGGATATGGTTGAATAATAATCAAATAAATAATGATTTATTTAATTATTTAAGGGTGAATTAGTCATAATTAAAAAAGAATATTATTTAAATAAGATTTAAACAATTATTCTTTAGAAAATAATAAGATAAATAATGATTTATCTAATTAATTTCCTTGTTTTTGGTTAAATATAACTAGAAATATTAATTAAATTTTTTTTTAACTAATTATTTGTTGGGGAAAATCAAACAAATGTGTATTTATTTAATATTTTCTTATGGAGTTTCCTGTTTAGACCATAAATAACTTAATAAAGGTGATTTACTAAGTTATTTTCATAGTGAAATCAATTTTACTTGGAGTAAAATTGGTCTTACATGGTATACTTCAGTCCATCTAATGATAATAGGTTAGATGACCAAAAAATGGTGTAACACTTATGCCACAGGAGGATTATAATAAGAAAATCAGAGAATATGCAAAAGAGGAAGTGAACAAGACAGAAGGACAAGGAACCCCCACAGAGAAGGTTTTAGTCAGGAGTTTTGAAGACTTGTTTTATCTACAACATGAGATAAAACACTTGTTTGTCATAAAACCAACTTTTGCTAGATATACTGAGGCAGATGAAAATTTCAGGAAACTGAAAAGGATACAAATTCCAAATGATGAAGCTTGGAAATCACTCACTGACTTACTGTAAAAGTAAAATTGCAAATAAAAGGATAAAACAGTTGGTTGATTTTTTTCACAGTCAAAACATAATTTATTACAGCAGTGAGGCAGATTTTAAAGAGGTTAAAGAGTATCAGGTTAAAAAGTATCAGAGTGAAAGAGTATTAGATAAAGAATATTATATTTCAAAATGGATTTGAAATATCTATGCCAGCAAAGAGGACACCAAGGCAGCCAGCTACACCTAATCCACAAACAATTTACTATTTTATTTGGATAAATAGGACAACCTACTGATTTGTTAAGCAATTGTCATTATTTTGTTGTAAAGATATTTTATTTTTCCTTAGATAATTCCTAGAAGAATTCTAGGACATTTTGTAAATGTTTTTGCATAAATACTCCACTCTTTGAAGTATTATTGTGGAATAAATTGTTGAAGATTTCCATAGTAATTTTTGTTGTACTTGAAGGCTTTTGTGTTTCAAATTCAAGTAGTAGACTTGATCGAATCAATTAGCAGCCTATTTTAGGATGCATGTGATGAGCTATTGAAGTGAAGTATTTTCTACTTGCCATTGTTTATCTTCTTTTTTTCATGCATCCATATATGTGTTCCAAATTTGAATGATAATTCAAGAGTATTATTTCAGGATTTGTTAAAAGCACCCTGTCTTTATTGTTTATCATTTCTATGTTTTCTACTGATTTCTAGGGTAGGGAAACCTTAATTTCCCCCTCTTTCGAATGAAATCACTCTACTCCTTCCTTATCCGGATCAAAGAATCCTTCATTTCTCTTTATCCCGATTAAACCACCTCAACAAACAACCTTCCAAGATCTTCAAAGACTTATCTATCTTGCCCTGAAAGCATTTGACTTTACCTTGATCCTAGTTCTTTCTACTTGACTTTTGACCCTTTATCCCAATGGACAAACAAATTTTCCACTATCCATCTCATTAAGTGATTTTTCCCACCAAACCAAATCAAACCAAAACCAAATTTCACAACCATAACTAGCCTAATATTTTATAAATCAAAACAAAGTTAAAACTTAAAGACAGAGCCCTCTCTGAACTCTAAGAAGGCTAGATCTTAGAGTTTAAAAGCTGGTCCGTGGTTACCTCTAGTGTTCTTAAAACTAAAAATCAAAATCTCACAACTTGGAGAATTACTAGAGTGATAACGTGTGGCATGGGATGAATCTCTCCAAATTGGGTCGCATCGCTTAAGGGGATATTTTGTTGAATGTATGGTGATTTGAGGGCTGTAGTGTGTGCCCTAACAAGGGTTGTCACAAACAATAAGGTTAAACATATTACAACAATTGTTTTGGAGGAATATTGGGTCAAATAAGTTTACTAGTTTGGATTGTGATCATTATAGCCTATTGGTGCAATGTGGAGGGTCTTCCGAGGAGGTGAAGAGTCTTCCTAGGTGCATAATGAACAGTGTAGTATTTGTTACCATTTATCTGTTCAAGGGAAGTGTGTTTGCTACCCAAAGTAGCCCTAGAAAATATATCTTAACGTGACAAAGAGCAGATGAAGTTTGGGTGATGTTTGGTGCCGAAGTGCAACACTTTGATGGACTAAAGTTGTTGCTAGCCTAATATTTTGAGCTTGAGAATTAGGCCTACCTAGAGAGAATATTGGATCAACTCGTGTACACTCTACATAAGTTACTTGCAACAGTGTTAGGTGGCAACTCTCCTAGAGTATCAATGTGTAGTTGCCTTGATGGACTAAGGTACTACTGGTGAGTAGTACGGAAGAGAAGGATCGGAAGGATGAGATATGACATCGAGTTTGTCATTGTATCTTGTATACCATAGAATATTGTATTATTCATATTTTGGTTTAATATAAGGAAGATTGGTGATTGTAAATTATTGTACAATTTTTTGTAAAATTATGTATATTTGTGCATGTGTGATTTACTGCTTTATATTTCTTTTGTGCAAAGTAGTTTATGGTTTAGATTCTTGATTTGGTAGCATTAGTGATTTTAAGACTCTAACCTAGATCCCAGGTCATGGAAATTCAACACTATTTGAATTTTTTGGAGGTTTCCTATAACAATAGTTATCAAGCATCACTCAAGATCAGTTCTTTCTAGGTTTTGTATGGAAGAAAGTGTCATATTCCCTTAAGTTGGAGTCATATTGAACATAGATTTATGCTAGGGCTAGATCTACTACAATAAATGGAACAATTGGTGAAATTAGATAGATTCTAAAAGAAGGGAAATACAGGAAGAAAAGTTACACATACTTGAAAAGGACACATAAACAATTTCAAGTGGTTGAAGATGTAGATATTAAATTGTTATCGAAAAAGAGCTCCTTAAATTTGGGGAGCTATTCTAAACTAGCCCCTATGTTTTGTGAGTCGTTTGAGATACTAGCCAAGTTAAGGCTAGTGGCCTACTACCTAGCACTACCAGCCCAAATTAGGGTTCATAATGTATTTCATGTGTCTCTTTTTAAAAAATATATTCAAGATCCTACTCATATTATCGATTGGAATGTTGTACAAGTCAAATTGGAATGCGAGTTCTAGGTCGAACCTATACAAATTTTGGACTAGAGGGAAATTCCATTTTGGAATCGAGCCATCCCTTAGATTAAATTGCAATGGAAGCACTTGGGGACTGAGGAGGCCACCTGGGATATGGAATATGAAATGAAATAAGTTTTTCCTATGTTGTTCCAAAGAAAAATGAAGCATAAAAATAGCAAGGGAAATGTTCCCTCTTAAGGGCAAGGGAGGTGTGATGCCCCCTCGTAATTTTTTTTTTTAATGGCTTTTATATTGAAAATGGACTAAAAATTCAAAGTAGGACAAGTTGTGTGATGTGAAAATGTAAATATTTACTTTTATTAATAAAAATAAAATTTGAATTTTGTGTGTTATTATTCTTGGAAATATATTAAAGGCTATCATGTGAGATTAAACTCCTAACTGCCAAGAAAATAGTTGGAATCAGTTATGCTTAAGAAGGGGTAGGAAGAAAAAAATAAAAATCCTCCTTTTTCCATTTAGTTGAACTATTGGCAAAGACAAACCACCAAATATTTCATGACTCTGTCTCTCCTTAGAGATAAAGATCCCAATGGGAAAATCCAAGGAAGGAAAAAAAAGGACGAAAATGCAAGAAGCGTCTTGTAGGAAGGAATAGAGGAAGAGTAAAGTACAAAAATATTGAACAGGACATTGTTAAGGTGGGTTGGACACTACAAGTTAGGAAATTTATTGTGTTGGAATAAGGGCTAGTGGAAATCATGAGAAAGACTTGTAAGTCTGAAAGGCTCCTGGCGGGACTAGGTAGTCTTGATGTCAAAGAATTGACCTTTGAGGTCATTTTTTGTATGTAGTCTTGATTCAAAGAAATAAACTTTGAGGTCATTGTTTGTATGTTTTTCTAGAAATAAAAGGGACTAGGGGCAAGAAATGGATGTAATTATCATTCTAATTGGCTGGGTGGAAAGGTATTTACCCAAGTTGAATTCCCTGAGAGACGTGACTGACAGATAAGTACAGTTTTTATTTCAAGATCTCTATGAAATCTACAAATTTTGTATTTAGCGGATGAGATGGAAAGGATATTGTTTGACTGTGTTAATCTGAATAAGTGAAAATTAATGAAATACATTATTGGATACATTGATTTTTTTTAATATATTATGTTGAATTATTTTGTATATATCTATAGGAGTCTTCTTCCTGACATAATTTCTTGGCTAGGTGAATTCATTCAGATAAGTAAACTTGAATACTAAAAAGAAAATTTAATGATGGATTGTCTTGTATTTACTAAATATTTTCCAGAGTGGTGTTATGAATGGAAATAGAAAATATATAAAAGTAACATTAGATTTTTTATTTTTTTTATTTTATTTCAACAAAATAATTAATATCGTAATGAAGCCTAAATGAATGCCTTTCTAGAAAATATTTCTTTAGGAGTTGCTGGAATAATTAGTTAGACAAGGTTTCAATCAAGGTAAGAGTATTCCTCTCGAAGAAGAACAGTCTCAATGGCCAATGGTGGGGCTACTGAAAGAAAATCACCTATATTTTTAGGCATAACCCATGAATGGATTAGAGGAAGCAATGGATTCTTGTAAGGGAACTAGGGTTATTGGAAAAAGGGTTCGAATGCCTGTAGATAGTTATGTAAGTATTGAAGGAAGCTAGTTCATAATATTCATGACAAATGTAACCACCAACACATGTGAAAATATCACAACAACTACACCAATGATAATAAAATAATAGGAGTTATTTATTATCTAACATAGTGGTCATAATCCCAAATGTAAATAGAGATATTCTTTAATTAATCTAGAAGTCCACATTAACCTGTAACATGCATGTAGATGTGTGAATAGTATACCTTGAAATAAGAAATCTTAGCAGGTACCCGTGTTAGACAAAGGCCCAACTGGTTACCCAACAGCCACCATACAGTCCCAGGACATGAAGTATAGTTTTACCACATGGAAATGATGAGTTGTTATAAGACAATTTGTCATGCAATAAAGCACAACTTGTTGTATTTGACCTCAAGAACGCATCACAATTTAAATTATGAGAAGGAAAACTGAAAGAGAACAATAATAACCACTTTCAAACTGACTTTAAAATTCAATGTGAAGGGATCCAAACATTAAAAAAGAAATACGACGATAACTTTGAAAGACTGAAGTTTCTGTAAACCCTGCTCTAGGTAGTTGAATACCTTATAGTACCAAATATTATGCATGTAGGCAAGATAGATAAATAGTATAGATTGTCTCCAAATAAAACAAGGAATGACTGAGAATTCTTATAACAAAGTTATTTTAAAGAACTAAGGGTTTCCTTGATACTGTAAGAGCCTCTCAGAAATTCTATAATCCCTAATATAATTGGGAACATTTTCCCCATAGACTGTAATACTCTTAGCAGGGAGTATATTGTAGTAAAATAGGGTTAGAAACAATCACCTGTATAATCCGACGAACTTGAGCCATGATAAACTAAACCCTTAAAGCCAAATGAGGAATACTCAGAAACATTCGCGAAGAACATGAATTATTTGCACAAAAGATAAAATCCTCACTTGTAACCACATATACTGAAACTAAAGAGCTTATTTTCATTGTTAAAGGAAGGAAATAACAAAATTAAAACTTGCATGAACTTAGGGTAGTGGGAAAACCATATCTAAGGAACTCTCTCTAATGCCAAGTTGGAAGAAATTGCACAATACATCGTAGAAATTACTAAAAAAGGAACTGTCTAAAAACCCCTAAATAAATAAAATATGCTTCTCACTCATACCAGTGGGAAACAACTATGAAGGGAGAGCCATGCAAAGGATGGTTTCGTCATTGGAACCTCAATACAAATGATCTATGATAAAATCCCCTTTGTTAATGAGTAAACTTGAGTAACATATAGAGATAAACAAATCAGTAGTATCCAATAATTTCAAGAAAACATGGGTTACTTGTTTCTCATTGGGAAAATTTTCTTCCTGCTACAAATTATGCTAGGGGTTGATGGATATTGAAAATATGCTCCGATAGAGAAAAGGTTCAAATGAGACCCAAGTCTGCTACTGGGTATGGGGAAGCGACCTGAAAACTCTCTTAGGGCACATGAACCATACATCATAGATTTTCCCAAAGGTGGATCTCAAGCCACCTACCAATTTTTTTTTCCATCACATGTACACAATAAATCTCTAGAAATTTTCCTTGCAACAAATTAAAAGCATGTATTTCCAAGGGGTTTCCAAAATTTGAATTACATATCAGGTTTAATCTCGTAAGACTAAACTATGTAACCACACCATACCTTAACAATGGATAATCTTATACAAATGCATATTCTAATGAAGGTCCGATTATGTATGAGAATAAAATTTAAATTTTTATAAGTTTATGTATTGTTTACCTAAAATACCATCCAACATGTAAACCTTGTTGGCACATAATTGAGGGCAATAGTAGAAATAAAAAAAATAAAAATTAGTTGTTTTCTTTATATTGATATGATTGGATGTTTTAAATGGTATCAAAACTAAAGGCTTCAACATTGTCTCCTATGAGCTTGAATACAACTAAATAACATATTGTAGTTTCTTATCATATAAGGAAGCAAATAAAATTTTGTAGAACCAAAGCAATGATAAGTTAAACAATCCTACTACGAGTATTTGGAATAAACTATGATGCACTAATTGTATTATTGTTGGGGTATCCTTACCTACCAGAACTGATATGTTGGGTTCCTAGGGGAGAAAATAACTACTTGGTGATAAGGAAATACATGTGTATAAAAGCAAGAATGAAATAAAGTAATAATACATTGTTAAAATTATAAAACATTAAATAGATATGTTTAAGGAAGAAGGGAGGGTGTTGTAACTGAAATCACACTAAAAGTAAATGTTTATTTACTTAATGATTGGTTGTTAGTGGCTGTAATCACTTTTGGTTAATCTGTAAAAAATAAGAAGAAGCAAACAACATATAATAACTATGTTCATGAAGATGTTTTATGTTAAAACCCCTTACTAATATTCTGAGGGGGGAGACAAAAAGGACAGTGGGAAATAATTACATTGGGAAATAATTGCATGATTAGTGTAAGCTACTTCTTGCACACATATTGGATTTTGACCAACAATTTTGCTGGAAGAGTGAATTAAGTAAGTACTTGAAGGTAGATATAGACCTTCAAATCCTAATAAAAGAGTAATATTATTTGTGCATGGGAAGCAAGCCAAAACGGGGAGAAATTTAGAAACAATGTGAAACATTTCAAAGTGTATATAGGGTGTGTTGGTATGCCAGAGGAAGTAGTCCATGCATACTTAATGATAACTTTATCAAATTTGAAAGGAGAAAATGGAACACTTGTGATTATAAAGTACGCATAGGGGTTATCTTTGGAAATTGGTTGGAAGGGTTGGAATCATGTTCACCAAATTAAGCATCGGTAAGAGACATGGTAAACATTGATAATGATAACAAACAAAATATACAAACTTATATGCTAACAATGTAACTCATATATAAATAATTTCAATGTAGTAATATTAAGATTGATAAAAATTGATAAAGAAAAATAATAAACTTATACACTAGGGAATCTCCAGCACACACTTTTAGTGTGGGAAAAGTACTTAAATTAACACCCTTTAATAATGCTTTAAAATTGTAAGGGTTCTAGTGTGTGACAAGATATTGTGACATTTTATAATTTAGATAAATATATTTCAGATTAATCGCATCAGTAGGATTCGGTCGACGTTTCAAACTAGCTAATGTGGTTTATCCTAACAACAAGGTGAAAAAGATAATCTATATTCATGAATAAATAGTAAGGATGCAACATTTCCCAGAGATAGACGTTAAAACTAGCCATTAAAAACTAGCCGTTACTAAGTTAGTTAATTAGTTATTAAGAAAATAATATTAAAATTTTTATTAGTTGTTAGGAAATAATTATTAAATGGGCTAAAAATAATATAATAAAAGAATTTATTTATTTAAAAATATTTTAATTAAATGGTTTTATAATAAAAGGAAAATAAAAAAAATATTCTTAAAATATTTAAAGGATAAGAAGGGGTCTTATATATTATAAATATATACTTTAAGGTAAAGGATAAAGTTAATACTAAGAACAATAAATATTAAGGAGAAAAAATTAATAATAAACAAAG
Organism: Pinus albicaulis; assembly: GCA_034641835.2. NCBI lineage: Eukaryota > Viridiplantae > Streptophyta > Pinopsida > Pinales > Pinaceae > Pinus > Pinus albicaulis. The sequence continues at coordinate 742,059,507 of CM076571.1, forward strand.
ACAGGGGTTAATATTAAAGAGAGGAAGAAAAAAGAAAAAGAAAGGGAAAAATAACCAAGAAATAACCCACAGAGAACAAAGTCAACAATAATCTCAATAAGAGGGGGAGGAATCACATTGAGAGAGCTAGAGTCCATCTCTTACTCAATTTCCAACAATCATCCCTATTAAGATTCCTGGCATGCCTCTCAATTTAAATAGCCCCTCTAAGCTTCCTATGATGGAAGTGATCAACCTTAGTAGTGACTTTGGAGTCCTCAACGCAGACATGGTGACAAGAGCTTTCTGCTTGTTCAACAAGAGCTGATGTACAGGAATGATTGTGCCTTATGTTTGTAGTATGATCTTGGATTCTTTATTTAATTGATCGACCCGTTTATCAAATATAGGGAAATCGCAGGATCAAGGAACCATGCAAACACCTTTCATGTCCTTAGGGTCAACAAGGTCCTTGACAAATCTGAGAGAATTTTTAATAGTACAAAGAGGTTTGAACGAAGAGGAGACATTATTATTCCTAAGGACATGGGAAATTATGTCTTTTATCCCTTGGATAAACAAGAGATGAACCTTAGTGATAGTATCCACCCAAGTGGATTTTCCTTGTAACCATTTATAAGATTTTTGAAAGGCCTTAAGGCCCAGAGATCTATTATACCCATTATTTTCAAAGACATCAACGAGATGGGATTTCTCTGACTCCAGGTGGTGGTCGACCAAATCCTAATGATGTGGTTAATCGGAAATATATTTATCTGCATTATGGATCACAAAAGTCTTATATCTAACATTTTATAATTGTCATATTTTCAAAGAAGAAAACATTTTCACCTCTTAGAGTAAAATAAATCATAAGAATCAATTTTTTGATAACTAAAACTTTAGTGCGCATGACAAAAGGAAAGGAAATTTCTCCCAAACAAGTTATACAACAATGAGTTAGGATTGGGGAATGAAACACACCCCATGAGGCGTATTTTCTTTAAAACAATAAAAATCAAAATAAATGAATTACAAAAAGGGAGTATCAAACTGTTAAGGACTTTAGAGGAATCGTTGGGTAAAATTTTCGTTTGCAAACTAGCAATATGGAGGTGGGCCATGATAAAAGGATAGAGCCTAGATAAGTCTCAGAAATAATAAAGTAAGCAATATAATTGGGACTTCTAAGCTGGAATTAACATGATAATAATGTTTGGGTTAGAGACAGTTAGAGATAGTTACTTCTCTATCTCTCCTTAGAGATAAATATCTCAGTGGGAAAATCTAAGGAAGGATAAGAAGGAAGAAACTGCAAGAACTTTCCTGTATGAAGGAAGAGAGGAGGAGTAAAGTACAAAAATATTTAACAGGACAATTTTAAGGTGGGTTGGACACTACGAGTTAGGAAATTTATTGTGCTGGACTAAGGGCCAGTGGAAATCATGAGAAAAACTTGTAAGTTTGAAAGGCTCTTCATTAGACTAGGTAGTCTTGATGTCAAATAACTGACCTTTTAGGTCATTATTTGTATGTTATTATAGAACTAAAAGGTATCAGGTGGAAGAAATGGATGTAACTACCATTCTCATTGGTTGGCTGGAAAGGTATTTACACAAGTTAAGCTCCCTGACACACATGACTGATAGATAAGTACAGTTTTTAATTCAAGATCTCTATGAAATCTATAAATTTTGTATTTATTCGATGAGATGGAAAGGATATTGATTGACTCTGCTAATTTAATAAGTGAAAATGAATGAAATACATTACTGGATACATTGCTTTTTATGAATATTTTATGTTGAATTACTTTGTATATATCTATAAGAGTCTTCTTCCTGACATAATTTCCTGGTTGGATGAATTCATTAAGATGAGTAAATTTGAATACTAAAAAGAAAATTTAATGGTGGATTGTCTTGTATTTATTGAATAGTTTCCAGGGTGGTGTTATGAATGGAAATATAAAATATAGGGAAGTAACATTATATTGTTTAAATTTTTGTTTTACTTCAACAAAATAATTAATATCATAATGAAGCCTAAATGAATGCCTTTCTAGAAAACAATTGATTTAGGAGTCGTTGGAATAATTAGTTAGAGAAGATTTCGGTCGGGGTAAGAGTATTCATCTCGAAGAGGAACAATCCCAGTGGCCAATGGTGGGGTTATTGAAAGGAAATCACCTATGATTTCAGGCTTAACCCATGAATGGATTAGAGGAAGCAATGGATTCCTTGTAAGGGAACTAGGGTTATTGGAAAAAGGGTTCGAACACCTGTAGATAGTTATGTAAGTATTGAAGGTAATTAGTTAATAATCTTCATGATAAATGTAACCACCAGCACATGCGAAAATATCGCAACAACTACACGAATGATAATAACATAATAGCAATCATTTCCTATCTAACATAGTGGTCATAATCCCAAATGTAAATAGAGAGATTATGTAAATAAACTAGAAGTCCACAGTAATATGTAACATGCATGTAGATGTGTGAATAGTATACCTTGAAATAAGCAAGCTTAGCACGTACCTAGGTTAAACAAAGGCCCAACCTGTTACCTAGCAGCCACCGTACAGTCCTAGGACCTAAAGTATAGTTTTACCACATGGAAATGATGAGTTTTTATAAGACAATTTGTCATATAATAAAGCACAACTTCTTGTATTTTACCTAAAGAAAGCATCACAATTTAAATTACAAGAAGGAAAACTAAAAGAGAACAATAATAACCACTTTCAAACTGACCTTCAAATTCAATGCAAAGAAATCCAAACATTAAACAAGCAATACAACGATAAGTTCAAAAGACTGAAGTTTGTGTAAAACCCAATAATTGTTAAAATCAATTGACAACAAGTTTCCCTATGTGGTTCTCTGCTCTAGGTATCTGAATAATTTATAATACAAAATATTATACACACAGGCGTGATAAATAAATAGTAAATATTGTTTCATAATAAAAACAAGGCGCGGCTCTGAGAATTCTTATAACAAAGTTATTTTAAAGAACTAAGGGTTTCCTTGATACCCTAAGAGCCGCTCAGAAATTCTATAATCCCTAAAATAATTGGGAACATTTTCCCCATAGACTGTAATCCTCTTAGCAAGAAGGAGATTGTAGCAGAAGAGAGTTAGAAACAATCACCTGTAAAATCCGACAAACATGAGCCATGAGAAACTGAACCCTTAACGCCAAATGAGGAATACTTAGAAACATTCGCGAAGAACATGAATTATTTTCACAAAAGATAAAATCCTCACTTGTAACCATATATATTGAAACTAAAGAAATTATTTTCATTGTTAAAGGAAATAAATAACAAAATTAAAACTTGCATGAAGCTAGGGTAGTGGGAAATCCATACCTGAGGAACTCTCTCTGATGCCAAGTCAGAAGAACTTGCACAATACATTGTAGAACTTACTAAAAAATGAACTATGTGTAAAAACCCCTAATAAATAAAATATGTTTCTCACTCATATCGGTGGGAAACCACCATGAAGGGAAAGCCACACAAATGAGGGTGTCGTCGCTGGAACTTCAGTACCTACGACCTATGATAAAATCCCTTTTGCTAATGAGTAACCTTGAGTAACATATAGTGATAAAAAAAGCAGTAGTATCCAATAATTTCAGGAAAACATGGGTTACATGTTTCTCATTGGGAAAATTTTACATCAACTTCACTTTTGGTGAAGCCCGACAGGGTGAAATAGTTGTCTATCCGAGTGTACTAAGCACGAGGTGCTTGCTTCAGCCCATATAGTGCTCTCTTGGATTGAAACAAAAGTCGCTCACTGTCAAATATATCTAAACCTTCCGGCTGCTCTATGTACACTTATTCCTCAATAACTCCATTATAAAAAAAAATTTCACATCCATATGATGAATGCGCCAGGCCATGTACGCTGAGAGTGAAAGGATGGATCTAATGGAAAAGTACCTGACAATATGTGAAAAATTCACATCATAATATATCCCCTCAATCTATGAGAATCCCCGAGCCACAAATTTGGCCTTGTATTTATCCACACTCTCATCAGCAGCTTGCTTTACCTTGTATATCTATCTAGATCCAACCATTAATTTTCCGACCGGTTTTGGGACAATCTCCCATGCACTGTTCTTGAAAATGGAGTCATAATCCTCCACCATTACATCAACCCAAATTGGTTGTTGCACTTCCTCCTGAAAGGAAGATGGTTCAGTCACAACACATTTGCTCATAAGATCCATGTATCCAGTAAACATGTCTGGAGACTATCTCTGTCTGCGTTGTGAAGCAGGGGCTCCTACATTCTCTGCAGCATCAAGTCTCAATATATAAGCTTCCATGGTGTTCCTTCCATTAGGGGAATTTTGAGGTCTAAAATGGTCCTCTTAAGGAAATTATAAAATAATAGTGGAAATAATAAAATAAGATTTGATGACATCATCAAAATTTAGAGGGAAAAAAGAAAAAAACTACTTTTCAAATCATATTTTAAAGTTATCTCCCAATGTTTTTACTCAAATTTCGAGCGAGAGTACTCATTGGATGAATAATCTAATTTCTCAGCCAAGGAGTACCCATGTTGCATACTTTCTATGGACCTTGCTATACGAAAAATGAGAAATATGTGAAAAACGTGATTGCAATCACGTTTTTTTCATGTATTTCTCATTTTTCGCTTAGAAGTGTCCATAAAAAATACGCAACATGGGTACTCCTTAGATGAAGAATTAAATTTTTCATCCAACGAGTACTCCCGCTCGAAATTTGAGTAAAAACTTTGGGAGATAAGTTGAAAATACGAGTTGAAAAAGTAGTTTTATTATTTTATTATTTTTTAATATTTTTACCCTTTTACTTAAAAAATGGTGAATCATCCCCCATGGTTGACATCATCATCCTAAATGCTATTGGTTCTTATAAAGTTTATTTTGGTTGTACATTTTTCTTAGGAGGCCCATTTTAGACCTCAAAATTCCCCTAGTGTGCCATTTCTGATGGACGACTCTGCATGAGTGTTTTCTTCCACTCCATGATCCTCCGCATGTGGCTGCTCCACATCTTGAGGCTCATCCTTGGGAACCAAAATTTCCTCCTCTGGATGCAAATCTATCTCCCTCTCAAGGGACAATCGCATGGCTTTCTCCTCATCAAATTCCATATCTCGTTGCACAACAGTCATTTTGTTGTTTGGAAAATACACCCGATAGTTGTGCGGAGTTTTAGTGTACCCCAAAAAAATCCCAATCTCAGTTGTTGGTTCCAGCTTCTTCCTGGTGTCTTTGGTCACATGGACATAAAAAAATGAGCCAAAAATATTAAAATTTGAAACATCAGGTTTCTTACCAGTGAAATCCTCTTCTGGTGTACTCATGCCAAGTATCCTATGAGCACAACGGTTTTGCACAAATACCGTAATGTTACATGATTCCGCCCACAGATGCATCAAAAGGCCTTGATCATGCATCACTTTTGTTGCACCCACAATCATTTTTTTCTTTCTTTCAGTGACCCCATTCTGTTGTGGGTTATGAGGCACTATCAGTTCTCTCTGAATTCCTTCTTTTTTGTAGAATTTCTCGAATTCGTTAGAGGTGTACTCACCACCATTATCACTCCTAAGATTCTTCAATTGCTTCCCCGAGTCTTTCTCCACCAGTGATTTAAACTCATGAAACTTCAATAATGTCTGATCTTTCTTCTGTATGAAGTAGATCTAGCAGTTATGAGAAAATTCATCAACAAATATCGCATAGTACTTATGTTTTGTTGTCGAAGAAATAGAGAATGGTACACACATGTCTGTGTGAACTCTCTAAAGGATCCCTGAGGCTTGGTTCTCCTTCTCTTTAAAGGTGGCCTTTAAATATTTTCCCATAGGACATCCCTTGCATGTGTCTGACTGCGCAAGTGTACCCTTGGGAACACTAGTAGAAATTTGCTGCATGAATTTCAAGGCTTCATGGTGAAGATGGTCCAATCTCCTGTGCCATAACTCACCCTCATCCTAGCTCACCACTTTGTTGGCCTTTCCCATAAATTTTGTGCACCCATCTACATCCATATTGTAGAGATTCTTAACTCGAATCCAAATCTTCTTGGCTTGTCCTGTTGTTTTTTGTCATAGGAAAGATTTTCCTTCACTGAAAACAACATCATAGCCTCTATCCTCCAACATTGAAACTGGGACTAAATTTTTCTTCAAACCTGGTCCATGTATTGTATATTTTAATTGAAAGGGTTTACCTGACTATCTCTGAAAGGTAATGGTACAAATCCTAGTGTACCGCCCGTCATCACCCATTTCAATATGAATCTTGGGATCCTTCTCCTCCAAGCTACTGAAAAGTTCCTTGTCTCCCGTCATGTGAAAGGAAGCACCACTATCCAAATACCACAAAGATTCCAATGCACTTGACACCATGCAAGCTAACAATGAGAATTCAAGCTCAAATTGCGAGGCCAAAGCCTCACCAACCGTAGATCCTCCAGCCTTCTTGTTCTTCTTCTTTTGTGGACAGTTAGTAGCATCATTCACAAGCTTGTGATAGTGAAAACACTTCACCCTAGACATGTCCCACTTATTTCCATCTTTGGACTCGGATTTGGAATGGAATTTATTCCGCTTCCCTTTATTTGCCTTAGCAGCCAAAGCACAATCTTCTTCATCTTATCCATCTATGGTATTCTGTCTAAAGTCCTCTTACACCAAATCCGACCATAGTCATTCCCAATATGGAAGATTTTCCCTTCCATTGATAGAGTCTTGATAACTGTGCCAACTCTTGGGAAGTCCTAGTAGAGCTAAACTCACCAAATCATCATCAACGACAGTAATGCCAACACTCCCCATCTCATCCCAACATTGGACAAACTTTGTTAATATTTTGGCATGGAGTCACCTTTCTCCATCTTGATCTTCCTGAGTTTATCTTTTAGTGCCAATTTCCTATGGTCACTGCTGCTCTTAAAAAGATCCGTCAAAGCCTTCCACATTGTATATGGTGTGGATTTCCCACAGAGGCTGGAGACAATGTGGTCTCGTACTCCCTCTAGTAGGATCCTCCTCGCCTTTGCCAATTTCTTTTTCCATGCATCAAGATTCGCATCATCTATCACATTGGGTTTAGGAAAATCATTATCAATGAATTCCTCAAGCCATTGTCTTCAAGTAGTGCCTCCATCCTATCCTTCCTATAAATATATTTGGATATTTCCTCAAGTGCATACGCCAATCTAAATACATTGAAATCCATTTCGATCCTAAATCAACTGAACACTAAGAAATTATTTCTGCAAATTCGAATTCTATCCAGTCACAAAATCGGCTCCTCCTTCACTATTGTGATTTCCCGTGCTCTGATACCATGTAGAAATTATACAAAAATCATGTATATCCTGGATTAAATATGATCTAACAATGTGCTAAATCTAGATACTGAATCACTTCTACAAATCAACTATGGAATTAAAAACACAATCGCCAATCACATGAAGCAAAGAAGAATCAATCAAACCAAAACACAGATAATTTCCTGGGGAAAGCTTACTGCTCAAAACCCCACTATATTCTATTGTATATTCAGCATGGATACATAAAAAATTACATACAACTCTTCTCACAGATCCCTCTTGTACTTAGCTAACTGTCTCACATTGCCCTAGAAAAAACTGAGCAATAATTAGCCAATTTAGTGCCTCCTGACAGCCTACCTTGCTTTCACAATTTGTGTAGAATGAAATCCCTATTCCATAGGAATTTTGGCCTTCCTATACTGTGCAAGGATCATGGGCAATCCAATGGGTTTTTGGTTGCATGGGTGCAACCCAATAATCCTACAACTGATAGTCAACTTCCTTTTCACTTAGATCTCAACTAGGTCTCCACTAGAACTGGCATGCATGAAACTAATAATATTAAATCCTCAGTTTCATGTTATATCACCGATTTTGAATTAATTAATATTTAATTCACTTGATCTCTCACTAGTGTATCAAATAGTTACAACTAGCACAAATGAGTTTAACTCACTTAACTTAGTTAAACTAATTACAACCTGCATTAACTAATGCACCACTGCACTTCAAACTCTATTACAACTAGAATTACTCTACATGCCTCACCAAGTACCCTCAACTCAAAATTCATGAGTTAACTGAGTTTATCATGCTCAGTTAACTATTACAAGTTATTTTGAGACTAGATTACATTTTATTGTCCATCTTAATTAAGGGATAACTAAAATAGGCATGTGCCAAATTTAGCCCACACCAGTGTAGGTGTTGTTAAGACCTGTGGTCCCACACTAGTGTAGGTGTTGTTTGGACCTCTTGGTCCCACACTAGCGTGGGTGCTAAAATTTCTTGTTGAACTTCAAAAATCACAAGGGTGGATGCTTCAACATAACCAACCACCTGCTCTAATGCATCCACCCCAACCTCAACCTCAGCTTACTCATTCTGCTCCACCCAAGATTCCCCATATGCCTGCACAACCCAATTAGAACCTGAAGAATAGATAGGCACAACAGGTTTATAGTGGAGAAACATCCTATCTAGCTTATGATGTGGAGATATAGGAGATTAATATCAAGCCTGGTAGAGTACTCCCAGACAACCATCCTCCATCTCCACCTATAGAAGTTGAGGAGGAAAAGGAAGAAAGTAACACTCAGATCCGACAACCTCCTTTTCATGAGTGCTTGATCCACTCCAGTCAGCACACTCGAGAGGAGACTAAACTTCTGGGTGAACTAAAAAATTTGTGTGTAAAAATACCCCTTCATCAAGCCATTAAGGATGTCCCTATTTACAATAGGCTCATCAAGGAAAAGTGATTCAAGAAACTTGGGAGAAAGAATAAATATACCCCCACCATCAATGTAGTATGACAACAATCCGACTTAATGTTGGGAAGGGTGATCTTCCCAAAGTACGTGGACCCTGGTAGTCAAGTTGTAGATTAGCACATAGATGGCGTCATAGTCCCTAATAATTTGATTAATCTCAGGGCTGCCATCAATTCAATGACCAAGGAAACTATGCTTAAACTCAAGCTCCAAGGGACTTTGAGGAAAACCACAATGGGTCTGCAACTTGCAGATCAGTCCACAGTAATTTTCTGAAATAGGAAAGAAGCAATATTGAACATAAAACTAGAAGTTACAGCAAATATCAACAAAATACACATGAGAAAATCATAGATCCATTATATTATGTATCACAGTAGCAAATAAGTACAATATGTTGAGGAACAAATCACTCAAACTAGGAAAGACAATCCTCCAATGCCCAAATACACCCAAACATGAAATGTTGCTGCTATACAAAATACCATAATACAAGACAGCGCAGTCCCAGTGAGAGACACTGAAACTAGAAAATGGAAATAGATAGATTTGCTGACATAATGCTCAAAAGGTGTCGGGAATAAATATCTAAGCTCCCGAGCACAACTCCAATACAACCCAGAAAGGGTTTTTGGAAATACAGAAGATGCAGAATGTGCAAAATGCAGCCCTATGGCTAAATAACATTGTATCACTGAATCATTGGAAGGGAATGGCTGAAATTACAAGAAAATGGTTGCAAATTCTCCCCTCTATCTTTCCATGTGAAATTTTTGCCCCTTCACTAGGAAAGTAGCTCATAAACTCGGTTTTCTAACCCTCCACTGCTACTTCCCTCATGATTTGTGAAATTCCTAAAGGAGAATACAGTGCGGAAGATAGATGAATCTTGGCCTAACGCTGGATAGTGGAATGAAGCTCAAAGGAACCTCTCCTGAGTGGGCACTCGAAGTCCCCCGAGGATGAGGGTGGGATTTCCACCCAGAAACACCCTTGTGCTCAACAGCACAACAGACTCCACTAAATAGCTGAAGCAATCATAAAGTCATAAAATACTAATACATAAACAATAACCAGAATGCCTTCTATGGCTGCCATCCCCTTCCTCATATGCTTTGTGAGCTTCCTCACCCTTGGTCCCACTCATTAAAGATGCTACTACCATGCAAACACTCCTCCACCATAACTGCTGTGTCCCCACTAGCTCCACTCTCTCTATGGCAACATTGTTGATTTTGTCAACCTTGACCCCATATACATGCATTGACCCCATTCAAACTAAGGGTTGCTTTATTTTAGCTAGCTACACTGATCCACATTCATACTTGAAGTGGTTTTATTACTACTAAAGAATTTAAGGGTCTCTCTACCCACTTATTCATCTAAGTTATGAATGAAAGACAAATATAATATCCAAACTATCCAAAATCTAATTAGGAATATTACAGTCCTTCCCTCCAAAATGTTTCTTGTCCTCAAGAAACTATAAAGATAGATGCTGCAAAATATTCTCTCCCTCCCAAGTGGCATCCTCATCTAGTAGTTTCCTTGGCATCGAATCAGATATTCTCTAATCGCATTGCTCCTTAGTTGCCTCTCCTGATTTTCCAAGATAGATTCCAGTTGTAAAAATAGATGGCCCTTGTCCTCAATAGGTGGGATATACATGGTGGCAACAACATGTTGTCCAATGGTCTTTTGGAGGCATGAGCCATGAAAAATGTTATGGATCTTACTCCCAATGGGGAGCTTCAACTCATATGCTACCTCTCCAACATGATGGATCACCCTGTATGGCCCATAGAACTAGGGCTTAAGCTTCTCAACCCCCTTCTCCTTTAGTGTAGACTTCTTTTAGGACTGAAGGAGAAGATAGAATAAATCATCAACCTCAAACTGCCTCGCCATCTAGCCATGGTCCGCATACAACTTCTGTTGGTTTTGGGTTGTAGCAATGTTGTCCTTGAGAGCATAGAGTATATCGTGACTCTCCTGGATCCGCTCCTTGGCTCTAGGAGCCTTTCTTTCTCCAAACATCACATCATAAAATAATAGAGCATCATACCCATAAAGAGCACGAAATGGAGTCATGTCGATCGACATGTGAAAAGTTGTGTTGTAGAAATACTCCCCCAAGTGGAGCCAGCACAACCATGCCCTTTGCTGCCCTGAAACATAGTTCCAAAAGTAGCCTTACAACCACTTGTTGACTATCTCTGTCTATCCATCGGTTTGAGGCTGATAACTGATACTTGGTGTTAACTCGGTACTCACTAACCAAAAGAGCTCCTGCCAAAATCCACCCATGAAGCGGCTATCCCGATCACTGATTATGGTCTTTGGAAGACCATGGAGTCTAAAGACATCTGTAAAGAACATCTCAGCCACCTGTGAATTAGTATATCCTGCAGAAATAGAAAATAAATGTGAATACTTTGCTATTTTATCAACAACTACAAAGATACAATCCTTACCTTGAACTGTAGGTAGGTCGGTGGTGAAGTCCATGGAAATACTCTCCAATTTCCCTTCCAGAATAGGGAGTGGTTGCAAAAATCTTGTAGGATTTTTTTTCTCTCCTTTGTTCTATTGGAAAACTATGCACCCCCATGATGTGTTGGAGCACATCCTCCTTGAGACCCTTCCATGAGAATCTGTCCCGAATGGCCCGATATGTCTTGGTGAATCCTTAATGATAGGAAAGTGGTGAATCATTTGATGCCTGCAAAATATTCTTCTTGAGTCTAGAATATCTATTCAAGAAGATCCGGCCTCAGTAATAGATGACCTCATCCATCACTCTAAACCTCTCATCGATCACCTATCCATCTAGGATCTCACATGTAAAGTGGTCTTTGGAATACTCCACCAACAGCTGGGCCTTCCAATCTGTATCCACACTCATCAAAGACAGTGCTGATAGCCTCTGAGATAGAGCATCTACTACTACATTTCTCTTCCCTTTGACATATTTAATGTCAAAGTCATATTATTGGATCTTGTTCACCCATTTCCGCTGCTTCTCTTGCAGTTTCTTTTGGTTAAGAAAGAACCGAAGACTATTGTGATGAGTCTTCACACGGAATCTGTTGCCCACCAAGTATTTCTAGAATTTGGCTAATGCATGCATGATATCCAACATCTACTTATCATATATAGAGTACAACCTCTCATGAGGCAACAACTTCTGTCTCTCAAAAGCTATGGGGTGACCCCCTTGCATCAAAAATACTCCAATGCCCTCCCCTGAAGCACCACATTTGAACACAAAGGGTTGGGTAAAATCTAGAAAAACAAACACCGAATAGTTTCTCATCACCTACTTGAGCCTATCAAAGGCCCTCTACATTGTGGCTCCCCAACTAAAGGCTCCCTTCTTCGTAAAATATGTAAGTGGTGCTACTAGTTGAGAGAACCCTTTAACAAAATTCTGGTAGTAGGTAAAGATGCCTACAAACCCCTGAAGTTCTGTGACATTATTTGAATTAGGCCAATCTCTAATAGCGTAGATATTCTCCTCATGAACCCTCACTCCATCCACTCCAATAATGTAGCCTAAATAGAGCATATCTATGAGTCCAAAATCACATTTGGAGAGCTTAGCATAGAATTGATTCTCCTCAATAATGTGTAATAATGTCTCAATATGCTGCAAATGATCCTCCCATGTGCTGCTCTAAATAAGAATTTCATCAAAGAAATCCAATAAAAACTTCCTCAGTTGACCAAGAAAATTGTGGTTCATACAAGACTGAAAAGTTTCTGGAGAATTGGTTAACCCAAAGGGCATCACCAAAAACTCAAAATGGCCATAGTGGCATCTAAATGTCGTCTTGGGGATATCTTGATCCCTCACTCTGATTTGATGGTATCTAGACCTCAAATCAATATTTGAAAATTACTTGGATCCCTTTAGCTCATCCATCAACTCATCGATCTTGGGGATTGGGTACTCGTTCTTCATTTTTTTCTTGTTCAAAGCTCTATAGTCATTTCACATCCTCAATGTGCCATCCTTATTCTTTACCAGGACCACAGAAGAAGCAAAAGGATTGGTGTTGGGTCGGATATGTCCTAAAGCCAAGAGCTCCTTAATGGTTTTTTCATTCTCATCCCTATAGGCTTTGGGATGCCTATAGGGTTTCGTGATCGTTGCTGGGATCCCCTGCTCCAACTCAATATTGTGCTCAAATCCTCGTTTAGGTGGCCTCCCTAGTGGGATATCTCCAAATACTATAGAATAATGGTCTAGAATATACTACACATATGAATGTAATGGTGCACCTTTTCCTCCTACCTCTGACATATGTAGTTGCACTACCCACTCTATGTCCCCTATGCACAAATCAACCTCCATCCTATGTGCCGAGAAAATTTGGGGTGGATAGGTGTGCATGCCCTTGATCTTTTGGTTCTTACCACTCCCCTTATCTTTCCATTCCATCTCCAAGGTTTCCCAATATATGGTAATCTTCCCCAAGGTTATCAACCACTGAACACCCAATATCACATGAGTTTCTTGAATATCAACCACAAAGAAGTGGTCTGTCAATGTGTAGGTCCCCAAAGTGATAGTTAATGCCAGAACATACTTGGCACACTGCATGGTTCTAGCTCCTGGAACCAAAACTGAGAAGCCCTCAAAATCATCCATGTGAATGCCCCTCCTCTGCACTAGTTGAGTATCAATAAAGTTATGGGTAGCCCCACTGTCTATTAGCACCGATAATCTCTGCCCCTGAATAGTGCCTCTAACCCTCAATGCTAGATACTTTGGAACTACCTGCAAAGCTGCAAGAGTTATTCATGTTGGATAAAATGCTCCCTTCACACCTCTTGATGGTGGTGCAACCTCTCATGACGCTACAGCACTGGTATCCTCCTCTAAACCTCCTGCTTCCTCCTCCCCATCGTCAAATAACACCTCAATATAGTGTGCCTTTCCTATAGCACACTGGTTTCCTGCTATCCATGGCTCTTGGAAAGTGAAGCAAAGTTTTCTCCTCCTCAGGTCTCCCTAGACATGATCATCAAGAGATCCATTCTCATGATTCCCCTTTGATGGAGGAAACTTCACATCCTTTCCCTTTTCTTGAGAAAATAACTTCTGCTAGACTGGGGCTTTTTCTTTGGGCCAAGCATGCTACAAATCGCTAGCCCTCTCAATAGCCTCTTGGAGCGTATTTGTTCTAGTGGATTTCACAAACCCATGCAATGGTTATGCTAGCCCATCAATAAACATACATAATCTACTAATTGTAGATAGATTAGACACCATAACTGAGAGCTTTATAAATTCAGAGATATAAGTCTCTGGATCTCCTACTTGGTTAAGCTTGGTTAGATCAACAAAATGTGCTTATGGATTCCTGTGGTCAAATATCTTCACCAACCTCCAGGTGAATTTTGCATAAGCACTAAAACTAGCATGCCCTAGTGTAGATAGGCCATGAAACCACCACTCATGTGCTTCACATTCTAGGTGCGGTGATGCTATCTTAATGGCATCCATCTTTGAAACTTGGTTTAGCCGGAAATAAGTATCCAACTTCTCTACCCAAGCCTTTGTTGTGCACTTGGGTGACGCTGCAGATCATTGTTCTGCATGTACCCTCCACCTCTATTGTGATTGTTGGGTCTTCTATTGTCCTTGATCCGATAGAACCCTTGGAACTTCAGGTGCTCCTTGAACCTATGAGATTGAGATTCATATTCTAAGAAATAATCTCCAAGAGTTTCCTCTCTTTGTTTCCCTCCAACCTCATTTCCTACTGTTAGGAATGTGGGCATGGTGGAGCATTGTGAAGAAGGTTGTATTGTTGATTTCTCACACCAAATATGTGAAGTGTCAGAACTTTGTCCATGTTGAAACCCTCTAGGGGATTCCTTCTGTATTTCTAACCTCATCTCCTTGATCTCTTTGGAAATATTCTGCATGGTCTCAAGAAGAAGTTTTGGAATTTATCTTTCCTCCATTGCTATAGATGCACTGCCCCATAGGCTGAGCCAAGATTATGCTTTGATACCACTGCAATATCTCAGAAAATGAAAGCAGCAATATTGAACATAAAATTGGAAGTTACAACAAATATCAACACAATACACATGAGTAGATCATAGATCCATTATATTATGTAACACAGTAGAAAATAAGTACAATATGTTGATGAACAAATCACTCAAACAAGGCAAGATAAGCTTCCAATGCCCAAATACACCTAAACATCAAATGTTGCTACCATACAAAATACCAGAATAAAAGACAGTGCAGTCCCAGTGAGAGACACTGCAACTAGAAAATGGAAATAGATATATCTGCTTATATAATGCTAAAAAGGTGTCGGGAATAAATATGTAAGCTCCCGAGCACAACTCCAAGACAACCCAGAAATGGTTTCCAGAAATACAAAAGATGCATAATGTGAAAACTGTAGCCCTATCACTGAATAACATTGTATCACTGAATCAGTGCAAGGGAATGGCTAAAATGACAAGAAAATGGTTGCAAATTCTCCCCATTAGCTTTTCAGGTGAAAGGTTGGCCCCTTCACTAGGAAAATAGCTCATAAACTCGGTTTTCTAACCCTCCACTGCTATTTCCCTCCTGATTTGCACAATTCCTGAAGGAGAATATGTTGTTGAAGGTAGTTGAAGCTTGGCCCGATGCAGGATAGTGGAATGAAGCTCAAAGGAACCTCTCCTGAGTGGGCACCCGAAGTCCCCCGAGGATGAGGGTGGGATTTCCGCCTGGAAACATCCTTGAGATAAACAACACAATAGACTCCGCTAAACAGATGAAGCGTGCATAAAATCATAAAATACTAAGACATAAACAATAATCAGAATGCCTTATATGGCTTCCATCCCCTTCCTTATATTCTTGGTGAGCTTCGTCACCCTTTTCCACGCTCATTAAAGATTCTGCTACCATGCAAACACTCCTCCACCATAACCGCGTTGTCCCCACTAGCTCCACTCTCTCTATGGCAATGCTATTGATTTGGTCAACCTTGACCCCATCCACATGCATTGACCCCATTCACACTAAGGTTTGCTTTATTTTAGCTAGCTACACTGATCCACATTAATACTGGAATTGGTTTTATTCCTACTAAAGAGATTTAAGGGTCTCTCTACCCACTTATTCATCTAAGTTATGAATAAAAGAAAAATATAATATTCCAACTAGCCAAAATCTAATTAGGAATATTACACTCAACCTTCAAGGGACTTTGAGGAAAACCACAACGGTTCTGCAACTTGCATATTAGTCCACAATAACTCCGGAAGGAATTGTTGAGGATGTTATGGTTTCAATTGACTCTTGGGAGTATCCTACATATTTCCTGGTTATCGAGTGAAAAATGAAGTTTAATGGATGTCCTCTCATTCTAGTGAGACCTTGGTTAGCCATTGTCGATGCTTATATTAGTTGTTAGGATGGAAACATGACTATTCATAATGGGCCCTTATCTAAATAGCTAGTATTATATCCTCCAGCCCAACCTTCAATTGACTATGACCTATCTATATGGTTGGAGGATGAAGAAGAATATGAAGTATACAACACTACACCCTACTCCATTTGTACCATATATGATGTTCTTAGAGGGGGCGGCTTGATGAATATGAACTCATTGACCAATTCATTCAAAACCATCCCCCCACTAATAGCCCACTTAAAAACCTAATCAAAGATTTTGAAATTCAACTTTGGATGGAACTACAATGAGTTGATTCAACCTCTAAAACCACCAAGGTTGTGGAAATTTTACCATCCAAATCTCTGAAAATTAACTCAAACCTCTCAGATAGACAAGAAGAGAAACTATGCTAGCTTTTGAAAGAGAACCTATATGCAATTTCTTGGGACTACAAAGACATGAAAGGGGTACATCCCTTGGTGTGCAGACATTATATTTACATTAAAGAAGTATGCAAGCATGTGTGCAAACCCCAAAGGAGGATGAACCCAGCTCTAAAAGACATAGTCAAGGAAGAACTACAGAAATTGTGGGATGCATGTTTCATTTATCCTATATCAGGAAGTGAATGGGTATCTCCTCTTGTCCTAGTCCCGAAGAAGAATGGAAAATGGTGAATCTGTGTTGATTATCATGAACTCAACAAAGCCACCAAGAATGAAAATTTCCATTTTCCCTTTATAGATCAAGTCTTGGATGGCCTTGCAGGAAAGAAGTTCTTTTCTTTCTTAGATGGGTTCAATGGGTATAACCAGATCCAAATTATCCCTAAAGACTAGGACAAGGCTACTTTCACATATCCTTGGGGTACCTTCGCTTATAGAGTCCTACCCTTTGGTTTGTGCAATGCCCCAGCTACCTTCCAAAGAGTTGTCTTGAGAATTTTCTACGAGCTAGTTCATGACTCAATTGAAATCTACATGGATGATTTCACACCCTATAGGGATGAATTCTAGGAATCTCTCTCCAATTTTGGAAAAGTACTGAAAAGATGCATTGAGATGCATCTCTCCTTGAGCCCAGAAAGGTGTGAATTCTTGAAAATATCAGCAGTAGTATTGGGACACTCAATCTCCCAAGCACGAATATACGTGGAACCGAACAAAATCACCATCATCAAAAGGGTACCTGCTCCTCAAAATCAGAGATATGTCAGGGGTTTCATAGGTTTAGCTAGCTACTATAGAAGGTTTATCAAATATTTCAACAAGTTGGCTTCGCCACTATTTGGTTTTTTGGCCAAATACTCTGAGTTTACTTGGTCCAGTCTCTGTCAAGAAGCTTTTGAGACCATTAAGGGAAAGTTAACTACTGCCCCCATTCTTCAAGGTCCAAATTGGACTCTACCTTTATACATCCACACAAATGCATTAGAAAAAGCTATGGGGGCAGCCTTGGGGTAGTTAGAAGAAAAATTACCTTATGCAATCTAGTTCATTAGTAAGAACTTGTCCAAGGCCGCACTCAATTATATTGTCACAAAGAAGGAAATTTTAGCCATTGTCCATGCTTTAAAAATATTTAGACATTACATCACTGGTTATCAGACCTTTGTACAGACTGACCATGCAGCCATCAAATATTTAATAAACAAACCTAATTTTAATGATAGAATAATTAGATGGTTGTTACTATTGCAATAGTTTTACCTAACCAGTGTCGATAAACCTGGAAATGAGAATGTTGTCTCGATTCTTTATCCAAGCTAGCTCTATCTGCAAATAAAGAAGGAATGGTGGATGACCAGCTCCCAGATGAACACCTATTTTCTATCTCAGCACTCTCTCCATGGTTTTTTGACATAACTAACTACTTGGTTGCTGAAAAATTCTCCCCTAACCTCTCATCAAAGGAGAAGAGAAAGATCGCCAGAAAAAGTGCTCCTTTCACCTAGATTGGGGGAAATATCTTCAAGTTAGGCCTTGACCAAATCCTCAGGATATGTGCGAGGGAGGAATAATTTTTTTACATCCTCTTTACATTTCATGATAGTGCTTGTGGATTCCACTTTGGTGCAAAAAGGACAACCTTCAAAGATTTATAGGCAGGTTACTATTAGCCTACCCTTCACCAATATTGCAAAATATACACTAGTAGGTGTGATCAGTTCCAAAGGATGGAGAAGCCTACACAGAGGGATGAGCTGCACTTGCAACCTTAGGTGGTTCTAGAGCCATTCGGCAAGTGGGGAATGGACTTCATTGGACCCATTGATACACCATTTGGCCAGAAAAAGTATATCATATTCTGCACTGACTACCTGAAAAAGTGGGTTGAAACAAAATATATAAAGGTAGCAATGGAGGAGAAGGTAGCAAAATTTCTGAGAGAGAATGTGTTCTACAAATTTGGATACCCAGAGAGGTAGTCACTAATCAGGGGGCACAATTCACATCTCATATCATTGATAATATTTTGAGGAGGCACAAGATAAAGCATAAGACTTCCACTTCCTACCACCCTCAAGAAAATGGCCAAGTGGAAGTGACCAATAGAACATTCAAAAATATCTTAACCAAGGTTGTGAGCAGCATAAGAAAATATTGGCGGACAGATTGGTGGAAGCTACTTGCGCCTACAACACTACTTGGAAAACAACAATAGGGTTCACTCCTTATGACTTAGTCTATGGGAAGAAAGCTTTGATTTCAATTGAATTTGAGTTCAACACCAAGATGGCAGGACTTGGATATATCAAAGGCCCAACAAGAAAGGTTGTTGCAATTAAATGGATTGGATGAGTTCAGGATGCAAGCACTCCTTCACACATAAGTGATTCAGCCGCAAACGAAGGTCTGGCATGACAAGCACATTAAGGAGAAGACCTTTGAAGAAGGAGATTGGGCACTGGTGTATGACTCAAGGTTGATGGATTTCAAAGGCAAACTGGTGACAAGATGGTTGGTACCCTACAAAGTAGACAAATGTTATGATAATGGTGTAGTCAGATCATAACCATAGATGAGGAAGGGATTCCCCTACTTGTCAATGGTTATAAGCTTAAAGGTTACAAAAATCCCCTTTCTAGGGCGGAATTTATAAATTCCTTAAATAGGGAGGTGTATGTCATGGGAGACTCCATAGTTTCCAGCACCTTCCCCTCCTTGAAAAAAAAAGGAGAAAATAAAAACAAAGAGGAATCAGTGAAAACCTCTCTGAGGTGCCCAAGGCCAACTCCAGGGTTGAAAACCTCCATTAGGCAATCCCGAAGCAAAAAAAAAACAAAAAAACAAAAAATAATAAATAAATTATCCTTTGTTGAAAACCTCTTTGAGGTGCCCAATGCAAGTTTGTGGGTTGAAAACCTTTGTGGAGGTAGCCCACATGCCTTCAAAAAAAAAAAAAAAGTTAGAGGAAGTAACAAAAGGAAAAAGAGAAGGAAATACCTATGCACTCATTTTTTTTCTTCTGTTTTGCAGGTTATTGATCAAAGATGGGTTTTGGATCCAGAGGAGTAGTTTTTCCTCACTTCTCCCTCTCCTCTGCTTACACACTCCATGAACCAATCTAGCATAAACCCATTCATTCATTTCACCCCACAGGTAGGCAGAAAATTCCATTTTCCCCCGTGACTATAATTTCTATAGGAAATTTTAGCAGCTACAGGATTTCTAAAGAGCATGATAATTTATTTTTTTCCTATACGTATCACTCCTAACCATCAGTTCACTCCCTACACAAAGATTCACTCCCTAAACCCTATGTTGCACCACTAGTAGCTAAACCATTTATACCTTGGATCAAAACCTTTTCCCTTACTTATCTATCACTCCACTCATTCCATCACTCCCTTCCTAACCTCTGTAAACCATTTCACTTCATCCCTAAGCAATCTGGAGCCCCAATAAGCGGAAAGAAGGTTGCTACAGGAAGTTGGAAACTTTCCTGTAGCAATTATGTGTATGGCACAACAAGGACCAAAGCTGAAGATTAGTTGAAGATTATGGCTTTAGAGAACCACCAACATAGTCTAGGAGAGTGAACACGCTAGCCAAGGCACCCGAGGACCTCCATGCAGCACATGCAAGAAGAAAAAAACAAATAAAAGGTTAAGCAACTTACTCATAAAACAAGCAACTCACTCAGAAAACAAGCTGCTCACTTAGGAAAAAAAAATACAATAAGAGGAAGATCATGTTTGCAACCAAAAACTCTAGCTCCTTGCACCAGATCATTCTGCAACACACCAAAACCAGACAGGCTCAGGTATGGCCCCTCACCTCTCGCTATGCATTCATAATGACCAAAATATTTTAATGTCAAGGTTTAGAGACTTAAAAGGAAAAAAGGGTGACCAATTAACTTGGCCACCTTCGTAAAGTTAAACTGAATTAAAAGTGAAGAGTAGATGCCAAATGGGAAATTCAAATCAGTCAAAGGGGAGTGAACAAGGATGAGGATGTGATTACGAGGCTGAGGCAATCATTAACTAGAGTGGGACCAAAAGTCCCAAAGAGGGAAGCTCGTGCTAAAGTATGAGTCAACACTCTACTCCAAATTGGTTAAAAAGACCATAAAGGTGATTTCTACCTCATTATATCCACCTTGCTAAGAATTTTGAGAGAATTGGGAGAAAATGAAGCCAGAGGAGCCATCAAAGAAATGAGCACCGAAGTTTGAGCTTGCATGCACCATCGTGCTATCGGAAAAATCAGATGCTACAGGAAACTACATAGGAAGATCAGCAATGATACAGAGGGAAAAATAGAGTCACCTTTGGGTGAAATTACTTCCTAAGGCCACCATCTCCCAAGAAAAAACACCAGAAGACAGAGGTAAGTGGTTGTCACCCTCCAAAATTTCAATTTCTCCATGAAATTTACACACAGTCTATTATAAATTGGGAATTAAATGGTGAAATTTTGAATTTTTTTGAAACCATAATCTCCAAGACCTCTTCACATATAACTCTCAAAAATCTTACCACCTTCCTATCAGAGCCATGAAAATGGGAGGGGGATTTAACATAAGGAAGCCCACTGATATTAAAAGAATAAGACAACATCCTCAAGTAATGGAAAACTTTAGAAACCACCAATGGCTAGATTTCTTAGAGCTTATGAAGGGTTTTTATGAGGAGATAGCTCGATATTTTGCAGTGGATCTTCAATCACACTTAAAGGAGAGAGACACCACTATGGTTAGCCTTTAGGGGCTTGACCATCACGCTTTCACCTGAACTAATCAGCATAATCACCACTTTTCCCTTAGGAGTCCAATGGATTAAATAAAGTATGCCAAGCACTGCAGCCAAGAAAATCCTATTTTTTCCAAGAGAAGAATACATTGAGTATAAGAATGGAGTGAGGAGAGAAAGCCTTCCATACCCCTGGGATGAAGTAGCCTTCCATATCATGAAATTAATTTCCTTTGAAGGAAGACTTAGTGTAGTCTATGGACACCATTTTTGGTTGTTGAATGAGCTTAGATTTCAAGGTTAACTCCCTCTAGAACAAATATTGAGCATCCCTCATTTCCTCTTGAACTCAATAAAAAACATGAGAGAAAAGGTGAGATAAGGGAAATACCAACATTTGGCTCATCGTGACCTTATAAAACTGATAGTGAGTGATGCTATGAAAAGATTAAACATCCATGTGTCTTGGTCATAATTCATAGACATGGATAGGGAAGCCTTCATAGCCACTTAAACAGGACAAGCCTCTGGTTCTAGTCTTAGAGAGAGGGAGGTAGAAGTAGAAGAAGAGGAGGGTGAAGATGAGGAAGAAAAAGAAGAAATGGAGGTTGAAACTGAAAACACATAGACATTAGAAACAAAGAAGGGAGAGAATGAGGGGAATAAGGAAGAAAAGGAAGAGGAGAAGAAAATATTGGACCCTATGCTAGGAAATGATACCTCCCCTCAGCACACCAACATATCATCAGAGATAACAGATCAGGAAGTGGCTGCTACCCTAGCCACTTTGAGCACACCAGTGAAAAAAGAGAGGAAGAGCCAAACACCCATGTATTTCATGACTAGGAAGAGCCAAAGGGTGAGGCAAGGGAAACCAAGAACTCCAACTAAAAGCCCTATTACCATTGAGGAGTCACCGAAGAAAGATGATGAAATTATGATATAAGAAGGAAAGGTTCAATAGGTCACCTCACCTGTGAGGACCCCTGTGACCTACATAAGAATACATTCAACAAGTTTGGCATCCCATACACATCTAACAACCCCCACATACCCTGAAAATACAGAAAAAATGGAAAAACAAGCAAGAGAGGGTCTTAAAACATAAAAAACCGAGTTTTCTATAGGAAACTTTGTCTTTGCTACAGGAAACTCCAGCAGAGCTAGAATCAAAGAAAGAAGCCTAGGTCGAGGGAGAAAATACAACCATGGATGGGCAAGAGGAGAAGTTGAGGAAAAGGCACAAGATGAAAGGCAATATGAAAGAGGGGGGGAATTAAAAGATGACAAGGAGGAGCCTACCTCACCAAAACCTGTGCTCAAAGATGTATCAGTCATTTCACACCCTAGCCCTCAGGAAAATCGCAGCTCCTAGTATACATTTATTGAAGGGGTCAGATTGATTCCTCCTAAGCTTACAATACCTATATTATATCATTTGGAAGAGGAGAGGGCACACACTTGTCATTGGATGAATATTTCTACAACCAAAGGTGTGAATGACATAGGGGTCATGCAAGAAAAAGTGGTTGAGCTGGGAAGGGATTTGTATGTTGCTAGGCTTAGAGAATCCATGTTGAAAGAGAAGCTTCAGAAGGCCCAAGAAGAGAGTGAAAAATTGCAGGATCAGATTCAACAAAAAGACAAACAAATAGCCAACGTGGCAGATTTGTGCATGGATTCCATCCAACATAGATACCCATCATATTCCTATGCAATCTATCTCAAAGAATAGTTGCTCCTATTTCAAATCAGAACACTAGCCTCTCATGGATCCTTGCCCTTTCAGAACTGTAGACAATTCATTGAATTTTTCAACTAGTCAAGTATGGAAGATAAGGAAAAAATGATAGCATTCCACATGCATAATATTATGTTGATGGACTTGAAAATTTGGGACCCTAATCCTATAATGGGAGACATGCAGTTAATGAAATTAGCCTCTTAGATGATTAATGAGGAAGTTAGCACACAAGAAGTAAGAAGGGTCATGAGGAGAGAAAATAGAGAGCCTCTACATATTAGGGCAGAACTATCCATCCCTAGGGGAGTCATCAGCAACCATCTCAACATAGAAAAGGATGTTGCACTTGCAGAAAAGTAACTCAACACACAAGCTCAAGCCATGGCTCATTTTGATGATGTTTCAAGGTTTTTAGGAAATGAGTGCATAATGGCTAGTCAAAGGCGATGGAATAGCCTCCCTCACAGTCTTAGAAACATGGAATACCACACACCAGAGAGATTGAGAGGTGCCCTAGAAAGAGCACTAATGTACATGAGGACCGTGTAGGCCAGGAAGATTCAGCGGCTTGGTTTGAAACTTAGTCCACCCTTGCTGCTAGGACTAAGTGATGGAAAATACCAATATGAGTAGAATGGAGAATGGGAGGAAGAAGAAAAGAATGATGGATTTTACCCTCATGAAGAGACTCCCACACTTCTTCCATGGGAAGTTAGAGGGTCCATTAACGCTTTCAAAGAAATGTAGAAGGAGGACTAAGTTGCTGAGAGGATGAGCAACCATTTGGTAGGGGAGTGATGGTGAGCTCCATGATTATGTATAATTGGAGGGGTTAATTGTCAGCTTTTTAGCCTTATTAAGTCTCTCTTTCACACATTTAAATTATATTATGGTCATATTTTGCTAGTGTAGATAGTGATTAAGGATTTTCATACATCGAATGCCTAATATGAGTTAAATGCAAGATAATAACGAAGATAATGCACTTTTGATGAATATTTTATAATTAAATCTCGACATAGATAACAAGGAGATATTCTAGGGTGATTTACCACCTCCTTAACTACCAAAGGCAACTAAGGGATCCTCGATATTCCCTCCAAAGGCTCGAAATCAAAGGCGGCCAAGCAAGTGTGAGATCAAGTGCGCCAAAGCTCCATTTCTCTTGCAGTCAAAGTGGACAAATCTCCTAATTTTTAGGGAGTTGTTGGTAGCTACCCTCTAGGTTAAATAGGGTTGAGAAAGAGCTCACTATGATTTGAACTTTCAAGGAAGCTAATAGACTCTTAGGTATTGTAATATGTTTTTAAGACTTATGATTATGTAATGAGATTATTTTCTGCAATAAGATGAGTATTCAAATTTTCCTTCACTAATTTAGTTTCAGAGGGATAGGCTTGTGGGTTAGGGACCAATCCATTGGCCTTAGCCTCTCTTGTGTATTCATGCTTACTTTTATGTCATTGTAGCTAGTTTGATTTATGAGTTTTTATCTAGTTTTCTTACATTTCAATTCACTATTTTTAGTTTGATTTCATTGGTATTTTTTTGTAGTTAAGCTTGCATAAATGTTGGTAGAATATTTTATAAACTCAGAAAGTTGTGTGTCAAGCCTCCATCTCTCATCTCTTTTATTGGAGCTTGAGGAGGGCACACCTTACCCACAAGCCAAATTTTCTCTTTATTTTATGATTTCTCATAAATAATAGTTAGGTTGTTGTAGTGTCATGTACATTTCTAAAATACTAATTTAGATTTTTGTTTGAAGGCTAAAGTAGGTTTTCTTTCCAAATTCAACTCATCTTTTCCATTTCCTTCATCATGAATTTTGAAATGTTTGTTGCATGAACAAGTAATTTTCTTTCAGGTTCAAGTAGCACAACAAAGCATGACTTCAAGAGCACCCATAGCTTCATTTCTCACCCATCATTAGCCTTATTTACATTAAACTGCCATTAGCCTTGTTTTTCATATTTTTCAACTTCACACTGTGAGCAACCCTAGGAGTGAAATACAGGCTTATCAAGAGTTTTTGAGCTTGGCCAAGGGGTTCGCCACCTTCCATTCATCAAAACACATCTTCATTCCACCTCCCCTACTCTTTTATCCACCATTTTTGGCCTCAGATTTCCCTCAGACTGTTTCCTGTAGAAATTTAGGATTTTCATGTAGCACTACAAGAAACATGTAGCAGCACTTGTGGGCCTCTCCTAAAGCCCAAAAACCATCATCCACCTCATCCATACCTTCCAAGACCATCCATACACCTTCATCCCTACACACATGATTTCAAGACCTTCCTAAACTACCTTAGTGCTTTCTCCTCTTTGCTGCAAAACAATGCATTTACAAGCATAATTAGGTCATGATTAGATGAATGAGTAAAATCATGATATTTAAAACATGAAGTAGATATATTTTTTTTAGCCATTTGACCCAACAGTGTGTGATTAGGTTAGTCTTGTTTCTGCAATTTCAATTCAGCAATTTACTTCATGAAAGATGCCTAGTTTGCTTCCATTTCTTGCCGTAGCTTAATTTGTAGATTTCTTCCCTTGCAGAGTAGCTAGATGTACTTTCTTGTTGTAGAATAGTTCTTTGATTTTTGATAGAGTAATGGATTTGAATCACTTATAGCCCTAGGTCTAAAGTCGGAAGTGTGACAGACTTCATTCAGAAACCCTTGAAATAACACCCTTTCGTAGGACTTAGAAGAGGATGACATGAGTAGGATGCATCTATTGTGTATATAGCAGTGTCACCTACAATTTTTTATGAACCCTAGGTTGATAAAGTAAAGTAGAGTAGCCTCTGGGAGTTGCAGCATTCTTGGTGCAGTACCAGAGCTCACCAGCATCCACCTTATATGTTGCAGTTCACCACAGAAACATCTTATATGTTGGCACTCAAGTTGCGTGCAGTACCATTATTCCACTTTTATGACTTGGTACTTTGAGGATAAATTATGCGACATCATTGATTAGATATCTCTTTTATCATCATTGATCAGTTCTTCTATATGTGATACTATGTCATGACCTTGATATGTACTTTTGAGGCTATGATAAGATGATCCCCTATGCATTTCTTAGTTTCCTTTGTACTTATATACATATTGGATCTATTCTATACATGATATGACGACATGATTTAATATCTATGAGCATGGGTATGCCCGCCTTAGACATGAGCTTCCTTTCTAATCTCTTCCATTGGTTTTTAGCAGGCTGAAATCTGGTGAACTCCTCCCAAGTCCTTGCACAATTATTCGTATACACTTAATACATTTCAACCATTACGTACCGCTTTTGACCTAATATGCTAGGGAGCATATGTTATAGCATAATTTTCCACCTATGTATAGTTGATGCTCTGAGTCATGACCTTGGGCAACCATTTCCCTTCATACTGGGTCCTTTATCTAAAAAAAATTATTTTTAATTCCATACATGACTCAGCCATCTCAAAAGCGTGTGCACACGTGGGTCAATTTATACCCAACCCGCGTATATAATTTGAAAGATGAAAAAATATAAAAAATCCTTGTTTTTTGGGTGGGGTTTACATGTTACACCAGAAGCCTACCTATAGCATCCCATAGCCTAAGTGCATCCCAACTCAAACAAATGTTTTTGGGTGGTATAAATACACCTCATGGGAAGGCCTAAGGGGAGGAGAAATATAGGAGATTGATATTATAGCCATTCTATCTCTGATTAAGTATAATTTATCCCTATGCCTCCTGCACTCCTAGATTGTGGAAACACTTGTTTCCCTCATAGAGATGTTCATTCCTCTTATATGGCATCCGTGTGTATGAATTTAGAAGGAGATTATTGAGGCTTGGGTTTGATGGATCTAGAGGATGGTTTTGCTTGGAGCCATGGATGAACTAGGTGGTATTCCTCCACACATCTTTTCATTCATCAATAAAGAAGTTATGTACCATTCTTGATATTCATGATATTTATGCTTTATACATGAATATGATATTATTATGAATGTTTTCATGTTTTATGCTTATATTCTTATATGATTTAACACTGATATCTCAGGCGTGCTTTGAATTATCAGTAGTATATGTTCTTTTCATGAATGAGTTGCAGGTTTTTGGAGCATTAGGAGAAGTAGAGGGTTTGAACCCAACGGGATCGCCCTCAGACATCAGACCTATGGCTACTAATCCTTCTTCCCATTTTACTAGTTTAAGCATTAGGACTGCAAATGTGTATGCTTTTAATTATTGTATGCCTCTTGCTCTGTGGGCCCTTCTCAACCCAGACCCTAGGGTGTATTATCCCATAACAACAGGTTAAGGGATTATAACTTCGGGTTAAGTGGATAGGAAATTTATTGGTTATAGGTTAAGTACTTATGGGTTGTAATAATGAGGCCCCTAATCCTCTTATCATAAATATCGGGGGTTCCTTTGTCAGTTGATCTTGTTTCCTTCCCTCTAGGTCCATTATCCCATATGACATTAGGTCCTAAGCTACCTTCTCATTCTCTAATGCTAGGATTATAGATCTTACTAAACCATGTTTGGACCTCCCTTTTCCCCATTAAATACATAACAAGATACCCCTACCACCCTTTTGGTCATACCATTCAACTTCTCCTAATGTTATGAACCCCACAATTTGGTCCCAATTCCCTTAAACTACACCCTTGGTCCCCCTTGGATAAGGGCTTAAATGAATTAGGGTTTATGGGTTGTGCTAAGGGAGATAGTAATCCTATCATCACAACTATTAGGGGTTCCCCAATCAACTTCAATTGTATATACATAATATAAATTGAAATAAAAAGATAAGGAACTTGGAAAATTGAAAGCAGTGGTTGAAGAATTAACGAAATGAAAAGTTACCATGGAGATGGGGAAATAAAATGGTGGAGTTAATAAAAAACCATCCAACAATGTAATAATTACATGATATTATTTATTTTTTTATATATTTTTAACCTATTTTTGACAATAAGGTTGATTTTGACCCATGTTTTCTCCTCTTAATGTACCTTCTAGCCCCACATATGCTGAGAGTATTAGTGTAATTTTGTTAAGAAGCAAGCCATTCCTAAAGAATGAGGTAGTATTCTCACCATATGAAAAAGGAAGATCCAATTGTAAGATGACCTTGGTCAGCTTTGTATTAAAGGAACAAAATAGGGAGTCAAAAGGGGACGAACATAGATATGGAAAGCTTGGAGATTGCACCATTCATGTAGTTGAGGATTGCTTATGTCAATTTCAAATATATGTGGATCAAACTAAGTGGATTTGAATGTTTTTCTGAGAATTTTCTGGATAGAAGCTTTGAGAAATATTGTAGACTTGTATTGGATTGTTACCCAAACATTTGGTAAGAGAATAGACCAATGTTAAAGGATGATTATAGCTAAATAGACATTGTTATATCCTCTTTTTTCCTTTGAGGGGACATGAATTACGTTTGTTCATGCATGGAGATGAACCTACCTTTATTCCTATTAACTTAGATGCATTTGTGGACATTATAATACCATATTTTTTCCCTTTAAAAGAAAATATGTGGAGGATATTTGGGGGAAATGTGATTCTCCATAAAATGTAGATCAGATTTGGGGACTTTGTGGCTCTTTTCCTTGGACCCTAGTAGTGCTTAGAGGTTTCATTTGATGGTTTAGTGGACACAAACCTAATATGACCAAAAATATTTTTGTTTGAGCACCTATGCTTTGGGAGAAAGGCTTAGGGGTTCTAGAAGTTAAGGGGTTTGGGAGTCAGGGGTTAATGGTAAAGGGTAAAGGGTTAGGGAATATGCGGTTAATTGGTTAAAGGGTTGAGGTCTAGGGGGTTTAGGGATTGGAGGCTAATTACTTAGTGGTTAAGGGATTTAGGTTTAAGGGTTATGCACCAAGGGTTTATGGGTCAGGGGATTTAGGGGTTAAGTGGTTAAGGGTTATGGGATATAGGTGTCAATAGGTTAAGGGGTTAGGGGTTAATAGGTTTAGGGGTTAGGGATAAGGGGTTAAGGGTGAGGTTTAAGAGGATAAGGGCTTAGGGCTTAGGGACATTTTAAGAGCCCTTAACTTAAGCCCAATCATTTTCAAAGAAGATGTGATCAAGGGGTCTGATCCTAGAGCCCAAAAAGTATGCACTAATCAATCAAATTTAAGAAATTTTAAGCACTGGTGATTAAATTTGAACGAAAGACTACCCTAGTCCCCATTTGCCTACCACTGGAATATGATAGGGTAATGGTCCTAAATTTTTGATGGAATAACCCACAATTTCACATACCCTTAGCACTCTAGAAAATTTTCGTGAAGCATGAAACATTCAAGTCTCTTAGTGATGCCTACGAACCCAACCCAACCCATTTCTCCATGTCTAAATAAAGAGAGTCAACAAAATATCCACCAAGTGGTTCCTGCCAAAAATATCATTGAAGTACCCTCTAATGGGTCCACTCTACAATGATCCCACTGGCCCTCATTATCTTCAATGGTGAGGTTCAAAACCCCTACCAAAGTAATGGATACCATCTGTAACAGGCCACAAGATTCCAATTTGTTCTAGAAGTATCTTCTAGAAGAATATGGCCCATATGTATTAAGAATATTAAATATTTCCTTCAAGCCCCTGATGAAACTAGGTAGAAGGATACCTACAAAGTATTTATAGACAAGAAAATTCATGACCTTAGGATCCCAAAAATCCTCAAGACCACCACATAAAACCAAAGCATCCACATCACATACCCGCCACTTGGGATAGATGCAGAGTATAATGGGCCAAATTTTGTATCTAAGCATCATCATCTCTTGTAATAAGATAATAGAGGGGTGATTAACCCCAATCAAATTCCAGAGTAAGGGGATTTTTTGGGAACTCCCCAAGCCCTTGATGTTTAAGGACATCATTAGCATGGTAAGCCCTCATAATCGGGAAAATAATCTCTAAGGGCCTGAATAAGAGAGAAAGAAGAAACAAAAGATGATGTACTAGAAGATGATGGACCTGGATCCAATGTTGCAGAAAAATTGTGAAGGTCAGTATCAGCCTCATTCGAATGATTCGAAGTTTTAATATCGTTCCTTCGTAATGGTCACATTATAAAGAAAATTGGGACTAATAGAGATCTTAGGAGAGGAGGACGAATGAATCAACAGGGTCTCTAGACGGATATCAGGGTGATGGCAGAGAAACTCAATATCACTCCCCACTAAATTAGTAGAATAAAGGTATATAGAAAAATTACCAAACTGAATGTGAGTAGATTTAGTGCTAAAAATCAATGAGTCATAAATAGTGGAGGAAGTCCCATTCACATCAAAATATAGTGTGTGGGTAGATTCCAAATTGTCCGAACATGGAGAGACTTATGGTACATATAACAATGAAGAATGTTCAATAAAATAAGAATGTGACAACTGAATATGTGGAGAAACAATTGTAAAGGACAGAAAGCAGAATTACTAAGAGAAACAACACTCGATACCAAATAATTATGAATATGTTGCTTAGGACATGTCATAGGTGGTGTTATTTTAAAATTACCCGAGAGAGAGTGTTGACCAATATCTTGAGCCATCAGAGAATGTATAAATGTCAATGGACGATGCCCATTGCAAAAATTTTCTAATATTCCATGTCGCTGATCTCCAAATCTATGCGGGCACTTGCCAATAAAATTTCCAATATTATGAAAGTCTAGGAAACGAAAAGGGATTCCCCAGTAGTCAATTCATTGCCTAGGAGAGAAGCCACTCTAATTGAGCTCCACCTCTGCGCGAAGGCCAACAGAGAATTCCACCTCCACCAAAATCCATGTGATATATTTATCTCTCTATAGAAATTTTGCTTCCTCCACGAAATAAAATTTTCCAACGGAATTGCCGATCATAATTAGTGATTCACATGAACAGAATACAAGGGGTAAACTAGGGATTTTATCTCGAAACCAATTTCTGTCGTGGAAATTCTAGGTATGGATACAAACCCACGTGTCAGTGATGTGAAGAGAGAAAACCACGATCATGAACCCAATATGATCCCAAGATATCCACATCATCGTCATCATTAGAAAAACCATTGATTGTATAAAATCTTGAAAAGAGGAGAGTACTTAAGAATAGGGTATTAATGTTCTTTAATCTAGGACTCCATCTGAGAGTTATCCATTCATAATAAAACCACTTACTCACCAAAGTTTGTTGTTGTAATCCTATCACCCAGTCCAAAAACATCTAAACTAAAAATGAGTTTATGATAATCTGGATAAACCTTAACTTCCTTATTTTTCCCCGAATGATGGAATTTTTTTTTTTTATGTGGATTACCACATTCTGGTTCAATAACCAGTGGGGATACAAAAAAATTTAATCCACGTGTATAGTTGCATGTACATGAGATGTCCCAAAGGGCTAGACTCCCGATTTGGGGTAGCCACGACTCTCCTCCTCAATAGTCACATGTACCAACACATCGTGTAATGGCACATCACCGCCCCAATTTCCTTCAGTATTAAGTGACATCCTACTGATAGATGTAAAGGCCATTTGTACAACAGACATTTTCGACACTCTGCAATCCCACTTATATGTGCACCAAAGTAGAGAGAATTACCAAAAATTACCTTATGTAGTAGTTTCTGAAAAAACCTCAATAAAATATGTAGATAACATAGATTGATATAACTTGTCAATTATTGACCCCACTCAATGTAGGTTGTCACCAAATTAATCCACTAGGACACCCCTTCAAATACAATAGACAGGCCAATCACCGACAACCGATGTACTTCATAAAATACCATCAAGGACATAATTGACAAAGATATTCAATGGCGACGCAACCATTAATGGATTGTCCCTCAAATAATAAAGGGCCAAGTTGGAAAATAAATATCCCACCAAACTAATTAATGAACCCAAGATATCCTCTGTAATAGAATTCAAAATTAAAATATGATACCAGCTCCACCAGCCAAAATGATTTCACTTACGTAGCAGTAAATATCCTTGGAAATCCACCTATCGATCAATCCAAAACTAGAGAGGAGAAGGAATATCTAAAGGAGAAATGGTTCAGAAGAAATACCACATAAGAAAACCAACCATTATGTCTTGGATATACCATAGAGAAGACCAACATGTAGCAGTTAAGATCCTCGAAGATCCCCTGATTGACCAATCCCAAACCAGAGAAGGAGCAGGAAGATCCAGAAGAGAAAAGGTTTAGAAGAAAGACCACATAAATAACCAACTAAGGAATATTATATATACCACATAGTAGACTAACAAATAGTGTGGAAAAAAATTGTTATTATTGTACCTTGAAACAAAAAAAACTTGTAAAGATCCCTGGTATCACCCAGAATCATGATAAAAACTAAATCTAGCCCAGATAATTATGCGTAGATGCATTGCACTCAACAACACCAAAAATTGCACCAATGGAGGCTGCATTTAATCCATTTACCTCCACACTTGCAACCAAAATTATCACCCTTGTGAATTTTGTGACTAATTACATTAGGGGAATTTCGAGGTCTAAAATGGGCCTCCTAAGGAAATTAGAAAATAATACTAGAAATACTAAAATAATATTAGTTTACATCATCAAATTTTATAGGAAGAAAAGAAAAAATTATTTTTTCAACTCATATTTTCAACTTATCTCCCTATGGGTTTACTCAAATTTCAAGCAGGAACACTCGTTGGATGGAAAATTTGATTCCTCATCCAAGGAGTACCCATGTTTCATACTTTCGATGGACTCTGCTACATGAAAAATGAGAAATACATAAAAAATGTGATTGCAATCACACTTTTTCAAGTATTTATCATTTTTCGTGTAGTAGGGTCCATAGAAAGTATGCAACATGAGTACTCCTTGGATGAGGAATTAAAATTTTCATCCAACGAGTACTCTCACTCGAAATTTGAGAAAAACCTTAGGGAGATAAGTTGAAAATATAAGTTGAAAAACTAGTTTTATTATTTTATTATTTTTTAATCTTTTAGTTTTTTACCCCAAAAATGGTGAATCATCCCCTATGGTTGATATCATCATTTTGAATCCTAGTGGTTCTTATAAATTTTCTTTTAGTTGTACATTTTTATTAGGAGGCTCATTTTAGACCTCAAATGTTCCCTAATATTCCACAATCCTATATTTTTATCCTCATCATCTTCTTCTCGCAAAAGTTGTCGTAGAGATTTTGAAGTAGGAATATTTTATGCGAACAGATAGTCTATAATTTTCCTCCACCATAATCTAATCCATGTTGTTGATGATAGTCAGAAGTTTTAGCACAACAATGTACTGATAGCAGCAACCAACAGATAGAATTAGCATTCAAAGTAAATGAAATAGTTAAAAAACATTGATTAAAACACAATCTATGGAGACCCCAAAAAGTACTCCAACCATGTTACTACATATTCTAGTTTAACGAAAGTCCCTCCATCACTCCTCTCACCAAACACCTCTGTTGTTGGCCTCCATCGCCCTAAATCTCATCAGTTTTTGTCAGCCTCCATCTCTCCGCTTCATGAAGAACCCATAAACAACATAAAGACACACCCCTAATCCTTTACTTTTAGCTTTTTGGCTAGCTCCTCGTATCGAAAATTTTAAGAAAAAATATTTCTTTTGTCTTAAAATCCCCCTCCATGTAGTAGTGTAAAATGCAACGACAGACACATTGTCTCTGTTGGAATTAATGCTTACGTCCTATATTTGAGATGTTGTTTTTTAATGTTTGAGAAATTCTCTCAACCTCTCCTTCTAACTTAGGAATAAGTTAGATCTGGAAAACTCTATATAATAGAGTAATATGAATGTAATATCTGTGTGTTTGTTTACACATACACCTTTTGTGTGTATTGTATGAGTGTTTCAGTTAGTTTTATCATGGTATCAGAGCTTAGGCTCGTAGCGGGATTGAGAGAGAATATAATTTGCTGCAGAAAAAGTGTGTTTTTTTGCTGCTTAATAGTGTTAGCTTGTATAAATGGTGAATTATTTTTTTCATTTTTTAACACAACATTTGAAGAGGGTTTTAACGCAACGTGAATTACAATCATTGTGTGCTCTTGTTCCGTTGTTATAAAATGAACTCCATAACTTTTTACAGGCGTCTTATGTGAAACAGATAAAGAGCCAAATATTCTAGTTAGTTTTATCATCTTCTCGAGTTTGCAGAGATCTCCTGAAACAACATGGCTATGGCAGGTTTATCCATGTTTTTCTCATTCCTGAGAGCGCATACAAACATAAAGGCGTTGATGGGTAGAGGCCAAGCAGGGGATGAACGAGAGAAAAAGTTGCTAGACCACGTCCCGTGGACGACAGAGAGGGGCGACCCTCAGTCTGTTTTGAAGGCCATCGACTCCTACAACAGGCACACCAATTGGCTCATGAACATTGGCAATGATAAGGGCCCCTTTCTCATTTTCTTTTCCAGAATCCAAATGTCGAAGAAAGGCTTTTCCAGGAAATGAATGTGCGTGCGAACAACAATATTACAGTGTCTTTTGGGTCAAGCAACAGTGTCTGTAGCCAAGGTTGTGGGCTATTATAATGCAGGTGATGTGGAATTTATAATGGACACTCTATCCGGTTAATTCTTTTTTCTTGGAGATGAACACTCATCTTCAGGTTGAACACCCAGTGTCTGAAATGGTAATTGGTCAAGATCTTGTAGAGTGGAAAATCCGAGTTGGAGGAGAATGATGTGTCCATAGCGCTGAGCCAAAGTTATAATTATTTTTATTAATATATATTAGTTTTGTAAATTAAGATATGATGAATTCCATAGAAATTTTATGATGCAATAACTGATTCTAGATGCATTCTGTATCTAGACGGCTTCCCTAGATAACTGGTGAGTACAACGGTTAGCACCCATGTATTTCGGTGGATGGGAGCTCGTCCACAGAATGACTAGGAGTTCAACGATTGCAAACATGTAATCAATTGTGTTTGAAGAGATCAAGTGGCAGTAAGGCTCAACATAGATGGTTTTCCAGATAGCATGGCAATTGTGGATCTAGGGAAGGATCCCTCATTCCTTGAAGACTTGGGAGTGGTCTTTTAATGAGGTTATGTGACGGTTTGGGATGTTGTCCAATAATTGACTTCGGGAGATCCTTGATTCAGGAGTTCAGGAGCCAAACTCGGGAATCCAACTTGCTGACTACACCTTTACGAGGGTTATGAGACAACTTGATGGAGCATCTACTGATAAGATAAAGAATGATGATTTTTTCAATAAATTTATGTAATGTAAGTATTAAGAGGGGATGTTGGAATTAATGCTTACATCCTATATTTGAGATGTTGGTTTGTAATGGTTGAGAAATTCTCTCAACCTCTCCTTCTAACTTAGGAATAAGTTAGATCTGGAAAAATCTATATAATAGAGTAATATGAATGTAATATGTGTGTGTTTGTTTACACATACACCTTTTGTGTGTAATATATGAGTGTTTTAGTTAGTTTTATTAGTCTCTAATCATATCAACAGAGATCGAAGGGACATAATAAGAATTAATGTCTGGAAAATATTGCTAGAAAAAGATGTCACGTTCTTGAGAGTCGGCTGCACCACCAAAACGAAAATCCTAACAAATCGTTGTCTTTATATAAGATAACGTGAATGGTAAGTGAAATAGAAGCCTCAATATAGGCGTGAGACAATAGTAGCATGCAAGCTCGAGATAATATTGTATTAAATTGATATGGTTTTGTCTTAGTTGTTAATTGTCTTAAACTAACATTGTCTTAATTTCCATTATCTTGAATATAAAGTTTTGTCTTAAAATAGTTTTGCCTCAAACTATTTTTGTCTTAAATATATAGTTTTTTCTTAAAATATTTTTGTCTTAAAATATTTTTGTCCCAAACTATTTTTGTCTTAAATATGAAGTTTTGTTTTCAAATATTTTTGTTCTGTTTTTGTCTTAAATATAAATTTTTGTTTTCAAATATTTTTTTTTTCTTTTTGTCTTAAATCTAAAAAAATTTCTTTTGTCTTTGTCTCAATCAAAATATTTTTCTCTAAAATTTTATATTTAAAACAATTCAATTGATATTAAATTTTAATGTAAAATAACTAAAATAAAAAACTAATTATTAAAAAAAAAAAACAAACAAACAACTAAATAAAAATTTGTCAAATTCCCTTCGAGGAGTAGTGCATGTTCCACCCATTTCTTCTGTCCTCACAAAACTCATGGGTTATAAATTGATGGGCTTGCGACTAGACCGTGACTCGAGGACGCCCCGCAGGTATCCTGGATGAAGAGGCCTTGCAAAATGTCGATATGAATCTTTCTTAACATAATTTGCAACGTGCATTGGTAGTTATAGTACATCTCTCGAGCTGGCATCGATCGCAGTGGAAGTCGAATCCCCATGCCTAGCTCTTTCGGTAGAATTCAGGGGATTGCAACATCAAAGTACGAGACGGTGATCTATGTCTCTAGTCACATAGATCCTCATAATATTGCGACCTACGTTGATTCTTGATGTGTTGAGAGCACATGAAGGACTGCAGTATCCAAACCCCAAAGAAACTCATATGTTTCTTATAACCGCTCATTTCCTTTGATAACCACACCGATTCTTCCATGAAAGTCGGTGAACGATCCTCAAATTCTGTGTTCTATGATATTTAGGATTTGAATGCGGGAGACTTTCTCACATATTTCACGAACATTCACCTTCACAACTTCCCTCTTTGAGTTCAGTGAAGTTGCTTAGAGTGTAACAGGTCCTGCCTGTAGACTCCTCCTCGATGAACTCTGACATATCTGGAAATCTGGGTTTGAAGTTTTTTTAATCGTGAGAAAAAAAATGTTGCAGGCCCCGATCTCCTTTTGCACTGAGGAAACATTTCACATTTTGAATCAAACCATTTTCCAATGGCTCAGACATGGTAGAAGAATAATATTGGTCACATATAGCCAAAGCCTTTATGATGAGTAACACCTCACCGGCTTTGATAGACTAGGTAGAAAGCATTCCCATGTCACATCCATTGTTTGTCATCTTGATCTCCACTGCCCCAATGAAATCGACATCTGGATCAGAAGAGGGAATATCTAATTTTCTCGATTTGTTAATTTCGTAATATTTCATGCACATCTAGTGAAAAATGGCCACATTATGTTTTTTCATGAATTTGGAACAAGTTTGAATAAAATTAGCGTTAGTCTAAAAAAAATTCATATAATAATTTAGAAATTATTATAAGATTATGAAAAATTTCAGCAAAGATTTTTGAAAATCTTGGTTATAGTAGTTAAACTTCAGTATTTTGAATACCCTAAGGGTTTTTGATAATGCTAAATCCATTTCCACCATAAAAAAAATGAAATTCAACCTGATTTTTTAAAATTATTTTTACTGAATTCGGACCAAAAAAAACTGTCCTCCGAAGACAAACTATTCTATTGTTGTGTTGTGACAAACTATTCTGTTATTGTGTTGTGTCTGTAGACTAACTCCATAAAATTATTTTCCCAGTGCCACCAGCGATTCAACTTTGGGAACATTAGAGATCTTGTTTGAAGGCTCCAACTTCCAACATTTCTTTGCAACTTGCAGCGCTTATGTGTATCTTTGTAGTTCAATGTATGCACAACATCTGTCGTATAACATTTTTTTTTTTAAGCAGAATATCGTAGAGCATCTTGAATGAATGACTTAACCTCTGTTCATGGGTCGTATTTCTGGAAGGTGCGCAAAGCAGGACTCTGGTGTAATTTCGAACAGAATAGTTCCATTCTTTCTCTTTTCTAGTGTGATCCCCGTTGACAAACAACTGCTTGAATTTTGCATTGATCGTACTAGTTACATTTGAAGGTGAAGAAAAGTTCTCTACCGTTTCAATGGACGAAGGATTGTCCACATCAATGAACCTGAAACCGTTCTTGATTTTAACCAGGCGAGGCTCCTTGAGAACAATCTTCGTCACCTTGGGGTAAGTTTTTCTGGCAAAAATTTGATTAATTGATAAGGCATCTGAAGAAACACTCTAATGCAAATCCACTTATGTGAAATACCTGAGACCTTTTTTATGGATTATGATTACGTTATATTTGTAAAAATTATTGGTTGCCACCATTACTGAAGACCCAGAACCTGGTCAAAGAATGCCAACAAGCTTCTGGAAATATGACGGAGGGTTTTCCTTCTCAGATTGTTTTCATGATTTTCTCCCCATGACATCGTTTGAAACCCTAGAAACACCTGCTTGTTAAAAACCATCATAACTTGTTTTAAGAAAAATGACGGAGCATGGACAGCATGCAACTCGAACCAATGACATTTATTTCCTGTGATCCATGATATTCGCTTTGACGTAGAATGGACAATGCACATCTTGAACCAACGATGGAAAAAAAAGTAATGAATTTTTTACTTGTGAGCCATGATATTCGCTGTGCAGGCCGCAGTGGAATACAGATTCCAGCCAGTGTCGGCGTACCACGCGGACAGAAAGATGTTATCGGTATATCTAGACATATGTCACCTGATAGAAAAAAAATTAGATGATATTTGGAAAGTTAATTGTTTCAAAAATAACATCTTCAATGTAATTACTAATAAAAATATATATTAGCAATTTCTTCAAAAAGTGGAAAGAGAGGTCAATAGGATTGTAAAATTGGAATTGTTGAATTGGAAAAGTTGTATTTTGGCTTAAAAAAATAATTGTTGTATTAGATTTAGGCTGTTAAGTATGTTTGTGTTAAGTTTGGTAATACATAATTAAAATAATATTTGAAATATTGAGATGATGAAAATAGTGTAGTTTGTTTATACATTTCAAATAGGAAGTGGTTTCATATGCACACTTTTCTTAGCAATGAGAAATGAAACTTTCTTATCACTTACAATATAATATGTGACAACTATTCAAAAGATGATTCTTATATTTCCAGCAATGGATAGTTTTATAATTCTACATTATCTAAAAATGATTCTTATATTGTGAGCAATGGAAATTTTTATAATTCTATGTCATCTAATGGACTCACAAAGGCATGGAGCTTTTGTATGAACTCTCTATTATGGTATTCACCTAATATTTAACACTACCAACAAAATAATTTGTCACTTCAAAGGTAGGTGGAACATATTTCCACTTATAAGCAAAGACACCCTTATTATTTACAATTATGGATAAGCAACACTAATGGGCATCATTTGGGAATCATTTACCTAGGTTTTATCTTTTCATCATTAATGAATAGTAAACCGAAAAACATAAGCCATGACTCAATTTTTTTTTAAATATTTTAGTATTCAAGCAAAAAAAACACACAACCCATTTTTTTTTTCAAATTAAATACTTTTGAAAAATCCTTACCACAAATAGAAGAGTTTTTTATTGGAGTTGGGATTTGAAAAACATTTAGCAGATGTATGGAGCTTTTGTATCAACTCTCAGTATTCACCTAATTTTCTACACTACCAAAAAATAATTTTCCACTTCAAAGGTAATTGGAACATATTTCCACTCATAAGCAAAGACACCCTTATTGTTTACAATTATGGATAGGAAAAGTTGATGGGAATCATTTACCTAGGTTTTATCTTTCATCATTATTTAATATTAAACCAAAAAACATAGCTAGTGACCAAAAAAAAAAAAAAAAAACAAATTAAATATTTTTAATATTCAACCAAAAAAATCCCATAGCTTATTTTTTTAATCCAAATTAAATACTTTTGAAAAATTCTTAGCACCAATCAAAGAGTGTTTTTTATTGGATTTTTTATTTGAAAGACATTTAATTCATTAGAAATATAATTAATTGTATAATATTAATTTTTACAATATAATTAAAATCAAATGTAAAAACAAATTATCTCATTACAAATAATTTTTCTTCCAATTTTTAAACCAACATAGACTCATCTTAAGTACTGATCTAACATGAGCTGAGGGGTATCAAATTTCAAACTTATTTACAGTGCAAAATACAATGTGTTGTTTTTCATTGTTTAAATTGTATTTTTGAATGCTAAATATAGGACCAAATAAACACTTGAACCATAAAATATATTTTTTTCATGATATTTACCTTATAAAAATTAAATGATATACAATAAATATGTAATTGACATTAAAATATTTTACATAACATGTACATCAAATCATTTTATCATGTAAATTAAATTTGATTTTTTATTAATAATACATTTTTAAGTATATGCCAATATTAATTTGTATTAAAATATTTTATTGATAGCCCACATTGAATATGTTTTTATATACATAATTAAAATATTTTATTTTAACACACACACACACACACATATGAAGTTAATATCTACATAAATTAATTAACATAGATCTTCAAATAGTATTCGACTTTGACTAAGTGGACTTCATATTAACTACAAATTTATGTGAAGTAGATGAAGTTAATATCTACATCTACAAATTTATGTGAAGCAGATGAAGTTAATATACACATAAATTAATTAACATAGATCTTCAAATAGTATTCCACTTTGACTAAGTGGGCTTCATTTTAACTACAAATTTATGTGAAGTAGATAATTTTTCAAGTGTATTTTTTTATTAAAAAAAAAAAAATTATGATCAAAATGATTTAACTAAAATGAATATAAATTTATCAAAATGATTTAACCAAAATGAATATAAATTTATCAAAATGATTTAACTAAAATGAATATAAATTTACTTCTTCACATAATAAAAAAATATTTTTAAAACTATTTAATTTTAAATAATAAATTAAAAAATCATTATTAAATTTATCTCCAAAATTGAATATATTTCTTAAAAATTATATGTAATTCTAATTTTCTGCACTCTACATATTAAATAAAATTGCAATTTAATTTCACATCTAGGAAACATTGCATTAAAATTATCTAGTTTATAAATATTATACTTAATATTTTATTTGATGATGAGGGTAAAGTTTCATTTTAAAATTTCCTTATTTTTCTTTTGGGTATAGGTATGTAATAATTTCATTTTATTAATTTTTCTAAGAGTGAAAGGATCTATTATAATTTAATTGTCAATTTGCAATAAATATAATTATTGCTAGTTTTTATTGACAAATGTAAACTAATTCATGGAAAAAAAACTACTCAATTAAAAAAATATTTTAGCCTTCCATAAAAAGGTAAGTTTTCATTTTTATAAAATGCTTGTAAATCTATATTTACAAATTATTGCATCACAATTATTTAAATTATATATTTTATATAAACAATTTCATCTTGGAAAAAGAAAAATAGAGTCAAATTTATACAATACAAAAAATAATTACAAAAACTAAGAGAAACTCAATAATTTCTAATTATAATTTTCATTATTTACTATTTTTAAATATATAACTTAATTTGAAAATAAATAAAAAATATGTTTAAATATAACAACTCAAATTTGCTTCAAGTTAAAACACATCTAAAAATATCTCAAAAACAAAAATATAAAATGAAGCTTAAAATAAAATTTCTTACCTTCGAAGCTTATTTGTTATATTTGGAATTTGTGGATTTTATTTTTTTGGTAAGTAAGATAGATTATATTATAAGACAGAAACAATATCTACAATGAAGTCTGTAAGGTGTGATCCAGATGCTCCACCACCGAGTTGGCAAAACATGTATTTTAATTTTTCTTCGTCTGAGAGGTATTTTTTACAATGATCAGAGCTATTACAAGGCTGAGAACCATGACAAAATTTACAGAGGCTGAGAACCATGACAAAATTTACATTTTCGAAACCCATATAAAATCGAGCAGTTAAACTAGAGACAAGAATAGACAAGTAACAGAAACAAGTAGATAACAGAGATCAGTTTTATATTCCAAATATAAAATGAAGCTTAAAATAAAATTTCTTACCTTCCAAGCTTATTTGTTATATTTGGAATTTGTTTGGTAAGTAAGATAGATTATATTATAAGACAGAAACAATATCTACAATGAAGTCTGTAAGGTGTGATCCAGATGCTCCACCACCGAGTTGGCAAAACATGCATTTTCTTCGTCTGAGAGGTATTTTTTACAATGATCAGAGCTATTAGAAGGCTGAGAACCATAGTTACCAAATTCGTCCGTATTGGGACAAAAAATTCGAAAATTCGCGTGTACGATTCGAATGGCGAAGTATTCGGTAAAATTCGATACGGTTCGATTCAATTCTTCCACGTTTTTCCATTACGGAACACCTCTTCAAAAAAAAAGTAAAAACTGGTAATGGGATTGTAAGGCATAATACTCTACTCGTAAATTAAAGGAATACTGGCTAATAACAGTGTTTTAGTTAATACTCGTCCGAACTTTTTGGTACTAATGAAACGGGAGTGTTTCATCTACTCGTAAATTAAATTTAAGCAATACTCTCTAATAACAGTGTTTTACCGAACGTTAAGAGTGCTTCAGAGCCTGTCTGAACTTTTCGGTAGTAGATGAAACGGTCAGGTGCTCTTTAGCTTTGGGAAAGGGATGGCTTTATTCTAGATTCGTGGATAACGCTGGAATATATATATAGCTGTGTCCATTTAAATTGGAAAATTTCTATTTTTAATTTTACTTCTGTTTTTGTGTTTGTTTTTGTTTCGATATGTTTTTAAAGGAAACAGAAACAATTTGAAAATTTGTATTTTTCAATTTCATTTTTATTTGAAATTTATATTTTCCAACTTCATTTTTGGTTTTTTTTTTATAAATTCTAAATTAATAAGTTTAGAATAATGATTTTTGTATTTACGTATTAGATAAGAATTTTGAAAAAATAAGTTTTGAAACCAAAAAGCTATGTCAGATTAGTTTTGGAGAGAAAAGAAAATGTAATTTTTAAAATTTTAGTTGAATTGTGTTTCTAATATTGTTATATTTTCTAGAGTTATTAGAAATTATTCAAAATTTAAAATGAATTAGAATAAAAATTATCAAAATATCTCATATTAAAGGAAAGAAAATATATATACCTAAATATTAAAGATGTATACTATCGAATTTTTTTCGAATTGAAAAAATCTTATTCGAACTTTTATCGTATCGTACCGAATTCGAATCCGAATTCGAATTCGAATTTGGTAAACCATGACAAAATTTACAGAGGCTGAGAACCATGACAAAATTTACATTTTCGAAACCCATATAAAATCGAGCAGTTAAACAAGTAGATAACAGAGATCAGTAAGTAAGTAACAGACATCTTTGGGGATTCCAAACTGGTGATTGGATGGATTACAAATGAATCTCATTTGGAAACTCCGCATCTTCAAGAATGGGTTGAAAGGATCAGGCAGCTCTGGAATCTTTTAGACTGCCCCCCTATCTTCCATATATTTCGTAAGAACAATACTAGGGCAGACAAGTTATCCAAGGGGGGGCTTCTGGAGGATTTCGGCCTTTTGATAGTCTCCCATTTTTTAAATGGTATTCAGAGAGGAGTGTCACACGTCCCTCTTCCTTAAATCCTTTTATTTTTATCTCTGTCTCTGTTTTCAATACTTTTTGTAGGCGGATGATCATCTGTTTGTGTTAAGATTTAAAAGCCAGATCATATGTCCTTTTTTGTGCATTTGTGGGGATGGAATAGCCTCCAGAAGGCTTACTATCCACACCAACCGAGCGTTCCTCTCCTATCGGCCTAGTATTTTTCCATTGTCACTCATACGGTCTTTCTTTTCTGAGGGTATCCTCCCTATATCTGGTTCATATACTTGGCAAGAGTGCGTATCTGGTTCATATACTTGGCAAGAGTGCGGGCATGAACATCAAAGCAAGCGAGCGTGACAAGCATGACAAGCGAGCGTGATTATTTTTCAAGCGAGCGTGTTATGCTTCTTCTATATGGCTGTTCTTTTGCAGCATATTATCTATTGCACAGCTGATCTTTTCACATGCTTCTCTTATTTATATCTTTCGGTCAGCATCATAATCTTTTTCTGCTCAAGCGGACATGATCATCATATGCAAGCGAGCGTGTCAAGCGAGCGTGATTATATCTCAAGCGAGCGTGGTCTGTTTCTCTTCATAATGCCCTTTTGCTTTATTACATCTATTGCGCAGATGACCTTTTCTCTTGCGTCTCCTATTTATCATTTCGATCTGCAATATTATCATTTTTTTTGCTAGATCTGGAGCATCCTCTTCTATTTTGTAAATCTATATCAGATGCTTCTTGACTCTCATTTTCCTTTTGTAATCACATACGGCAGTAGAATTTTACAGGTGGATTATATTTGTATCCGGGTCGGATCTTGACTCGCTTATATGGATGCCCTCTCATTTTGCTCTGTTTAATTCTCGAACAGATTTTTATGGGGCAACTGATGGTGAACTTCTCGCTGTGTTTTAACTTCACAGCTTGAGATTATTTGAAT
The DNA here is from genome assembly GCA_034641835.2 of Pinus albicaulis. Classification (NCBI taxonomy): domain Eukaryota; kingdom Viridiplantae; phylum Streptophyta; class Pinopsida; order Pinales; family Pinaceae; genus Pinus; species Pinus albicaulis. Next base: position 742,104,091 of record CM076571.1, read on the forward strand.
ATATACTGTATATATCATTAATATATTCAGCGTTTTTTTCTCTCTGAAAAAAAAAGAATAGACAGGTAACAGAAACAAGTAGATAACAAAGACAAGAATAGACAAGTAACAGAAACAAGTAGATAACAGAGATCAGTAAGTAACAAAAGCCATCTCTGACAGTCTTGTCTAGGGTCTTCGTCCCTTTCCCGGGTCTTCATTCAAGCTGATGGGCATCTCGTGAGTACTGCCAGCATGAGTGGAAGACGCCACGGGGCTACTAGAGGCGGCATCGATCGATCGTTTCCTTCTTGACACTGGGCGAGATTCCACCAGCGTGGGGGTGATTTTTCTGCATGGAGAAATGGTGGGTATCCTTGATAACAGATATGCAGTGGTGCACTGCTCAACATGAACCGCGAACTTATCTGTAAGGATATCAATTTTATTTTCCAGGGTCTTCGTCACCTCCACTTTCTCCTGCATCGCCAATTCGAGGATGGGCTTTAATTTCCAGTAAAGTTCAATGTCTTTGCTGTACATATTTTCCCTGGCCCATGTGAGGCCCGGTTCAGGGATTCACTTGAATTCCTGGTCAACGCTCTCCATAGTCACTCTTCACCGTAGGATCGTGGCCTGCGCTTCCAAATTATAAATACGCTCCTAGGTATCTGGATTGACAACGATCGTGTAGCACAGAGTAACCCGTCAGGCCGAAGTTTCAACCCTGGTAGTGGGTGGAGCACTAGGATTGTTCCAACGGGAGGCCTCACTCCTGCGCCCTCTGCTACACCAGGAGGAATGTGTGGAACCTCGTCTTAGGGCCATACAAGCGAGGGATGGAAACGAAAGTGGGAAGATGAATGGGAGCAGTGTGAAATGAAAACCAAAGAGAGTGGGTTGACTGGAGAGCTTAGGGGAGTGTGACGACATGAGGCGAGGATTGAATGCGTGCGGTGGGGAGTGTTATTCCATGATGCAAAGGACAGATCCAGATAGGGGTGAGGTGATGGAGAGAACACAGGAGGGGACATGGTGCGACCGTCCGCATTTGTAGAAAAACCAACAGAGGGATTATAAATTGGGTTCAGAGACATTTATAACGACTTCATCTGGAGGGTGATTGCGACCGATGATCTCGGTGCCATTGGGATAACTAGGTCGGTTGTCGTTGTCATTTATGATCACGCACTGCTGACGCAATCTCCCTTCTTCCAGGTCATCCCAAGCAACTGAACGCAGACGCTCTGGTCTCAGAATTTGTGGATTTAACTTCAACACAAATGTTTTTTTTTCATAAATTATATTAGGTTTCATTACCATTTAATATTTATAAAAAAATTTAAAGGGATCTCTGTACAGGAAATACATTAAAGTTATTGTCATTTAATGTTTATCAAAAAATTTAAAGGAATCAAATAATTTGATCTGTAAACATTTTTATACTACTATAATTGGATGAACTATGTAAGGGTGTTAGCGTGAAAGCCAAATTTAGTTTTTAATAAAAATACTCTAACCGTTCCTTTGAAAAAAAAGACATTATATAATAATCAAAATATCAAAATTTCAAAGTCAATCCAACCTACAAAGTCAATCCAACCTACAACTTTTAAAATGAGATGAATACGATATTGATGCACCAAATAATTTATTCTTTCACCTACACTTTTTTGTATGGCTTGCTAATCAAAGATCATATTTCCTTATTCATATAAGGACAATCCTATATAGTAAAACATGATACATATGTTGAACAAAGTGTTTCTTGTTGCAAGAGATTGTCACATGAACTGATTACAGTATGTTATATTTTCATGTGCTTCTTATCTTGCCATATGTCCCCATCATTAAAGATGAATGACTCCCACTATCTTGAAATTCACCTTTTTTATAAGGAATCAATAAAAAGATTTACATAAGTTAGGAATGTATTTATTTAATGATAAGTGGATCATATTTTGACATCTTAGCCTTCTCATATCATACTTTGTTATTGGAACTCATTTTAATCATGTGATCATTATGCCAAAAATTATTTGAGCCTTTGGGATACACCCAAGATTATATTTTGGTGTGATAGTTCACCACGGATCATATTCTGCTCTCAAATAAAGGTTCAATTATATTTCCAAAAAGCAACAATCATAGAAATGAAATAAAATTACATTAATTTTCATTAATGAGGAAAATAGGTCGATGGGGTTTGAAAGTTTAGTAAGTAATATTAATAAATTAAAGATCTTCTAAGATATCTAATCCCTAATTAAGAAAAAGGAAAATGATGTAGTACCAAATAAAGTGGATTTAACCCCAAAATGGGTAAACCGTTGAGCATGAAGTAAAATAAGCCATGAGAAATAAGGAAGACAGAGAAGTTAAGATAGAAAACAATTGTCAGGGAACTATAGGAATCCATATCATGCTTTCACTACAAATCTTTCCTAACCTCCCATAAAAGAGCTTATCATTGTTTTCATATACTCAAATTACATAGAAAATATTGATGTTCATTTGAAATTTGAAACACCTGTTTTCACTCATTTGGTCACATGAAAGACAATTTCTACAAGAAGTTGCTAATTGAAATAAATTTCCTTGCATTACATTTATAAGTCAAAACTAAACTCCCATGCACCAAATTCGAGCATCCAGATTGCACGTGTTCATCCTACCTTATTGTATGTCTCAGTTTACTGAAATATGTCATTAACTCATACAAAATTCACTCTCTATATTCATTTTTGCAGTATACATTAGAGGATCAAATAGTGTTTCTCAAAGGTCGTTACCGTAGATGGCATAACCATTCATTCCCTTTAGGTTATTAGTTTGGGCTCCAATTTTTTTATCAAAATTCTAAAAAAGAAGATGATATGTTTTCATATCACAAAAGTGATTTCTTCAATGGGAGTTATAGAAAAATAGAGAAATCTTCAAGGAATGCAACTAAATCCTCAAATTTTGTTACTAATATTTTCATATTTTTAAGGTGAATACAAAAGTGAGAAATACTTTGAAAACAAACATATCCTCAAAAAATACTATTAAGATCCATTCACGAGAACGACTTTTATTTCCGAGCCATCATCCCCTTTGCAAATACCTCAAAATATATTTCATGGTTAACCGTTTTTTTCATGCCCTCCAAAGTTGAAAGTAGGTCTAGGTCACTGATAATAGAGTGATAACATACTATGATAATATCCATGTTAGTCATTATCGTACCAATTTGGAATATTGCACACCAAAATTTTGTTACAAGCTCCTACAGAATATTCTTAATATAATCATCCATTTCTCATCACTTTCCATCACTGAAATCAAGTTAAGCCAAATTATTTGAATATCTCACTCTAAAATTAACCAGGATAAGGTAATAATAATGGATTTCAACTAAACATAATTCAAAATAACCCATGCCGCCAATCTCATAATAGTATAAATAATGTTTGTTAAATTAAATGGAACAATCAATGTTCACCCAGTCATCATTCATAAGCATTATCCAATTGTGTGCAGAAAAATTCTTAGGCATGTTTGTGATGAAGCCACTAAATATGCTCCTGATACACTGAAGCCAATAGATATGCTCATACACTCCTTTTACCTTCGAGGATAGCTACATGGTTCACAAACTCACTTGAATCTTGATTGTCAATTACTTGCATTGTTTGTGTTTCATATCAACCAAATGTTGCAATAGATAACTTCAAACTTCAAAATGTCACCAAATGTACTTCATCTTGGTTGCATTATGTTCTCCTTTATTTTGCTGGAAAGTGAAATATGATCTGTTGTACAATTAAAATAGTAACTTCACTCTTTAAACATGATAAAACTGAAAAACAATACCAATCTTTACATTATTGATAACAATACAAAATAATTATTCTCCCTTTTCTTTTCTATCATATTTGAACATATATTTTTTATTCAAATTCATCCCTATACGAATACTCAAGAATCCTAATTGTGAGAGCGATATTTAACCTTGATTCAAACTTGAAATGTATATAAAAAATATCCTATAATTCCCAAGCATAAAATGAATGGTAGTAACAAGTTATATGACAAGTTAAACTCGTGCATGACCAAATCAAACAAAAAGATGCATAAATATGAATTGTAAATTGGTTGGTTATTTCCTGCTATTATTTATAACAATGAAAATAGAGAGTACAATCATTTGAGGATTGGAGATTGTTTGACAAAGGAAGAGGAACCTAACACCTTTTAATGAAATTACATGTCACCAAAGAATAGAACTTAACCAAAGGCTAATCTCGCATCTAAAAATAGATCATCTAAAGTACCAAGAAACTTGAACTAATTGAGAGAAAAAAAAATTCTCCATAAATTGAAAATAGCATCAACTTTTAAACCTTTTATACACTCAACACTTCAACTCACTCATTTATTATGAAAAAGAATGGATGTGATGTACACATTTTCATTTTTCCAACTTATGACAACATGCAATGCAATCAACTTCCTTGGATGCATAATATGCTCGCAAGATAATCCCAACACTTTAACATTGTGATAGATAGGGTGAAAAATAAAGTTTTTGTACGTAATTCCTCCGCTTTGGTTGCTAGTAAAACCTTGTTTTGGAAGAATAAATTCTCTGCTTGTTGCTGTAAATTCCATATCAAAATCACATAGTTGTCAAAAGGCATTGTTGTTGACTCTCACTTTAGGGTAGCATCAATCAACTGCAGAAGAGAAATAAAAAAATCATCTGAAGGAATAAAAATGCACCAATATATGTAAATCATTTTGTTAATATCTTGTCTCAAACAAAAATATGTTTTACTTTGACATCCCTTATATATAAATGGATTACATGAATTTTTTCTGAAAAGAAAATAAATGGAGTCAAAATTGAATGATTTTTTGAATGTTGTATCATGTTACCAACCTAATAGCTATAATCTCCCCTTACCAAAACTCAAATATGTGGTAGCACAATTTGGTTCTGAGTAATACCATTATGATTGAGATGGGACTTTTAAACTTGCATCTTCGCAAGAATTGGTGTCCACTAAGATAAATATTAATCTTTTGAATTAATTTCCAACAGGCATTTCTTGTTCGAATGCATACTTGAAACCCCATGAAAAAAATATTTTTTCAGAACATAAATAGGGTTTAAAAAAAGAGAACAATGTTGTCAAATTCATGGATTTGAATCTAGAAGCTCACCAGATCATTTAACTCTTCTTCATGATTCTGCCCCCCCCCGCATTATAGTATGAAAAAGAATTTGGGTCTCCATTTAACATCCGGTCAATCAACTCATCATACCCACACACATGTATTGCAACAAAATCCACTAGGGCCTTTCAAATATTCGACAGGAGACATGATTCACTTTCTGAAATCAATAAACTCTTAGATTCCTCTAGAAATATTTCAGAAGGAAGCATTTGCAAATAATTTCCATAAAGCATAACCAAAATTACAACAAAATTGTTTCCATTGGAGGGATCATATGCTTTCCCTCTTTGCAGAATAATTGTTCGGAACCTAAAAAGTCCCCCAATTGTTGGAAATTATTTTCTGGTCACCATCTTAATCTTGCTCCTCCAACAAATAGAAACACATGAATTTTTGAATGGAGAAGAAGGAACAAGTGCATACCAAGCACCAAAAGGAATATAAATTGAGCCATGAATATATAACACACTCATATCTCTATATCATAGCACTTCCAGGAAAAAATAGTTTAATAGAGACCCGCTCAAGACAATCAAGACTTTCTCCTCATTATCACTTACAAGTGCTCTGAAACCAGTTCCCCAACCTATGAATCAGAGCTCTCAAGACTTACTATGGATAATATAGTTGTAAAAGAAAATCCGTAGCTACAGGTTCTCTAACCATCCTCTCAATTGCAGTTTGTGGATAATTTTTTCTAGCCAAACAAACTCAAATTTTGTTCTACACTAGCAAATGAAATCAAAATCTGGGTAGTTTTAGGCACAAATATGAAAGCCTTGTTGCTTGCAATAATTTTTATAACATCATTTGGAGTTAATATTTCATTATGGGTACCTGAAATAAATAGGAATGGATGAAAAAAGACATTGTTGGGTACCCACGTCTTCTCTCTAATCTTTCATTTGGCAGAAGAAAACTATAAAACCATTGACACTTCCCCAACAACTGTCTCCACTTTGTATATATTTTTTCCATGAAATATAATTGCATTTCCAGTTCCTTCTTCTATGGTGATGAACCCAATTTCCTCCATGGGCTTTCCTAGATTTCTAACTATCCCCTTCCTTACAGTTCCAACAAGTTCCTATTAAAAATTTATATGTTAGCAATCATGTTGGTAATTTGATTTAGATACATAATATATGTTAATAAGAAAAGGAAAAAAAAATATTTTGGAGTGGGAAAAATATACATATTTGCAGAAAAAAAGGATTGACATGGATTTAGTAACTTTACATTTTTCAAGGGGACACACAAAAGTGAGATTTAATGCCTACACAAACACTCCATCATACAATTGAAATATCCTCTAATGCAGTAGTCTTACTTAAAAGACTATGTCTCAAATTTCTCTTATACATTTGTGAGCCCTTCAAAATCATAGTATTGCTTCCTAAAACCACATTGACAACCTCATCACATTGTATCGACTCACCATCTAGGTACAATATACTTGGAGTTTCATTAGTGGGTTTCCACAACTTCATTCCACGCAGAACACTATTTTGTCCCAGGATTGATATCATGCTTTGTAATGAAAACTTTTCTGTAAATTCTCCTCTAGAGAAACTGAAAACATTTGTCGAAATAGAGATTTGAAGTAGCCTTGTTAAGGCTTTGTTACCTAAGCTCAACTTCCCCATACCTCATCTGGTACATTGTGTTTCCATTTAAATGTAATGTGTCAATTGAAAACATAGGAAAACACAGAAGAACCTACAATAAGATATTGAAGTTTATACTTACAGTTTATAAAATTCAATTGTATACAACACATCATCTATAGACAAATTGCACAAATATCTCAAACCTAAATAGTCAATTTCACAATTTAAAAAACACCCCACCCATCCATCTATTGGGAGGAGGTGAGAAAATGAAGTAAATGTAGAGAAATCTAGAACAATAGTTGCTCAACAAACCAGGGAACCCCATCCTCCCTACAAGAACCATGTTTAGAAACATCTTGCGGGGGAAGCTCCACTTCGAGCGGCTTATATTTAGATTTTCTATAGATGGCTTCACTGTTGAGACACAAAAGGGCATCAAAGCGATACCACTCGGGGAATACTACCCGTACAAAGCATCATTCCCAAGAGGAGGAGGAGGGAAAGGATCTTTACGAGGAATTTTGAAAATCTAGTTAGGTAAGTTGATGGATGGTATGGTGAATTATTTTCGTCACCGGTTAAAGGTACCACACGACATTAAATGCCGATACGTTCTCGACACACGATTTTTAACGGAAGAGGTACCACGCAGCATACATTCTCTACAGACTATTTTTAATGGAAGAGGTACCATGTGGCATACGTTCTCAACAAAGAGCACAAGAGAAATGTTGCATAGATGTCATGCTTGGACTGAATATGTAGACTAAAATCTAAGGCTAACTGATTCAAAAGAAAAGCTTATCAGCCCAATTATTAGTAACGTTAAGAGTATAATAATTTAATAAAATATAATAAATTTATTTTAATTACTAATAAAAACATATATTATTAGTAACATAAGAGTATAATAATTTGATAAAATATAATAAATTTATTTAAAAGAAAATAAAATTTAGAAAATATATTATGTATAGAAGATATCTTTTTTTCAGAAAGAAAAAAACGCTGAATATATTGATAATATATACAGTACATGATCAAATAATCTCAACTGTGGGATAAGCACAGTGAGAAATCCACCATCATTTCCCCATAAAAGACTGCTCATAACTTGAGCATAACAAATGAGTGGGCATCCGCATGTACAGGTCAAGATCCGACCCGGATACTAATACATTCAGGAATGGAAGTCAGGAGATAATAAGGATAAGATCAAAACAATTCCAGGATCCTGATACGATTCCAATAAAAACAGAACTTAGGCATCGTTAGAAATGTTTATAAGAAGAGAAGAAAAATGTTTCTGATACAATGGTAGGAATAAAAGTAAGATGATGCTAGCCGGATCTAATAAGGATGAAAAATGGGTTGTCATTAGAAAATACACGCTCGCTTGCAAGTTCACGCTCGCTTGTCATATTTTGTGCCCGCTCGCTTGTCTTTGCCCGATCGCTTGAGAGATGTATGTGCAGAAAATCAAAAGGAGCCAGCAGTGGAAATGTATTAAAGCAAAAATACGACCAGGAGAAAGGAAACAGAGAAATGCTGGCTGGAAAGATGTTCACGCTCGCCTGATGAAGATGATCCGAATCCATATAGATGAACAAGCGTGTGCCATCAGATCAGTTGGGCACATCTGTAAATATAAACGCGCTCGCCTGAAAAATAATTTCACGCTCGCTTGTCGGAGAAACACACTCGCTTGCCGCAGATCTATACGACTTCATGTGTGAACAAAAAGGAGGGACGCCAAAACAGAAGGGATGTTGAAAATAAAATAATAGACCCTGCAAATCCAGCCAAGACGAAAACCATCCACATGCAAAAAGATAAAATGAGACATATGATGACGATTAAGGAAGTGGAATGTCCTGAATATTAATCTGGATGCCGTTTTGGAAATGTGCAACCTTCAAAATACCAAAATCCTCCAGCAGACCCCTCTTGGACAGTCGGTCAGCTCTGGTGTTGTTCTCGCGATATATATGATGAAGAGGAGGGCAATCCATCCGATTCCAGAGCGCTCTGGTCCTGTCCATCCATCCTTGAAGTATCGGAGTATCCATGTGAGTCTCATTAGATAACCATCCAATCACCAATTTTGAGTCCCCATAGATGCCCGCAACCTGTATTTGGAGATCAAAAGCAATGTATAATCCACCCCACAACGCCATGATTTCAGCCTTATTATTGGACCCTGTTCCACCATTCCAATGGATGTGAAAACGTTCCTTGTCAGAAATCTTAATCCATGCCCCACAGCCAGTTGTGTCATTTGCAGCAGCGCCATCAAAGAAAACAACAGGGATTGATATGTCATGAGGTCTAATACGACGAGAGCCATCTGAGACATCGATCAATTTTGTAGATGAAGCATCCATCCAGGATCTAATGGCATAGTAGATTTTATGAATCTGGATGGGAATCTGGTCAAAAATCCATCTATTTCTGGCTAGCCAAATCTCCCAGATGAAGAAAAATGGCAGCGTTCTGAAAGGGCTGTGTGATTTGTCCCATTCTAACACTGTGGACATAAAGTCCACAGGCCTCCATGACGGATCCGGGAAGAAGAAGCTGAATAAGTTCCATATATGAATAACAACAGGACATGTAAAGAATATGTGAGAGATTGACTCTTCTTCGGCAAAACAGAAAACACACCAACCTGGACCTTGATGACCCCTCCTCTTTAAATTGTCCCAAGTGAGGATATGACCCTTCCAGGAAAGCCATCCAAAAATCGTAATTTTAATTGGGATTTTCCTTCTCCAGAAAATACAGAAAGAGCTTGGCCTCTGCAAGACATGAACAGAAGAAATATAAGTCTGATAAGCATCTTTCACAATAAGGGATCTATTTCGCATTGGACCACCCCAGACCATTTGATCACCCCCTGTGGCATAGCAAAATCCCGCACGGCGAAGAGAGTCCCGGAAAGTATTCCATTCATCGCCCACATCACCATATAACCCAATTTGATCCGCTGTTTTGAAGATGGGAGCTGTGTGCGACCAACATAGGATAATCTGAGAATAGAAATGAATACCCCTGAAAGCAAGAGCATGAATAAGATTCTGGGATGGGCCGCTTTCGGGGGCCAGTTACAGGGAAGCCGCGCCAATGGGAATGAGGCTGCCATCCCGGAAATTCCACCTAAGACGAGGAGCAATAAGTGGAATTATCTGCCGGAAGCTGCGCCAGATACATGAGATGAAGCGTGGAAAAGAGAGGGAATTGCAGCTGATCATAAGCAAAGCGTTCTCCGGTAAGTACTTGGCTTTATTTATATCGTTCCATAAGCCAGGGACTGTGATGGCTCTCCAAAATGATTTAGACAACAGAGCACAATTAAATACCCTTGAGTCAAGGATACCCCATCCATCCAAATCCTTGGGAGTACATATATCTTTCATACTGCATAAATGATATTTTTTCACAAGATTGGCACCTCCCCATATAAAGTTTGAAATAATACCATTCATCCTAGAAATAATGCCTGCAGGAATGAAAAGAAGATGAGCCCAGAAAACATACATCTGAGATAGTACTGATTGGACCAGAATATACCTTCCTCCCATCGTTAGCCATCGATGATTCCATCGCTGAATCCTCTCCCTCAACCTATCAATAATCCAGATCCAATCTCTGTTTTTGTAGCTACATGGCTTAATAAAGAAACCCAGATATTTAAAACCACATGATATATGACGCTTAGAGATACCCATGAAATCCGCAATGAATGAAATCTCCAGTTCATCACCGAAATCATATAGAAGGAAGGACTTCCCACAATTGATGGTTAGACCAGTAGCACTTTTAAAACGACGGAACATAATGTGTATATAGAACCAGTGGTTCCGACGCAAGTAGCCAAACAGCAATAAGTCATCCACAAATAAGGAATGAGAGGTGGATACCGAGTTCGAGAAAGCAAAACCCTTAATAAATCCTCTCTGTTCAGCAAAGTGCATTAGTCTACTGGGCCCATCCATCACCAAAATGAAAAGAAGAGGAGAGAGGGCGCATCCCTGTCTCAGCCCCCTGCAAGCTTTAAAGAAACGCGATGGATAACCATTAATAATAACTGAATATCGGACATTTGAAACACAAGAAAAAATCCATCGCATGATCCGAATCGGAAGGCCGACTTTGAGCAACATCAACCGGATAAAAGCCCAGTCCACCGAGTCATAAGCTTTAAACAAGTCGACCTTCATAATTAAAGCTTCTTCCTTGGTTGAATGAATAGAGTGAGCAACCTCCTGTGCGATAGCAATCGCGTCATGGATGGACCTGCCACCCAAAAAACCATATTGCTCTCTTGAAATGTTGGCAGATAAAACCGGCTTGATACGTTCAGCAATGATTTTAGAGGAAAGCTTGTACAGTAAATTACACAAAGCAATTGGCCTAAATTCTGCAAAAGTCTGCGGATCCGAGACTTTGGGAATGGGGGCGATAAAGGATGAATTGAGATTTGCTGGCATGAAGCCCCTGCATCGAAACATCTCAAGCATTTCAACAATCTCATCACCCATGATATCGAAAAAGTGTACAAAAAATTCTGAGGGCCAGCCATCAGGGCCCGGACACTTATCGTGTTTAAAAGACTTCAGGACCTTCAAAGCTTCTTCCCTTGAGATAACTCTATCAAGAACATCAATGTCATCATCAGCAAAAAACCTGGGAAATTGATCAAGGACCCATGCTTGGTTCGATTCATCAATAGCCGGGTCAGATGACAAGAACTTAGAAAAATAAGAAAAAGCCTCATCTTGTATATCTGACGTGGAGTATGCATAATTTCCATCATCCTGCCTAATGCGCCATATAGCATTTTGATTGCGTCTGGCATTGGCGGCTTTATGAAAAAATTTAGTATTAAGATCGCTCTCCCTTAGCCAGAGCATTCTGCTTTTCAATCGCCACGAAATCTCTTCAATGCGGAGGATCTCACGTTTCCTTGAGCCAAGATCCTGTAGGAGTAGCAAAGAAGCCGCATCTGGAGGCCGAGTAGCAAAAGAAGAGAATAAATCATCCAATTTGGCAGATATTTCAGACAGCTCCTTTTTAAGGAACGCTTTTTTCTGAATCTCCCATGCCTTTGAAGCATTTTTGACACACTTCATCTTGTAGTGAAATCGATCCCATCCCGAAAGGCCGGTCCGATCAAAATTTTGCGACCAGATACTATGTACCAGCTTGGAATAGTCCGAGTCTTCAAGCCAAACCCTATTGAATTTAAAAGGTCGGCCACATACCACAGAATTAGACTTCCATGAAATTCTTATGGGCATATGGTCAGATACATTTGAGCTGATGACCTCAGAACGAATCTGACGCCAACGATCAATGATATTGACGTGAACCATAGCCCTATCCAGTCTTTTGGCTATGAACTGGTCACTTGCACGCTTATTGGTCCATGTCGGCAGCTGATAGGAGGATATTATCAGAAGCGCGGTGCTCGGCGTAAGAAGAGTATAGAAGATATCTATAAATACTTAAACACAGAAACAATATCTCACAATAGAAGTTTCTGTAATTTATTATTGAAGCAAAATTCTTCTATATAAATCACATCAAGCTTTTGGTTTAATGTGATTTAATAATTTTGCGTTAAAGAAATAATATATAATATACATGTAGGATATATATATAATGATTATGATTAAAAGATATAAGTTGATGGAATATAATATTTGAAAATAAAAGATTATATATAACAGTTAAATTAAAATATTAGAAGAGTTTAATATAGTAAGAAGTCAAAATTAAAAAAAAAAAGAATATATATGTGTATAAAAAGTTACATTTAAGTATCTTAATTTTTATATTATATTTAATAAAATTGAAATTGAAATAAATTTAAATTTGCATGGACTTTTTATTTTATATATTAAATATTTATAATTTTAATTTTATCTTATTATATTGGTTACTATTCAATTGATTTTTTATGAATTAAATAAATTGAATCAAATTAAAATATTAAATTATATATAAGTGAGATATTATTTTATTAATAGCTAAACATATTTATAAACGTAGCTAATCTTCTATCACTACAGGTTGTCATGATACTAGGAAACCAGACTAATGGTTAAATGAAGGATTTTTCTACCAAAATATTACATATTGTAAATAACATTTGAGATAGTAGTCTAATATGCAAATAGTTTGGAGCATATTTAGTCTATAAAACAAGTTGTAGCATAATATATGGTGCTCCATACATACCCAAAAATTTTCTACTCTCTTATAATTGAAAAGTAAGTTGAAGGTGGATTGATAGTAGTGAAACACTAAACTAGTAGCCATCAAAGAAAATTAGGATTATGTAAAGACATATATAGGGTCTACTAGAGTGCCTACAAAGATCTGACCTTTACTAAAAGCTAGAATAGCTTCCATCCTGGCCAAATGATGCACCATGTCTCTATGTTATGCTTGCAAATCATCTAATTGTAGAAGAATTTCCCATTTGGCTTCATTCCTCTCTAAGATCGTTTTTCCTAATAGGGATTTGATATGCTAGTATAATTCAATAGTGTAGAGGTATTAATTTTATCTTCCTTTAGTATGGTTGATGTACAACACCTAATGAGCCATAGAAGCCAATATCTCAACGTCCATAAACCCGTGTTTGTATACAGTGACTTCTTCTTGTATATTTGTAGAGATATGGGGGTAGAAGAGTCTATCAACAAAGTGGGATCGAGCACAAGAATGGGAGTTCCCCTCCCCACAGGAGGTCACACCACACCTGTTGTGCACACTGGCATGCAATGGTGGCATGAGAATTTGATCTATTCCTAAGAGAAGGGTGGTTAGAAAACATAAAGAAGGCTTAATTGAAAGAACAAAGGTGACAAGGAAGGAGTTCGAAAGTGGCTGAAACCCATACGCAATAAATATGGGAGAACTAAGGAAGGAATAAACCTAGATACGATAAGGAGGGTGAGCACCGAGGAAGCCTTCCATTGTTCACCTTGAGTAGGAGAAATCATGTCGTGAGAGAATAGAATTTGTAGAAATTAATTGTAGATTCAAAACTGCTCATGTAATGTACTAAAACATAAGACTCAAATCTACTCTACTCATCAGCGAAAGAAAATTCACGATTGAGAACAGATATTAAAAACCTGCATCATGTTTGAACACAAATACATCGAGATTTATCTAGGGGAAGGAAACTGCTCAAAATCCCTTCCTATATATATTACATTAATCAAAGAATTTGGATGAATACAATATGCTCGCTCAAGCTTGAGCACAATCTGCACAAGTATCTTCTATCTTATTCTTGAATGAAGAACTTTGGCTAACACTTAGCTAATTTTCCTAGCCTCCAAGCTCATATTTCCTTGCATTGCTTTATGAGGAATTATCCCCTATTAATTAGGTAAATTACTCATTGAGAATTGTGCAATTCCTTTAGGCCTTCCTTGGACTGCATGCACCACCTGTACAACGTCGAAAGTTATACAAATTATAGTACACTGCCTTTGAACTCCAATATCAACTAGGTAACTTGAATTTCATGCATGCATGAGTTAATTTAGGCTAATTGATCATTTATTTGGTTAAACAATGAAGCTGCAACCCACTGCTAGACTTCCTACTAGTTCCCCCAATAGTTGGAACTAGTTTAACTGACCTTAACTCAATTTAACTTAATTAAATTGTTACAACTGAAATTAACTAAACCTGGGCTTCTAAAATTTAGGAATCATTGTACAAAACTATATTTAGTCCCACAAATCGATCTAACTAAGTTAACTGAGTGATAATAACTCAGTTAACTCACTCAAGTTGTCCAGTGATGTGGAATTTTGATTTTCTCCTAATTTAATTCAAAGGAAAATTAAATTAGGAATTTCTTGTTGCATTTTGAACACTCTGTCTCAGCAAGTAAGGGATTAAATATCATTTTTGGGATTCAACTATGTTTATTAAGTCATTCATCTATGACCATTTTCATGAGAGGTAGTCGTAACTGACTAATTTATCATGAATTTTGAAAAGTCCACTTAGCACTCATTGCATTGAGTGATGCTCATAGGGGATTATCAGATACCTCAATCTTGCCTCTATGGAACTAAAAATTTCCTCTCGACAAGGCCTTTTTTATAATATCTACATCTCATTCCTCTATAGGAATGTATTCCAACAACATGATCCACCTCTGCACACAATATCGTAGATGGTGGTACCAGATATCAATGTGTTTGGATCGATCGTGAAAAAATAGACTCCCACATAGTTTGATACAACTCGGATTGTCACATTAAATCATAGTGGGATCAATCATCTCACCAAATAACCAACTAGAATCTTTCTCATCCATATAGCTTTAAAATATGCTTGAATGGAATCTGTTAGCCACCTATAAATTTTGTTATACCAAGAGGTGTCTTCAAGCCTTCAAGAGATAGTTTCCTTTGAAAAACTATTATCTTTTGAAGTCTTATGATATTTTTCTTTCCTTAAGTTAATCTTCACTGCTATTTCCATTATTACCCTGAAGAATCCGCTATTTTCCTGAAGAAAAAGACTGCCAAAAACCCATTTTTTCCCCTTCATTTTACCCCTCTTTTCACTCATACTTAACCTCCATTTTTATTCACTTTTTCCTCATGAAATTCCTCTATTTTCCCTCTTTTTCCTTCATTCCCTTCATAAATCCCCTTTAATAAGGTTTAAAACTCCTTTTTAAACCTTATCGGAACCCCCAAAATCCTTTGGAAATCATTAAAAAATAAGAAAAAACAGTCTTTTGAACTAAGGCCTTTAGCCCCTTTTGGCTAAGCCCCTAACCACTTCCCCACCATATAACCCATGCTCAAGACCAGGCGCTAAAGCCCGTAGGTGCTAATCGCAATCGAGACATCCAATGTGCACCCCTTTCCTTTGTTAAAACTTAAAAGTTCTGATGCGATTGTTATTTGGTCTATAGACCTGCACTACAATCTCAGCCATCGATCTTCCAAGATTTGACAGCCAACGCTAACCTTTCACTGTGCTCGCCTCATCCCTTTGTTAAAACTATGAATGCGATCTCCACCATTGATCCTTAATAATCCGACGGCCATCGCAAAAATCGCAAATCACCAATCGGAAGGTCTTAAGGTATCACTTCCTGTTTTCCCCGATTGCCGATCTTCGATCCAATCGAAATCGTTGATTCCCCATCGATCCAATGGTCAGGATTTAATCACATATTCAACCATCGAAGTTTTAGCCCCTACCTTTCTCCGATGCGATTTGATCTCCGCCGTCCGTTCCTGTAAATCTGATGGCCCAGATTGATCGCCCTCCACCACAGACCTCCGATATTAAAACCCACAGATTAATCATGACTGTAGATCTCGCTAAGATCTAATGACCCTCATGTAATCACATCGAAAAAACCATTGCGCCTTTCCTCTCTCCCCTGCCGATTGGCAATCTCGCGATTGGATCTGGGCCGTCCATTTCATAGATCCGACGGTCCAGATTGAAGCTTGACTCCCTTTGTTAAATTTATAAAACCCCGCTGTATAAAGTTTTCGGTGAATGCCCGTCATTGATCTTTGCAGATCAATGACCCAAATTGACCCAAAATCCGCCTGACCCTTGCCTCATATTTTATTTCATTAACCCCAAGATTAAATCTGAGCCGTTGATATATTTCATCCAACGGTCCATATTTAACCCGGTAGGCCCAACTCATTTGGGACCTACCTCCCTCATTGATCAATCTGAGCCGTTCATTCCTATGATCTGACGGTTCATATCAATACCGCCTTGGCTCTACCCCCCTCATTCCGCCCATGCATCTTGTCTTATTGCGCTCCAAACTCAACCGTTGGATCTGCCCACCCTGTGTCCAACGGCCAGGGAGCCATATCGTGTGATTTTAAGCCCAAAGGTTAATTTTTAAAAGTTACGCGATATGGGTGGTTTTAGAAAGCCACATGTCGGCCGCCAATGCATATCGCGTTCCAAAAGGCAAAACCACCTTTCCCTCTTTTCACCACGCGACACCAGTGGTTTTTATTACCGAAACCACTTTACCCCATTTCCATTACACCCCCTCGTTTTTAATCTCCACCGTTGATCTCTATTGCTTAATCTAATCCAACGGCCCAGATATTTCCGCGACCCCTATTTTCATTAAAGCCCTTTTTCGCTATCGATAAAAGTTTTCTTCCATTTTCTTCACGATTTCTTCCATTTTATCATAATATTACCCCCTTTGCATCATATTAACTTGATTAATCTCGACCGTTGATCAATCTGATCTAACATCCCGAACTTAATCCAACCACCGTTTATCCAACCACCTCTTCTTTTGACCCCAACAAGCAATCTTGACTGTTGGTTCTGTTCATCCAACGGCCACGCTTAAACCTAAACCTCCGGAGCAGTTTAAACCTTTTCCACACAGGATTTTTATAAATTTTCTATGTTTTTGCAGGTTTTGAAGGTTTCTCAGTTGTTTAGAAAGAGATCAAAGGCCGGGGATGACGATCCCCCAGGCCTTTATTTCACAAAGGAATTCATTCCACAGGGTTCCAAATTACATTTTATCAGTGCCTCGTGAGCACTGATGTCTTTATACAACATCTGCGCACCTGCAACAACAATGGAAACACAACAAACACCACAGCCGAAGAGTATCAATTTGATAGTATGAAATCAAAGCGGAAGTGAAGAAATTTAATGTTTTAACACAGTTTTTGAAGGATTAAGGCATTAATTTGATTAATCAAAGACCTGATCCACAATTGAAGATAGTTTGAAGACCAAAAGACAGAAATTAGGCTTCATTAAGCCTAAAACACAGAACTCAAGTAAATTAAAGATGTTTTAGGTTAAAACAATAATATCTATCAGTCCGAGAAGCCTCCACTGCCACATTAGAGGCTAATTGAATCCTCTGCAGCTACCAAAAGACACTTGCAGCCTCAACGCAATCAAAGAAGGCCTAGTTATTGCCAGAAACAGAAGATATTTATCTAAATACAGTTGAACAGTTCTTACCAAAGAAAGAAAAAATTCTCAAAATGTCAGTAGAGTTATTACAAAGATAAGAAATAGGCCTTGAAGTCAATCTTTTTTCCCTTTGAGTTTAAAAAGACAGAAACAGAGTAAATCAACATAATCATAATTCAATGCTCTCCTGCCTTAGGCCTTGCATGGTTTTCGAGGTTTGGAGTTACATTTAGTGTAGAATTTATTTCATTTCAAACCTAAAGCTCTTCCACCTCCTCATTTCTTCTATAAATACTTCTAAAGAAGATGAGATACAGGTTGGTTGATCACTAGTTGTAATACTGAAACTCTCTGAAATAATACATAGTCTGTTGAAGTTGAAGAAGAAATTGAAGTCTTGGTAGCCCTGATGATGTTGTTGCATGCATGTTCTTGAGAAGGCTCTATCATTGGATCCATGAGCTTGGCTATTGGTGAAGTATTCTAAACTGTTTAATGTTTCCTCTTGTTTTCATTTTGTTCCATAATTTCTTACTACAGTAGGATGAAGGTTTTAGGCTAAGAAATGACTCCTAGAAGCACCTTAGACCTGTTTATCCTTCACTGTTTTATGTTTTCTTCTGCTGGGGTATTTTAGAGTCTTTAATCTCTCTCTTTAGTCCTCATGCTTGTTTATTTCTCTAATAGTTCTAATAGTTGGTTTCAGCATGATTTTTGGTTCTCCCTGCTTGTCTGCTGCCACTTAAAGGCTATTACTGAAGTCTCCCTTTGAAGTATCTTTGTTTATAGTGAGCCAAGGAGGTCTGTTCTGATCATGCCCTTTGTCCTTGCTTGAACAGTTGTCTTAAAAGTATTTTATAGTTGTGATCATAGATGTATTAGGTGTTCCTTCTTCTATGACTGCAATTATCAGTAAATCTTTTATGGTTTTCTAAGTCATTTGAAATAAAATCTTTGAGGAAATAGGATGTGCTCCCAAATCTTAGATTTCATTTTAAAATTTGTTTTGAAGTCATTATTTTCTTAAAGTGCGGTTTGTAGAATTTATGGTTAGCCCTGTCTATCAGATACCTCTTTATTGTTCAAGTCATGCTTTCAAATTCCCTTTGTTGAGAATTAAACCTCTCTTTTCTAAACCATTGATGTCCATCTCATTCATAAACTAAAGGATCCTGTGGCCAAGTTAGATTTTCCCTTTGATATCCCATATCCATTGATAATTCTTTCATAACCTCTTTTTGACTCCATCGCCTAATGAAACTAATACTCCTTATTTCTACCTGCCTTTCCTAGACCTTTTATATTCTGCTGTATCAATTCAACCAAACAAACAAACAAACACTTGCACTTAATAACTAGTCTAAAACCAATACCCAAAGCACACAAGATAAACCTCTGCAAAACAAACATTTGAGAGATCCCTCTCTGAGAACAGGAGGACTAGATCCTGGAACTCTAAAGATTGGTTTGATGTGGCCTTGTCTTTTCATTTTCCAAACTATCAAAACATGGGAGACCAACATAATGGCGATGACAGTGGGACCTTGAGTAAAATCTTTAAAACAAAACACTCACTGTTCGGTATAACATAAGTAGCCTTCTTCAAGCACTACCTAACAAATTGGTAATCATGATAAGACTTCTTTGGATCAGTGAAAAACTAAGTAACTCTTAGGATTCTCATAGAACCTTATCAAACCTTGAAGGAGTCAGTTACCAAGCCATAAGAGTGAACTCTATATTTTTAAACACCTTAGCTAAGTGTTAAATCAGATTCAGGACACTCTCATAACCTATAAGACCAAAAAAACTCAAAAAAACCCAAAAAAATTTCAGTTTGGCTTCAAAATAAACATGGTGGTGGAATCATCCAATATTTTACATTCATAGAAGCTAAAAAGTTTCCACCTAGAGACTCCACTAGCCCCAGTAGGCCTATTACTCATCTAGGTCTCCAGATCTCTTTAGGACTATGTTAACCAGCCTTGAAGAAGTTTAGAAGCCTAGTCCCATACTATATAAGACATCGTGAGAGGTAAAACTTCCAAAAAAAAACAGTCCTTAAAACTTTAACCTCTCTCATTTTTGAAAAACAGTCTGGCTTCACACAGGATCAACACTAGATCCCATCCAGACCCAAATCCTCCTTTAATAGTTCACAATCCAGAGAGAATTTTGTGGTTGACTTCTAAGTCTAGAAAATCAGCTACTAATAGGAACCTCTTAAGAACAAAATCTGTCCCCGAAAACCTTGTTGACTTAGAGGATTTACACTTTGATTTACATCATACAAAGAACATATTTAGAACTAGATCTCAAGGTTTATTTAAACCAAACTGATCTTGACCTTGCAGATTTGCAATAGAGATTTAGTAGAGAAGCCTCAACTTTCACACCTCTTGATTCACAGCTTCTTCATCACTTTAGCCTTTTCCATAACAAATCTGCTCAAAACCAGTTTGCTGGCCCAAGTGTTTCTTCCACTACAATCCATACTACCACTGTTCAAAACACTCTAGTTCAGCCCACTTTCACTCTTGTAAATCCACTTCTTGTAAACCCGCCCTTCTTTCCAGCCATGGCAACATGGTATGCCCCATTAGTGTTACCACAACCTCTTCTTCCCTTACCAAATGATTATCAATAAAAAATTCCTCATTTCACTGCAAAAGAGTCTACAACAACTTAGCATCATGTAGATAGGATGGAAGATGCATTTGATTACATGGAGATAGAAGAAGATACCATTAAGATGAGAATATTTGCTCAAAGTTTAGGAGGGGATGTGAAGAAGTGGTTTAAAAACTTACCTCCTAATAGCATCAATGATCTCCGTGCTTTGCATCAAACATTCATCAACAAATGGGAAACCAAAAAGAACCTTCTTCAAATATTAGCATAATATAGCAGCCTCAAAAGAAATCCAGCGGAGAGTGTTCATGACTACTCCACTAGGTTTAACAATGTTTACAATGCTCTTCCACCTCACATGAAACCTCCCCAAGGCATGGCCTTAGTAAGATACCCTGAAGGTTTTGATGCCGAAATGGCCTATCAATTAAGGGAGAGAGATTAATTAACATTAAAAGACATGCAGAAGGGAGCTGTAAGCGTAGAAGAAAACATAATTGAGAAAAGAAATAGGTTGAGATAAGAAAAGAGGGTAACTTATAAAGATGACACTGTACCCTCAACGTCAACTTGTGACACAAAAATTGACAACATAGTGAAGGTAATGGAGAGGATGCTTGAAAATATCAACTTGAATGATAGAGTGCCACCAAGAGAACTTCAAAACAACCAAAATAGAAACAGAAATCAGAATTATAGAAGAGAAAACAATCAAGATAAGCAAAAAGAAAATGACCAACAGATTAGACCTCCCTTCCAACAAAACTACGTAGATCAATATGAGGAAGATAGGGAGATTGAAAGGTTGGGAAAAGGTCATGTGAACTTGATTGGATCAGACAGTGGGGACGATGTTTTCCTCACTAAATAAGAACAAGGTTTCTTCTCCTCTGATCAAAATTCAAACACCTATGAAGATTTTGATAATTATAGATTGGGGTTTGAAAATTCAATCATGGAGGTGCACAAACAATATGATCTTATAAGAAAAGGGAACGTAGATAATTTAAATGATAAAAACACTAATAATGTTGTCAAGAAAAACACAGAAACTCAACCCAAAAAGGCAGTAGAGAAACCAAAATTTTGGCTGAGAAAATAGATTCAAACAGAGAGAAAAGTAGCCAGCCTAATGTTGAGCAAAGCATCCCTAGCACTTCAGCTAGTGGACATAATAAAACCGTCCCAATTACCAGTCCAAATAAGGTTCAGCAAATCAAAATTGCTGTAAGGAATTCGATTGAAAAAACAGATGTAAATATGACCAAATCAATTTTTCCTTTCAGCCTTGAGGGAGAGATTGCAAAGATAAAAATTACCATCCCCCTAGCCGAACCAATAACCCAAGAAGTGTACAAAAACCAAGTTTTAAAAGCTTTAAACTTAGGAAGTGATACTGATACCTTAAACTTGACAGATGACAAGCTTGAGTTGTTGTTTGGTCCAGAAGTTGAAGGAAAATACCAAGAAGGAGTTGTTCCTCCCTTCTATGTTAGTTTGAATATACATGAGAAAATTTTACATAATGCCATGCTAGACTCTGGAGCTTCACACAATGTAATGCCCAAGGTAGTAATGGAAAGCTTAGGCTTAGAAATTACAAAACCATACAAAGACTCGTATTCCTTTGACTCAAGGAGAGTCAAATGTTTGGGTTTTATCAAAGATTTATGTGTTAACTTATCTCAAATCCCTGCTAAGAGTCTAGTAATGGACATAGTTGTAGCTGACATTCCCCCTAAGTATGGCATGCTCTTATCAAGATCATGGGGAGCCAAAATTCAGGGAAGCCTTCAAATGGACATGTCTTATGCCACCATCCCTGTTTTTAACCAAAACAGAAGATTATACAGGGAATCTCACATGAAGTACATGGTGAGAAACATAGATAAACCAAACAAATATCCAATCTATTCTATTCAATCAAGCTTAGATTCCTTTATCTATACAACAAAGATGAAATCACTCAACAATATAAGGAAAACGTAGACCCCATCAGTTTATTAGAACAATCAAAACTTCCCTCGAATTAGATTCAAAACATTGAAAATCAACAGCAACAAGAGAATGAAAATAAGGCTGATATACTTTGGACAATAAACTTTGATGGATATTGTAATAAAACAAGTGCAGGGGCAGGTGTGTGGATTCAAAATACAAATAAGAGTTTTTCATATAAATTGGATTTCCAATGCACCAACAATATTGCTGAGTATGAAGCACTTCTCCTAGGCTTACAATTGCTTAAACAATTATAAGCCAAAAAGATATCAATCTTAGGAGATTCTGAACTTATCATAAGAAAAATCAAAGGAGAATACTCAGCTAGAAATCCAAGGCGTAGGGAATTTCAGAATGCTTCCCTTGATTTATTGAAAACCTTTGAAAAATATAAACTTATTTTCATTCCAAGAGCACTAAATCATCTAGCAAATGAACTTGCTTTAAATGCCAGCAACTGCAAAATACCCGAGATAAATGGAAAACTTACTATAAAGGTAAAACATGGGCCTACAGTGCCTGATAACATAGATTACTAGCAAGTGTTTGATTCTGACAAACACATAGATGATTTCTTAAAATCAGAAAGTGATTTTTCCATACCAATATCAGAAACCAGCCATAAAGAAAACTGTTTGTATATTGAACAAATCCCAGAAGTTGAAATAACGCATTCTGCTGATATAAATCATTGTGAGAATCCTTTTGAAGCAGAATTAATTGACAACGCAGACCAAGAATACTTGGAAGTTTTACAATGCAAGAGCGATACAATTCCAAGAGGTCTCACACCTTTAGAACACCTTTTCAACTTTAACGATGTAGCCAAAGAACCAAGAATGGAGCCCGTGGAAACAGATGTAGAAGAACATAACATAGGCAGCCTAGCAGAACCCAAGCTGATTAAACTATCCAACACTCTCCCAGCTCACATAAAATTGCAATATATAGAGTTGTTCAAAGAGTTTAAAGATGCTTTTGCTTGGGGATACAAAGACTTGAAATATTATGATACTAGCATCATTCAGCATAAGATTCCTTTGGAGGAAAATCAAAAGCCTTTTAAACAAAAAATAAGGAGAATAAACCATGTTTTATTACCTTTAGTTAAGGCAGAAATTTAAAATATGCATGATGCTGGGATTATAGTACCAATCAGATATTCAGAATGGGTATCAAACTTAGTTTCTGTTAGGAAAAAGACAAGGGAAATCAGGCTCTGTATTGACTTCAGAAATTTAAATAGAGCCTCCCTAAAAGACAACTACCCCTTGCCCAAGATGGGCCATATACTTCAAAGGGTAGTTGGGTCAAAAAGGATATCACTCCTGGATGGATTCTCAGGTTACAACCAGGTGTTAGTGCTCCCAAGTGATCAAATCAAAACTGCTTTTACCACACCTTGGGGCACATTTATGTATGTCAAAATTCCTTTCCGATTGATTAATGCAGGGGCCACCTTCCAAAGGGCCATGTACATAGCCTTCTCTGAAGATATTGGCTATTTCATTATCATTTACCTTGATGACATAACTATTTTCTCAAAAACTGATGAAGAACATTTGATTCACTTAAGAAAAGTTTTTTGAGAAGTGTAGGAAATTTGTCTTATCTTTGAATCCCAAGAAGACACTCTTTGGTCTCCAAGAAGGTAAACTTCTTGGTCACATAATTTCAGAAGAGGGAATCAAAATAGACCCTAAAAGGATAGATGGCATCTTGCAAATCAACCATCCAAGAAGCCTCAAAGAATTACAATCTTTCATTGGAAAGATTAAATTTTTAAGGAGGTTTATCCCCAACCTTGCTGAGCTATTAAAAAACATTACAAACATGCTTAAGAAAGATGTAGGTGTGAAATGGACTACACAAGCTAAACAATCATTTGAACTAGTTAAACAAGCTCTCACTCAAACACCGGTCTTGATTAGTCTAGATTTTACCAAAGACTTTTATATCTTTTCTTTTGCATCTGAACATACAATAGCTACAGTATTACTTCAAAAGAATGATTTGGGGAAAGAACAACCGATATCCTTCTTTAGCAGGGCCTTAAGAGATGCTCCTCTCAAGTATAAAATCATGGAGAAGCAATCCTTAGCATTAGTGAAAGCATTAAAGGACTTTAGAGTCTACATTCTACACTCCCACATAATTGCTTTGGTTCCACATACTATTGTCAAGAATATTCTAAGCCAAGACCCTGATGATAAAAGGGGAAAATGGATTGCAACTATTCTTGAGTGTGACTTAGAAATCAGGCCCACCAAACTAGTTAAAGGGTAAGGATTAGAAAAAATTATCGCTGAGTCTAACTTCCAAGCACTAGATATGAACATGGTAGATGTGTTGGAAGAAATAGAAGAATCTACTGCTCCTTTCATTGAAGAAACATTTCTAAATTCTCCTTGGTATGCTAACATTATTTATGTGCTTTTGTATTTGAATGCCCCTCCTTCTTTGTCTAAAACTAGATTTTTGAAACAGAAAGCTTTGAGTTATTGCATCTTAGATGGGGTATTATATTGGAAAAATGCTGTTGGAATTTTTCTTAAATGTTTACTTGAAGATGATGCAGGAAAGATCATGCATGAGTTACATGAAGGAGAATGTGGAGGACACCTCTACTGGAAGGCCACAGCAAACAAAATTCTTAGATCTGGTCACTATTGGCCTACCCTTTTCCTAGACACTCAGAAGTTAGTCACGTCTTGCCATAAGTGTCAATTTTTTTATGGCAAAATAAAACTCCTTCCCTTACCGTTACATCCTATCAGTGTAGAGGCACCCTTTCAACAATGGGGCTTGGACTTCATTGGGGAAATTCACCCATCTTCATCAGCCCAACATAAGTGGATCCTCACTGCCACTGACTTCTTTACAAAGTGGATAGAAGCTATACCCTCTAGGAATGCCAATGACTCTGTCATTATCAACTTACTTGAAACAAATATCCTATCCAGATTTGGTTGTCCTAGAAAAATCATAACTGCTAATGATGCTTCCTTTAAATCCAAGAACATGGTTGATTTTTGTTACAAATACCACATTACCTTGGGCCATTCTACTGCCTACTATCCCCAAGGAAATGGTTTAGTTGAATCCTCCAATAAGAGCCTCATCAATATCATGAAAAATCTATTGGAGCAAAATCAGAAATCATGGCACAGTAAACTGGTTCATGCCTTATGGGTTGATAGATTAACTACAAATAAATCAATAAATATGTCTCCCTATCAGCTAGTCTATGGCATGGATGCAGTCTTTCCCACTTCATTAGGAGTTCCAGTCATGAAACTCCTTCAAGAAATACAAATTGAAGACAATGATATGCAAAGAAGAATCAATCAAACAATTCATTTACAACAGACTAGAGAAGAAGTCTATGAAATAACACAGTTAGTCCAAGAAAATATCAAGAATCTATCTGAAAAGAGGACTAAGGAAAACAATTTCCAAGTTTGAAATGCTGTTCTTAAATGGGATTCAAGAAAAGAAGAGAAGGGAAAACATGACAAGTTTGAGAACTCGTGGAAAGGAGCCTATATAATTCATGCTGAGAGGGGTCACAATGCATTTTTCCTGAAAGAATTAAATGGAGAAGATTTATATGGAGGTCCTGTCAATGGCAAGATGCTCAAGCATTACTTCTGCCAAGAGTCATGAGTTTCAAAGCATTTTATTTTCCCTTGTAAATATCATTGTTAAACATTGCATTCAAAGTTAGAAAAATAAAAATCTAAAAACAAAAGAGGGCAGATTGTAAAAAAATAAAGGTACAGCCCCATACCAAAAAGAGAGACAAAGTCTGAAAGTGTGCAAGCTCAAATGCCACTCCTAAAAAACACACTTCTAATTATTCATACAGTTTAATCATGAATAATTAGCTTTTTAATTTACCGTTGATAGGTTAGTGAAATAGATTTTCCAAACAGCTTAATCTTGGCTTATCAGTTAGGTAGATTAGGATAGAAAAATAAAGGTTCCAACAAGCTCAAATTCTGAACCTATGAGATAGAATACAAACTGGTTCTAATATGCCCAAAACTTGAACCAGGTAAGAAAGAGAGATAGCTCAAAAAAATTTAAAAACAGAGCTAAAGAAACAATGAAGGAAGTTTTTGATTTTCAGATCTTAAGCCTTCGCTATATTTTCTTTACTTTTTCTGCAAATAATAATCTATGTGCAGCTTGTTTTTATGCCATAGATCATAGCAATCCAAATAGCTTAATCTTGGCTTGACTGTTTTTAAATTTTTGTCTTAGAAATTAGAGAATAAAAATCTGTTAGACAGTCTAATCCTAATAGATAGTAGTTAGGTAGAAAATTTATGAATTCAACTGCTTAATCTGAATTCATGGAGAAATAAGGTTAGACTTAGATTAGTTTCCTATTTTTCAAAAGAATAAAATGTTGTTGAAGAGAGTTTGCTAGTCTAAATGCATTCTGAAAAGAAGAAAAAATGTTAGGGTTATTAGGAATGGGTAGGTAGACTCGTTGTTTTGACAGGATTCCATTGTTCTAAGTTGCTGTAGAGATCATCAAAAAGAAAGGATGCTGCCCAATGGAATAAGACACTGGTTTAATGAAAGCCATAGATTTCCAGCTGAGGTTCTAGACACCTAAAAGAACGAGCTGTCTTCCCCAAATGGAGCCACTGTTAGCCACCTATAAATTTTGTTATACCAAGAGGTGGCTAGACTTTTGTCTTCAAGCCTTAAAGAGACAGTTTCCTTTGAAAACCTATCATCTTTTGAAGTCTTATGATATTTTTATTTCCTTAAGTTAATCTTCACTGCTGTTTCCATTATTACCCTGAGAAATCTGTTGTTTTCCTGAAGAAAAAGACTGCCAAAAACCCATTTTTTCCCCTTCATTTTACCCCTCTTTTCACTCATACTTAACCTCCATTTTTATTCCCTTTCTCGTCATGAAATTCCTCTATTTTCCCTCTTTTTCCTTCCTTCCCTTTATAAATCCCCTTTAATCAGGTTTAAAACTCCTTTTTAAACCTTATCGGAACCCCCAAAATCCTTTGGAAATCATTAAAAAATCAGAAAAAGTAGTCTTTTGAACTAAGGCCTTTAACCCCTTTTGGCTAAGCCCCTAACCACTTCCCCACCATATAACCCATGCTCGAGACCAGGTGCTAAAGCCCGTAGGTGCTAATCACAATCGGGACTTCCAATGTGCGCCCCTTTCCTTTGTTAAAACTTAAAAGTTCTGATGTGATTGTTATTTGGTCTATAGTCCTGCACTGTAATCTCAGCCGTTGATCTTCCAAGATCTGACGGCCAGCGCTAACCTTTCACCGCGCCCACCTCATCCCTTTGTTAAACCTCCGAATGCGATCTCCATCATTTATCCTTAATAATCCGACGACCATCGAAAAAATCGCAAATCACCAATCGGAAGGTCTTAAGGTATCACTTCCTATTTTCCCTGATTGCCAATCTCCGATCCAATCGCAACCATTGATTCCCTGCCAATCCAACGGTCAGGATTTAATCACATCTTCAACCATCTGAGTTTCGGCCCCTACCTTTCTCTTATGTGATTTGATCTCTGCCATTCGTTCCTATAAATCCGACGGCCCAGATCGATCACCCTCTGCCAGAGCCCTCCAATATTAAAACCCACAGATTAATCCCGACTGTAGATCTCTCTAAGATCTAACAGCCCTAATGTAATCACATCACAAAAACCATTGCGCCTTTCCTCTCTCCCCCGTCGATTGGAAATCTCGTGATTGGATCTGGGCCGTCCATTTCATAGATTCGACGGTCCAAATTGAAGCTTGACTCCCTTCATTAAATTTATAAAACCACGCTGTATAAAGTATTCGGTGAATGCCCGCCATTGATCTCTGCAGATCAACAGCCCACATTGACCCAAACTCCGCCCGACCTTTGCCTAATATTTTATTTCATTAACCCAAAGATTAAATCTGAGCCGTTGATCTGTTTCATCCAATGGTCCATATTTAACCCGGTAGGTCCAACTCATTTGGGACCTATCGCCCTCATTGATCAATCTGAGCCATTCATTCCTATGATCTGACGGTCCAGATCAATACCGCCTTGGCTCTACCCCTCTCCTTTCGCCCGCGCATCTTGTCTTATCGCGCTCCAAACTCCACCGTTGGATCTGCCCACCCTGTGTCCAACAGCCAGGGAGCCATATCACGTGATTTTAAGCCCAAAGGTTATTTTTTCAAAGTTACGCGATATGGGTGGTTTTAAAAAACTACGTGTCAGCCAGCAACGCATATCGCGTTCCAAAAGGAAAAACCACATTTCCCTCTTTTCACCGCACGACACCAGTGGTTTTTATTACCGGAACCAATTTACCCCATTTCCATTACACCCCCTCGTTTTTAATCTCCACCGTTGATCTTTGTTCATTAATCTAATCCAACGGCCCAGATCTTTCCATGACCACTATTTTCATTAAAGCCCTTTTTCGCTGTTGATAAAGTTTTTCTTCCATTTTCTTCGCAATTTCTTCCATTTTATCATAATATTACCCCCTTTGCATCATATTAACCTGATTAATCTCGACCATTGATCAATCTGATCTAACGGCCCGGACTTAATCCAACCACCATTTATCCAATCGCCTCTTCTTTTGACCCCAACAAGCAATCTTGACCGTTGGTTCTGTTCATCCAACGGCCACGCTTAAACCTAAACCTTCGAAGCAATTTAAACCTTTTACCCGCAGGGCTTTTATAACTTTTCTATGTTTTTGCAGGTTTTAAAGGTTTCTCAGTTGTTTAAAAAGAGATTAAAGGCCGGGAATGACGATCCCCCAGGCCTTTATTTCACAAAGGAAATCATTCCACAGGGTTCCAAATTACATTTTATCAGTGCCTCATGAGCACTGATGCCTTTATACAACCTCTCCACACCTGCAACAACAATGGAAACACAACAAACACCATAGCCGAAGAGTATCAGTTTGATAGTATGAAATCAAAGCAGAAGTGAAGAAATTTAAGGTTTTAACACAATTTTTGAAGGATTAAGGCATTAATTTGATTAATCAAAGACCTGATCCACAATTGAAGACAGTTTGAAGACCAGAAGAAAGAAATTAGGCTTCATTAAGCCTAAAACACAGAACTCAAGTAAATTAAAAATGTTTTAGGTTAAAAAAATAATATATATCAGTCTGAGAAGCCTCCACTGCCACATCAGAGGCTAATTGAATCCTCTGCAGCTACCAAAAGACACCTATAGCCTCAACGCAATCAAAGAAGGCCTAGTTATTTCCAGAAACAGAAAATATTTATCTAAAGACAGCTGAATAGTTATTATGAAAGAAAGAACAAATTCTCAAACTGTCAGCAGAGTTATTACAAAGATAAGAAATAGGCCTCGAATTCAATCTTTTTTCCCTTTGAGTTTAAAAGGACAGAAATAGAGTAAATGAACAGAATCATAATTCAATGCTCTCCTACCTTAGGCCTTGCATGGTTTTCGAGGTTTGGAGTTACATTTAGTGTAGAATTTATTGCATTTCAAACTTAAAGCTCTTCCACCTCCTCATTTCTTCTATAAATACTTCCGAAGAAGATGAGATACAGGTTGGTTGATCACTAGTTGTAATACTGAAACTCTATGAAATAATACATAGTTTTTTGAAGTTGAAGAAGAAATTGAAGTCTTGGTAGCCCTGATGATGTTGTTGCATGCTTGCTCTTGAGAAGGCTCTATCATTGGATCCATGAGCTTGGCTATTGGTGAAGTATTCTGAGTTGTTTAATGTTTCCTCCTGTTTTCATTTTGTTCCAAAATTTCTTACTACAGTAGGATGAAAGTTTTAGGCTAAGAAATGACTCCTAGAAGCACCTTAGACCTGTTTATCCTTCACTGTTTTATGTTTTCTTCTGCTGAGGTATTTTAGAGTCTTTAATCTCTCTCTTTAGTCCTCATGCTTTTTTATTTCTCTAATATTTCTAATAGTTGGTTTCAGCATGATTTATGGTTCTCCCTGCTTATCTGCTGCCACTTAAAGGCTGTTACTGAAGTCTCCCTTTGAAGTATCTTTGTTTATAGTGAGCCAAGGAGGTCTATTTTGATCATGCCCTTTGTCCTTGCTTGAACAGTCGTCTTAAAGGTCTTTTATAATTGTGATCATAGATGTATTAGGTGTTCCTTCTTCTATGAATGCAATTATCAGTAAATATTTTATGTTTTTCTAAGTCATTTGAAATAAAATCTTTGAGGAAATAGGATGTGCACCCAAATCTTAGATTTCATTTTAAAAGTTTTTTTGAAGTAATTATTTGCTTAAAGTGCGGTTTGTAGAATTTATGGTTAGCCCTGTTTATCAGATACCTCTTTATTGTTCAAGTCATGCTTTCAAATTCTCTTTATTGAGAATTAAACCTCTCTTTTCTAAACCATTAATGTCCATCTCATTCATAAAATAAAGGATCCTGTGGCCAAGTTAGATTTGCCCTTTGATATCCCATATCCATTGATAAGTCTGTCATAACCTCTTTTTGACTCCATCGCCCAATGAAACTGATACTCCTTCTTTCTACCTGCCTTTCCTAGACCTTTCATATTCTGCTGTATCAATTCAACCAAACAAACAAACAAACACTTGCACTTAGTAAATAGTCTAAAACCAATACCCAAAGCACACAAGATAAACCTCTGCAAAACAAACATTTGAGAGATCCCTCTCTAAGAACAAGAGGACTAGATCCTGGAACTCTAAAGATTGGTTTGATGTTGCCTTGTCTTTTGATTTTCCAAACTATCAAAAAACGAGAGACCAAAAAAATCCATGTACTCTACTTATGTTGAGCTGAGTGCAATTGATATTAGTTTCATGTTGTACTAAGAAATTGTTTCTGACCCAACACTGAAAATTCCTCTTGAAGTGTTCTTCTGATCTGATGGACTTGCTGTTAAATCTTCATCTATGAAGCCTTGCAAATTCACTCCCTCTATCTGTTTGTAGCAAATACCATACTGAGTAGTGCGTCTGAGGTATCTCAACACATGTTTTGCAACCTTCCAATACAGTTTGGTTGGATTAACCATTGCTTGACTAAGTTTGTTAAATGCATAACACATGTTTGGTCATGTGTTCACCAAATAGGTAAGTGAACTCACAAGTTTCCTATAGATAGTAGCCTCCACTTCCTCACCTAAAGTAGCATCCTCCTTCTTCCAACTATATATTAGAGGAGTTTCCATGGGTTGTATATTCTCCATGCATAACTTCTTAAAAATATCATTTGAATACTTTCCCTAAGAGATAAAATATTAACCATCTCCTTTCCATACTTCCAAACCGAGGAAATAATGCATGAGTCCCATATCCTTCATCTCGAATTCTCTTACAAGATCCTATTGGAAAGATTTGATTACTTCTCATCACTGGTTAAAATCAAATAATTAACTATAATACTATAATCAACACTTTACCTTCAACAACAATATGGTAAATTTTTTCATTTGCTTTACTTTTGGTGAATCCCAACCTAGTGAAATAATTGTCGATCCTAGTGTACCAAGTAGAAGGTGCTTGTTTCAATCCATACAACGTTCGCTTGAGTTTGCACACATGTGACTCTGTGTCGAAGGTCTAAAATCATTCTGGTTTTTCAATGTACACCTCCTCCTCAATCAATCCATTGAGGAATGTTGTCTGAACATCCATATGTTGGATATTCCATCCCATCTGCGATGTAAGTACTAGAATTGATCTGATAGAAGATTACCTTGCTACTAGAGCAAAGGTCTCCTCGTAGTCAATTCCCTCCACCTGAGAGAACCCCTTGGCCACAAATTTGGCCTTTTGTTTCTCAATTCTTTCATCTATTTCTTGCTTCACCTTATAAATCCATCTCAAATGTAGCAACCTTGGTAGAAAATCATGTAAAAAAATATATAATACCACGGTGATGGGACACATATTCCAAGTTGAATGTTGGTCAAAGACATCCTATTGGGTGTTCATTTCGATTATTATGGCTAAACGAAAATGGCAAAGGAAATGGAAAAGGATTTGGGAAAGCATGAGGCATTAATTGGCATTTTATTTATGAAAATAATGGAAAATAGGAGAAAAGGGAGGTGAAATGTCACAAGTTTCATGTGAGGAGGAAAATAAAGGAAAATACTGGAAAATGAAGAAAATAGAGGCCTCATTGATAAAATGGCTTCTAAGGATCAGTTGGAAAGATTTTAGATCAAACTTTTGCCAGCTTAGTTTTGGAGCTCTCTCATTATTCTCTCTCTCTCTCTCTCTCTCACACACACACACACACTTTTGGACACTTAGATCTTCAAGAACTTTAGCGTTGGAGCAAGAAAGGAAAAGAAATAAAGGGCGAGCAGGATCAAGCAGCTACAATAGGATTCTTTGCAGGTATTGATTTCCATATGTGATTTCCTTGTTATATCTAGCATGCATGGTATTACATGTCGGTCTTTTCTGTCTTGGCATGGGTTTTGCTAGGTTTGACATTTTTTTCAGCCTAACCTTTCCATCTTTGTATAGCTTTGATGATATGGGTTTCTTATAATTTGGTTGAGTTGGATTATTGAATGGATTCAAAGTTGAGCAGGCTGGATCTCAAAAATGACAAACACATGGCCTAGTTGTCCCTGAATCAGACTGTGGATCATAGTAAAGCTATTGTCCTAGTAACCTCTGAGCTAGACTATGGGTTTTGGTAAATCTAGATTGTGTGCCTCGGTGGGCCTAGGAATCATTTTCGGTGAATGGTGGGATATACGATAAAGACAAGAGGTGTATTTATCTCCACTGGGCCTAGTAGTCTCGGGATGGGATGCATGGTAAATCTTGGAGATTATGTCTCCATCAAGGGCGTAGTGATCCCTGATTCAGGCTGTGGATTATGATAAAGCCCAAGAGACTAGGAGCCGCTCAATTTCCTCATGGTGTAGGTGGAGAAACCTAGTAGCATTCATGATTGGAATATGACATGAGGGTAATTGGATGAAGTAAGATTTGGCTCAACCAATCTATGATCAGGTGGAATGTGGAAGACCCATCTCTGGTTGGCTTTTAATTCAGTAACGAAGAGCTCATTCCTTTGGTATTTCATAGGAAAATGTACTATTTATTATGTGGATTCTATTTTTGTCGTATCCATCACATTTTTGTTTTTATTATGCTGGTTATAAGCATGTATTTTATCAGTGATGATGTATGTCTCTATGCATGTTTTTACTTGTAAATGAACATAGAATGTATCTATGGTAAATTATATTGTATTTTAGCTAATCTTGTAAGGGATCAATGCTTCTTGATGATTTTCTGATAAGTATGATGCCCCTATGCTTAAATATGTTGTTTACACCTGTAGATTCAATGTTTGTGACATGTTTGAAAATTTTCCTTTCATGGCTAGGAGGGGTCCAGATGAGTTATTATTGATGTGATTTCTTATTTATCATTTTTCTAATGTTATTTATCATCTGCTAAGTTTTCATGAAGTTCTGGGATGTGACCAAGGCTCTCGGACTAATAAGGTGGCTCAAATCCCAGAGTTACAGGCATAGAACTAGGCATTTGGGGCCCTAGCCACAGGCATGTAATGTTGTGACTGGGGCTATAGCCTCCTAGTTGTAAGCTTGCTATGTTGTGTCTGTGACTATGGCTCAAAGTAGTCAGAAAGTTAATCTAACCCAAGGGTAAGAGGCATGAATGATTGGGATACCTCCTAGGGATGTTTTTGATGTTGTGTAAGGTTTGTTTGTCATGTTTCTGTCGATTCAACTTCCTCAAGGTCATCAAGGAGGTTGAATATCATATTAGTGTCATCTCGTATCAATTTTACCCATGTTGGCTAGTTACTTGGGTATATGTGGGAGGAGGGTGTTACAGAGTGGTATCAGAGCGAGGCTGCAATCTTCTTGGGTGGTGTTTTGTTTATGTTTTCTTGTGTGATATATGATACTACATAGTGGTATCAGAGTGTGGTTGCACTCTCCTTGGGTGGTTTATGGTTTCTAGTCGCTTTGTGTGGTA
The DNA here is from genome assembly GCA_034641835.2 of Pinus albicaulis. Classification (NCBI taxonomy): domain Eukaryota; kingdom Viridiplantae; phylum Streptophyta; class Pinopsida; order Pinales; family Pinaceae; genus Pinus; species Pinus albicaulis. The sequence continues at coordinate 742,138,543 of CM076571.1, forward strand.
TTTGATACCACAAAGTGGTATCATAGCATGATTCAACCCCCAAATTGGATGGGCAGTGTGTTGATCATGCATTTATGTTGGTTGCATATTTTTTTAATATGCTTGTGGTATAAATGTGCTTATTTCATCTGTGTTGTGTTGGCCATGGTGGCAGTGGTGTCACCATGGAAGCCTTGATGGTGTTGTTATCAACATGTTGTCATGAGTGTTTGACTGGTTATGAGTTGCTCATGCTTTTGTATTCAATTATGTATGATTGCTTACATATTGTTACATATTGTACATGCATTGCTTTCTTATTCTAGGCTTACATATTGGTCATGCTTCAGTGTTATCCGTGTACGCTTTATTGTGTGATTTCATAGTTTGAACATGCATTGGCCATTGATGAATGGTTATACATGTCAAGTGGGTGCATATGGTCAAGTTTGCATTGATTTGATTGAGGTTGTTGTGCATAAGGTCATTTTATGCAATTAGGTCATCATGGTGATATTGGTATGTTATGATGCTAATGTGTTGGTTGAGATAGAGTAGGAGATGTGGATCATTAAAGTGATGTTGCAACAATGGACTTTGGGGTAAGAGTTTATCGTCATACAAGTTGTAGGCTTGGAATTGAGATATGTGATTCATGGTTGTTGTAAGAATTAGGGCTACTTATATGTTTTTCATTCTATTATTATCATCGTTACATATATGATAAATTCTAGTTGATCAGTGTAGTCATATGCATTATGGTTATGTGTATGTATTTCATTCTATTGATTTTATGGTTACATACATGATATATGTTAGTTAATTAGTGTGATCATATGTACATGAATTGTTTAGTCAAGCATGGTTTTAACTTAATGATTGTGTTATATGTTGTTGATGAGCATGTAATATGTTGACTTATTATTGTTATATGTTAGTTAACTTGATGATTAGGGTTATATAATTATATCTTGTTGTTATATGTATCATGCTAAATTGGATTGGCCTATGTAGATGGTTAGAGTTGACATTCATTTATGAGTCGACTTAGTTGTGATATTTTGTTGTACTAATCTAGGCTAACTGTGTATATGTGATTTTTATGCATGAATCCCATTTTTTTATGAGTCTATGATGTGAACACATTAGCTAGTTATTGTTATGGATATCATGATATTATTTATGTTGAATTGAGGTGTTGTGAAGTTATTTTGTGATAATCTAGATTGATTGTGAAGACATTATAGCCTCCCCTGAGATACATTAAGGTATGAGTTTTCTTACATTGCCTACCTGGTGCTTAATTGTTTGATTATGTCATATATTTAGTCTTGAGTGTTTGGTGTCTATTGTGTCACCTAATTGATTTCTCTAACATGGTTCGTTTATAGTTTGTTTGTATTTTTTATTAGTTGCATGATATGAGTACGTGTTTATAAGATTGCATGAAGAAAGGATATTTTTTTAAGAATATTGTACTAACACATATTTTTTGGGCCAGATGATATGTACTTGAGTGTAAGTAGTTGATAGTTGTAGCATTATGTATTCTGACCAATGAATGTGAGATGATTGTGGATTATGACATGGTTGTTAGATTTGGTAAATGTTGACTTAAAATTGATAGATATTTTGTCTTGATCTTTGGAACATGTGATTTTCATGAGTGTCTAGTTAAATGGAAACATGCTTGGTCCAACAAATTATGATAACTGGTATTTTGTTATACTTATTTATGCGCTGACAATTGTGCGGTTATGGAAGTATGATGCAAGGGATTGCATGGCAAGAGACCACCATGAAATATTGGAGAAGTCTCAGGTTGAGATTTCCTTTGGAAGCATTGGGGACCATGGGATTGAGTCATGGTGTTTGTTGCTAAGTCTTGTGCTTTGGCATTTTGTGATTTTTTGAGCTTGATTTGTAGTTTTCTTTATGTTTGGTGCAAGGCCTTGCCACATTTTCTTTGGTGCAGTATTACTTTTGGTTTTCATGGTATTCTTCTTGCTTGCTATTGCTCTTTATTTTTATGTTATGAGAGTCTTGGGAATTGTTTGGGAAAGAGGAAATTTTATGGAGCTTGGGGAGAGATATGTGGTACCCAACTGGAAATGAAAGACTCAGATGAAGCCTAGTGCATGTATAAGGGCAACTGAAGGTAAGAATATGACATCCAGTTGGATTGGCTGGGTCCATTGAGGTAAATGGACAGTGGCAGAACAATCATGAGAAAGGTAACATGTGAATGGATCTGAGGTGTTAGATGCCTTGGCTATGTTAGGAATTGTTGTTCTCAATGTTGTGCATGGTGTGCACGAATAAAGGAAGTTGTCTCAAGCTAGACCTTATGATATCTAGAAATTGTGTTATGATCATGATTATGTTGATGTTTTTATATGTATACGTGTATGTATGTATGTATGTATGTCATTGTATGATAGGATGTCGATTGTTTTATGCTAATGATTGTATATGTATGTATGTATGTATCTACGTCCCTGTCTGACAGGGTTTTCAGGGAATCATTCTTGCGAAGGAAGGATTTCTTATGTGGGTGAATAGCATGAAGAGGTTCCTGGCTATGACGAATCAGGTGGTAGAGTAGCCTTGAAAAATCTATGAGGTCAATATCATGTGGACATGAATTGATATTATATGCTTGTATTATGCCTATGTTTATGTGATGGATAGGTAATGCTGACAAGTAGATCATCGAAGTGAAAGTAGTGAGATCTGAGGCATGCTAGGATAAGCATGGATAGTGGAAAGACACTAGAAGCCATGTTTCTTTTGGGGTCAGTTTATGGTTTTGGATGTTTAGCGCTATTTTTGTGTATATGTAGTGCATGTTGTATATTCAGTGATTGTACCTATCGTGATGTGTAATGTTGCATATGTAGTATTGTGTACATATGATGTTGTATGCTTGTTATATATATGGTGTTGTGTGTATATTGCATATGTAGTGCTAGGTATAGATGGTGCTATATACATGTTAAATATGTGGTGTTGTGTACTTATCATACTATGCATATGTTGTATATGCAGTGCTATGTACATATGATGTTGGGTGTGTGTTGTACAAGTGGTGTTGTGTACATGTTGTACATGTGGTTCTGTGTGTAGGTGGTGCCGTGTACATGTCGTGCATGTGGCACTATGTACGTGTGGTGTCATTTACATGTCTTGCATGTGGTCTTGTGTACATGTGGTGTAGTGTATATTTGGTGTTGTGTACACGTTGTGTAGGTGGTGTCACGTACATGTGATTTTGTGCACATGTTGTGAAGGTAGTTTTGTGTATAGGTGGTACTGTGTACATGTTGTGCATATGGAACTGGTATACATGTGGTATTATGCACATGTCGTACATGTTGTGTTGCGGACATGTAGTACTATGTATGTGCATGGTGTAGTCATGGTATCGTGACATGTGTATTCATTGTGTTGTACTCTATGTATGCATATGTATTGTGGTGTGTTGTACACTGGATGTAGGTGTATGTGTGGTTTTGTATTGTACACCGGGTGTAGGTATACTTTGTTGTACATCAGTATATTTGTATGTATTGTGTTGTATTGTACACCAAGTGTAGGTGTATGTGTCATATACCAGTGTGGGTGCGTGTATTGTATGGTGTCATATTTCGTATGTTAGTGTACGTGTCATGATGTACACTATGTCTATGTGTATTTTTTTTAAGAGAAGGCAATGGGTGTTTTTTGGGCATGGCAACCGACTTGGTGCGTGTACAAAAGAACAAAGGAAAAATTAAGGACAAAAATCGGTATTTTATTTTAGTTTTATTATGCATGTGATCTAAAATTATGACATATGATGGTCACTTGTGATTTATGATTAATATGCTTTATGATGATTGCACGTGATTCATGATTTTTACTTGTGACAGTTTTCTTTTAGCTAACTAGATGTGATATGTTCATACATGATGATTTAATAAAACAACCAATTTGACTTGTTGTAACAGGAAGTACACAAAATTGCAAGTGTAACTTATTGACGAGCTACCAATGAGGTATGATTTGAAGTTATTTCAAATTATTTTGAATCTAATGGCAGTTATGTTCTTAGTACAGGAAGCACGAAAGTTCCCAGTTGGGTGGTTGAAACCGATTGCAAGCATTAGCAACAACAACAAAAGGAATTGAAATAGGCAGTAGTATGTTAGTAAAGCACTCTAGGAGCAGGGCCATTGTGGGACACTGGTACCCAATAGTGTCCATTGGTTTCCATGAGAATGATATGACTGGTATGATGGTTGTAAGGTAGGTATATGCCTTGGTTTTTATATCTTCCAATGCAAGGAATACTTTCCAAGTGATGGATTGCTCGAGATAAGGGATGTCGAGTAATTTGGAAGGTATGTGACTGCACGGAAGGGGATGACTGGATTTCCCAAGGGAATGTGTAACAGAGAAGGCAAGGCCGAGGATGGATTTGTTTTGGTTATTAACATTGCCATATGGAATCATATGCAAATTGGGAGTGTGCCTTGGAACAATGAGTTGGTAATTATTCACTAAGGGTACAATAATGCATGATTGTAGTGTTGGACATGGGATGCAGACTTTGACTTTGAAAGTGGACTCCAGATTTCCTTGAAAGGAGGTAAATCCTGGTATTACTTTGAGGGTGGAGGTGTGAGCCTTTGGATCCCCCTGTTGCAAATATGGGCATTGTATCCTTCTATTTGTGGTTGAGAAAATGTGTATATGTGTATATTATTGTCAATATTGTATTCAGCTAGATTTATAAAGCTCCATAGATAGTATGATTATTTGTTGGTTGAAGAAAATGTGGTTGTTATAGTAAATATCATAAAGAGTTGTGTTATAAAGATCCAGTAAATGGTATGATCCAAGGGGGAGGGTTCTGTAACAACCCTGGTAAAATTTAATGTAAAAAAATATATAAGACCATGGTGATGGGACACATATTCCAAGATGAATGTTAGTCAAAGACATCCTAGCGGGTGCTCATTTTAGCTATTATGGCTAAAGGAAATTGGAAAAGGAGATGACAAAGGCTTTGGGTAGGCATGAGGCATTAATTGGCATTTTATTTATGAAGATAATGGAAAATAGGAGAAAAGGGAGGTGAAAGGTCATAGGTTGCACGTGAGGAAGAAGATGAAGGAAAATAATGGAAAATGAAGAAAATAGAGGCCTCATTGATAGAAAGGCTTCTAAGGATCACCTGGCAAGATTTTGGGTCAAACCTTTTGTCAGTTCATTTTTGAAGCTCTCTCATTATTCTCTCTCTCTCTCTCTCTTCACTCTTGTACACTTAAGTTTTCTTGGAGCACTTTTGCATTGGAGCAACAAAGGAAAAGAAAGAAAGGAAGAGTAGGATCAAGGAGGTACAACATGATTCTTTGCATGTATTGATTTACATATGTGATTTATTTGATATATCTAGCATGCATGGTATTGCATGTGGTTCGTTTCTATCTTGGCATGGTTTTTTTGAGGTGTGACAGTGTTTCCAGCGTAGCCTTTCCATTTCCACATATTAACTTCATGAGATGGGTTTCTCATACTTTAGTTGAGTTGGATTTTCGGATGGATTTGAAGTTCAATGGGGTGGATCTCCGAAATGAGAAACATGTGGCCTAGTGGTCCCTGAACCAGACTGTGGATCACAATAAAGCCACTAGCCTCTTAACCCCTGAGACATATTGTGGGTTGCGGTAAAGCTAGATTTTGTGCCTCAGTGGGCCCAGGAATCCTTGCCAATGAATGGCCAGATATACGGTAAAGCCAAGAGGTGGATTTCTCTCTATTGGGCCTAGTAGTCTAAGGATGGGATGTATGGTAAAGCCTGGAGAGTATGTCTAGGGTTAGGGCCTAGTGATCCTTGATTCAGACTTTGGATTACGTTAAAGCATGAGAGACTAGGATCCACTCAAATTTCTCATGTTGTAGGTGGAGAACCCCGATAACATTCATGCTTGTTAGGTTGTTTTTGATTGGTTATGAGTCCCACATTCATTCTTGGAATATGGCAAGGGGGTGATTGGCTAAAGTAATATTTTTCTCAACCAATCTATGGTCAATTGGAATGTGACTCCAGTTGGTTTTTAAATTCAATAAAGAAGGCAAACCAATTGCATGTATTTTGATGCTCTATCACTCCGTTTTGGAGTCTAGTGGTGATTTCCTGCATGATATTCAAAGCTCCATGATGCAAATGGCCAAGTCTTCTATGCCATAATTTTCTGAAATCTTGACTCTGCACCTTCTAATTATTTGTGCTCAAAGCATCACATTCTTCCACATCCAACCTATAGAGGTTCTTCACCCAAACCACGATTTTCTTCACTTGTCTCGTGGCAATGTGCCTCACGAATTCCTTTCCTTTTGAATATCATATCATAGCCACGATCTTCCAACACTGCGACGAAAACCAAATTCTTATTTAGACCTAAAACAAACATCAAATACTCATTAAGGGTATTTTGAGGTCTAAAATGGGCCTCCTAAGGAAATTATAAAGTAATAGTGGAAATAATGAAATAATAAAATAATATTAGATTACATCATCAAATTTTAGAGGGAAAAAAGAAAAAACTACTTTTTCAGCTGGTATTTTTAACTTATCTCCCTATGGGTTTACTCAAATTTCGAGCGGGAACACTATTTGGATGCAAAATTTGATTCCTCATCTAAGGATTACCCATGTTGCAAACTTTCAATTGACCCTACTACATGAAAAATGAGAAATACATGAAAAATGTGATTGCAATTACGTTTTTTCATGTATTTCTCATTTTTCATGTAGTAGGGTCCATCAAAAGTATGCAACATGGGTACTCCTTGGATGAGGAATTAAATTTTGCATCCAACGAGTAGTCCCACTCAAAATTTGAGTAAAACCTTAGGGAGATAAGTTGAAAATATAAGTTGAAAAAGTAGTTTTATTATGTTATTATATTTTAATATTTTTAGTTTTTTACCCCAAAAATGGTGAATCATCCCTCATGGTTGACATCGTCATCTTCAATCCTATTGGTTCTTATAAAGTTTATTTTGGATGTATATTTTTCTTAGGAGGCCCATTTTAGACCTCAAAAGTTCTCTAATGTGAGCCTGAGAAGGGAGCCATAATCCCTATGAAAAGTTACTATATCGATATGGGTCGCGTTATACCTCCCATCATCTCTCATCTCAATCTGGATATACAAGTCTTTCTACTCCAATTCACTAAAAAATTCTTTGTTTCCCATCATATGGAATGAGGCACCACTATCCAGATATCTCACACTACCTATCATCTTTCTTTCCATGTATGCTATTAGCACAGTTCTTTTCGAAGTCACTAGTTCCTCTTTTATTTACTTTTTGTTTTTCATTAGATCATTAGTCAAATTTTTTACTTTTTCAACTAGTTTTCAACAATATCTTTGGGCACTAAAAAATCTTAAATCTGGTATAATTCTCCTTCACTTCATTTCATCATCAGCAGTTTCAAGTTCATCATTTCATCATCATCATTTAGAGTTCTAAATTCAGGTCATTCCATCTCACATAGGTCAATTTTAGGTTCAAGCTGGCCATGGGAAAATCTTCAGATTTCCACTAAAATAATTCAGTTAACCATCCATTTCATTCATAAAAGTTTAGTGAAGGAAACAAGCTTGTTTTTTCAGTCCAAATAGAAACCATCTTTGTTGTTTCATATAACTCAAGTCTCAGAAATCTCAACACTGTCTTACTCTACATTCAAGTTAAAAAGGAAGGGAAATCATGATTGTCAAAGCTACAAGGAATCAATCTGCCTTCTCAGTTCAGTTGAAAGAAGAAAGTGTTGTTGAAAAAATGTAATGGTGATGCAAATTTCATTTTCTGCCTTCATTCATTTCATTTATCCTCTTTCACCATTCGAAATATTTTTAACCATTCTAAATCCATATATATATATATATATATATATATATATATATATATATATATATTATGTACCGCAGCTCTGCTCGTTCCACAACAAGGCCTTTAAATATATATCATATATTACATACATGATATAATATGATATAAATTTCCACGCTTAACCCCTTTAAATTTCATTGCAATCAGCGTTTTGCAAGTTTCAAACTTCACTTATAATATAACTGTCGAATCCTACAGAAACCCCGAAATGCGATTTGCGGGATTTCTGGGACCCATATTTTCCTTTTGGTCCGCTTCATAAACTTTTGATATATGTTATAATTTCTTTATAATATGATTAAGGTGGTTGTATCATATTCCATTGACTTAACGTAATTTTTTACTGTCCACTTTTAAAAAACCTTTAAATGGGACCCATCACCTTTTCGCATCGCAAGATTGCAACATATTTTCCACTTACTTCTGCCTCCTTTCCCCAATTGCAATATAGAGTGGGACCTATCCCTGCCATGTCATAAAATCTCCCATTGTAATTCACAATTCACAAATCCTTCTCGTTGTGCTTTATGCCTACCCGCTCCAATCCCCGATATGTGATAACCCTCCAACCCCGATATGCAATAAAGCCAGACCTCTAATTGTGATTAGTTGGACCCAACTACCACGTCACTTCGCCTTTTTGCACATCGAAAAAATCCATATGCCAACAGCCATGTTACCCACTCCTCTTGCACTTTGTGATTGTGACTATCCCGTAGTTATTCTGCCTCGCAATATTCCCCTTTTTGATTAAACAGCTCTTGATTCTTCTCGGTCCCCCTTCTCCATTCTACTTTTAACATTGTAGGGGGGGGTCCAAATTTTTTTTTTCTCCACCACTTCTCCTGCTATGTGTCCTCCTCTCCTCATTTCGCACCCCCCTCAATCCAAACCTCTTACTGTTTTCATATCCCTCGAAACCATTCTCCCTTTGTTTGATAATACCACCAGGCCCTAACAATGTTATTCCATCTATAACTCACTCCACATCACCTACCATTCTATCCAAAAGATTTTGGGTATTCCTCCATTACAAAGGGTTTTCCACCAGACATAAGGGTTGTGCCATTATAGAGAAAAGGGTTGTTTTGTTAATTAATTCCACCATTTTCCTCCATAACCTACCAAACCATCATATTTCCCGCTCTTCTTTTGATTCCTCCTGCTGGGCCCACCTTAAACGTGTCTCCGTCCAATATCTTTCACGTGCCCATTCCTTTTGGTTTAAAACCTATCCATACGGGTTTTTCCACTCCAACGCTCTTTCTGCAAAGAAAACCCTATCAGAACAAAGAATAAGCTAAAAATAATGGAAACAACAGTAGAATTTTCTCCAAAGAAGTTTTCCCATAAACCCGCGCCACCATTACTCTTCAACACCAACACATGTTTTAGTAGCAAGGAAACATTCAAGGAAGAAATCATAACATTTACAGAAACTCCGACAGTAGTTACTCAATCTGTTTTTTCCATCAAAACCTGTACATGTGACCTACATTTCAGGATAAGAAAATGCCACATCCGATGTTGGGTTTGATAAGCTTCAGATGAGTGCTTAGTTAAATTTTTCTAGTGATGTAATAAATAGAAACAAATTTCCTCCTGTTTTCTTGGAAATGCAATAAAGTCCACGTCCTTGAAAGATTTGAAAGATATATACTTTCTGGAGACCCATTGTAAATCTATAAATATACAGTTGATAGATGTAGATGAGGTTGGATGTTGATCTTACGAAAGACTCATTATAATAAAGAAAATCCCTTATGAAATTCATGCTCAAGGATTTTGTGTTTCAAAAACATCTAATGTATGGTGTTTTTTCTCTTATTTTTTAATTTCTTCTAATTATAAGTTGCAGTAGCTAGTAGAATATGAGTGAGAGTTGCTAAAATATTTAACAGTAAATTATCTTCTTTCAATTTTCTGCAAATTATATGTATGTTGTAGAACATGTTAGTGAGGGTTTCATAAAGGATTTGTGGGATAATTTATGAATGAAATCTATTTTCTGAGTGCAGTTTACTTTACATAAACAAGTTTTGTGTAAAGAGTCATAATTATAGTTGTGTGACTGATTTAGGATCTAATTATTTCCTACAATAGGTACAAGTTATCCATCTCCTCTCCATTGTTTCACTCTACTCCCTATACTACTCATTTACCCATACAATTTGTAATTTCCACAACTTGGAAAATGCATGAAAGTATTAAAGGATAAATTAATCATTTTAAACTCATTTGAGAAGCCATCCCACCCTTTAAAATATTTTCAAAACCTTTAAAAAGTTGAAATGAACCATGATGTGTAAGGCTTACTCATTTTACAGTCAAGGAGTGACTCCTTGCACTAACATCTTTGGCATCGTTTCCAGGGAGGCGAATTGAAGTTTATCTTTGGGTGAACAAAAAATTTATATGTCTGGTTATGAGGTGTATAGTTACAACTATATTTTCAGACTGCTTTACACCTGGTGACTCCATTGTTGAAGCTCTTGCTCATATAAGGACTCCTAAAAGGACTAGAACCAGGGCTAACCCATATTCCCCTTTGAGAATCCCAATTCCTGACCCTGAAAAGCTAATTAAGAAGAAGAGTAAACAAAAGTTTGCTACTTTGATACTTCTTTCTCAAATACTATTCATAAAGAATTCCTTCGAGCCCTATCCCTTGATTTTGTAGAGAATCCTGTACCTCCCTTGTTTTCTAGCCAACAAATGATCTCTACATCACAATTTGGTGCTTCATCCTCTGTTGTTCAAAGTTCACAAATTGTTATTCCACAAAACCCAACATCTCACACCATGGCAGGTCAAAACCCACTCCTTAACCGAATGGATGCAAATGTTGCTACTAGGTATGCCCCTTTGGTTTTACCGCGGCCTATGAATGCATTACCTATAGGATATTATCTCAAGTATATGCCTAAATTTAATGGTGAGGGAGAGGTAACAACTGAAGAACATCTTGCTGATTTTTATGCATATGCTGACAATCTAAATATTTAGCACGAAGATGTCTGGATGATATTTTTTGTTCAGAGTCTTGAAGGTGATGTTAGAAAATGGTTTAGATCTTTGATAGCTGGTAGCATCACTGGAATTGAAGCCCTTGATGATTCATTTGTAAGGAAATAGGGTGATAAGAAAGATTTTATGTACTATATCACTGAATTTAGTGCATTAAAAAGAAAAGAAGGAGAATCGGTTTCTAATTTTTCTAAAATATTCAATAGGATGTATAAAAATATGCCTAATGAAATAAAGCCTACTGAAACATCAGCCAAAATCACTTATGTTGGCTCTTTTGATCTTGATTTTTGTTTATTATTAAGGGAAAGAAGATATGCAACATTAGCACAAATGCAGGACAATGCACTAGAAGTTGAATCTAATATGTTAGTAGCTGATAAACTCAGAGGAAGAATTGATGAAGAAAAAAGAAAGCAAAAAGCTGAAGTTTCTACCTCAGGAACTTCTGACCTTGATGAATTAACCAAGATATTAAAATCATTGACTACTGAGATGACAAAGCCCAAGATGGAAGTAAGGCTAGCTACTACAAGAAATGTCAAAAGGTGCAACCTCCTTTGCAGAATTTTGTATTTGAAGATGATGATGAAGCAGAAGGGTTGGAAAAATATGTTGATATAAATTGTTTGAGAGATAAAGAAGGGTTGATTCATCTTACAAAAACAGAGTATGAAAATTTCATGTCATATACTCAAGAAAATGAAATAGATCCTGATCATTCCATGGTTGCAGATGATAATCAAAGCAGATATAATATTAGATCAAAAAATGTTGGTGATAATCCAAGGTTTCCTGTTTCACAGCCAAAGAAGAACAAAAATGCAAAAAAAAATTCAGCAGAAAAACAAGTTACTGAACCTAGCAGATCAGAATTTCCAGTAGCAGTTAATCCTCATTCCCTTGAGGTAAAAAATTCTCATAAATTGCCCAATGTTTTCAATTTTGAAAATGGGTTTCAAAAGATAAAGATCCTTGTCCCTCTTTTAGAACTCATGAAGAATGATGATTTCAAAAATACTTTCATGAAAGCTCTACAGCCTCCACCTACTGAAGTAGTCTTTGATTTTGTTAATCTTTAAGATGATAACCCCACTGTAATTTTAGGTCCATTGGTAGAAGAAAGAGATGAATCAACCCCTCCTTTCAATCTATCTTTGAATATTCATGAAAATTTCTTGCATAATTTCCTTATGGACTCTGGAGCGTCATATAATTTAATGCCCAAAGTAGTCATGGATGAACTAGGTCTTGAAGTGACTAGAGAGTACCAAGATATCTATTCTTTTGATTCCCAGAAATTTCAATGCCTTGGTGTCATAAAAGACCTTGCAGTGAGTCTTTTTCAGTTACCCATGAGAGGAATGGTGATGGATATTGTTGTAGCTGATATTCCTCCTAGATTTGGCATGTTACTTTCAAGATCATGGATTAGGAGGTTGGGAGGAACTTAGCAAATGGATTTCACTTATGCTACTATCCCTATTTTTGGAGGAGAAAAAAGAATACTTTATAGAGAAGCTCAATTGGCATATATTATTAGTGACATTAAATATCCAAAAAATCATCCAATTTATGCTATAACACTTGATGTTGGTTCAAACTTTTTTCATATGGATAATTATGTTCTGTCCACAGAAAATTTTCAGATTTTGAAGCCTGCTAAAAAAAAAAAATCAGTCACGAGGGTTCTTAGTTGTGGCAAATGTATTTTGATGGTTCATGTTCTAAAGAAGGAGCTGGTGTATAAATTGTTCTCATTTAAACTTTAAACTAATGCTCCACTTTTTCTTTCAAACTTGAATTTGAAGCAACTAACAATGTGGCATGAAGCTCTTTTGATTAGTTTAAAGACAACAAAAGACATGAACATTTCATAAATTTATGTTTTTGGAGATGCCACTAAAAGGACAAGACCCTCTAGTGGAGGTTATAAAGGAGGTTTTTAGTGTTATAAAATTGGCCAAAATTAAAAAAAAAAAAAATCTACAAAATCTGTTTTTGGTAATGGAGGTTTTGGCGGAGCTTTTAACGGAATTTCAACACAACTAAAAAACTTGGGCGGCCGAAGGTTATTACGGATGTTTTTTTCATTGGTGTGCTACTAAGGTGACAATGCACCGGTGCGTTTCATATAGACGGTCAGCCTGGGGTGGTGGAAGGTGCATGCATCGGGCCTTTACTATAGACGATCAGCCTGGGGTGGTGGAAGGTGCATGCATCGGGCCGTAAAGGTCTAAAACTGCATCGGGTGCACTGTAGGTGATACAACGCACGAGGCTGTTCTAATTGGTATTGGGATTTTTGCAGTACCCACAGGTCGTATCAACGCACCAGTACGTATTCTTATAGAAACACACCGGTGCGCAATATCAGACAAACACACTGATTGTTCTAATTCATTTCATTTGCATGTCTTATTTTTTTTTCTTTTCTTAGAACAAAATTCCTTTTCTGAGTTGTTGGTCCCTGTAGAAAATTAACCATATGTGAATTAATAGATTGTTTGAAACATGTTATCTAATAATTTTAAGTATATTATTAATGAAAATTAAAAAAAGAAACTCCTATTGGATCAATAATATTTTTTCATTCACCTGATTCATCCTTTTGCAATTTTTCCATCAAGATTTTACGCTCTTCTGGTCCTAGATCAGAAATAATCTTATTGAGCTTCATCATTTTTTGGCTTTTCATGATACACAATAAACAATACATATTAGTTAAACTTAAATATAGTTTAAAAATAATATTTTCTGTAAAGAATTTACAAAGAACTTGACTTTTTTTCTTTTCTTGATGTGTTATCAGTAATATTGTTACTTGATCTCTTGTCAGTCATTTGTTTATCAATATGAAATCTATACCATATTATTTATTAATACATTTTATAAATAAATTATCAACTTTTCAGGTAAAAAAATGATATCAAGAAATCATAGCACTTTTCATGGTGTACGCATTGACGTCGGTGCATAGTGGTCTTATAAACACACCACCCAAACTATATAAAACATTGTACTGTGCTCTATGTCAACAAGGAGCACCATTGCGTTACATGTTAACCACTACACTAACTAACACAAAGAAAATAATAAAAAATTTCTAGTGTTAGTTTTTGTAGCATATGGTGTCATGGAGGGGCGGTGCGGACTATTCTTATAAATGCCTCGCGCAAACAAGGGAATGCCGTATCATTCTCTCTACCAATAGGAGACCTGGTGCGTTATATGTTACATGGTGAATTAATTAACACAACTAAAAAATTTCTTTTGCCAAACAGTATGTGAGCGGTGTGCTATAGTGAAACAGCGCACCGGTGCCCTATTTTACATATGGTGCATGGATTAAAAAAAATTGTTCTTAAATTTTCTATCAAAAATTACGTGCATGGTGCACTGGGATAAGCCAGCGCACCAGTGTGTTATGTTACGCAGGGCACGCCGATTAAAAATAAATATGTTTTTTTTAAATTCATGCAAGGGCCGACATGGATTGGGATCCGACTATGCAAGTCGTCCCATGGGTTGGATGTCATAGGCCTATATATATAGCAATACAAACCCTATAAATCTAAAATTAAAAGCCCTAATTCTGAAATCACAGAAATAAGAAGAAGCAAGGGAAAAAATAAAAATAATAAAGGGTTTGGGGTAAATATGGATTTTATTTTTTTATTTTTTTATTTATTTTTTATTTTTTTTAATCTTTTATTTATTAATTTTTTTTTTTTTCTGAAAATGAACAACAAATTGAAATTTTCTACTTATTGTGCAAAAATAACTGTAGAAAATGTAAAAAAAACAATAAAATTTAATCATGGGATATTTTGAAATTCTATACTACAGGGTTTGAATCACCATAGGTTTGGAATTCTAATTGTCTAAATATTTCTGTTCGAAAGTATTTCGCTGCTCCACAGTGCTCTCGTGCTCTCTTGCTCTAGGTATGTCTCGTGAAAATCTCTAGCTGAATTTTTTTGCAAAAATAGTGAAATAATGAAAAGTGTTTATTTTTTAAATAATTGTTTTACGAAATTAGATTTTTGAAAATATTTTGCTGCCCATTTTTCCAATTACCTCTTCTTTTTTTTCACTCTAAAAAAACAAAGTTGCATTTTTTTTTCTTTGTGCATTTTCTTCACCGATGCGTCATTGAATAACACGGCACTAGTGCATCTGTTAATAACACGGCACCGGTGCGTAGTAACTAAAACAACATTGGTGTGGTTATCTGTACATAAGCATCGTTAACAATAAGTCCATTTTTAAGGCACCAAAATTACTTTTAGGTGTGTGCACTAAAATTTATTGTTGATTTTTCTCAAATCCAAGGATAAAATATCATAATTATATCGAATGGGCAATTCTTCAAAATCCATCTCATTCCATAATATTTCTCAAAGTCCATCGCAGAGTTCTCCCTATCCATCTTGAGACATAATATTTACTTCATATTTTATTTATATTTTCATTATCTAATTGAATTTATTTCTTTTATCCATGTCAATCAGCTTAATAAAATTTATGATGTATACAAATTTGCAAGTTCATGCAGATTCAGAACTGAGTTCAGATGCACAAAATAATTAAACAACTCCAAAACGTTGGAAGCTCTTATCAGGAGCAACATACCGCAAGGCGCATTTGGTAGATGAAAATGGACAGCCGCTTCAGCCTGTCAATCTTAACAATATTGCATATTCTAGCCACAAACTTGGGACAATGAAAGTAATAATAATTGTTTGGTATATTAATGTAATTACTTCAACGTCAAACAAATTAATCATGCATTGTCAACGTTCTTACTAATTGATATCATAGATTTTGTACTAATCATGTTCAAATATTTTTTTTGAAATTATTAGGATTCTAGTGATGGTGAGCGACCTACCTACTGTCTTCCATTGCATCCCACGACACTGTCAAATGGAGATAAGGCTAAATTAAGAGAAAAAAATCAGAGAGGAACGATACCAAGAATGGTTGAATCAACCACCGATTCAACTCCCGCTATGTCCAGATTCCCAATTAGGAATGACTACAACAATAGTATTTCTTCACAAGCTGGCAATGGAGGCAATCAAATAGAGGTTGGTATGGATGATAACTTAAGGGATACAACTTCCATGGAGACAATGTTGTTAGATGAATTCCAAAACAATGATCAGCTAGGGGATGATGCTCATATCGCTGACACATTTTTCGAAAGCCTTAAATTTGCTTTCACCACCCCTCTCTTTGGACCTAGCAGTTAGTCAAAGTCTACCCAGTTGGGGACAACGATTTTACTGTACAACTTGAAAGCAAATTTTGGCTTGTCGAATGCATTTTTCTTGGAAATTTTGAGGTAAGTTACCATAAAGTCCTCCCTTATATAAATTTGAGAAATATAATCACACAATGAACATTACAAATGGTCAATTTTATAAACGTTAATAATTATATTTGCATTAATGTACATTTAATATTTTCCATGATCAGCAACTACAAGTTATTCAAAGATTTAAAGGTTCTTCCGAGTGATAATGTCTTGCCCGGTTTTTGCGAAGAGGCAAAGAAATGGTTGAAAATGTTGGGTGTTGAGTACATATCATATCATGCATGTCCAAATGATTGTATTATATATAGAGGAGAATATGTAGATAAAGAGATATGTTCGAAATGTGGGCATGACAGGTATGATAAATCAAAAAATAAGGGTAAATCACGTGGTCCTCCTTTTAATATATTGAGGCACATGCCTATAATCCCAAGGATTCGAAGGCTCTTTCATTGTAAAGAATTAGCTATGTTGCATGGATGGCATGCCTTACACAGAAGTGAGTTGGGAGTTATGCGAATCCCAACTGATTCAATAGCCATGAAGCATATAGAGGATACATGGCCCGAAACATTCAAGGATGAAGTATGAAGTCTATGAATCAGTGTAGCCATGGATGGCATCAACCCATATTCCCTTCAGAACACCAACTACTCTGTTTGGCCTATAGTAGTGATCAATAAAAATATACCCCCATGGTTGTCCATGAAGAATGAACATCTTATGTTGGCTCTCATAGTCACTGGTAGAAGACAAGTGAAGAATATGGATGTCTACTTACAATCACTGGTAGATGAATTGAAGGAATTATGGGATGGGATAAATGTATACGATGTATCAAGACCCATTGCAGCAGAGAGGAGTTTTAAGTTGTATGGCACATGTTCTTATACGACACATGATTATCCAGGCTTAGGAGTTTGTTATGGCAAATTACATGTTTATTGATTTCTTTATATACATAAAATATTATTTCACATATTAGTTATTTAATTCATTGTAATTGTTCCTGATCTTCATGATATTCTTCAACGTGCCATGCATATAAATTATATACAATAATCTCGCAAGCCTTGTAATAAAAGGGTATTTTGGATGTAAATGTTGTGGACCTTCTCTAAAAGCTATATGGTCTAAGGACCTACGAAAGCCAGTGTATGATTGCTCCAGGGTATTCCTCCCAGAAGAACACCCTTACAGAAGAGCATCATCCGCTTTCAATGGTAAACGAGAGAGAACCCAAAGGCCTCCAATAACGATACCAGCTGAATGGCTTAGAGAATATGAGAGAGAGAAGGATAAAGAGTTCATAGAAATGTTCAATTCAAATGGGGAGCCTATGTTCGATGATCCAGAATTCTTCGATGCCTATGTTGAGAAATTTCCCATTGGGATGAAAAGGAAAACTATCTTTTATAACCTCCCATATTGGGAGCATCTTAATATTACCCACTTATTAGATCCCATGCATGTATTTAAAAATGTTTCATCTTCTTTATGGAGGCACATATCATCAAAACAAAGTGACACATTGGCTGTTAGGAAAGATCTTATTACTTCAAAAACTAAAAAGAAACATTGGCCAAGATGATTAGAAAGTACAAGATCAGAGGTAGGCGCTAATCCCTCTAATTCATGGTATTTCAAAGAAGGTGATGTCCCATGGATTTTTAAAAATACGATCTTTCTTTGGAAAAGGAAGTTATAATGGGTGTGAGGGTACCATCTTCATAAGGGTCTTCACTACGGCGCTGCTTCGCCATGGATGACCATTTGTCGGGGTTGAAATCATATGACCATTTGAATATTCTAAGAGTACGTATAATGTCAAAAACATGATTTTATTATTTGTTATATTAATAAATTTTATTCCATGCAGGGATCATAAAACATAACTAATTTTGTATATTATTGCACGTGTTTATAACTTTGAATTGTCATTATCCTTTGTTTGTACGTGGGTGTGTGAAACGTGAATTCCCTCAAGACCTAGGACATGCCATATCTAAATTATTTGCATTTGTACGGTGGATCACGTCAAAGGAGATTCATGTGGCTAGCATTCCACGGTGGCATCAAGAGATAGTTGAGATTGTTTGTATATTTGAGAAGGAACTGTTTACAAGTTCCATGGACTTGCAAGTTCATCTTCTAATCCACCTAGTAGATGAGGTTGAATTAGTTGGGGTGGTTTCTTGTCGTTGGATGTTATTCTTAGAGGGGTACATGAAGAAATTGAAACGTTTTGTTCGACAAAGGGAAAAACCTGAGGGGTCTATGGCAGAGGGGACATATTGTATGAGTCTTTATATTATGATAATGAGTACATCAAGCAGATCAACAACAGACTAGGTGTAGTGATTTGGGATGATGAAAGGGATTAAGACAAAAGAGAAGGGTAGTTGCTCCAAACGAATAGAAAAAAAGTGCTTGATAAAGAATAAGCGACTTGTAATTTTTCAAATTTACACAAAGTAAATATTCACATTGAACTTCAATATAATGTATATTTTGATCTCTATGTACTATATAATTTCGGTTTCATTTCATCAGCGAATGCAGAAATTTAAGCAATCAATAAATTCATTTGTTACAATTCCGAAGCGACACAACCGTGGGTCGCATTGTACGAACAAAAGAGGATGAAATGGGATAGTGAAAGGAAAGAATTCAAACAGTTGAATGGTATAAGGGTGCCTTATCCTGATCATTTAAAAGAAAATATGCCAAAAATATGCCCCAAAATTTGGGTTGTTGACCAAGTCAGAGAGAAATATGGTGCAATCGGTCATTACCCATGTGCTGAAGAGGATGCGCTAAACATAGGGATTGGGTGCAGCAACTCGGTAATAATCTATTTAATTTATATGCACATTTGAAACTTAATAATGCACCTTTCAAATTTAATTACATATATATTTCATATTTTAACTGTTAGGTTATTATAAGGCACATGACACTATGATTTTTTAAATTTTTTATAGGTGAATTTGTTCCCATCTATGTGGGTATATGGACACCATTTTTGCAGAGAAAATGTCGATGATGGTCACATCACAAAAGACTGTGGAGTGGAATTCGAGTTCAATCAATCTATTCGATCTGGCCACCGTGATCAAAACCTAGTATGAGAGACGTTAGGTTACTCTGGAAAGATACAATATATCATTGAAGTGGATTTCTCTTCTTTCGAATGTTTTATTTTTAGGTGCAAGTGGTGGGACACCTTTGATTGAAATAATGTAAAGAAAGATCGCAATAGTAGGTTGATATGTATCAACTCTAGAAAGATGTGGGATGAAGCTAAGGAGCCCTATGTTTTCCCCAAACACTACAACCAGGTGTTTTTTTACCTAGATGTGTTGGATAGGGATTGGTGGTTCGTATTGAGACATGACCCTAGATAAAAACATATTTTTTAGAACAATAGTGTTATCATTCCATGCGAGCTGGAAGATAATGAGGGTGATCATGAGAACCAAGAGTGATATGGTACATGTGTTATTTCATCAATATTTATACTTTTTAAGAAGGGTTTTTTTATAAAGAAGAGGACTTAACTACCTTATAACTTATAAGACTCTCTTTTTTTCGACACATTGTAGTATGTATTTTGAATTAATTGGTAATTTGCATTGTGTTAATGTTAAAATCAATATTTCACTTGATAATTTGCAATTAGGTTGATCTCAAAAACAATGGCGTACTATGTAAAGTTCCTTTTTTTGTATGTAAGATCATAATATTTTACATACAATTACAATTAAAATTAAAATTAGAATTAGAATTACAATTACAATTTTATAATTTTACATACAATTACAATTACAATTTTAGAATTTTACATACAATTACAATTACAATCATTTCACAGTAATAAATTATAATTTTACAAACATTTTACATACAATTAGAATTAGAATTAGAATTACAACTTTACAATTTCATGTACAATTAAAATTACAATTACAAATTTAGAATTTTACATACATTTACAATTACAATTTTAGAATTTTATATAAAATTTACTATTACACTTACAATTTTACAGTTTTACATATATACCATTATAACTACAATTATAGAATTTTACATACAATTACAATTTTAAAATTTTACATACAATTAGAATTACAATTACAATTTTACAATTCTACATATATATAATTACAATTACAATTAGAATTACAATCATTTCACAATAAATTAAGTATTACAATTACAATTACAATTTCACAAATATTTTATTGTGATTTACAATTAAAATTACAATTACTAATATGATTACAATTTTAGAATTTTACATATAATTAGAATTACAATTATAATTTTACAATTTGTCGTCTATACAATTACAATTAAAATTACAATTACAATCATTTCACAATAAATTAAATATCACAATTATAATTATAATTTTACAAATATTTTACATAAAATTACAATTACAAATACAAATACAATTTTACGATTTTACATACAATTAAAATTAAAATTTCAATTACAATCACGACATAATATTTAATAAATATCATGATCATTTAATGTTAAATTAAATAAACATTAGGATCATGATAACCATTGTGAAAACATCATATTTGACTAAAAAACACATTCAAATTCGCTAACACTATCTAATCATCGTGATCATGATCATGTAGCAAAACACAATTAGCATTGTATAAAATCATCACAACACAAACACCAAATATACGTCTCATGTCAAATAACTACTATCACATACACATCTATCTACAAGCTTCACATTAAATGAACATATCTAACATGACCTAACAATATACACATCATGATGATCACCAACATGTATATTAAGTACAACTGCAACATGAACATAAAATACATCAACTATATATATATATATATATATATATAATGTCAAAAATATACAACTGTATTATAAATGTTGAATATTAGCTGGTGGTACATCATCAATAGTAATACTAGTCGAGGCCTGCTCAGTCAATGGTGTAGCCTCGACAAGCTCAGATACATGCCGATCATCACGTGCCTGCTGATCTGGTACTGGTGCCTCATGTTGACCAAGATCAACTGTCGGTTGCTCATCATGATGACTCGACATGGTTGATGGTCCAACCTACTCATGATCATGAGTACTGTCGGATGTTGCAGGCTGCTGACTTGACGTGGCCGATGGTCCAACCTACTCTCCATCATGACTGATGGTCGATGTTGCAGGCTCTTTATCCGGTGTGGCACGAGGTGAACGATGATCACTCCCCTGATCATGATCATCACATGATGTGTCGCTGCTTACGGACTATCGAGGATCTACATCTCGACCACGCCTATAACATCGAAGGGCCCTCCTCAACCGTGTAACTAAGCTTGTAGCTCCTACAACATGGCGCATCAAGCTGAACATGTCAAGCGACATGCCTCTCCACACCTGTACCAGCATAGCATCAGCCTGTATATCTCTCATAGTGGCGGGCCTGACTCTCGCCTCCACAAACAATGCACAGAGTTGGTCGCCCAACTCCATCATCAATCTACTGTCAAGCCTACGCCTAGCAAAAGGCGATACCGACCCACCATGAGGAGCAGGTATTTCTACACCAGCCTCATGATCCTCGACATCTGCCATAACCTGATCATCATCAGGATCCACACTTGGATCATTTGGTGGCGCTGGCATCTCATCACCATCAAATTACCCAATTTATTCAAAATATATATAATTACACAAAAATAATTAGACAATTTCATTAAACAGTTTAATAAAAAAAATTTAAAGAAAATGCTAGAATAAATTTAAATAAAACAGTAATATTACCTCTATCATCTAGTGGCGCATCATATATGATGAGGATGTTGGCACACCCTCGCCAATCCAAACTATCATAAGGATAGGGGAACATAACGAAGGGATGATCATCAACACTGGCTAGCAACTCCAGTACATCATACAATATCCTCGCAGAAAACTAACACTCGCTTCTCTTAGGCATCATCTGTCCCCGCATGTGCATCTGTACATGCAGCATCGGCCTACAAGGTTTCCAAACAAAAGTAGGCCTCATCTCTATAAACCTCTCAAAAAATAAAGAAAATAGCTTTGAAGAAAAAGGGAAGTTCACCCTCCCTTGTGCATGAGCATGACATCTATCTAAAGCTGTACATAACTGCCGCAAAAAAATGGCTGACCACCTCACAAGTCGTGGCTCCTGTACTAAAGAATCAACATAAAATAGAAGCGGGCAACTAATGTGTTGCCCATCACTGGTGTTGTGTGAAATGGTAGAAATCAATAGTGAGAGGCACCTCACCACCTCTCTACCAAATGAAGCAATGCGTAACTAACCTCCCAAGCCCTAAATATCTGAAGGAGACAATATATTCGCGCTAATGTATCTCTGAGAGTACACCAAATGACTCCCTGCTGCATGGCCAACTGTGACCTCTAGGAACGAGGGAAAATCCACCCCTCTCCTCGATAGGCCAGTAGTGAAATAGATGTCCTCCTCAATGGGTGCGTACCACTAGTTAGGATCAACCCGGAAAGCCTATAAGTGGGCTTTCTACCTGTGGATAAGATGTCGCAAAAACACACCATGGCCCTTTAAGGATGTAGCCTCCTCATAGAACTTGAGGAGGCCTACTTTCCTTAGGAGCCCCTGGGTAGCTTCTGTAATAGGTCAGGGTACACATCTTTCTCCCTCTCTCGTGCCTCCCACAAGCTAACCATGTTATACTAGTCCGCCTGTTGTTGTTGTTGTTCCCTCTCTTCTCTCCTTTCACATCACTGAATGATTGACATATTAAATAATTTATTTTTATTAAATGAGACATGTATTTAGGAATATACATATATACAATTTTTTGAAAAAAAAAAAAAATAGTCAGTGCGCCACAAAAAATAGGCATGCACCGGTAATGGTGCGTCTTTTTTTTGTCGTGCAATGGAGGCGGTGCACTAGAAAATTTGTAGCGCACTAGAGGCAGTGCACCTGAAAATTTTTAGTGCACCGCCCTCCTGGAATTGTTCCAAGGTCAATGGTGCAGTGATATAACAAACTGCATAGTTGACTATGGACCAGTGTCAGGGTGGCGGTGCGCTGACCAAACTTTACGCCCCGGGGTGTACAGTTTAGGAAGCGGACAGCCCACCCGACATCACTACATAGTCAAAGGTGTGGTTCTTCACCAGGCCACACCATTTACCATGTCGAATTTCTGGAACGCGGTGTGCTGATAAAATTACCAGCCCCGGGGTGGATATTTCTGTCAACGCACCACATTATTGCTATTTGACAGGGTCAACGGTGCGACCAGGCAACCGACCGCACCACACTTTATTTAAATTTAAGAAAAAATAGTGCATTGTTTCGGTACCTTCCCAGAACCGGTGCGGATACCACTAGCACCAATAACGGAGCTGCCAGTAAATTTACAGGCAGCATTGTGAACCGGTACGAGTCGAACGGCTCGAGCGCACCGTGTGAGATTTTTTTTTTTAAATAAGGTGAATTTTAAGCTATTTTACAAAACTAATCCGCTAAAAGGTTTAATTATGGAAAAAAAGGGAAAATACATGTATATTTGGCCGTCGAGGAGGCATATTGGCTGTAGAATTTGCAAAACTAAATTTTCCCACCGTTTTACAAAATTCAAAATGGAGATGGTGGGCAATGGAAAACAACAGTGGGTGCAATGGGAGCACCAATGGCAGGATGCCTCATACAAGGTAAAGTTGCACCAGTGCTTGAGAGCTCTGGAGCACTGAAAATTGAAAATTGCATATTTTTGGTCGTAATTTTTTTTTTTATTTAACCCTGTTCTGGTGTGTGGGTTTTATAGGCACACCAGTGCGGTTTCTTAAAACCGCACTGGGATGTTTTAGTTTTGGCGCGGGGTTTTAGGATGCACTGGTGCGTAATATTTGTAAATAACCAGTGTGCTACAGTAATAAGACACACCAAGCGGGTTTGTACCAAGTGCATGGTGTCCCAGTGTGCCAATGTTTTATGCACATCGGTGCTTTATCTAGTTGAATGCACCGATGCAGTTTCAAATGATAAATGCATCGGAAGAAAAACATCCAAAAAAACCACCACCCGCCAACTTCCTCTAGTAACCTCCACTACAAACATATCTCTGGGGTATTTTTATAAGGGCTTCCTCAAAAAACATCTGCTAGAGGGTCTTTTCCTTGTAGTGTGCTGAACTTATTATTTAGCAAATCAGAAATGTTTATCAAACTAAACATCCCAGACTCAAAGATTACCAGAATGCATTATGGAGCATGGTTGAAGACTCATTCTTTGACTTTAATATTTCTTTTGTTCCAAGAGAATCTAATAGTTTGGCTGATTCACTTTCCATTAGGGGAATTTTGAGGTCTAAAATGGGCCTCCTAAGAAAAATGTACAACAAAGATAAACTTTATAACAACCAATAGGATTCAAGATGATGATGTCAACCATGGGGGATGATTTACCATTTTTTAAATAAAAGGGTAAAAATATTAAAAAATAAGAAAATAATGAAACTACTTTTTCAACTCGTATTTTCAACTTATCTCCCAAAAGTTTTGCTGAAATTTCGAGTGGGAGTACTCGTTGGATGCAAAATTTAATTCTTCATCCAAGGAGTACCCATGTTGCATACTTTCGATGGGTCCTACTACACGAAAAATGAGAAATACATAAAAAAATGTGATTGTAATCACATTTTTTTATGTATTTCTCATTTTTCGTGTAGTAGGACCCATCGAAAGTATGCAACATGGTACTCCTTGGATGAGGAATTAAATTTTGCATCCAACGAGTACTCCCGCTCGAAATTTGAGTAAAGACTTTGGGAGATAAGTTGAAAATATGAGTTGAAAAAGTAGTTTTTTCATTTTTCCCTCTCAAATTTGATGATGTCATCAAATCTTATTTGATTTTTTCCACTATTATTTTATAATTTCCTTAGGAGACCCATTTTAGACCTCAAAATTCCCCTATTTCAGCAAGCTCATTCAAGATTCCAATGCCTATAAAGCTGAAGTATGAGGTGGAAGTTAGGTTCAGACCTAGAATTTCTGATAATGTCAAGCATTGGAAAGTTCTTAAAGATGATCAGGAAATTAAATGATTTATGGAAGCTGTTGAAGAATTTTTTGTCCTAAACATTGATCGGGATGAAGATATCATGGAGAAAGATGTTTATTTGCAAGATAACAAAAAATTGAAAAAACAAATTGTTGATCGGCCTATCATACAGCTGCCTACCAATCATATTCCCAAGGGATTAATCCCACTTGAGAAGCTCTTTGATCACAATGATGTTTTAGTTAAGCCACAGTTAGTTGAAATAGAAGCAGAATTGGAAGATTTAAATTTGGGAACAGAAACAGAACCAAGGTATGTTAAGTTGTCAAAAGCTTTATCAAAAGAGAAAAAGATTAAATACTACAAGATGTTTTGTGAATTTTCTGATATTTTTTTCTGGAAATATGAATATCTTAAGACATATGATACATCTATCATTGAGCATAGGATACCATTGAAGGATGGTACTAAACCATTCCGACAAAAATTAAGACAAATCAATCCACTATTGTTACCAGTGATGGAGAAAGAAGTGAAGAAACTTTTGCATGCCAAAATCATCATTCCACTGAGATATTCAAATTGGGTTTCTAATCTAGTTCTAGTGAGGAAAAATAATGGTGAAATCAAATTATGTGTCGATTTCAGAAATCTTAACAAATGCTCCAAGAAATATAATTATCCATTAACAAAAATGGAGCATATTCTTCAAAAGGTAACTCATTCTGACATAATTTCCATGTTAGATGTGTTCTCCAGGTATAATGAAATTTCTATTTGGCTAGATGATCAAGATAAGACAAAATTCACTACACCTCGGGGAACATTCATGTATGCAAAGATGTCATTTGGGTTTATGAATGGAGGAGCTACTTTTCAGCGTGCTATGGACTTTGCATTCTTTGGAGTAAAAGATAAATTCCAGGTCATCTATTTGGATGATATCACTGTTTTTTTAACTTTAGATGAAGAACACATTTAGCATTTGGAACAAGTATTCATTAAATGTAGAAAATATGGTATATCATTGAACCCAAAGAAATCTTATTTTTCTCCTAAAAAAGGTAAGATGTTGGGTCACATAGTTTCCAAATATGGAGTGACGATTGATCCCAAAAGTGTAATTGCAATTCAGGAATTAACACTTCCAAGATCCAAGAAAGAAATTCAATCTTTCTTTTGGAAGATTAATTTCTTAAGAAGATTCATTCCGAATTTTGCTGAAGTGGTGAAACATATTACTTGCATGTTGAAGAAGGACAAAGAAGTCAAGTGGACAGTTGAAGCCAGAAATTCATTTGAGCTGATCAAGAAAGCAATCATTGAGGCACCTCAGTTGTGAAGGCCTGAATATTCAAAGCCTTTCTTGATTTTCTCATTTTATTCTCAAGATACTATTGTCGTTGTTCTATTGCAAAAATATTTAGAAAATAAAGAAGCCCCAATATCATTTTTTAGCAGAGCTCTTAGAGATGCATAATTGAAGTATGAAATGTTGGAAAAGCATGCATATGCATTAGTGAAAGCTCTGAAGGCTTTTAGAGTTTATATGCTGCATGCTCAAGTTATTGCCTATGTACCTTCATCTATTGTTAGAGAAATATTAGTTTAGCATAATATTGATGGAAAGAGAAGTAAGTGGGTGACTAAAGTTCTTGAGTTTGATTTAGAGATAAAGCCTACTAAAGTAATTAAAGGTCAAGGATTAGCCAAACTACTAGTTGAAGAAAAATGCAAAATTTTGGGCTTAGATTTTTTGGATGACAATTTTGAAGGACAGATTTTAGAACCTATAGAAAATATGGTAGTGGATGAAAAACTTTATGAGTGCAGCTGGTACAAATATATCATTTATTTTCTACAGCATTTCAAACCTCCTCCAAATTTTGACAAAAGAAAAGTAAGATATTTGAAGCTGAAGACTGTTAAATTCTGCATTAAAGATAATAATTTATATTGGAGAGATCCTACACGAGTTTTGTTAAGATGCCTTGACCTAGATGAGTCCAAGAAAGTTATTTTTGATATGCATAGTAGTGTGTGTGGAGGTCATCATTATTGGAGAACTAATGCATAAAAAATATTAAGAGATGGATATTTTTGGCCTAGTTTATTTTTTGATGTATGTGTTGAAGCAAGAGCATGTGAAAAATGTCAAAAATCCACTGGAAAAAAGCATTTGAAATCTTTACCACTCAAGCCCATGATTTTTTTTGCACCTTTTCAACAATGGGGTTTAGATTTTGTTGGAGAGATTCATCCACCTTCAAGTGGACAACATTTTTGGATCCTTGTTGCAACTTATTACTTTACCAAATGGTTTGAAGAAATACTTACCAGGAATGCTACTCATAAAATTATAATTAACTTTCTGGAGGGAATTATAACCATATTTGGTTGTCCATCAAGGTTAGTAGCAGATAATGTAGCTTCTTTTAAGGCCACAACATTGGTGAATTTATGTGATGATTATGGTATTCAGCTCACTCATTCAACAACATACTATCCATAAGGGACTGGTTTAGTTGAATCTTCAAACAAAATCTTGGTAAGAATCATCATCAAACTATTGGAGAAAAATAAGAAAGCTTGGGATTCAAAATTGAAGTTTTCTTTATGGGCTGGGTGACTATTAAAAAATCCATTAATACATCACCTTTTCAAATGGTTTATGGAAATGAGTCAAATTTGAGCTAAATGAAATAAATAGAAGAGTTTATCAAATCATAGAAGTACAACAAAAACGAGAACAACAATATGATTTGAATAGGAAATATCAGTAAGCTGTGAAGCAAGTTTTTGATAAAGGAACTGAGAAAGAATATTTCCTAATTGGAGACCTAGTATTGAAGTGGGATGCACAACATCAAGACCTAGGTAAGCATTCAAAGTTTGCTGCTCTATGGCTTGGACGTTTAAGAATCTCTAATATTCTGCAAAAAAATACTTTTGAGTTGCAACATATGGACGAGACAGAGTTTTTTGGAGGCCCATTCAATGGGTGTTTTCTTAAGAAATTCTTTTACTAAGGTTGTTGGTAGCCTAAGCCCATTGTAAATACCAGTGTGTTTCACAATAAGACTCCATAGCCCAATGACAAGGCACTGAAACTACAAAATATTATTAGAGCCTCATAGGGAGAGCTCTATCCCTTGTGGAGCCAATGCTACCTCAGTTCTATGCTAAGTCACCAGTTCCTCTTTTATTTACTTTTTGTTTTTCATCGGATCATTATTCAAAATGTTTCCTTTTTCAACTAGTTTTCAACAATAGTTTTGGTCGTTAAAAAATCTTAAATCTAGTATACTGCTCCTTCACTTCACTTCATCATCAACAGTTTCAAGTTCATCATTTCATCATAATTATTTAGAGGTCCAGAGTTAGGTCATTCCATCTCATATAGGTCAAGTTTAGGTTCAAACTACCCATGCGAAAATCTTTAGATTTCCACTAAAATAATTTAGTTAAACATCCATTTCATTCATAAAAGTTTAGTGAAGGAAGAAAGCATGTTTCTGCAGTCCAAATAGAAACCATCTTTGTTGTTTCATAAAGCTCAAGTCTCAAAAATATCAACACTTTCTTACTGTGAATTCAAGTTAAAAAGGAAGGGAAATCATGACTTTCAAAGCTACAAGGAATCAATCTGCCTTCTCATTTCAGTTGAAAGAAGAAACTGCTACTAACAAAATGTAATGGTGATACGAATTTCATTTTCTACCTTCATTCATTTAATTTATCCTCTTTTACCATTTATTTTTCAAAAACCCAAAGTCTAGCACTTCATTTTCTTTCAAAAAATCCTTTTAACCATTCGAAATCCATATATATATATTCTATACCGCAGCTCTGCTTGTTCCACAACAAGCGCTTTAAATATATATCATATATTAAATATATGATATCATATGATATAATTCTCCAAACTTAACCCCTTTACCTTTTATCGCAATCAGTGTTTCGCAAGTTTCAAACTTCACTTATAATATAATTGTTGAATCCTACAGAACCCCCGAAATGCGATTTACGGGATTGGTCGGACCCATCTTTTCCTTGTGGTCCATTTCATAAACTTTCGATATATGTTATAATTTATTTATAAGATGATTCGAGTGATTATATCATATTCCATTGACTTAACGTAATTTTTCATTGTCCACTTCTAAAAAGCCTTTAAATGGGACCCATCACCTTTTCACATCCCAAGATCGCAACAACTTTTCCACTTAACTCCACCTCCTTTCCCAGATTGCAATATAGAGTGGGACCTTTTCCTACAATGTCACCTAATCTCCCATTGAAATTCGCAAATCCTTCCCATTGTGCTTTATGCCTACCCGCTCTGATCCCCAATTTGTGATAAACCTCCGGCCCCTATATGCGATAAATCCCGATCTCTGATTGTGATTAGTTGGACCCACCTGCCACTTCACTTAGCCTTTTCACACATCACAAAATCCTTATGCCAACAGCCATGTTACCCACTCCTCTTGCACTTTGCGATTGCGACTATCCCGTAACTATTTCGCCTCGTAATCTTCCCCTCTTTTATCAAACAACTCTTTCTTATTTTTGCCCCCCCTTCTCCATTCTGCTTTTAACACTGCGGAGGGGTCAAAAAATGTTTTTTCTCCACCGCTCCTCCTACCACATGTCCTCCTCTCTACATTTTTCACCCCCCTCAGTCCAAACCTCTTACCGTTGTCATATCCCCCGAAACCATTCTCCCTTTGTTTTATAATACCACCAGGCCCTACCACTGTTATTCCGGTTATAACTAACTCCTTGTTGCCTGCCATTCTATCCAAAAGGTTTTGGGTTTTCCGCCATTACAAAGGGTTTTCCACCAAACACAAGGGTTGCGCCATTAAAGAGAGAAGGGTTTTTTTGCTGATTAATTCCACCATTTTCCTCCATAACCTACCAAATCATCATATTTCCTGCTCTTCCTTTGATTCCTCCCATTGGCCCCACCTTCAACATGTCTCCTTCCCATATCTTTCATGTGTCCATTCCTTTTGGTTTAAAACCTATTCATATGAGTTTTTCCACTCCAATGCTCTTTCTGCAAATAAAACCCTATCAGAACAAAGAAGAAGCTGATAAGAATGGAAACAATGACATAATTTTCTCGAGAAAATTTTTCCAATAAACCCACACCACCATTACTCTTCAGCACCAGCACACATTTTATCTGCAAGGCAACATTCAAGAAAAAAATCATAACATTTACATAAACTCTGGTAGTAGTTACTCAATCTGTGTTTTCCAACAAAACCTGTACATGTGACAATATAGCTCAGGATAAGAAAATGCCACATCCCCATGGATGTTGGGTTTGATAAGCTTCAGATGCGTGCTCAGTTAAATTTTTCTAGTGATGTAATAAATAGAAACGAATTTCCTCATGTTTTCTTGGAAATGTAATAAAGTCCCTGTCCTTGAAAGATTTGAATGGTCTATCCTTTTTGGAGACCCATTGTAAATATATAAATAGACAGTTGATAGATGTAGAGGAGGTTGGATGTTTATCTTACTGAAGACTCATTATAATAAAGAAAATCCTTTCTAAAATTCACGATGAAGGATTTTTTGTTTCAAGAACATCTAATGTATGGTGTGATTTCTCTTCTGTGTTAATTTCTTTTAATTATAAGTTGCAGTAGCTAGTAAAATATGAGTGAGAGTTGTTAAAATATTTAACAGTAAATTATCTGCTTTTCAATTTTCTGAAAATTATATGTATGTTGCATAACATGTTAGTGAGGGCTCCATAAAGGATATGTGGGAAACTTTATGCACGAAATCTGTTTTCTGAGTGTAGTTTACATTACATAATTTTTTTTTTTGAAAAGATTCATAATTATAGTTGTGTGACTGATTTAGGATCTGATTATTTCCTAGAATAGGTACCAGCTATCCATCTCCTCTCGATTGTCTCACTCTACTCCATATACTACTCATCTACCCATACAATTTGTAATTGACACAAATTTCCAAATGCATGAAAGTCTTAAAGGATAAAGTAATCATTTCAAACTCATTTGAGAAGCCATCCCACCATTTAAAAACTTTTCAAACCCTTTAAAAACTTGAAATGAACCATGATGTGTAAGGCTTACTCCTTTTGCAGTCAAGGAGTGACTCCTTACGCTAACACATGCAATGATGGTAAAATAAAACTCAAATTGTGAAGCTAGAGCTTCTACTACTCCTCCTAAGGGCTTCTTTCCTACCTTCTTGTCTGGACACTTCATGGCATTGTGTCCCAATTCATGACAGTGAAAGCACTTGATATTGGACAAGTCTTTCTTCTTGCCCCCTTTAGCAGAATCTCCTTTGGATTGGGATTTATTCACTTTCAATTTCTTTTCCATTCCACCCAAGGCACAATTCTCCTCATCCTCAACCTTGGATCAAGTCTTATATCTGTTTCTACACCTTATTTCTTCCTGCACTAGATCAGACCATAACCACTCCTAGCTTGGTAGTTTCTCTCTACCGTTTATGGAATCTTGATAACCGTGTCAACTCTCGGGAAGGCCCAAAGGAGCTAGAGCTACCAAATATTCTTCAGGGACAATAAGAACGACCCCAAAAAGTTCATCATGACACTATGTAAACTTGCTCAGGTACTAAAAAATTGATTCATTCTTTTTTATATTGATACTTCGAAGGTTGTCCTTGAGTGCCAACTTCCTATGGTCACTATTTTTTTCAAAAAAATATTTCATTATTTTCCACATCACGAACAGATTCTCTTCCCCGTGGAGATTCGAGACAATATTATCTCGAACTCCCTCCAATATTATTCTCCTTGCTTTAGCCATGCCCTTCTTCCACCGAGCGAGATCCTAGGCATCATATGATCAGGGTTTTGCTACATTTTTATTGATGTATTCTAGAATCTCATTATCATCCAATACTACCTCCATGAGGATCTTCCATGCCAAAAAAATTCCGGTTTCTTCCAAAGCATACTCGAGCCTTAGTCCAATGAAAACCATATTATCATTCCTGAAGAAAACTTGCAACATTGATCTTGAAATTTGAACATCCTGCAATTACAACTTAAAATTATCTTCTATACTATGAATATAGCTCTAATACCATTTATAGATTAACTATATATTCAGAACTACTCATGTAATGTACTAAAACATAAGACTCAAATCTACTCTACTCATCTTCCTAGGAAAATTCACAATCGAGAACACATATCAAAAACATCCATCATGATTCAACACACATACAAAGAGATTTATCTAGGGAAAATAAATTGCTCAAAACCCCTTCCTATCTATATTGCATTAATCAAATAATTTTGATGTATACACTATGTTTGCTCAATCTTGAGCACATTTTTCACAAGTATCTTCTATCCTTTGCCTAACTGACTAACTTTGGCCAACACATGGCCAATTTTCCTAGCCTCCAAGCTCCTAATTCCTTGCATTTTTTTTGAGGAATTATCCCCTATTAATTAGGGAAATTACTCATTGATAATTGTGCAATTCCTTTAGGCCTTGCTTGACCACATGCACCACATGTACAAGTTGGAAAACTATACAAATGATAGTACACTTCCCTAGAACTCCAATCTCAACTAGGTAACTCAAATTTCATGTATGCATGATTTAATTTAGGTTGATTTATCGGTTAACTTGTTAAACACTGAATTTTCATCCCACTGCTACACCTCCCACTAGTTCCTCCAATAGTTAGAACTAGTTTAACTGACCTTAACTCAATTTAGCTTAATTAAATTGTTACAATTGAAATTAAATCAACATAGGCTCCTAAGATTTAGGAATCATTGTACACAACTCAAGTGAGGTCCACAATTTGAATTAACTAAGCTAACTAAGTGATAACTCGATTAACTCATTCAAGTTGTCTAGTGCTCTGGAATTTTTATTTTCTCCTAATTTAATTCAAGGGAAAATTAAATTAGGAATTTCTTGCTGCATTTTCAATGGAATTGAAACAAACAAGGTTAGTAAAATAACATTTCCAATGAAATATAGCCATAATTAAAACAAGATGAATTGCAACTAAATAGTGATACTTGTCTCCAAATGCTTATGGTTGTAGTGAGGTTGGTGTAATTGGATTCAGGGTGACTACAACATTGATACAAGAGCTTTTTCCTTGAGCATGGAATCTAATGACTAAAAAAGTAAATGTTCCTACTAGATGTCACTGTTATTCATAGTCTATATTTGAAAATTATACACGAGAATAATGGCAAACAAGATATACACTAGTACACATAATTTATGTGGTAAAAACGTCACAATTTTTCAAGGAAACCTCCATGGGAAAGGCAAATAGGATTTTATTTTTTAGGAAAATTTTTACATTCAAAATTACACAACTCACGCAACCTCGTCATCTATTAGAAACATATATGACGTGGGCTCTATTACAATAGTTTTGGTAACTATATTTTTGGTTTGTCAAACAAAATAGCTGCAACAATTTTTACTTTAGTACACTTAAATTTACAATTAGATATTATTGTCATATTTTGGTAATATCCACCTTCACAACAATTTCCCTAATGCATTTCCAAATTCCTATCACCTTTTCTGCAAACTAAGAGAAGTAAGACACCACCAGAATTTCTCTATTGACACTATTTTTTTTAAATATGTCTATAAATTTTTCTCAAGTGTCGACAATTTTGAGATCCACTCCACCTCCATTGATAACCCGCCTTACAAAATAATACTTCATATCATTATGTTTAATCTTTCTATGGTAAATTGGATTGGTATTCAATTGTAGTGCACTTTAACTATTTTTGGGGCCTTCATTTTTGGAAGCAAGATCAGTTTTGAGGCAGTTAGAGAGATAGCGGGTGGTGGGACAACCGTCGCGGAAGGAACATGGAGTAATCTAAAGTAGAATCCAAGTGACAGAAGGTGAATAGAAAAAGAAAAATAAAAACTGAGCTACGAATGTAGCCGAGCAGGAGGATAGTAGAGACTGGTATTTCAGTTGGACATGAGGAGGATAAGGAAGGAAAACTAGGAAAGATGAAGTGGAATGAAAGTCGCGAAAATGGGAGAGAGCCGCTCTAGGTGTGGGTTCTCCGTAGCTCTGTACTCTTAGTCTTGACTATTTTTTGAGAGAGATGGGTTTGTTGTAATGTATTGTAATGTACTGTGTTAAATATAATATAAGGAGATGTTTTTGGTCAACATTGGGTGAATATTATTTGAGTTATTGTTAGTATCTGAATGTTGGGAAATTTAAACATTTTCTTTGATTATTGTGCATGTTTTACTGTTTTCCACTTCATGGTATGGTTGGAGCTTGTGGAATGATCCATCTCTTATGATGCTTATGTATTAAGAAGTAATGGTTGATTATGTTTATGATCTCCTATTTCCAACTCTCTCATCTTAGTAAGGTCATGGCATGCCTTAGGTGAGATGCCTTGCTCAGTCTTGGGTAAGGTGAAAATGTCGGTGTTTTCCTAGACTACAGTGGAGCCTTGTTGGCCCCTACGCTTGAACCTGGGTCTTCACCTAGTTGGAGGAACCAACAGAAACAACCCAAGCAGAATAGGCATGATAAGCACCAACAAGACTGGCACCACTTTGACAGGATTGACTCAGGGATGAGTTATTAGACTATGGTCAGGGCCTATTCAGGCCTTTATTTTTGGAATAAGGAGCAGTTTTGAGATAGATAGAGGGATAGTGGGTGGCGGGATAGTCGTCGCGGAGTCGCGGAAGAAAAAGGGAGTAATATAAAGTAGACTCCAAGTGGGAGAAGGTAAATAGAAAAAGAACAAGGACAATCAAGCTGCGGAGGAAACCGAGTGGTAGGATAACAGAAACTGGCAGTTCGGTTGGATAGCAAGAGGATAAGGAAGGAAAACTAGGAAAGAGGAAGGGGGAGGACAGTTGCAGAAAGGGGAGATAGTTTCTCTAGGTGTGGGTTCTCCATAACTCTGTAATCCTAGTCCTAACTGTTCTCTGAGAGAGAGGGCTCTGTTGTAATGTAATGTAATGTATTGTGCTGAATATAATATAAGAAGATGTTTTTGGATGACATTGGGTGTATATGCTTTGAGTTATTGTTAGTATCTAAACTTTGGGAAATTTAAACTTTTTCTTTGATTATTTTCCATATTTTACTCTTTCCACTTCATGGAAAGGTTGGAACTTGTGGAATGATCCATATATTATGATGCTTACGTATTAAGAAGTAATGATTGATGATATTTATGATCTCCTATTTCTAACTCTCTCATCTTATTAAGGTAATGGCACACCTCAGGTGAGACTCCTTTCTCAGTCTTGGGTAAGGTTAAAATGCCAGTGTTTTCCTAGACTATAACGGAGCCTTGTTGGCCACTACGCCTAAACCTTCACCCAGTTGATATTTCCAACCAAGAACTATCACAAAATACATGTAGGTTATTCTTCTCTCTCCCAAGTTCAGCTAGAAGCCTCTTTAACCAAGTTTCCTATTTGCAAGCATGTGATACAACAATGTATTTTTACTTTGTGGTGGATATAAGAACTTGTTTCTTAAAGCTTCAACATCCAAATAATGGATCCCCTTGCAAGAGTAAAGACATGCCCTAAAGTAGATCTCCTCTTGCGAAAATCACTTGTAAAATTGGAGTCAACATATTTTCAAATATAATATTTACAAACATAAAAACTGATACAATAATCATTAGTGCCTCTAAGATACCAAAGCATCCATTTCACTACAAACCAATGTTCTTTTCCTATATTTTGTATGAACTTGTTGAAAACACCCACTACATGTGAAATATTACGAATCGTACAAACCGTCATATACATCATATTTCCTATTATATTAGCATAATGTATAGAAGAAATGTACTCCTTTTATTCTTCATTTCTAGGACATAAGCTAAAATAAAGCTTAAAATGAGAAGAAAAGGGTATATTATCCAGTTTCACATTCCTCATCATGGCGTTCTCAAGTATTTTCTCTACATACTATAGCTATGAAACCTTAGCTTAACATTTTCCCTATCTTTGTGTATTTAAATGCTTGATATTTTCTTTGCAACTCCTATATTATTCATATAAAATGTCCTAGCCATATAAGCCTATAACTTATTAATATCTTCCATGCTTTTACTTGCAATTAGCATATCATCAACACACAACACTAAGATAATGAATTATTCCATTCAAATATTTAAAGTACACACATTTATCATACTCACTTTAGTATAATTTTGGCTTATCATGAAGGTATAAAAATTCTTGTACTAATGCCCGAGTGACGACTTTAGGCCATACAATGATTTCTTGAGCTTAAAGACTATCTTCCATTGTTATGTGCACAAAACCTTTTGGATATTCCATATAACTCTCCTCATTCAAATATCAATGAAAGAATTTTATTTTAACATCTAATTACTCTAACTACAAATCAAGAAAAACAACTAGTGCCAATACAATGTGAATAGAAATAAGTTTAACAACTCAAAAAAGGCTTCATGGAATCTATTCCTTCCATCTAATTCTAAATTTTTGCAACTAATATATCCATATACCTTTAAATATTATTATCAATGTCTCTTTTCAATTTGAAGACCCATTTTCATCCAAAAACCTTCTTATATTTTGGAAGTTGTACCAGGTCCCGTGTATTACTTTTTCTCCAAGGAACCATTCCCTCTTTCATTGTTGCTTTCCACTTTTCATTGTTGATATCATTTATGATTCTTGATAAAAACAATATTTTCTAACATCAGTAACCAAAGTAGTAGATGAAACAAATTTGGTATACCATTTTGGAGATTTTCTACCCCTTATACATCTTCTTCGCGTATATTTTGGAACTTCAATATTTTCTTGAGTATCCTCAACATCTACAACTTCTTTTCCTTCAGAAGATTCTTCTTGTTTCTATATGTTTGTAGATGGTTTAGTATCAAACTAAATTTATTGATTTGGTGCCCATTCTCATTTCACAACATCTTCTACATGATCTTATTTAGTCAAATAAGATGCGTCAAATATCACATCTCTATTGATGAAAAATTTGTGGGTAGTAGGGTCCCACTACCTATATCCATTAGCAACATGATAATAAGCAACAAAGATGTATTTATTTGATTTAGGGTCCAATTTAGAACATTATTAGGAATAAGGGCATATGCCTCACAATAAAAATTATTTAAATTTGAATAATAACATGGATGACTTGTCTATACCTCTTTATGAATTTTGTAGTTTATTGCAATTGATGGTGATTGATTCAACAGATAAAAAGTAATACTAATTAATTCTTCCCAGAACTCTTGTTGCAAACTAGAATTCTTAGCATACTCCTTTCTCTTTCCAAAACAGTCTTGTTCATGCATTCTACCACCCAATTTTTTTTAGAAGTATTAACCATGGTTTCATTTCTCACATTCCCATCCTCATTGCAATATTCTTCAGAATTTAAAGAAGTAAACTCACCTCCATTATTTTTTATTAGGAATTTTATTGTATTTCTAGTTATTTCTCTATGATATATATAAATTCTTTAAAAATTTTAAGCACATCATATTTTCCTTTTAATACATAAACCCACACCTTTATGGAATATCATATATAATCGAAAAAAATATGATGACCCTTCAAAAGAAATAGTAGGGGATGGTCCACAAACATCATAATGAATTAGTCAAGAATACTTTTACTACCATGAATTCCTACTTTAATTTTTTGTCTATACTGTTAATTCAATGTTTGTAGAAAATTAAATTCATATATTTCAAATTTTGAAGTAACTTGCGGTCAATCAATATTTGAAGTCCCTTCTCAGTCGTATAACACAGTCATTGATTCTATAAATGAGTGGATTCAGTTTTATCCTCAGATGCCACTACTTCTTTGTTCATATGAGTACTTCCCACTAGATTGTAAATGTTTTATGTCTTTGTAGCCTTCATGACCACTAAATCACCCTTGGACACTTTCAACCTTCCACATTTACCCGTGAACTTATAACCAATTGAATCCAACACTCCCAAAGAATTATATTTTTATTCAAGTCAGCTACATGTCTTACATTTGTTAGTGTCCTCACAATACTGTTAAACATTTTGATTTTGGCACTCCCAACCAAACAATATTATACGAAATAATATTACCCATAAGGTCAAATCCACCATCAAACACTTCATATGCTTAGAACCAATTTTTATGTAAACACATATGATGAGATGCAACATAATATAATAACCAATATTCATAATATTTAGGAAAATTACAAATTGATAAACTTCATCGATCATACCTAAACAAGATTTAGCTAAGTGCGTCTTCTTTTTTGAATTTTTCTTGGATTCTTGTCTTTTCCAAAAATATTTCTTCAGATGCATTAATTTTTTGTAGAACCAACATCTCTATTTTCTCTTTTTTCCCTTTTAATTTTACGTAGATGAACCTCTTGATTTTTCTCCTCTTTCTTTGGAGCAAACTCTAGCCACCAATGGTTCCAACTTCGATATTTTAAAAATTTATTTCCCCTTAACTTGTTCGAAAAAAATATCTCCAAGAACAACATCAAATTCAAGGTTTTTTGTTGTGCTTAATCTAACATATGATACGAAATGGTCCCATGATCTAGGCAGTGAACACAATAGTGTGACTTCCTTATCTTTGTTATCAAGTTTGACATCTATACTATTTAACTAGTAAATAAGAGTATTAAACACATTTAGGTGATCTACGATTTTCATACCTTCTTTCATATTCAAGTTGTACAACTACCTCTTTAATTATATTTGGTTCAACAACAATTTGGTCATGTACAAACCTTCCAATATGGTCCACGAGAATGTTGTTATCACTTCTTCAATGTTGTTAAATAAAACATCATCAGTGAGACACAACTGAATTGTTCTGAGGGATTTGACATCTAAATCCTCCCATTCATCATTGGAAATTGTCATATGCTTCTTACTCCTTCGACCTAATTCTTTATCCAATCCTCTTTGTACCAGTATATCCCATGCTTTTAACTTCCACAATTTAAAATTGTTTTACCTATAAAAAATTTCAACTTCAAAATTTTCATTCGCCATAATTATTTATACATAATCGCCTTCTCATCTTTGAAAATTTTAATGTGACAAATCACTTTCAAAAAATCTAGTTCAGAAACCATGTTTATAAAAAATTGTTTGCTATTTCATAAACACTACTCTAATGTTTTATTTTTAGTTTATTTTTATATTTTATATAAAATTCATCTCAGAAACCACTTCTTTCATAAAATTTCATTTAGTAAAAATCTCCATTTTTTTAATGAAAAATTTGTTTATCAAACCTTATAAACCTTGTTTCAAACTGGTTTCTTATCTAATTCTAAAAAATAAATTTGAATGTGAAACTTTCTTAAACAATGTTTTTACTTCACAACACTACAAAGTTTTATGAACCAGAGTCTATTCACATAAATTCACTAGGATTTAAATTTATTTAGTAAAAAAAATTCATGGTTAATAATTTCACAACAAAAAGAAAGAGAATTGCTCCATAATATTTTAAAAACATACGCAACACGTCTTAAAACTGGTGTGTATAAGGTTTTATTTTCGAGACTCCTTAATTGAACTTGGCTTCCACTACACAACACACCTCCTATACAAATAGCTAAATTTTCTTGTTGCTAATACCACTTGCTACTGTATCCACCTCCATGTGATGGACCTACAAGAATGGATGTCTCAATCTATGTGTGTCAACTCTAGCACATCATTTGCTTTGTTTTTAATTACTTCCTAAGAAAATTAATGGTGTCTAGGGATTTTAATGTGATTGTTCCCAACTAAATCCACTATGTTTTCTGCTATAGAAGTAGATTTTTTATTTATAACATGAAAAACAAATGGTGTTCAGGGTTAATAGTGTGAAATGGCTCTAGTTCTCTTCACTGTGAATGCATGAGAGATCATGGACCATACTTCGAATACTACATGGTAATGATATGGTAGAAGTTTTATCTAATTTAAATATGGATTTTGATTTCTATGATCATCATCTATATAGGAAGCAAAATCAGATGAGGTTTTCCCTTGGTGATAAGAGGGTAGACAGAATATTAGATCTTTTGCACAATGATGTTTCTGGACCTATGTCGATTCCATCATTGGGTAAATATCTGTACTAAATATTATTTTTAGATTAATTATAGATGAAAACGTGGATATATTTCCTCAAGAAGAAATCTATAGTATTTGATATATCTAATGAATCTAAGGCTCTGGCATAGAATTAGACAAAGAAGAACGTTGAGCTGTTGATGATAGATAATGGTGGATAGTTCTACAAGAAATAGTTCTATAAGAAGTGTGGCATAACATGGTAGAAGAATACTCCACACTCACTTCAAAAAAATTGAGTTGTAGAAAGGATGAATAAGATACTGATGAAAAAGTCAAGTAGCATGCTCAGTGATGTTAGATTAGGACAAGAATCCATGGATACTGCATTTAACTTGTTTAATAGATCACCTACATTAGCGTTGGAGGATAAGACTCCACATGAGGTATGGGCTGGTACGAAACTCTCTCTCACACATCTCAGGGGATTTCGCCGTGATGCATGTGTACATGTTCCAAAGGAGAAAATAATCAGGTTGGATATTAAATATGAAAGGTGCATCTTTATTTTGTGTAAAGATGGTTTAGAATGTTTCAATATTCAAAACCCATAAACAAAGAAGGTTGCGTACAGTCAAAATGTGGTATTTAGAGAAGTGAAGGATATCATGAAACATGAATTCCTACCAAGGGAAAAGGAACCAAGGAATATATAGTTTGAACTAGAGGATGGTGAATGAAGCTCTATAAAAGAAAATGAATAAGAAGAAGAAGAACCACACACTCTGGTCTTGAGGAGATCAGTTAAGGAGAGAAGGTAGCTAGAGTTGTGTACTACATCTAATTTTCATTTAAATTTTTTCTTTATATATTATTGATGATGATCCGAAAACTATTAGGCAAGCAGTGAATTCAGAAAGTGGAAAACTCTATAAAGAGGCCATGGTTGAAGAAATGGAAAACTTGGAAAAGAATGAGGCTTGGGATCTAGTGGAGTTACCATCTGGAAGAAAACCCATTGGTAGCAAATGGGTGTTTAAGAATAATATGAACGCAGAAGGAAAAGTAATGAAATACAAATATTTGTTAGTAGCGAAAGGTTTTTTATAGGTGTCGATAATTGATTTTGGTGATATTTTTTCTCCCATTTCCAAGTTAGCTTATATTAGATTATTTTTATTTGTTGTTATTTCTTTTGATTTTGAGGTAGAACAGATGGATGTGAAGAAAACATTCGTACATGGGGATCTAGAAGAAGAGATCTACATGAAGTAGCTATAATGATTTGTAGTGAATGGTAGGAAATAAATAGTATGGAGGTTTAAAAAGTATATGATGGGTTAAAGAAATAACCAAGGATTTAGTATAAAAAAATTGATACATATATACAAGGACTTGTCTTCATAATAAGCAAATCAAATCACTTTGTAATATCATAAATTAGTTGGTG
The DNA here is from genome assembly GCA_034641835.2 of Pinus albicaulis. Taxonomy (NCBI): domain Eukaryota; kingdom Viridiplantae; phylum Streptophyta; class Pinopsida; order Pinales; family Pinaceae; genus Pinus; species Pinus albicaulis. Next base: position 742,180,451 of record CM076571.1, read on the forward strand.
ATAATTTTATTTATTTTATCTTATATGTGGATGATATGTTGTTGATTAGAAATGAAAAAAATTATCTAGGATGTGAAGACCCAATTGTCCTCAAAATTTGACATGAAGAATCATGGTACTACAAACTTTATTTTGGACATGGAAATTAAAAGAGACCAGACAAGGAGGAAAGTCTAGTTAAATCAAAGGAAGTATGTTGAGACAATATTATAGATGTTTAATATGTGGGATAGTAAAATGGTGAAGAATAATATTCTTTTAGTGGTAACATTATTTCTAGAACATTGTCCCAAGACGCAAGAAGATGAAGAGGACATGTCTCATGTTCCATATGTGAGTGCAGGTTGAAGCTTGATGTATGCAATGGTTTGTACTTGAAAAAAAACTACACATGTAGTGGGATTATTAAGTAGTTTTATTTCAAAACTAGGGAAGAAGCATTGAGAAATTGTAAATCGGGTTATTAGGTATTTGTGTGGCATTAGTGATTATGGTTTGTGCTACGAGGGAGATCAGGATTGGAGAGAGTGTTGGACATATGTGATTTTTTTGATGCAGATTGGGCCAGAGATCTAGATTGGAGAATATCTTCAAATGGGTATGTGTTTAACCTATTTGGAGGATAAATTAGTTGGATAAGTAAGAGGAAATTTGTAGTGGCACTTTCAACTGTAGAAGTTGAATACATGGCAACCACTCATGCAAGTAAGGAATTATTTTGGTTAAAAATATTGTGTTCATATATGGGGTTGTTAAATAAAGCTAGAAGGATAGATTGTGACAACCAAAGTGCAATTTTCTTGGAAAATATCCCTACATATCATTCAAATATAAATCATATAGATGCTCAAATCAATTTATGATGGATAGGGTTGAAGACAAAAAAAAATTTTCTATTAGAGGTGGACACTTTGAAGAATGTTGTATATGCATTGAAAAAGGTTGTGAGCAATGATAAATTTATCGGCGTAAAGAAACAATGGGTGTTACTACCTTGGATTGGTTATTGTGTACTCTTGTAGCCCCTTGTGCACAATGAAAACAACAAGTGGGAGAATATTTGGTATGTGTTATATTATTTACATGACTAGCCGCATGCAAAACACATTGCATCAGGGAGAGGGGTACTACCCCCCTTGCACATGGCTTATTGGAGCACCCCGAAATTTTTTTTGTGAAGCCCAACCTATGGTTTTGTGCATGGTGGTTTTTTCCATGGTTTTGTAGATCAAGTTAAATGAATTATAATTATTTTCCAATTTTGGTTTAATGGATTCAGGGTTTATGAGTGCTTCAACATGTATAGAATGTATTCTAACACTGAAAGAAACGTAATGAAATATCAATATGGTCTTCCTGGATTTGGGTTCCAAGAGAAAAATACTAGTGTATATTATCTATTCTAGCTATTGTATATATTTTCTTTTAATAATTAATTTATAGGTATTATATGTACAACGGTTAAAAAATAAAATCGTTATATTTTATCTTTAAAGATATCATCAAAAGATATTGAAATGTTAAGGTTTTTTAATGTCATGCTATTTTTTTTTTAATTCCATTACTAAAAAAAATCAGAATTTTAACAAAAAAAAATGTTGATGCAACATCAATTTTTTTTCATGGTGTTTTTCCATGTTTATTGCACAATAAATTTAGTTTTTAATACTATTTTTTTTTTAATGTTAACCCCCTTAAGAAAAGTGTTGATGCAACATCAACATTTTTCATATTCAGGGTGTTTTCATTTCGTTTGCGCAAAATAGGGGTTTTTTCGGCTAGAGTTATCATTTTGAGGTTATAGTTGTTGTTAAGTTGGTAACTTTGTTTCCTCCCATCTCCCTCTCCCCCCTCTATCTCTTTATCTATCTCCCTCCCTTGTTCCATCTCTCTCTCCCCCTCACTCCCTCGTTATCTTTCTCCATCGCTCCCCCATCACTCTCTCTACCTCTTCATTTCTCCCTCTCTCTTAGTATATTTTACCTTCCCACTCTCTCTGCACCCTAGCTCTATCTCTATCTCCCTTTGATCTAAGAGGATTCGAAAAGGATCTCAATTTGAAGCCCTAAAATATTAGGATAACCAACACCAAGGCATAGAGCTTGGTGATAGCTTCTAATAGCATAAGAAAAACCTTAATCTGAATATGTATGTGAAAGTTATACCCATATAAATTTTAAGTCAAACAAATAAAATTTATTTGTAGGTGGTACATAGGGTTCCATGTGGCACTCCCACAAGCTACCATGCCACAACCCCATCAAAAACCCTATTAGTAGCATCGTCATCCATATCAAATCACATGGGTTGATCAGGTAGCACCACATGTCGGAATCAAATCGAGCCACATAGCATAGAAGTGTTTAAAGTGGCCCAATCCACAGGTGCTGTTAGTCATCAGTATTTTTCACTTGTTTGTGGTGACTAGTTGTAACAGCCAAGTTTTCTAGTAGCTGATCTAAAAAATTGTCAAATTTCCCAGCTGGAAAACACCCATAAATATTTTTTTCCCTTTTACCTTTCAGTCCGCCCATGACAAGATGAAACCTCATTATCAAGTACTATCTAGCCTCAGCCATACTAGCTTTTCCATCAGTTCCAAAGAAAACAATCCAAATCTGTCCAAAGAAGTCTCCCCTAAGTTAGGTAGTGGCGCTTTAGGCATTTCTCCCTTGGCAAACTATCCTACAGCAAAAGAACCTCTATCTGCCATAGACCAGTCATAATAGACCTCCCATTATGCAAATAAAGTTGGTTACAACCCTAGGTCTCGCCACTCATAAACCCTCAAGTCTCAGCAATACATGTACCATAGGTCAAATTGATTTTAGGTGGTTTTACAGTGTTTCAATGGATCTTTCAAGAACAGAAGCATACCAGCATTCCCAGAAGACAGTATTTGTTCCCACATGAGAAGACAGCTGCTTCTCAATGTGATTTTGAGCCTGGGATGCAGCTACAGAGCAGAGAGTTGTTTCATTAAGCTCCTGCGATCACAGTCAAAGCATGAAAATACAGTGAAAGGAAAAATAACACTGTTAAAGACTGATGAGATGGCATGACTGAAAAAACTCCTTCATCTATAAGCAGAGGGTTTGATGACTAAAAAACCTCCTTCATCTATAACCAGATGGTTTGAAGACTGAGAGCGCCTCCTTCATCTATAAGTAGAGGGTCAACGGATAAAGTTTGATTTCAAGAATCTGCACTGACTAAAGGACATTTTTTGGGTACAGTGAGATAGCAACTGAAGGTCTCTGCATGAAAATGATGATTAAAGGTAGAGGTAAAATATTAGGCTTTAAAATTGGTTTGCATGAGTTTCATTATCTTTTGAATTACAAGGCGAAGCTTATAGGTTGATCATGAGTGAAGAACTATTATGAAGCAGATGGTCAAAAGAGTCAAACAGTCTTGGACTCAAACTAGCTTCTGCCATCATGTGTAAGGGATACCACTATCTATATGTTCATCAAACATTCTTCAGTTGGTTAAGACAGAGGTTGAAAAGAAATCATGGCATATGGCAAAGATTCTAAAGGGATTGCTCTCAGAAAAAATGTGAAATGAATGAAAACCCAAGTTTCTTGCAGACCTCCTTCACAGAAGAACAAAGGTGCAGCTTTCCCTTGTTCACTTTTCAACTCTAGTACATCATCCCCTGTTGTATTTTTACCCACAGTAAAAAAATAAACTCAAACAACACCTTCCACCTCAATCAGTTTCACAATAGGGCATCACTACATCCAAAGCATCAGGAGCAGACACTGTCAGTTTAGGTTTCAAAAGGGTGAAGTTATCTCCTTCAAAGTGTCGAAGAAAACCTCACATAACACAAGGTGTTTTTCTACAGGTGTCCTTTTTCAAATAAGAAAAACACTAAGTGATGTTGATATTTAAAGGTGCTGCTCTTTCTGTTTCATAAAAACCTTTTTCAACTGATCAAAAGTGACAGCAGATGAGCCATACAAAGACAAGAGGTGGAAAAGGGATATTGAAATTGCAGTTAAGTTTCTTCCCCAGTAAAAAGGTAGTTGCACTCAAAAGGCACCTCTGCAATCCTTCATGTGGCTCAGAGTAGAACTTCCTTCCACAGTACATATATCAGAAAAGGAAGACAATTTTTCATTCCTAAATGAGAAGCAGTGAAAGTTTTAAATTCTTGAAGAAGTTTGCTTTACTTCAAAAGGGGTCAGGCTTATAAAGGAAATGATCGTTGCCACTATGTTTTTGTTTGAACAAAAAGGGGTCTTAGCTATGTTTTCAAAAGATATGAGCTTCATGTTTTGGTTTTAATCCAAAGGCCTTTTAAACGTTTTCAAAACCTTCATTAAGCACACCAATGGGTTTTGATATTTTTCAAATACGAGGGTTAGAGACCGTTTCCCATACCTATTTTGCTTTTCAAAATGAAAACAAACTCCCCTTTGATGTTCACTGGGTCGAGGAAAGAGTTTTTGAGCGAAACTCACAAAGTTTTCAAGCTTGAAGACTGTGCGACGCACCTATAGAGTTGTGCGGCGCGTTCAGGCGAAGTTTTTTCAAAGGGTTGCATTGTTGCGCAGCGCGCTTGTAGGCGCCGGTCACCACTGCTCGTCAGTGACCCGACAACTTCTCTTTGCGCGGCGCCTTCCATAGCAAACATGCCGCGCTTGTTTCAAACCATCAAAACGCCTCCAAAATGCTTTGAAAGCTGCTTAAATCCTCAAGCAAAGCCTGCCATCGATTTTCAAGGTATTTATGTGCCTCCTTGGTATATTCAAATTCCTAAAAAGGGTGATCAATGCTGCATTTTTCAAAGACTAAATGATGGTGAAAAAATGAAACTTCCGATGTAAATCGAGGTGTGTTGGGGCAAAAAGGTTTGAAGAATATTGTTACAGTTAGTTGAAAGTGAAGTGGTCATTTTTTATGTCAAAGGCCTAAACACTACCCTCAAAACAATGCTAAAATATAAACCTGCAAGTCAAAATATACACAGTAGTAAAGGTTTTGTCAAATTGTGAAGGTAACCTTACTATGATAAAACAAAGCTAAACTCTGGCAGCTATACGCATTGGTGAAAACAATGCTTAAGAGGGTGGATATTTTTGTTTAAAAACTCGAGATTTGCTGTGGTTTATAATTACTCAAGGTGAACATAGTAAAGGTGGTGGGTTTTTATTGATGTCAAAAAGCTTGACAAACTGCCCTCAAAACAAGTTGAAAGGTGGAGGCAGTGTTTAAAGAGAGGAAAGATAGGGTTTGAAAAGTGAAATAGTGGGTCTAATTTCAAACAACAGTATAAGTGTTTTTCCATTTCAAAAGTCTCCTCTGTGTGGTAAAAAAAGCAAAAACTAGTGTTTTCTCCTTTGTTCTATAAAGCAAACTTTAGTGAGTAAAGCAGTTAAATCAGTTTGGAGGTGTTGTTGTCTAACTGTGGGTGAGGAATAGTGAACACAAGGAGGGTGTTTTGATTGGGAGGAGTATTTTTTCTCTATCTAAATACTAGGCTGCCTAGCTTACACCAAAACAAAAAGAGCTCTGTGATCTTACCCAAACACCGAAAATCACTTGATTGTGTATACATTTTAGTTGATTGTGTGCTTGTTATTAAAATTATTTGTTGATTGGCATACAAAGGGGAAAGGCAGTGTTTTGGGAGGAGCAGAGAAATAATATCAAAGAAAACATTTCACACAGCATTTGAGGAAAATTTTCCTTGATCAAATAGGGCTTGACAAAGAAGACATATTTTTGTTTGAGAAAACATTCTTGAAAACCTTTTTGAGACAGTTTGGTTTTGCAGAGAGCATCTAGAACAAGATGCCTCCCAAGTAGGATAGTAGGAGCAGATTGCATAAGAGATTTGAGCCTACTTCCATTGAAGAAGTGAATGCTCACCCATCAGTCTTGTTCAATTTCCATGAGGTTGGGTGTTTATATTTTTGTCAAAGGGTGCAAGAGGTGAATAGCTTTTCTCCTTTGACACACCTTTGCGCTTTGAGGTTTCAAGACAAGAATTTCTAGTTGGCAAGCCTTGACTTCAAATTTTCTCCAAGGTCCATCTCCAAGGCCACTAAAATCCCCTATATTGGTGAGAAATGGTTTAAACAAAGCCATTTGGACTCAGAATATTACAAGCCCTTTCTAAAGCTTGAACACAGAGATTCATGTTCTTCTATTTTCCCTTTCTCATATCTTTTAGCCAGCTACGCCCCCCTCATGAAGATCATCATGAAATACTTTACTTGTGAGGGAAGATTCACCCAAATCTCTGCTTATCACATTCGATTGCTCATGCATTTCACAAGGGCCAAGCTGCTAAATCTTCCTTTCTTCTTGCACAAAAGCATTGAGAAAATGGCCTCCACTGTTCAGAAGAAGCCTCCTTCACACAAAATAACCTGTCTCTTCCATCACTCTCTCATCAAAATCATCATTTTTCATCAGCTTGAAAAGAGAGATGTATCTTGGGATACCTTCATCACCCATCCACATTTCTCCACTATCCCTCCAGTTCACACATCTCCTACACCTCCTACTCATCATCATTCACCTTCCTCTAGCAGACCCATTCCTAAAAAGCTCAAGTTTACCACAGAGCAAGCAGAAGAGCCTGAAAAGGGAGAAGAGCATGACCATGATGATGAAGGGCAGCAGCATGAAGAAAAGCAACACAATGAGGGTGAGCAGCCTTATGATGACACACAGCAGCAAGGGTATGAGGAAGAAAGTGCTAAATATCGGCATCACAGTGATGATGAACAACAGCAAGGGGAGGAGGAAGAAAGCGCTGAACAACAGCATCACAGTGATGATGAGCAACAGCAAGGAGATGAAGAAAAATAGACTTATGATGAGGGTGAGAAGCCTTATGATGACACACAACAGCCAAAAGAGACTAAACAGCAGCATCAAAATGAGGAGGAACAGGAGCAACATAAAGATGTTGAACAAGCATATTAAAGTGATGAACAGGGGCAGTCAAAAGATGACCCACAGCAGCTACATCATGATGAATAGGGGCAGTCAAAAGAGATTGAACAGGGGCAACATGAAAGTGCTGAACAGGAGCAGCATGAGAGTGATAAACAAGGGCAGCCACAGCATGTTACACATCAGCCACAGCATGAGGGACATCAACCTCAAGAAGAAAAGGGGCAAAGTGACAAGGGTAATGAGCCCATGGAGCTTGTGCTAGTTGCCTCTCCCAGGCAAGGGGCCATGCTCTCTTCTCCAAAAGTCGCCAAACCTCGGACAACAAAGAAAAGGGTGCCTAGAGTTGTCACTCCAAATGTGACTAGGGTCCTTCGAAGCAAGGGAAAATTTCCAAAGAAGCCCATGGTCGATTTACCCAAGAGGAAGAGTACTAGAAAAGCCACCCAAAGCAAGGGGAAGGGCAAGGAAGAAGGCAGTCATGAACAGGAGAGTGCATTCAACATCATCCAAATCCAAAGCGATGATAGTGATAATGAGGCCCGGATTCTAGAAAACCTCTTGATCCATAGAGAAAGCCAAATTGATGCCTTGAAGGCTGGTCTTCATAGAGCTAGGAACTTCAATCAATTCTTGCAAGTTCAAAATAAACAAATGAGTGTCCATATGGTTGTTTATGAGACACGAGCGACCAAATACAAGAAGGAGGCCTCCAAAACCCAAGTGAGGTTGGAAGAACTCATGGGTGAGTTCGATGAAAGTGAAGGTGAAGATAAACCTAGGCAAAAGAGGCCAAGAACCATGGGGCTAAAAAAGGCCCTTGAGAAGCAAAAAGAAGAGGAAAATGCCCTCCTCTAATCTACCCCTCTCACTACATTATTCGAACAAGAGATAGAGAATAATAGGGAGGCATGGCTTGAGAGAGTCAATGACCACTTGGAGAAGAAATTGGAGAAGGAAAACAGGGACTTGGACCTTCAAAGGAGAATGATGGGGCATTATAAAAAGCTAAATCAGTTTGCCCAGCAGAAGTTGAAGGTTGCCCAAGAAAAACTCAAGGAGGCCAAAGGGAAGTGACCGGCATGAAAATTGAGGAAAGGCACCTCAAGACTTCAAATCTTGGCCTCCGCTTCACAACATGTTGCTGAGAACCCTTGAGGGTCATGCTCGCCAATTTTGGACGAAATTCGACATATTTTGGTTTTTTGTCATTTTTGGGTTTTTGGCCAAAACTCATGGGCATCGCCATTTCAGTTTGGGGCATCATCAAAGGATGAGAATGGTGTCATTGGATGCCATATTGTTAGGGTCACATACTCAGTGATTTTCAGAACAATTGAAGATCTTTTGCTCCCCCAAAATGGCGAAAAACACTCGCTTTTTCTACACTCTACCCGGTTTATCAGCAAGGTTTATTTTTTGGTTTTCCACAATCATGCCTATTTTTGGATGCCTTCCAGTGGTAATTTGGGAGAAAACTAAAAATTTTCAGAAATTAGACACTCAGATCTTTCTAACGAGCTATCATGAGCCTCATTTCGACATCGAGAAGGCTGCCAAAGGTTGCCGTCAAGTCAGGGGACCTTTTGCTGATGTATTTTTTGAGTATTTTGTAAAAATTGAACCTTTAAAAACTGCTTTTTCCTCATGTGCGTTTAGCTATTTTTGCATATGAGAAGTTATGAAAAGTCAATTTATTTCCCTCTTTAGCATTTTTTAGATATTTTATGAGATATTTTGTGCCTTGGGCTTTGCAAAGCCTCAAGGACAAAATAAGATATTTTGGATAGGCCAATGAGATTGCAAGTTGAACTAAGAGGTTTTCCTCACTTTGGCCTATATACTCCAAAGGCTTTCATTGTAAACAAGGCTGAACTTGATGATTAGAAGCAATATATGGTCATATAAGCTTTGGAAGAAATATTTGTCTCATGCTTTTGGATAGTCTCTTGGATGTTCTTGGATGATGAAAGAGGATTGTTGTTGGATTCCATGACTTGGTAGAATGGTATAGTGTCTCTCTCTTTGTTTTGTTTCCTAGTTTTCATTCATAAATCCATGTTTCTTGCTTGCTATAGAACAGTAGAGAAAAAATTTGAGACATGCCCTTGGAGGCACCTCAAATTTCCTGTTTCTTCATGCTTCCATGTTTTCTTCATTCTTAGTCACATTAAAGAATTCTTGATTGCTCTTTAATAACTTAAGGATATTATTGCTTGTTTCATTCATGGTTTTATGCATGCTAAGTATGATTTACGGTATGCCCTGCTTACTCATGGCTAGCCATAGCTCCATCCATGAAATTTCTCTTTGACTGATTAGATTGTCATTTGTTGAACCAAGGAGGTCTTGTTCTGATCTTGCCCTTTGCCTAAAACTATGCAATCTTGTTTTCAAAGTGCCCAATAACTTGAAGTACTATGTTCAGGCATTTCGGCATAGTGTTTTGAGTTGTTTGTCTGTCTTAAGTGTATTTCCTCAAAGTCTGATAGCCATTTCCCAAAGTTAGAGAGTTATATATCTCTATGCATGGCTTGAATGTTTATTTCTATGTATTGATTAGCTTATAGCTACATTTCTCATGATTAATAGTTTTCCCTACCATGTTTATGTCAGCTATTAAACTAGTTATGCTTGAAATCCTTTGTTGTTCACAAACTTGATGTCCATCTTACTCCATTTTGCCCAAAGATCCTTTCTACCTCGAATCAAATCGGCCCTTCAACAACCTTGTATCATCGTATCATAGATTTCTTGACCTCTTTGAACCCATAGCCCAGTTGATCTTACATATTTTTACCTATCTTTTATCTTTGATCAGTTTCATCCCTCACAACATAAAAACCTAAACCAAAAAAACCTACTTCATAAGTAGCCTAAAATTAGAACACAATAAGCAAACACACAGATATCCCTTACACAAATAGAGAGAGCCCTCTCTGAGTCCAGGAAGGCTAGGTCCTTGGGCTCTAAAGATTGGTTTGATGTTACACTGTCATTTGGCTTGCCAATCAGCCAAATCACGGGACCCTAACATAATGGCGATCACGGTGGGACCCTGAGTATATGACAGTCCAGCGAACTCTTATAGACTCTTTAGTCCTTCAACATTAAACTCAGACCATCAACCTATAGAATCATTTAGAGTAAACTCTTTGTTTCACCATCTTAGCAAAGTGATGAATCAGGTTTAGAACACTCTTACAAACTAGGCTGCACATAAAAACTCAGAAAACCGTAAAAAACTTCCTTAGATTGGTTTTTGACAGTATTGGTGGTGGACCATACACATATACCTCAAAACAACTAAAAATCCACCTGGCGACTCCACTAGCCTCCAGTAGGCCTTACTATTTTACGAAGACTCTAGGCTACTATCCGATTGAGCCACCTCATCGCCACACTAACATAATGGCGATCACGGTGGGACTCTAAGTGATAAACAAACTTAGTTTCCCTAAACCTTTAGAGACCTTTAAAAATACTATCTTTTTGACTTATCCCACCACTTACTAACATAATGGCGATCACGGTGGGACTCTGAGTGATATACAAACTTAGATTCCCTAAACATTCCAGTAGCCTTAAGAATACTATCTGATTGAATTATCCCACTGCTCACTAGCATAATGGCGATCACGGTGGGACCTTGAGTCAAAACATTCTAAGTATCCCTTAGGAACTTTCAAAATCTTAGTCAAATTTAGAAGAGTAGAATCTGGTTGTCTCACCATCCTAGCAAAATGATGACTCAGCTGTAGGACACACTTAAAAACCTAGGCTGCACATAAAAACTCAAAAAACCCCAAAACTTCCTTAGATTGGTTTTTGTCAGTATTGGTGGTGGACCATACGCATATACCTCAAAACAACTAAAAATCCACTTGGCGACTCCACTAGCCTCCAGTAGGCCTTACTACTTTACTAAACTCTAGGCTACTATCCGATTGAGCCACCTCATCGCCACACTAACATAATGGCGATCACGGTGGGACCTTCCGAGTTAGTGACAATCTAAGTACTCCTTAGTAACTCCCGAACTCTCAATCAAACTTAGAAAACTTAAGTGTTGTTTGAAGAGTAGAAGCTACCTTTTTCACCATCTTAGCAAAATGATGATTCAGTTATAGGAAACTCTTCCAAACCTTATAGGCTATACAAAAGCTCAGAAAACCCCAAAACATTTCCAGATTGGCTTTTACCTAGTTATTGGTGGTGGACCATAGCTACATGTTTACAAAAACAACCAAGTTCCACCTGGCGACTCCACTAGCCTCTAGTAGGCCTAAAACTCCATAGAAAAACAAAAAATTCATAAAACATACCCTTCTGTTGACTCATCCTTTCCAAAACTTAAAACTTAAGGTGCAAACCCTGTAATCAGTGAAAAAATAAGTATAACTTAGCAATTCAGAATACTTCACCTAAACATAGGAGATAAATAGAAATAATCTTGCAAATAGAACCATTAGCTTGTCCAAACAGCCTAGAAAATTGTTAAAATCAAGTGAATCACTCTTCCTTGCAAGTCTTCATCTCAAACTTTGCTTGAAAATTTTTTCCTGAAAGAATCTTTGATAGTGTTGGTGGTGGACCATAGATCTCAAAGAAATCCACCTAGCGACTCCACAACTCTCAATATACCTAAAGACTCCACTGGAGGAAGAACCTAAAACATGACCAGTCATCCTAGAAAGAAAAAGCACTGAGGCCTTAGTTGGATTCAAGAAATTATTGTCTTTATCTATAACTATGTTCTATCCTACTCTAAGCTTGATCAAGAATACACCAATGAGATCTACATTAATCATTGGAAGGATCTCAAACCTCGAAAAGCGAAGCCTCAAATTTCAGACCATGAGCAGGCTTATACACCTGTGCTTACCCCAGATTCACCTATGGAAAACCTAGAAAAACATGAGCCTCATGCTACCTTTCCCACTCTGGCTGAAACCTCAAACAGTCATAAGTGTCTTTTTACACTACATATATCCACAAAGGTCCCAGAAAGATACAAGCCTCTGTTTTTACCTCCCATCTTTCAAACCCTCCCTGCAAATCTTCAAAATAAATTACCCAGATTTGATGGAGAAAGCTCCAAAGTCACCGCTGAAGAGCACGTCCAAAATCTTGAGGATTTACTTGACCTTTATGAAATAGAAGAAGATGATGTCCGTATTAGAGTGCTTGCCTTATCATTACAAGGAAAAATTAAGAGTTGGTTTAAAGACCTTCCAGCTGCAAGCATTACCAATTTTCATCAGTTCACTCAAATCTTCCTAGATAGGTGGGTGGTCATGGGTAATAAAGTTCTCATCATAAAGGAATACAATCAGTTAAAAAGACAACCAGGGGAGACAATACAAAACTTTTCAGCCATGTTCAATAAAGTATACCATGCAATGCCTGCTAACAAAAGCCACCCCTCGGATGTGCTCTCTTGCACTACCCAGATTCTTTTGACCCAGAGATGGTTTTCCAGATAAGAAATAAAGATCCTTTGACCCTAGAATAAATGCAAAGGATAGAAGTTGATGTAGAATTCAACATACTAAATAGGGAGGCACAACTAAGAATAATAGAGAAAGACAAAGCAAATCAAGAGAGAATAATATCTTCAGAAGAAAAGTTGAAAAAATTGGTATGTATGTTCAGCAAACTAGAACATCTACTTGACAGGAAAAGAGAAAAACACAAAGTTATGGTTAACACTGCTTATTCAAACCAACCTACACTTCTTCCTCAGGATGAACACACTCGACTATTACAAGACAAGAATTATAAACAAAATGTGCCTAATGGGAAAGTTGTAAATGAAAACATAGAGGAATGCTCTAAAGAGACTATCAGCCATTTTGAAATCACAGATTTTGAAATGGAAGAAGAATCAAAACCTTTAGGTTCTCTACCCTTATGCTTTAAATCATTCCAGACTTTGAAAGAAAATTTTCATCCTAAAGATCTCTCAGCAGTTATTCAGGAAAACCCTACTCAAGTTAACTCTCACCTAAATCAAGAAGATTTGTTTGAAGAGGAATTCAAATATAAGATAGAAGATAAATTAAAACTTGTAGGATCTCTACCTTTATGCTGGTAGTCATTTGAGTTCATAAAAGAAAACTGGCCTCCTCAGAATCCATCAGAGGAAACTCATGAATCCCATGTTTATTATCCCAAGCATCAAGAAGAGTTGAGTGAGGATGAATTCAAATCCGAAATAGAAGATCAATCAAAACCTGTAGGATATATACCTTTATGCTGGGAGTCAATTATGTTCATAAAAGAAAATTGGCCTCCTGAAAATCTATCAGAAAAAACTCATGGATTACATGCTAACTGTCCTCAACATCACAAAGAATTGGTTGAAGATGAAAACAAGCAAGAAATGAAAAAGAACCCATAGGATCTCTCTAAGGGCATAAGTGATGATTCATCATCTCTCATAGGTGAAGCCCAAAAGGACATTCATCCTTCAAATAAGATTTTCCAAGAGAAAGATGGTTATTGTAGTTATATCCGAAGAGAAATGAAAATGCCCCCCTTTTTAACTGAAGAGGAAATAGATCAATTCATAAACATACAGTCAGCCTCTCTTGATTCTTCTCCTGATCTTAACTATCACATAGTAGTAAACAGATTTAAAGATCAATTTGAAGAAAAGAAATCTGATATTCCAATATGCATGGCTGGTGACATTACTTGTATTAATGATTCTCCAAGGTTTGATCAATATGATGATGATTATGATTTCGAAATAGAAGCTAACTTTGCAGAATACTTAGTTTTTGATTTTTGGGAGGAAGCTCAGTTTCATAAACTTGAGAAAAGTGAGCAGCCAATACAGGTCATCTATGACATTGATGAGGAGAGCCTTGAGAGTTTAGAAGTAAGTGAAGAGTCTCGGACTATTTTCTCTACTTCACTTCAGTCCATCAGAGATAACATTCACATAATTGGAAATAAACAGTCTTTTAGCTTTGATGATGAGGTTGAGGAGGATGATGAAATTCTCGAGCATGTTGTAAATGAGAGGCCTTTTCCTGAAATGATTGAGGAAATCATTTTGGACATGGAATCTTCCTTAACTCCAGATTTGCAGCCACCAAGTTCCATTGAGTTACAAATTGCAGATGAAGAAATAGAGGTTGATAAACACATGAGAGTTGTCACACTATCCTTTCAAGATAATTTGCTGTCAAAGTGTATCCCTACTCATCAACCTGATGACCTTCACACAGTTTTCAGTCCACTTAATCAGAACACATCAGCTTGGAAAGAAAACTACACTGAAATATATGATGAGTCTGACAATTCAAGTGACCATGAGCAAGGGGAAGAGTTGCTTTACCAGTAGAGTCCCAAATATAGCCAAGTGGAAGAAAGAGTAGTCCTGAATGAAGCCTATATCTCAAATCCTCTAGATCAAGTATTATTCCAAGATCCATTTGTTGTTTTCCTTGAGAAATCTGAAGGAGTAGTGGGTTTTATCATGAACAAGTTGCTACCAAGAATGAGAAAAAACCTAAGCACTACTGTCCGAAAACAAGCCAAATGGGAGTGGCCTTTTCATTACTTCAGCATCATGAAAGAACTAAACCAAGATCAACCATGCAATCATCTACTTGACTAGCTATATTGGAAAGAAGATTTCACCAAATGAATGTATGTTGTGTATAGTTTAGACTAGGATAGATAGATAGCTGTGAAAAATAAGCTCAGCCTTGTGAAAATCTTTTTAGTTTTAGATTGTTTGAAGAAAAAGTGAAAAAGAAGAAAATTCAAAAAAAATAGAAAAATAGAGAAGAGGGAAGTTTGAAAAATAGAAAAAAGGCCCCATGTTAAAAAAAAATAGTCATTCAGAAAGCGCGCAAGTCTAAATGCTGCTACTAGTACTCAAATGTCTTGTTCAGTTATCTAGCCTGATCATAGCTGAACATGTTTTAAATTTATTTGCTGATAAGTTAGTGAGTGGAAAAGATGGTCAACATTGTGTAAGCTTGACTTATCAAAGAGAGTAGATTATGAAAAGATACTGGTTCCACATGCTCAAAACAGAACCAAAGAGGGAAAGCGGGGATGAAAAACAAATTGTGCATCCTAGCCTCGTTTTTCCTAGTTTCCATTTTATGCAAAATAATATTTGTGTGCAGCTTGTCTTTCATGCTGCAAGTACATGAAAAATCAGATTGTCTAACCCTGATTTGATCATTTTTCAATTTCGTGTTTTATATTAGAGAAAAAAATCCTGTCAAACAGCTTAACCTTGACAGTTGATCTAGCATAGGTAGAGTAATGAAGGAGTTCATCAGCTTAATCTGAACTCTCGGTGAATATAAGTGTAGAACTAGATAGGTTAATTTTTCAATATATATATATATATATATATATATATATATATATATATTGTCATAAGGATGCTAGTCCAAATGCACCAAAAATAAGAAAAAATGTTAGGAAAGATAGCGGGGTAGGTAGAAATATTATTGATGCTAATCATGTTGTCAATTTTCAGAAGTAGCATCAAGGAAGAGTGAAATTTGAGCCAATGGATAAGGCAATGGTCTTTATGAGCCAAAGATCTGAGATTCTGGACACCTCCTGAAAAGGATCTTCCCTCCCCAAATGGAGCCACTGTTAGTCATCAGTATTTTTCACTTGTTGGTGATGACTAGTTGTAACAGCCAAGTTTTCTAGCAGCTGATCTAAGAAATTGTCAAATTTGCTAGCTGGAAAACACCCATAATTTTTTTTTTCCCTTTTACCTTTCAGTCTGCCCATGACGAGATGAAACCTCATTATCAAGTCCTATCTAGCCTCAGCCATACTAGCTTGTCCATCAGCTCCAAAGAAAACAATCCAAATCTGTCCAAAGAAGTCTCCCCTAAGTTAGGTAGTAGCGCTTTAGGCATTTCTCCCTTGGCAAACTATCCTACAGCCAAAGAACCTCTATCTTCCATAGACCAGTCATAACAGACCTCCCATTCTGCAAATAAATTTGGTTACAACCCTAGGTCGCACCACTCATAAACCCTCAAGTCTCAGCAATACATGTACCATAGGTCAAACTGATTTTAGGTGGTTTTACAGTGTTTTAATGGATCTTTCAAGAACAGAAGCATACCAGCATTCCCATAAGATAGTATTTGTTCCCACATGAGAAGACAGTTGCTTCTCAATGTGATTTTGAGCCTGGGATGCAGCTACAGAGCAGAGAGTTGTTTCATTAAGCTCATGCGATCACAGTCAAAGCATGAAAAGACAGTGAAAGGAAAAATAACACTGTTAAAGACTGATGAGATGGCATGACTGAAAAACCTCCTTCATCTATAAGCAGAGGGTTTGATGACTAAAAAACCTCCTTCATCTATAACCAGAGGGTTTGAAGACTGAGAGCGCCTCCTTCATCTATAAGTAGAGGGCCAATGGATAAAGTTTGATTTCAAGAATCTGCATTGACTAAAGGACATTTTTTGGGTACAGTGAGACAGCAACTGAAGGTATCTACATGAAAATTATGATTAAAGGCAGAGGTAAAACAGTAGGCTTTAAAATTGGTTTGCATGAGTTTCATTATCTTTTGAATTACAAGGCAAAGCTTACAGGTTGATCATGAGTGAATAAATATTATGAAGCAGATGGTGAAAAGAGTCAAACAGTCTTGGACTCAAACTAGCTTCTGCCATCATGTATAAGGGAAACCACTATCTGTATTTTCATCAAACATTCTTTAGTTGGTTAAGACAGAGGTTGAAAAGAAATCATGGCATATGGAAAAGATTCTAAAGGGTCTACTCTCAGAAAAAAGGTGAAATGAATGAAAACCCAAGTTTCTTGTAGACCTCCTTCACAGAAGAACAAAGGTGCAGCTTTCCCTTGTTCACTTTTCAACTCTAGTACATCATCCCCTGTTGTATTTTTACCCACAGTCAAAAAAGAAACTCAAACAGTATCTGCCACCTCAATCAGTTTCACTATATGGCATCACTACCTCCAAAGCATCAGGAGCAGACACTGTCAGTTTAGGTTTCGAAAGGGTGAAGTTATCTCCTTCAAAGTGTCGAAGAAAACCTCACATAACACAAGGTGTTTTTCTACAAGTGTCCTTTTTCAAATAAGAAAAACACCAAGTGATGTTGATATTTAAAGGTGCTGCTCTTTCTGTTTCATAAAAGCCATTTTCAACTGATCAAAAGTGACAGCAGATGAGCCTTACAAAGACAAGAAGTGGAAAAGGGATATTGAAATTGCAATTAAGCTTCTTCCCTAGTAAAAGGGTAGTTGCACTCAAAAGGCACCTTTGCAATCCTTCATGTGGCTCAGAGCAGAACTTCCTTCCACAGTACAGATATCAGAAAAGGAAGACAATTTTTCATTCCTAAATGAGAAGCAGTGAAAGTTTTAAATTCTTGAAGAAGTTTGCTTTACTTCAAAAGGGGTCAGGCTTATAAAGGAAATCATCGTTGCCACTATGTTTTTGTTTGAACAAAAAGGAGTCTTAGCTATGTTTTCAAAAGATATGAGCTTCATGTTTTGGTTTTAATCCAAAGGCCTTTTAAACGTTTTCAAAACCTTCATTAATCACACCAAAGGGTTTTGATATTTTTCAAATACGATGGTTAGAGATCGTTGCCCATACCTATTTTTCTTTTCAAAACAAATAAAAACTCCCCTTTGGTGTTTACTGGGTCGAGGAAATAGTTTTTGAGAGAAATTCACAAATTTTTCGGGCTTGAAGATTGCGCGACGCGCCTATAGAGTTGCGCGGCGCGTTCAGGTGAAGTTTTTTCAAAGGGTTGCATTGTTGCACGGCGCGCCTGTAGGCGCCGGTTGCGACTGCTCGTCAGTGACCCGACAGCTTCTCTTTCGAGGCGCCTTCCATAGCAAACGTGTTGCGCTTGTTTCAAACCATCAAAATGCCTCCAAAATGCTTTGAAAGCTGCTCAAATCCTCAAGCAAAGCCTGCCATTGATTTTCAAGGTATTTATGTGCCTCAGTATATTCAAATTCCTAAAAAGGGTGATCAATGCTGCATTTTTCAAAGACTAAATGATGGTGAAAAAATGAAACTTCCGGTGTAAATCGAGGTGTGTTGGGGCGAAAAGGTTTGAAGAATATTGTTACAGTTAGTAGAAAGTGAAGTGGTCGTTTTTTATGTTAAAGGCCTAAACACTCCCCTCAGAACAATGCTAAAATATAAACCTGCAAGTCAGAATATACACAGTAGTGAAGGTTTTGTCAAATTGTGAAGGTAACCTTACTATGATAAAACAAAGCTAAACTCTGGCAGCTATATGCATTGGCGAAAACAGTGCTTAGGAGGGTGGATATTTTTGTTTAAAAACTAGAGATTTGATGTGGTTTATAATTACTCAAGGTGAAGATAGTAAAGGTGGTGGGTTTTTATTGATGTCAAAAAGCTTGACAAACTGCCCTCAAAACAAGTTGAAAGGTGGAGGCAGTGTTTAAAGGGAGGAAAGACAAGGTTTGAAAAGTGAAACAGTGGGCCTAATTTCAAACAACAGTATAAGTGTTTTTCCATTTCAAAAGTCTCCTCTGTGTGGTAAAAAAAGAAAAGACCAGTGTTTTCTCCTTTGTTCTATAAAGCATACTTTAGTGAGTAAAGCAGTTAAATCAGTTTGGAGGTGTTGTTGTCTAACTTTGGGTGAGGAATAGTGAACACAAGGAGGGTGTTTTGATTGGGAGGATTATTTTGCCTCTGTCTAAATACTAGGTTGCCTAGCTAGAGCTCTGTGATCTTACCCAAACACTGAAAATTACTTGACTATGTATACATTTTAGTTGACTGTGTGCTTGTTATTAAAATTATTTGTTGATTGGCATACAAAGGGGAAAGGCAGTGTTTTGGGAGGAGCAGAGAACTAATATCAAAGAAAACATTTCACACAGCATTTGAGGAAAATTTTCCTTGATCAAACAGGGCTTGACAAAGAAGACAGATTTTTGTTTGAGAAAACATTCTTGAAAACCTTTTTGAGGCAGTTTGGTTTTTCAGATAGCATCCAGAACAAGATGCCTCCAGGAAGGATAGTAGGAGTGGATTGCATAAGAGATTTGAGCCTACTTCCACTGAAGAAGTGAATACTCACCCATCAGTCTTGTTCAATTTCCATGAGGTTAGGTGTTTAGATTTTTGTGAAAGGGTTCAAGAGGTGAAGAGCTTTTCTCCTTTAACACACCTTTGCACTTTGAGGTTTCGAGACAAGCATTTCTAGTTGGCAGGCCTTGACTTCAAATTTTCTCCAAGGTCCATCTCCAAGGCCACTAAAATCCCCTATATTGGTGAGAAATGGTTTAAACAAAGCCATTTGGACTCAGAATATTACAAGCCCTTTCTAAAGCTTGAACACAGAGATTCATGTCCTTCTATTTTCCCTTTCTCATATCTTTTAGCCAGCTACACCCCCCTCATGAAGATCATCATGAAATACTTTACTTGTGAGGGAAGATTCTCCCAAATCTCTGCTTATCACATTCGATTGCTCATGCATTTCACAAGGGCCAAGCATTGAGAAAATGGCCTCCACTATTCAGAAGAAGCCTCCTTCACAGCAAATAGCCTGTCTCTTCCATCACTCTCTCATCAAAATCATCATTTTTCATCAGCTTGAAAAGAGAGAGGTCTCTTGGGATACCTTCATCACCCATCTGGATTTCTCCACTATCCCTCCAGTTCACACATCCCCTACACCTCCTACTCATCATCATTCACCTTCCTCTAGCAGATCCATTCCTAAAAAACTCAAGTTTACCACAGAGCAAGCATAAGAGCCTGAAAAGGGAGAAGAGCATGACCATGATGATGAGGAAGATGATGAAGGGTAGCAGCATGAAGAAAAGCAACACAATGAGGGTGAGCAGCCTTATGATGACACACAGCAGCAAGGGTATGAGGAAGAAAGTGCTAAATATCGACATCACAGTGATGATGAACAACAGCAAGGGGAGGAGGAAGAAAGCGCTGAACAGCAGCGTCACAGTGATGATGAGCAGCATCAAGGAGATGAAGAAAAATAGAATTATGATGAGGGTGAGTAGCCTTATGATGACACACAGCAGCCAAAAGAGACTGAACAACAACATCAAAATGAGGAGGAACAGGAGCAGCATAAAGATGTTGAACAAGCATATTAAAGTGATGAATGGGGGCAGTCAAAAGATGACCCACATCAGCTACATCATGATGAACAGGGGTAGTCAAAAGAGACTGAACAGGGGTAGCATGAAAGTGCTGAACAGGAGTAGCATGAGAGTGATAAACAGAGGCAGCCACAGCATGTTACGCATCAGCCACAACATGAGGGACATCAACCTCAAAAAGAAAAGGGGCAAAGTGACAAGGGTAATGAGCCCATGGAGCATGTGCTAGCTGCATCTCCCAGGCAAGAGGCCATGCTCTCTTCGCCGAAAGTTTCCAAACCCCGGACAGCAAAGAAAAGGGTGCATAGAGTTGTCACTCCAAATGTGACTAGGGCCCTTCGAAGCAAGGGAAAATTGCTAAAGAAGCCCATGGTTGATTTGCCCAAGAGGAGGAGTACTAGAAAAGCCACCCAAAGCAAGGGGAAGGGCAAGGAAGAAGGCAGTCCTGAACAGGAGAGTGCATTCAACATCATCCAAATCCAAAGTGATGATAGTGATAATGAGGCCCGAATTCTAGAAAACCTCTTGATCCATAGAGAAAGCCAAATTGATGCCTTGAAGGCTGATCTTCATAGAGCTAGGAACTTCAATCAATTCTTCCAAGTTCAAAATAAACAAATGAGTGTCCATATGACTGTTTATGAGACACGGGCGACCAAATACAAGAAGGAGGCCTCCAAAACCCAGGTGAGGTTGGAAGAACTCATGGGTGAGTTCGATGATAGTGAAGGTGAAGATCAGCCTAGGCGAAAGAGGCCAAGAACCATGGGGCTAAAAAAGGCCCTTGAGAAGCAAAAAGAAGAGGAAAATGCCCTCCTCCAATCTACCCCTCTCACTGCATTGTTCAAACAAGAGATAGAGAACAATAGGGAGGCATGGCTTGAGAGAGTCAATGACCACTTGGAGAAAAAATTGGAAAAGGCAAATAGGGACTTGGACCTTCAAACGAGAATGACGGGGCATTATAAAAGGCTAAATCAGTTTTCCTGGCAGAAGTTGAAGGTTGCTCAGGAAAAACTCAATGAGGCCAAAGGGAAGCGACCGGCACGAAAATTGAGGAAAGACACCTAAAGGCTTCAAATCTTGGCCTCCGCTTCACAACATGTTGCTGAGAACCCTTGAGGGTCATGCTCACCAAGTTTAGGTGAAATTCGACATATTTTGGTTTTTTGTCATTTTTGGGTTTTTGGCCAAAACTCATGGGCATCGCCATTTCAGTTTGGGGCATCATCAAAGGATGAGAATCATGTCATTGGATGCAATATTTTTAGGGGCACATACTTAGCTATTTTCAAAACAATTGAAGATCTTTTGCTCCCCCAAAATGGCAAAAAACACTTGCTTTTTCTACACTCTACCCGGTTTATCAGCAAGGTTTAATTTTTGGTTTTTCACACACAAGCCTGTTTTTGGATGCCTTCTAGTGGTCAGTTAGGAGAAAAATAAACATTTTCAGAAATTAGACATTCATATATTTCCAACGAGCTATCATGAGCCTCATTTCGACATCGGGAATGCTGCCAAAGGTTGCCGGCAAATCAGGGGACCTTTTGCTGATGTATTTTTTGAGTATTTTTGTAAAAATTGAACCTTTAAAAACCGTTTTTTCCTCATGTGCATTTAGCTATTTTTGCACGTGAACAGTTATGAAAAGTCAATTTATTTCCCTCTTTTATCATTTTTTAGATATTTTATGAGATATTTTGTGCCTTGGGCTTTGCAAATTCTCAAGGACAAAATAAGATATTTTGGATAGGCCAATGAGATTGCAAGTTGAACTAAGAGGTTTTCCTCACTTTGGCCTATATATTCCAAATGATTTCATTGTAAACAAGGCTGGACTTGACGATTAGAAGCAATATATGGTCATATAAGCTTTGGAAGAAATACTTGTCTCATGCTTTTGGATAGTCTCTTGGATGTTCTTGGATGATGAAAGATGATTGTTGTTGGATTCCATGACTTAGTAGAATGGTATAGTGTCTCTCTCTCTTTGTTTTGTTTCCTAGTTTTCATTCATAAATCCATGTTTCTTTCTTTATATAGAACAGTAGAGAACAAATTTGAGACATGCCCTTGGAGGCACCTCAAATTTCCTGTTTCTTCATAGCTTCCATGTTTTCTTCATTCTTAGTCACATTAAAGAATTATTGATTTCTCTTTAATAACTTAAGGATATTGTTGCTTGTTTCATTCATGGTTTTATGCATGCTAAGTATGATTTACGGTATGCCTTGCTTACTCATGGCTAGCCATAGCTCCATCCATGAAATTTCTCTTTGACTGATTAGATTTTCATTTGTTGAACTAAGGAGGTCTTGTTCTGATCTTGCCCTTTGCCTAAAACTATGCAATCTTGTTTTCAAAGTGCCCAATAACTTGAAGTACTGTGTTTAGGCATTCTGACATAGTGTTTTGAGTTGTTTTTCTATCTTAAGTGTATTTCCCCAAAGTCTGATAGCCATTTCCCAAAGTTAGAGAGTTATATATCTCTATGCATGGCTTGAATGTTTATTTCTATGTATTGATTAGCTTATAGTTATATTTCTCATGATTAATGGTTTGCCCTACCATGTTTATGTCAACTATTAAACTATTTATGCTTGAAATCCTTTGTTGTTCACAAACTTGATGTCCATCTTACTCCATTTTGCCCAAAGATCCTTTCTACCTCGAATCAAATCGGCCCTTCAACAACCTTGTATCACCATCTGATAGCTTTCTTGACCTCTTCGACCCCATAGCCCAGTTGATCTGACATATTTTTACCTATCTTATATCTTTGATCAGTTTCATCCCTCACAACCTAAAAACCAAAACCAAAAAAACCTACTTCATCGCTAGCCTAAAATCAGAACACAATAAGCAAACACACAGATATCCCTTACACAAATAGAGAGAGCCCTCTCTGAGTCCAGGAAGGCTAGGTCCTTGGGCTCTAAGGATTGGTTTGATGTTACACTGTCATTTGGCTTGCTAATCAGCCAAATCACGGGACCCTAACAGGTGCCACATGGGACAATAGTTGGGTGTCACGTGGCACCCTGTGGTAGTCAAATCAAACTTGGGTCAGATAAATTTGGTGGAACAACTTAGCTGGGTTAAATTTTGGCACAACCACCAAGTTTAGTATCATACAGCTGAATTTGGTGAAATTATTAGCAAACCATTTGGGAGGGCAGCAAGGCACCTTAACGACAAGTCAAGTTAGCAGATGGAAATTTTTTTTAGAGTAATGGGTTAGCGAGGCAACATTTTCGCAGTCCCACCAAACCCAACAAAAAATAGTGAGCTATTATAATATAAATGATAGGCTATATAGTTATAATAAAATACAAGTGGGGAGGCTTGCAGGCTCAACCTCGGGACCTCCCTCCAACTGACAGTATTAACATATCACAGGACCTCGCTATGCTAAAAGATATCCTCAATCCATAGATGCGTAGGGATTCCTAAAAATCTGAGCCAAATGAGGAAGCCCCTAATTGTTCCCTTTTTGGGTCAAAGAGAGGTGTCCATCTCTTGAAATATATGGCCATTTGTTCAATATTAAAGCGACTAGAAATTACTTATCAAAGCTACTCTGAATTGTCAAATTACAAGGTGAACCACCCTCACGATAATACTTGGATCTTCCGTATTGTTTTCAAATCCTTACTCCAGTTCTCCTGAATCCACTATTTCAACATCTATCAGAATATTAAAATACATTCTCCGTTTATTTCCACTATACTTTTTCTTTGCCTTAACTATTTAATAGTTTTTTTATGGTGCACTAGAGGACATTGGTAGCTACAATTCTAGAGGGAAAAAATAAAATAAAGATTGTTTGATAATGTTAGACCCTTTTATGTTGCACTAAAGGAATCCCTTATAATTTAATGGATATGATGACACACACACACACACACATATATATATTTGTTCATAAGAACATTGTTTTCTCTACAACTCTACAAATTTTTGTAGCAAGATTCCATCATTTAAGTAGTCATAGGTTGCATGAAAAATAACATACCAATATTAGGAAAACTCAAATTTCATATGAATGAGAACAATCTCTATAAATAAAAAATATATATTTGGAAATTAATTCATTTTCCTACATTTCCTCTTTTTACACCATTTTCAAGTTAATTGCATAAATACCTCTAATCATCCTTTCAAATTAATATATTATTTTTTCTGTAATTTGTATTCCCACTAAGTCATCATAGCAAACCATTATTAATTTTCATCCACTCTCCATATTTTTTTAATTTATTTATTTTTTAACATTAATATATAAAAACAATTCCATTTTCAATATATATATATATATATATATATCTTTGTTTAGATATCACACTTTTGTTTACTGATCACACTTCATGCTAGGTCCCTATAATACTAGTGTATCCCCTTATTGTTATTGTTAATGTATCCCCTTATTGTTATTGTTGTGCCCATGTAGTCCTCATATTGTTATTATTGTGCTCCATAGAATCCCACTATTATTATTGTTGTGCCCATGTAGTCCCCATATTTTTATTATTGTGCCCCATAGAATCCCACTATTTTTATTGTTGTGCCCTTACATTATTATTGTTATGTCGGATAGGATTATATTGTGACCCCTTGGAATCTTATATATAGAAAGGAGGTTTTGTCATTTGTATCATCCAAGAATTGTTCATTTATAATCTAAAGTAGGTTCCCCCCTCGAAGAGGTTGATTTATAAGTCGTTGATTTATATTTTCTTCTATTTTATGAGTTGGTTTCATAACATTTGGTATCAAAGCTTGGGATTGTAGGGTTTTTCTTCTTTAAACAGACCATCTTGGAATTTTCACTATAACATTTTTTATACGAGGCCTTAGAAGCTTAAATTTTTACCACATGGAGACCAAATCTTGAAAAACCTCGTGTAAAAATTTCATATCTTGTTTCGCTATATTTTCTGAGATATGATCTAAGTATTTTATTGTTTTTGTAGGCTCCAGAATTTAATATCAAACAGGTCACCAAAGGAAAAACGTCATAAATTTGTTTTCAGGCATCGGATTGGAACTCTATAAAAATTAGCTAAAATTGCATGGACTTTAGTTTCTTTTGTATCGATTTCAGAGCCGAAGGTCAAAACAGTTATGTGTGGTAGCCCATAAAAGTTTTCTCTACTGAACGAGTCCATAATTAGGTCATTGTGGGATATTGGGCATAAATTTATCTTAAAGAATGCAAAATTAGGTCAAAACTATGGCAATGAAAATAAGACTCTGAGGACTACAACAAAACTGTATTTAAGAAATTTGGAATCCAAAATCTCAGATATAAATCAGTTTCAATATCAAGCTCCTAAAAAAGCAAGAAAAAGGTGTGTAAATGTTTTTAAAATTGCATAACTTTTGTTTGAAAAACTAGTTTGAAGTGATTCCAAAGGAAAATTGAAGCATTGGGTTCTAAAATGCCTCCAAAAAATAATTCCACACCCATTAAGCCCTAAAAAAACTCTACTATTACACATGAAGAGGAAGAAGTGTAGCATGATATATCAAAATTACAACACCAAGTGCAACAAATTTCGCTCTCACAAAGAGAAAACAAATAAGAACTAAAAGGTGACATGGATGTTTTAAAAGGCGACATGAATGGCTTAAAATTAGACATGTCTGGGTTGAAGAAAGACATGAATGGGTTGAAGAAATACATGGAAGGTTTGAAGGAAGGTTTGACAAAGTTGCTACAATAAAAGCTTCCTAATGGCAAAACGGTAGTAGAGGAAACTCATGATGAGAACAAAATAAATGTTAATCATGATTTCATAGACTCTAATATTGGATTGAAGACTCATCATATTCCAAATTTTGATATGAGAAATTTTGATGGAAAGGATCCCGTAATATGGATACTACAAATGGAGAAATATTTTGATCTCCATAATGTGCAAAACACACAAAAGGTATGCATTACAACTTTACATTTAGAGCCCAATACATTTGTGTGGTATCGATGGTTTTTTTCTCCTAAACAAATTTTCACTTGGTCAATTTTTACGGAGGAAATGATAGCACATTATGAGGATACAAAGATCAAGACCTTCTTTAGCCAATTGATAAATCTCGAACAAAAGGGTTCAATAGTGGAGCACATTGAGGACTTCAAAAAATTGAATACAAGGGTAATTGATACTCAAGAGGAACACAGGATTGATATATTCATAGGAACTTTAAAGGATAAATTCCAACATGAGGTTTGACTTTGGGAACCAAATTCATTGGAGAAGGCATTCAGGTTGGAAAGAAAAATTGAAATAAAAATTATGGTGACACGGAAGCCTACCACTCACAGTTATAAAGATGGAAGTGTTGCTACTCCTAGACTTCCACAAGCTACAAGGTTAACACCACAACAATTGGAAGAAAAAAAAGAAAAAGGCCTTTGCTACAGTTGTGACAGAAAATATACTAAAGCTCATGAGTGTATTGAGAAGAAATTATTTTACATAGATTGCGAAGAGGAGGAAGAAAATGAACAAGAAACTTCAAAAGAATAGGATATACACCAAGAACAAACCCTAGAGAAAGAAGAAATGAATTTGAACATATCTTGTAATGCATTGGCAATAATTACCACTCCTCAAACTCTCAGTATATAAGGACATACCAAGAAGAAAAATGTAATAGTGATGATTAATTCGAGTAGTACCCATAATTTTATTCATTGTAAGGTAGCCAAAGAATTTAATTGCTTCCTATACCCAACACCAGAGTGTCAAGTGATGGTGGCAAATGGAGGAAATAGAAATTTCTCTCAAAAGTTCCATAACATGAAGCTAACCATGGGGGAATATGTATTGAATAGTTCAATTATCTCCATTCCAATGGGTGGTGCTGATGTTGTACTAGGATTCCAATGGTTACAATATTTGGGGATGATACCTTTTAATGTTAAAGAAATTCTCTTGAAATTTTGTTGGGAAGGAAGGGAAGTTGAATTACGGGGTATCACAGGGAAGTTGGGAAATATAATCTTATGCAATTTCATGACAATTCTTATAAAGAAAGAATTATGCTTACTAGAGGATCTCCAAAAGGTCTTTGAAAATCATTCCAAGGTGTTTGAGACTCCCAAATTCCTCCCACCTACTCATGATCATTATCATGATATTCATTTGATTATAGGAATTGTTCCTCCAAACATCAGGCCTTACAGATATCCTTATGCCCAAAAGAGTGAGACTGAATGTATCTAGGTAGGTATAATTCAACCTAGTCAAAGTTATTTCTCCGCTCCAGTAGTATTGGTGCATAAGAAGGATTGATCATGGAATATGTGTCTAGATTATAGAGAGCTCAACAAGCTAAATATTAAATATAAATTTCCCATCCCCCTCATTGATGAATTATTGGATGAATTACATGGATAAATTTACTTCACCAAGCTGGATCTTTGTTCTAGATATCATTCAGAACTCATGACGGTCATTATGAATTTTTTCCCATGCCTTTTGGCTTTGATAATGCATCTTCCACATTTAAAGGCTTGATGAATTCCATTTTCGAACCCTTCCTTGGAAAATTTGCGTTAGTATTTTTTGATGATATACTTGTTGAAAATTATATATTACAGGGCAATGGAACACATAAAATATGCAGAAACACAAACACAGAAAACATATAAAACAAGAGATACACAGATATATGTGGTTCACCCAACTTGGGCTACGTCCACGAAAACACACAATCCTTCGTTTATATTATCCAGCAAAATGAAGAGACACAACCTACATCAGATCCGATGTAATATCCTATTCTCCCTCACACATTCCCCCTTTCTATTTCTCACTCAGAATATACACCCGATACACAATCACAACACAATTCCCTCATCCTACAGAGGGGTTGCCTTCTAGGGGAAAAAACCCTAAAATATAAATAACTTCTACCGTCATATCATCCGCCTAATGAGCAGCCCAGATTGACTACAATATTACAATATTTTACAAGGAAATTTTATAGTTGTTTTTAGCTTCGGGGGCGCTGCCCCCAAAATGCCCCCCCCACCCCTCGGACGCCCCTGACGAGGATCAAATGATGGGCGGCATTACCACCCAGTAAGAACGAGGGTCGAATGTAGTGATACATCTAAATAAGGATGATAATCAGGCTCCACACCCAACATTCTCCCACTTGGAGACTGATTATAGCAACTCCACCACTACTTCATTTGCTGGAAAATTAATCCACTTTGGACCTATCTATTTCTCATCCTCATCATCATACTCGAAGACCAATTGAAACTGAGCAGAATATTAGTTTCTCCCTGGTTACAACTTTTATTAGCATACCTATAGGACTCTAGATAGTGTGTATCTTTTCCAGCTTCCATTGTCCATCTTCCAACACTGGCCATATGAAATGGTACTTGAGTTGTATATGTTCAGTCCTGGAATGAAATGTTGAGTTCTTTGCAAGACGAATGGCATTACGAGATGTCACTATATATCCTTCCCATCTCTTGCTTCTTACCCAATTCATCCATAAACCTTTGTAACCAAATCATTTCTTTACTAGCCTCTGTAGCAGAAACATATTGTGCCTCTATTGTTGAAAGTGCAACAACACTTTGCATTTTTGAAACCCAACTGACAATTGTTCCACCTACAGTAAATACATACCGTATAGTGCTCCTCATGTTATCTCTATCACCTACCATATCTACATCAACAAATCCCTGTAGAGAAATATTTGAACCAACAAATTGTAATTCTTGATTTGTGGTACCTCTCAAATATCTGAGAATCCATTTCATTGCTATCCAATGTTCTTTTCTAGGATTTTGATGTACCTGCTTACAACTCCCACTACATGTGCAATATCAAGTCTTGTGCAGACCATTGCATACATTAAGCTTCCAAATGTTGATGCATATTGAAATTTACACATATAATCCATTTCTTCTTCGATCTCGAGGCACATGTCCTTACTAAATTTGAAATGGATAGCCAAAGGTGTACTAACTAGTTTTTCATTCTACATATTAAATATTTTCAACACCTTTTGTATTTACTCATTATGAGACAATGTTAATTTGCGATTTTTCCTGTCTTTAGTTTTCTTATACCAAGGATTTGTTTTGTAGCTCCCAAATCCTTCATTGCAAATGAATTTTCCAATTTTACTTTGAGCACATTTATTTCCTGCATGTTAGACCCTGCAACAAGCATATCATCTACATACAATAACAATATAATATAGCTGCCATCATTTTTCTTTTTCAGATAAACACAATCTTCAGAGTGACATCTAGTATAACCTTGTTCAGACGTAAATCTATCAAATTTTAGATACCACTGCCTTGGAGCCTCTTTTAAGCCATACAAGCTCTTATTTAACCTGCACATTAATTTTTCCTTCCCTTTCACCTCATATCCTTGTGGTTTCTGCATATAGATCTCTTCCTCAAAATCTCCATGGAGAAATGTTGTCTTTACATCTAGCTATTCAAGATGAAAATATTCCGCTGCTACAAGACTTAAAATAGTTTTAATTGAAGTCATCTTAACAACAGGAGAAGTTATTTCATCAAAATCAATACATTTCTTCTTTGCAAACCCCTTCAACATAATTCTAGCTTTGTACCTCTATTTTCCTCCATCTTCTTCCTTCAGCCCGTAAACCCATTTATTTTGCAATATTATTTTACCTGCAGGCAACCTGACTCAGTCCCAAGTCTGGTTATGTATTAAGGAGTCCATCTCTTATTTCATGGCTAGCTCCCACTTTTTCCTGATTTCTAACTACATTTATTCTTCATAACATTCGGGTTCACCAAAATCAGTCAACAATAAATAATATAATGAAGGAGATTATATTTCAGGGGGTCTACTTATCCTAGTAGATCTTCTGACACCACTTTCAGGTGTTTGAGGTACCTGTTGTTGTTTTTGTTGTTGTGGATGTTGATTATTATTATTTTCAAGCACCTTTAATTTTTTTGTGATCTCATCAAGAACTGTGTATAATTTGTTTTATTTTTCCTATTTATTTTCTTGCAATTGATTCTTATATAATACCTTTTCGTTGAATATTACATCTCCTCCTAATGATTTTGTGATTTTCATAATCATATAAGTGATAACAAAAAGCATTAACACCATATCCAATAAAGGTACATTTCTTTGATTTTTCCTCAAGCTTTGTTCTATTTTTTTTATTAATATGGACAAAGGCCTCACAACCAAAAGGCTTTAAAAAAGAGTATTTTACCTTTTTACCTATCCAAGCCTCCTCTGGAATACCACCATCGAAGGAACTTGAAGGCCCTCTGTTTATTAGATAAATAACAGTATCTATAGCATCTGCCCAAAATTGTAAACGCAATCTTGCATGTAATCTCATTCACCTTGCATGCTCCATGATTTTCCTATTCATCCTTTCTGACACACCACTTTCTTGTGGTGTTCTTGGAACTATCTTCTCTCTATGAATTCCATGCCCTGCACAGTACCTGTCAAACTCTTTGCTGCAATATTCACCTCTATTTTCTGATCTCAGACACTTCGACTTATTTCATGTCTCAATCTCAATCAAAGCTTTCCATTTCTTAAAAGTATCAAATACATCAGATTTGTTCTGAATACAATAAATCCAAGTTTTTCTAGTTGCATCATCAATTAAAGTAACATAATAACGAGAGCCATTGAGAGATGATACCTGAGCAAGTCCCCATACATCTGTATGCACAAGCTCTAATTTTACGCTCTTCTTTTCTTTCCCAACTCTAAGAAATTTAACTCTCTCTTTTTTTTTCCATAAATACAATTCTCACAGAAATCAAAATCAATATTCTTCAAACCTAGCAACAAATTTCTTAAGTGAAGGATCTTCATCCCCTTCTCACTCATGTGTTTGAGCCTATGATGCCATAATGCTAAATCTTCTCCTTTGTAATTTAAATAATTAACACAATTAGAAATACCATTGCATAAATACAATGTGCCAACCTTTTCTCCTTTTTCTATTATCAGAGCTACTTTAATGACCTTCTAGGTTTTATCTGTAAAAGTTGTCACACAACCTTCACCACCTAACTTCCCTGTTGAAATCAATTTTTTCTTCAGATCAGGAACATGCCTTACCTCTTTCAATAAAAATTGGTTTCCATTCTACTGTTGTACAAGAACTTTACCCATTCCAACGATTTTACATGTTTTATCATCACCCAGATGAACCTGTCCAAAATCTCCTTGAACATAGTCATGAAAATGTTTCTTATCGGGTGTGGAATGGAATGAGGCCCCTGAATCTACCACCCAGGAATCAGTAACATTTTCTATAGAAAGAATAAAAGCATCTTGTAACACATCACCTATTAGATTTTCTTCATGGTTGTTTTCTTGTTGTGCGTCTCCTTCTTTTGCCTTCCAGGATTTACAGTATTTCTTCAGGTGTCCTTTCTTCCTACATTTCCAGCACACTATCCCAAATATGGACTTGCATCTACATTTCTTTCATTTACTGCGATATACTAAGCTCTTTCCTCTTTCCATTTTTCTTCCCCTAGTCTCTCCACTCAAAGAATTACCCCATGTCTCACCGGATATTTTCTGTCAAATTTCCTCGCTAAGGATAGCACCGACAACATCATCTAATTTTAAAGTACTAGATCCAAAGACATAGTTACTTCTAGCCATAACTAAAACATTCCAAATTTCTGTAAATGAGCATAGAAATAACATAGCCTACCATCATCATCAAAGTTTACCCTTACAAAACTTAACTAACTGGTAACCGTATTAAATTTATTTAAATGGTCAACAACAGATCCACCTTCCAACATATTCATATTAAATAAACATTTCATAAGAAATACCTTATTTGAGGCCGAGGGTTTTTCATATAGTTTCTCCAATGTCATAATTGAAGCCTTTGTTGGTGTTTCCTTCGAAATATTGAAGGCTATCGATGCCGCAAGGCACAACCATATTGTTCTAAGTGCCTTTCTATTGAGAATCTCCCATTCGACGTATGTCATACTCGATGGCTTCTTTTGTTTCCGCTCAATGGCAGGTACAAATATTTCTGATACAGATAATATTCCATCTGCATCTTACACAGCGGGTAGTTTTTTCCGTTAAATTTCTTGACCCTAAACCTACCATCTTTTGCCATTGCTCCCACTTGAACTAGGAATCCTCCTTTCCTACTAGTTTATCAACCAAATAGACCTTAGGATTTAATACAAGTTGTTGAAAATTATATATTACAGAGCAATGGAACACATAAAATATGTAGAAATACAAACACAAAAAAAATATAAAACAAGAGAGACACAGATATATGTGGTTCACCCAACTTGGGCTACATCAATGGAAACAACCAGTCCTTCCTTTATATTATCCAGCAAAATGAAGAGACACAACCTATAACAGATCCACTGTAATATCCTCTTCTCTCTCACACAGTCCCCCTTTCTATTTCTCACTTAGAATATACACCCGATACACAGCCACAATACAATTCCCTCATCCAATAGAGGGGTTGCCTTCTAGGGAAAAAACCCTAAATTAAACATAACTTCTACTGTCAGATCATCCACCTAATGAATAGCCCATATTCACTACGAAATTACAATATTTTACAAGGAAATTTTACATATGTTTTTAGCTTCGGGGGCGCTACCCCCGAAACTGCCCACCAGGGTGGGGCTCCAAAATGGTGTCGTTGCTCCCACTGGACCCCCTTGACAATGATCAAATGACAGGTGACATTGCCGCCCCATTAAGAACATGGTTCCAATGCGCCGATACATCTAAATAAGAAAGATAATCAGGATCCACACCCAACAATACTAATCTACAAAAAGTCTTGAAAGGATCATGCTCAACTTGTTGACATGGTGCTCAAACTATTAGAGGAGAAACAACTATACACAAAAACCTCCAAATGTTTCTTTGGAGTACAAGAGGTGGAATATTTGGGTCATATTATATCTCATGAGGGTGTTAAGGTAGACCCTAACAAAAATAAATCCATCAAGTGATGGAAAATCCCCACAACCATAAAGCATCTTCAAGGATTTTTGGGGTTAACGGGGTATTATCACAATTTTTTTAAGAATTATGGGAGAATATTGGCACCTATAGCATCATTACTGAAGAAATATGCATTTTCTTGGACTCCAGAAGAAACTAAGGCCTTTGAACATCTTAAAGAGGAAATGTGTCAAACACCAGTCTTGGCTATGCCAAACTTTACAAAAATCTTTATTGTGGAATGTGATGCCTCAGGAAATGGAATTTGTGCAATTTTAATGCAAGAAGGAAGAGCCATTGCTTTTGAAAGTCGTCGAATCAAAGGAAAGTATTTACAGAAACTTATTTATGAGAAGGAAATGTTGGAAATAATACATGCATTAAAGCATTGATGGCCTTACATAATGGGAAGACACTTCAAGGTAAAAACAGATCATGATAGTCTTACATATATTTTGGAACAAATATTATCGTGAAAATATTAGCAAAAATGGGTCGCAAAGATGTTGGGTTATGACTTTGAAATCATCTACGAAAAAAGGAAGCAAAATGTTGTTGCATATGCACTCTCAAGAAAGGATGAGGAATCTGTGGAAGCATTGCTTTGTTCCATTTCTATTATCCAAACCGAGTGGATAACCGAGGCAAGGGATGAATGGAAGAATGATGAAGAGGTGTGGACACTCATTTAAAATTTGCAGCAAGATCCCAATACATTTGAAACATTTAGCTAGAAAAATGATTCATTACGGTACAAAGATCGCTTATATCTTTGTGAGAATTCCCAACCCAAACAAAATAATATTTTGGCATTGCACACCTCTCCCTTAGGAGGGCACTTAGTATTTTTAAAAACTTATCACAAGGTCAAGAAGGAATTTTTTTGCGATGACCTTAAATCTGATATTCAAAATTTTATGGTAGAATGTTTGGTTTTCCAACAAAATAAAGTGGAGACAATTAAGACCATAGGTCTTTTACAACCTTTATCCATTCCAAGTCAACGTTGGGAGGAGGTTTCAATGGATTTTATCACAGGATTGCCCAATTCTGAAGGAAAGACTGTCATCATGGTGGTAGTTGATAGACTTACCAAGTATGCACACTTGTGTGCATTATATAATCCATTTAAAGCCAGTATAGTTGCTAATGCATTTATGGAAACAATTTAAAAGCTACATGGAAACCCAAATATTATTGTAAATGACAGAGATCCCATTTTTACAGGAAATTTTTGGATGGAATTATTTTATTGTTTAGGTACTCAATTAGTTCATAACTCATCATATCATCCTCAATCTGATGGGAAAGCTGAGATAGTAAACAAATGATTGGAATTATATCTTCGTTGCTTTGTATATGATAAACAGACACAACGGGTCAAGTGGTTACCTCTGGTTGAATGGTGGTATATCACTTCCTTCCATACTACAGCAAAAATGACCCCATTTATGGCACTTTATGGATATCATCCACCTTGCACCACATCATATTTAAGAGAAAATTCTAAGGTTCAAGCAATGGAATATCACATCGAGCATCAGAAACAAGTTCTCCAACTCTTAAAGGATAACCTCAATTTGGCACAAAATGGAATGAAACAACATGCATATTAACATCGCAGCGAAAGAAGTTTTGATGTAGGCATCTGGGTATTCTTACGGCTACAACCATACAAATAAATGTCTCTCAAGCAAGCTAAGAAGTATAATAAATTATCACCAAAGTATTATGGTCCTTACAAGGTGTTGCAAAAGATAAAATAATAAGACTATTTTGAATGTTTTATCCATAAAAACTTATTTTTTTCAATTGCTTTATATGATATATACACAATTATTTAAAGAAATATATAATATATATATAATTGTCATTAAAATATTTTGGGATAACATGCTCATTGAGACATTTTATCTATGGACTACATTGTCCACATTAAAATAGTTTTTTTTGTTTATATATATATATATATATATATATAGAGAGAGAGAGAGAGAGAGAGAGAGAGAGAGAGAGAGAGTTTATATTGATACAAATTAATTAACATAGATCTCCAACTAGTTTATTTAAATTATGTGTTGAAATTTTTTTGAAAAATATATAGTTTAAATATCTTACACACCCATGTTTTTTACTTGTACTATCTCTTTTTAAATTTGATACAAAATTATATTACCGCATGTGGACATCC
This sequence comes from Pinus albicaulis, assembly GCA_034641835.2. Lineage (NCBI taxonomy): Eukaryota > Viridiplantae > Streptophyta > Pinopsida > Pinales > Pinaceae > Pinus > Pinus albicaulis. Next base: position 742,215,734 of record CM076571.1, read on the forward strand.
AAATATTTTATTTATGACTAAGACTGAGTGAAATATTTTTACCACATGATTGACCATAGTAAGGTTGGAATTATTGATGTTTTAAAATGTTTTTACTTAAACCTAACTAAAGATGCATATCCATTGTTTTTCTATTTAGATAATATTTTATTTTTATTTTAAGAGGAGTATGTGTCAACTCCACATTGAGCATGGAATATTGGTATAATGAATTGATGTCTATCAATATTTACCGATCATTTAATTTATACAGTTGTGCTTTTATATACCTAATTGACATAAAAAATATTTTAATTAACATGAGTATTTTAATATTCTATTTACAAACCACATCATCCACATTACTTTTTTTTTTTCAATATATCTTTAAATAACATCATCAATATTACTTCACCCTCCACATAAAAAGAATTATGAAATTTATTTTTTGAATAAATTAGTTAACATAGATGCTCATGTTAATTAGGTTGTATAATGCTCCTGTAGACTCAAATGTTAATATTGTATTAATGCATACCAGTAACTAAAAGAAAAAAAGTAACTACAATGATCATTTTAAGAATGGAAAAATAGAAAATGGAGAGTTATGTTACATTTCTGTTGATATAAAATATTATATGTATTGCACTATAGATTTTAAACAATTATATATAGAGAGAGAGAATGAGCTCTTTGATTCAATACACATATATTATTTTTCTATACAATAAGTTGAAATTTTTGGGGTAGCAAGCCCTTTCTAAGTAGGGAACCGATATACCCCTAAAAAAGGGCACGGCATGTTTGGAGACATAAGCCAATGATTAGCTTCTTTTGATAACATAAAGATAATAACCACTCCCCCAAATCCAATCCCCATTCCTATACCCAACGCTATCAATGACATATTTTCATCAAGGTGACTTAGCCATCCCACTCTTACATTACCACTTTTAATAGCATTATCACCCTTTCTTTCTTTCATTTCATTTTCATTGCATGAATCTAAAGGACAACCCCATAAGCACATATTATTTTGAAAGGAAGTTACATTGAAAGTAGAAAATTGTGTCCCTGTTGGGATTTTCCCGCAAAGGTTGTTTGAAGAAACATCTAGAACAACCAACTCATGTAGCTCAGAGAGATCTTCAGGAATTTTTCCACTCAAATTATTATGTGCTAGATCCAGTTGCTCCAAAGTAGATATCTTACTAAGAGTTGCAGGTATTTTCCCTTCCAAATGATTCCAAGATAGATTCAACAACCGCAAGTGGCTCATACTACCAATGCTTGCAGGGATTTCTCCTGTAAGACTATTACAAGGCAAATCAATTATAGTGTTTGTAGACAAGAGATATGATAGCGCATATTGACTCCCTTTCATATCAATTTCTATTTCTTCATACAGGTAACCTTCATTTGACACATTTGCAAATTTGGAGAGTCTCTCAAGATGAGTTGGTATGCTTCCATTGAATTTGTTGTTGGATAAATCCAACACATGCAACTTGGTGAGATTTGTGATGCGTTGAGGAATATAACCATGAAAATTATTATAGGCAAGGCTTAAAACCTCTAGGTCACGAAAAAATGTTAAATACAGAGGAAGTTCCCCTGTCAATCCATTTTTCCCTAAATCTAGTACAAGGAGATGAGTACAATTGGCCAAAGATATGGGAAGTGCCCCATATAAGTTATTAGAATGTGCAGAGAAGTATACCATATTAGTGAAATTCCCAAATCCATTAGGAATTGACCCCTCCAAGTTGTTTTTTGATAGATCTAATATTTCAAGTGAAATCAAATCATTAACGCTATTAGGAATACTCCCCAAAAAGAAATTATCATATAAACATAGGTACTTGAGAGCCTTTAGGTGACCTATGGTATATGGGATACAACCAGTTAATTTGTTTGAATCCAATCTTAAGTATGCCAATGAATGAAGCTTACCTATGGTTCTTGGAATTGTCCCTGTAAGATTGTTGGTTGAAAGGCGAAGGACTGTCAGGTCCGTTAAATTGGTAATGGCTTCAGGGATGCTACCAGTGAGCTTGTTTGTAAAAAGATATAGGTAGGTCAATCGAGTCAAATGGGAAAGGGCTATAGGGATGCTACCAGTGAGCTTGTTTTGAGAAATATCTAGAGAGATTAACTGAGTCAAATTTCCAAGGGCTATAGGGATGCTACCAGTGAGCTTGTTTTGAGAAAGATCTAGCGAGGTTAACTGAGTCAAATTTCCAAGGGCTCCAGGGATGTTACCAATGAGCTTATTTCCAGAAAGATCTAGAGTGTTCAATCGAGTCAAATTGGCAAGGTCTATAGGGATGCTACCAGTGAGTTGGTTATCAGAAAGATATAGGGAGGTCAACAAATTCAAATTGGAAAGGGTTGTAGGGATGCTACTAGTGAGCTTGTTTTTAGAAAGATCTAGGAAGGTCAATTGAGTCAAATTGGAAAGGGTTACAGGGATGCTATTGGTGAGATTGTTTCCATAAAGTTGTAGGTATGTCAATTGAGTCAGTTTGGAAAGTACTACAGGGATGGTAGTGAGCTTATTTTCAGAAAGATATAGAGTGGTCAACTGAGTTAAATTAGCAATGGCTAAAGGGATATTACTAGTGAGCATGTTTAAAGAAAGGTCTAAGTAAGTCAATGTGGTCAACTTGGCAATGATTTTAAATATATCATTAGAAAGATAATTTCCAGAAAGTCCTATATAACTCAACATGGTCAAATTGGCAATGACTCTAGGTATGTTAGTGAAACTATTTTCATGTATGTATAGCTCAGTCAAGGATGTCAAATTAACAAAGGCTTTAGGTATGCTGAAATTCTGATAAAGAGAAAGAATTTGGAGGGGAAGAGAGAATATCTCACTAGGAATAGAACCCAGCATATTATCACGGGAAATGGATAGGTGAGTAAGTTGTGTCAAATTGCCCAACTGTCGTGGTATCTTGCCAGAGAAATCATTGTAGTCAAGAGCAAGGGACTCTAGTTTCTGCAGCTGGCCCAACTCTACTGGAATAGAACTGGAGAGCATATTGCCACTCAGATAAAGTGTTCTTAATGCTTTAAGCAGGCCCGATTCTGCTGGAATAGAACTGGAGAGCATATTGTCACTCAGATCAAGTGTTACCAACACTTTAAGCAGGCCCAATTCTGCCGGAATAGAACCAGAGAGCATATTTTCACTCAGGTCAAGTGTTCCCAACACTTTAAGCAGGCCCAATTCTGCCGGAATAGAACCTGAGAGCGAATTTAGGCTTAAGTTAAGTGCTCGCAACACTTTAAGCTCACCAAAGTTGGGTGGAATTCTTCCTATGAAAAAATTACCACAAAGATTCAAAGACTGAAACAATGAGAGCTTGCCTATGACTTTTGATCATGAATATGAACTGTTATATATAACAAGCATTTTTTTCATACCTTCCAAACTTTTGTCAACCAACTCTATGGCCACTACTCTTTTGGTGCCATTTCTGCAGCGAACACCATACCATGAGGAGCATATGTTGTCGGAGTTCTTCGCCGTCCAGTTGGAGAGGATGCCATACGGATCCCATGTGATGGATTTTCTAAACGACAAGAGGGCATCGAGGTCCATTTTATCGTGGGTGCCATTGATGACGCTATGAATTCACCTTCCCCCACCATGCGTTCAGGAAGCGGAGTAAAGCCATCTCCCTGATGATGACCAGGATGGGAATACGGATAGGGATGATGAGCTTCGCCATGATGATGAGAATGGGAGTACGGCTTCCAAGTTGAGTGATTGATAGACGATGCTGCAGGCCCAAAGGCAGCCATGCATAGAAGTAATAATGCCACAGGAAGATCCATTTTCACCTAAAAGGTCGTGTTCTTTTAGCTATGTACCAGCCTAGATCCATCTAACTTTGGATCTATCATGCGCCGAGAGGGATCAAATCTCTGGAGGTGCAAACCTTTCCTGAAGTTTTGCACTCAAAAAATAGGTTTGCACCTCGAGAGATTTGATCCCTCTGGGCGCATGATAGATCCAGAGTTAGATGGATCTATGCTGGTGGAGTAAATATGAAAAGAGGTTTTATTTACTTAACATACCTCTAGTTTATTTATATTTTTATTTATTTACCATACCCCTTTTCTTTACTATGGTATTTGGCCCATAGGCTTGTTATATAATTACATTTTTATTTATAATCCTATTTGATATATTGTTATTTATTTACCTTACCTCTTTATGCCTCTTTTATATTTATTTATTTACAATACCTCTTTATATATATTTTATATTTATTTATTTATTTATCATACTTTTTTATACCTCTTTTATATTTATTTATTTACCCATGGTATTTGGTCCATGGTATCAATATTAATTTGTCCCAGGGTATTCGTCCCATAGGCTTCATCTAAATAAAACCTCTTTTTAAAGTTTTTTTTAAATATAAAAAGGTTTATGGAATAAATATAAAAATAATTTTTATTTATTTACCATACATCTAGTTTATATATATTTTTATTTATTTACCATAGCTCTGGAGTAAGTATAAATTCATTTTACAAATATTTAATTAAAAGAAATATTAAAATATTTTGGATTTTGATTGTTTGTGTTGAATAAACTCTTTTCCTTTGATTTAGGAAATGGTATTGACTTTAGTAAAGAGTAAATATGTTTAAAATTTTACTTAATTTGGAAATTCAATGTGGTAATTTTTTTTGTTAGAGGTAAATTTATGATCCATTCAAATTCACGTATATAATTTAATATCCATTCAAATTATATAAATAATACATAATTGTATTAGAAATTGATATATGTTCTAGTACAATGGGATTTTTATTTTTTATTTTTTTTAATTCAAAACTTAAGCCGACATTTTGTATGAGGACGTGACATACCTGACATCGGGGTCATATTGGGCTGTAGATGCGCCTCTCGGCGCAACAACGGCTCATATATGGAATTTGAGGACATTAAATTAACTTTATTCAAACCTTATGTTTCCACAATATTCCAACTTCTTAAGCCCCAATTAGTCAAGTAATAACGATAAGGATGGCGTTAGATTCCGTGAAAACTGAGAATTTATCTTTATAAAAGAAATTTCCGTGCTATTTCGTTGATTTCTTGGCCCTTTGCCCAAACTCCCCCTTTTTTCGCCCATTAAAGTCAAAACAATATAGACAGCTCAGGCTCGGGAGGACCTTAAACTCTAATACTATGAAGAAACTTCCGCCTGGGTTCCTCATCCCTCTGCCCCATTCACGTCAATTTTGGGGTCCCTCTACCTCTCTCAGGTCATGCCAATAGAATAGTCAAGTCAATAGAATAGTCTTTCAATTTTCAATTCCCCAAATGCATATCGCCATCTTTCATTTCCTCGGCCCAATTTGAAAGGCACCTCTTTTCAACTTTCCAACGCCGCCGTTTGGAATTGATTTTGCAACGTACACTTCTTTGTTCATGGAATCTACTTAACACCCTTGTTCACGGCAGACGCTCCACTTTTGATATAAGAATTTTTGGCCTCTCTGCCCCACTCATTCAAGTCAAGTCAATACGCTCAAAAGTCTGTAGACGCGGTTTCTGTGCTCCACTCAAGTTGATTTCTTCATTCATGGGATCTATGTAATATTTCATGAAAAAGGTTTTTGCATTGAAAATTATGGCCCTCTACGTCATTTAAGTTAAAAATAAAAATAAAAAAATTCATTGAACAAATTAAGTTAAAAAAAAAATCATTGAACATAATTTGTGGTGCTCCATATATGTCTAAAAAAATTTACTTTCTTGTAACTTAAAAGTAAGTTGAATATAGAACAATACCAAACTCTTAGCCATAAGAGCAAAATTAGGAGGACATAGAGACATCTATAGGGTCCACTTGAGTGGCTAGAGAAGTTGGACATTTGCCACGAGCTAGAATAGCTTAGTCCTAACTAGACGATGCACAATGTATTTTTCTTCGTCTTGTAAATAATCTAATTATAAAAGATTTTCTCATTTGGCTTCGTTCCTTTCTAATAAGATTATCTAACAAGGATTTGATATGTCTATATAATTCGATAGTTTAGAGGTATTGATTCTGTCTTCATAAGATATGGTCGATGTTTGACACCAAGTTAGAAACAAAAGTCAATACTTTAGCATCCATAATCTCATCTCTCTTTGGAATGAATTTGTTCACTACCTATTTGTAATACCCCTCAGTGAATTGTAAATATTTTAGTTACTTTTTCTAAAGTTACTTCATAGACTTTGTGACATATAGAAAGCCTAATATGAATATGTTTCTAGATAAATCAATGTACGATAGTTCAATACAATTCCCTAGGGTCAAAGGGATTTGACCACCAAGGGAGTTGTACTCAAAGAAAAGATGAGATAGAATCCTAATTGAACCCAAAATCAAAGGAATTGGACCACTGAGAATGTTCCTTCCAATGGATAATTCTTGCAGAGCCATGCAGTTGCTCAACAAAGTTGGAATACTCCCATTCAGGTGATTGTGGGACACGCCTATATATTCCAACTTTGCGAGATGTCTGAATTTTCTTGGTATGATCCTTAGCAAGTCGTTTTCCGAAAGTTTGATCGACATAAAATGGTTGAAATTAGACAATTCTTTTGGAATAGAAGCTGAGAGACTATTAGGACTTAGATTAAGTTTACTCAGTGCTTTAAGATGTCCAAAATGGGATGGAATTTTGCCTCTGGGTATGATGTAATGGCATATCTCAATGGAAAAATACTCTCTCTCTCTCTCTTTCTCTTTATATATATATATATATATATATATATATATATATATATATATATAAGGAAACAAAAGGATCATGGATAGAGGATATGGTGTAAAGATTTAAACAAGTAATAACGATAAGTGTGTTCTGTTGTAAATGATTGAGAAATAAAAACATGTCTAGGGACCAACCCTAACACTTACTGTACAAGTGGATGTGAATAGAAAACTAGGAGGTTGTGACAAAGGCAGGGGAAACAAAACAATATGCATACAAAATTTGTTAAAGATTGATAGTTTTATTGTGGCAAAGTTGTGTCTTAATAATTGTAGAAAAAGTATACAAATATGTATGCATATATTTATGATATATGTATATATAAGTATATTTATGGTAGCAAAATAGAATTTTTATAAACATTAAACAATGTAGTTCACATAAAAAATAAAAATAAAACATGTCGAGGTTAGTTGCTATAAGTGACAACAATGAAAAGAACCTCGTTGATTGGAAAAGGAAAAGTCATCCTCCGCAAAACGAATAATAGGGCCAAACGAGAAACTTTGATGATCCCCTATAACAAGAGTCCACTGGACCTTTGGCCTAGTTTTGGGTTTAATAACCTGAAATAATAATTACAAACTAACATAGGGTATTTGTCAATATGATACATAAACTGTAGTGAAATATATATTTTTATGCATGCATAAGGAATGAACAAAATAATAAGGCCATAAACTTTCAAAGAAATGTCGAAATCTGTAAAAAAAGAATGTAGAGAACTACAATTTTATGCAAGTGTAGTGAACAAAAAGAAGAATAAAAATAATAAGGGCACAAGAGCCATAAATATGCATGTATTAGCATGAGAAAATTCAAAGGAAATATGAATTGTTCTTCCCTCGATAATAAGTGAAAAGATTCTAATTTCACTGATATAGGCTTCGATGATAAAACAAATAATGGAATACAAAGTTGAGAGTTAAGAAAAGGGTGGAAACCCTTAAAAAAAATAACATATATAATATTACAATTTCAACTAAAGGGATTTCTTCCCAAACAGAGTCTTAACAATAAACCTTCAATATAAACACACTTGTAAACCATGGCCATGTTAAGGCCAAAATCACAAATTAAAAAGAAATTCATGCAGTCTTAGACAAGATGAAGCTGAGGGGTGGCTTATAAACCTATAACAGAATGACAATACTAGGTACCTATAGATGTTGAGATGAAATAAGAAAAGTGGAACAAAAACTAAGTTGAAATGCTTCAAATTGAAGACCCAATTGTGGCGATGAAGTAACCTATATATAACATGTAACAAACGCTTTGTCTAGTATTAAAGGGGCCATTAAATCTTTACAAGAATATAATCAAAGGAAATATCTTGCAACTAATATGTTTACCTTCAAGGGATATGAGAAAAATCCTTGTGGCCATGTTGTGTGGAGGCTTTAAAATCAACTAGTAACCATAATAAATTGAAAGAGCCCTATCTGGAAGAAACAAAGTTAAGTTTTAAAAATTTTAGACAGGGATTTTACCAAGAATTTACTGGCACATAAGCCTCTATGAAAGATGTGTCAATGCCATAAAATATTGTTATGGATGGTAGCCACATCGAACCTCCAAATGGGTCAGGGTATGACTTACAATTACATGAAAATCAGGTAAATAAGTGATAGAAAATCATCTAAATAATTATAAAAAAATGCACAAAAATGTTATAAGAAGAAAACAAGAAAAATAAAGTGAGAATATCAAGTTTAAAGACCTAGCATTCATTTCTATGTCTCGACCATCAAACCTTCTCCATTTCAGTTAAATTTCCAAGCCATATAAACATATTATGGTAGAAAATACTTTGAGTATAAGGTAATAACTCTTGTAGTACCAAAAAAATCACATTTGTAGTCCTTGGCTCTGCTTCAAGGCAAGCAACAAATGACTATGTTGTGACAAGAGGATGGGGTGGGTAGTTACCATAATTGTGACTAAAAATTTAACATTACTAATTAAGCTCAAAACTATTGGCACCATTGAATGTAACACTTGTTCAGGGTTTGTAAAATTGTTGCAAGGCCCTCGTCCATGTAATGTGATCACGTGTACTATGTATACACCTCCATGAGTGCACAAGGTTTCACGAAGGCCAAGGGCCTAGATCATTATTTTCATCTTTTCATATATGTATATACTTATGTTGGAGGGAAGTTGGTTGAGAAAATTCTATATACATATATATGGTGCAAAAACCTTCGATTAATAAGATGGAACACCATTTTATGCATACAAAATGATAGATAATGAATTGCAAGGGTTTAAATGTGATATGGTCATCACCTGTTATTAAAATGATTATAAGGGTTGTGTGGTGGCATAAGAAACATAATATTAATAAATGATTTTAAGCTATGGGGGGTAGTTTGACTAGACCAACCCCATAATTTACCTTAGCCTTGAATTTGAACAAAGGAATCATTGCATAACAAAAATAAATAGATAATTTTGTATAACATAAGCATTGAGCTACATTGATCCATAAATTATACCATTTTTTTTAATTAATGAAAGGAAGGGGATTTTGGAAATCAATAAAGCAATACCTTGACAAAATGAGATATAAGGGCTTACCAACCAATAAGAAGAAGCATGCCAAGAAAATTGAAGTTGCTTGAGGATTAAGCATTCGATGCTCAAATAGTTTCCATGTCCACAGGTGGGTGATTCTACCAACCTGCTTAAAGTGCACGTACTTATTTCTTTAAAGAATTTGGAGTTGAAAGAATTGCATTTGAAATTTCTATTTCTTTTCCCTAGCCCTAGTGTTTCCTTCTAAGTAAGAAGTTGAACCAACAAAGGGTACACGCAGGCTGTCATGGGCCAGGGCTAGAAACTAGAGAACCTTGTGAAGAAAATATTTTAAGGTTGTTTAGAGCAAAGCTTATATTTTTTAAGCATTTCCTACCAAACTGCACTATCCAGTCACCAAATTATATAAAAGCTTCTTCTAATTATTCTTTTACTTCTAATTCAAAATTTCTATGTTTTCCAAAAAATACATATGAACCAATTTATAATGTACCTTGGATACTTGTATTCACCACTTCCCTTTTACGCAAAACACTACTTAATAGTGTGAAGCAATTAAATTAAGGGAAAAACGTTTATTGTTGTTGAACCACCAGCATATAAACGACTTGCATTCACATACAATATTAATTTTATGCTCAAGATTACATGTCCATGTCACTAGGGAATATTACCTTATAATAAATAGATGATCACTGCGTGACCTACATCTAATGATCACAAACAAATTTCTAGGTATGGCCATTATGTAAAAAATATTAGAAAGTGATTTCATACTATGTTCAATAACACATATGTTCTAATTGAACTTTTCATGTGTGGTTTATCTATGTAGGTGCCATGGAAGAGACTCAGTGGTGCAATATGAATTTATCTGAGGAAGAGGCTTTAATTTTACACTTTTCTGCAAGCGAATACTTTGTTCCACTATTTTTGAGTTCTATGATAAAAATGAAGGTCCTCATAGTATTAGATTATGGGTCCAAGAGAGCCATAGTGAATGGTCTACCAACATTATCTTCTCTCACTCAGCTTAAGACTATCCACTTAGAGAAGTTAATTGTGGCCCCACTTCAAGATCACATTCATGCCTTACTGAACTTAGAAAAGTGATCTTTGAGCTTATGTGAAGGGCTTGGAAATATGTCCAGCTTCAATTGTGCCCAGTCAAGCCTAGAGCTTCCCCTAATACTAGATTTTAACTTGGAGCATTGATGTGATTTGGAGGCGTTGTCTGTTGGAATTTGTGACATGACTTCACTTCAAAAATGGTATATCATTAACTCTCACCTTATTGAAAAGTTACCCGATGACTTGGGAAAGCTCATAAATTTAAGAATGTTAAGGTTGTTGGCTTGTCTAGGTATGAAAAAGCTTTTAGCATCTATTTGAAAACTTGGGAAACAATTTCTCTACAACGAGGAGATTGGGTAGCAATGGAATGATGTTAAGATCTTTGACCTCATGGAGCTAAGAGTTGAATTTGTAGAAGCACACTTCAGCTTGGATTGGTTGGATAGTTGACATCCTGCATAGATAGAATGTAGATTTAAGGACTTGCACCTTATACTGGTAAGAGATCAAGACAGACTTGTATTTTCCTATTATCAAAACTTGGTTCTCAGATGGTGTTCAAAATGCAGGTAGTTTCATTCTAATTATCCTAGGATGTGTTGTGTATAGCAACATATATGCCAAATATAAGATAACCAGTAGCAACCCTCTTCAATAACAACTCATATTGGAAAATTGAATTTTCTGGGGAAGTCAATAACATAAACCTCAATTCTCAGACTGTCAAAATGTTGTAATTTTTATAGTTATTAGCGCCAACGATAGCATAGTGGTCATCACTATGAACCTTGATTTTTTGGCTTGTTTATTTCCCTAAATATGTTGAGTTTGATATGTATAGAAATTTTTTTTTATAGCGATGAGACCAACTAATTTTAGTGTTGCATGGAGGAGCCTTTCATATCAGAGTCATCAGTGGGTTTTCTATATGCTTTTGAGCCTTCCAAATTATTGGTTTTTGTCTTCTTTTGCACCCTTCTTCCCTGTGTGCACTCTTTCTATGGTATCAAGTGTAATTCATTGAGTTTTGGAGGCTGAAGTCTCTAGGATTCATTCTATTAAGTAAGTATAAGAATCTATTACTCTATTCTTTATATTTGTATTCACAATTTTTCCAATAAGAGATATGTGTATGCATGCAGCAAAAATATTAAATGTTTTTCTATCAAACTTTTTTGAGCTCCTTGATGAGCTTGGTTATTTTAGATATCTTTGATTCTCAAATGAATATCAAGATATTGTTCTCCTTAAAAAAAAATATAGAAGAGCATAACATCCAGTCGTGATGATGGACACAACCCTTGTCAATTTAGAAAATTGTAACACGGGTGATTATGGCTATATGCACCAATTAATAATGCACCTTGGATCCTTGTATTATTTTCCTTCATTTTACGCAAAACACTACCTAGCAGTGTCAAGAAATTAAATTTAGGGAAAAAACATTTATTGTTGTTGAACCACTAGCATATAAACGACCTGCATTCACATACATTATTAATTTTGTGTTCAAGATTACATGTCCATGTCACTGGAGAATCTTACCCTATAATCAATAGTTGATCACTTCCTGACCTACATCTAGTGATCACAAACAAATCTCTAGGTGTTGTCCATTATGTCAAAAATCTTAGAAAGTGATTTCATAGTATGTTCAATAACCCATATGTTCTAATTGAACTTTTCATGTGTGGTTTATCTATGTAGGTGCCATGGAAGAGAGTCGGTGGTGCAATATGAATTTCTCTGAGGTAGAGGCTTTAATTTTACACTTTTCTACAAGAAAATACTTTCATCCACTTTTTTTAGTTCTATGAGAAAACTGAAGGTCCTCATAGTATTAAATTATGGGTCCAAGAGAGCCATAGTGGATGGTATACCAACATTATCTTGTCTCACTCAGCTTAAGACTATCCACTTAGATATGTTAATTGTGGCCCCACTTCAAGAGAACATTCAAGCCTTACTTAACTTAGAGAAGCTATCTTTGAGCTTATGTGAAGTTCATGGAAATATGTCCAGCTTCAATAGTGCCCAGTCAAGCCTAGAGCTTCCCTTAATACTAGATTTTAACTTTGACCATTTTTGTGATTTGGAGGAGTTTCCTGCTACAATTTGTGAAATGAATTCACTTCAAAATTGGTCTATCACAAGCTGTAACCTTGTTGAAAAGTTACGTGATGACTTGGGAAAGCTCATATATTTAAGAATGTTAAGGTTATTGGCTTGTCTAGGTCTGAAATAACTTCCAACATCTATTTCAAAACTTGGGAAGCTAGAATATCTGGACATTTCATTATATGAGTTCTTAAAATAAATTCCAAAGGAAATAGGGAAACTAAAGAAACTCGAGGAGCTTGACATGAGAGAGTGTTCTCGTTTGAGGAAGTTGCTTGAGTCAGTTGGAGGACTGAAATATCTAAAGCAATGGATGTATGTCAAGAGCCCTGCCATCATGGAGCTGAGAGTTGAAGTTGTAGAAGCACACTTCATTCTGGATTGGCTGGACGGTTGATATCCTACGTAGGCAGAATGCAGATGTAAGGACTTGCAGCTTATACTGGTAAGAGATCAAGACAGGCTTGCATTTTCCTATTATCAAAACTTGGTTCTTAGATGGTGTTCAAACTGTAGGTAGTTTCATTCTAATTATCCTATGATGTGTTGTGTATAGAAACATATATGCCAAATATAAGATAAACAATAGAAACCCTCTTCAATAACTATTGATATTGACAAATTGAATTGCCTAGGAAAGTTAATAATAGAAACCTTGATTCTCATACTATCAAAATTTTGTAATTTTTCTAAATTTTAGTGCCAACCGTAGCATACTAGTCATCGTTGTGATCCTTGGTTTTTCAGCTTGTTTATTTCCCTAAATATGTTGAGTTGATATGTATAGCAAAGAAATTTTTTATAGTGACGAGAACAACTTCTTTTAGTGTTAGAGGAAGGAGCCTTTCATATCATAGTAATCAGTGGGTTTTATTTGTGCTTTTGAGCCTTCCAAGTTACTAGTTTTATGTCTTATTTTGCACCCTTCTTCCCGTTCTTCACTCTTTCTAGGGTATCAAGTGTAATTCATTGAGTTTTGGAGGTTGAGGTATCCACAATGCCTTCTATTAAATATGTCTAGGAATCTATTACTCTATTATGTATATCTTTATTCATAGTTTTTCCATTAAGAGATACTTGGATGAAAAGATACAATGTTTTTCTATCAATTTCTTTTCAGCTCCTTGATGAACTTGGTTATTGTAAATATCTTTGATTCTCAAATGAATATCAAGATATTGTTGTTCTTAAAAAAAATACAGAAGAGAATAATATTAACTCTTAGGGCACCCAAAATACTGAAGTTTAACAACTATAACCTAGATTTTCAAAAATATTTGTCAATTTTTTTTATAATCTTACGGAAATTTCTAAAATATTCTATGGGTTTTTATACTAAAACTTATTAAATTTATAATTTAATGACAAAGTTAATACGCTCAAAAGTCTCATTCGAGTCAAGTCAATACGCTCAAAAGTCTCTAGACGCGGTTTGTGTGCTCCAGTCAAGTTGATTTCTTCATTCATGGAATCTATGTAATATTTCACGAAAAAGGTTTTTGCATTGAACATAATTTATGGTGCTCCATATATGCCGTAAAAAAATTACTTTCTTATAACTTAAAAGTAAGTTGAAGATAGACTAATACCAAACACTTAGCCATAAGAGAAAATTATGCAGACATAGAGACAACTATAGGGTCCACTAGAGTGGCTAGAGAAGTTGGACATTTGCCACGAGCTCGAATAGCTTAGTCTTAACTAGACGATACACAATATCTTTGTGTTTTTCTTGTAAATAATCTAATTATAAAATATTTTCTCATTTGGCTTCATTCCTTTCTAATAAGATTATCTAACAAGGATTTGATATGTATGTATAATTCGATATTTTAGAGGTATTGATTCTGTCTTCATAAGATATGGTCGACGTTTGACACCCAGTTAGAAACAAAAGCCAATACTTTAGCATCCATAATCTCATCTCTCTTTGCAATGAATTTTTTCACTACCTATTTGTAATATCCCTCAGTGAATTGTAAATATTTTAGTTACTTTTTCTAAAGTTACTTCATAGACTTTGTGACATATAGAAAGCCTAATATGAATATGTGATAAAATAAATTTTTAATTTTTTTTTAAATCATTTAATAAATATTGGTTATGTTCAACCATGGAAATTGCATAGGGAAAAGATACTAAATGAAAGTTTCTCTTACTAGACAGTCAAAAGATAGTTATTCCTCTCCCTAGACATGAATCATCTCAGTTAGGGTAAAGGGAGCCAAGAGGGGAAGAGGGAAAAATCTTGAGGCAAGCATGACAATTTAGAGCTTGGATAGAGGAGGTGCAAGGAGGAGAAGAAAGTTTTAAGCTTAAAACCCTATGATAGAACATTGTTGAGTGAGGCAGGATGTTGCCAAGTAAGAAATTATTGAGTTGGTTAGCCAATGGAATTCCAAGCTCAAGCTGAGATGGAGCGATTGAATTCTCCAATTTTTTGATGTCAAGAAACATCCATTATAACTTTTGCAGCAACCCCATTTCACCTAGAATTCTTCCATTGATGATGTTGCTAGATAAATCAATTTATGATAGTTCAATACAATTCCCTAGGGTCGAAGGGATGTGACCACCAAGGGAGTTGTACTGAAATAAAAGATGAGATAGAATCCTAATTGAACCCAAAATCAAAGGAATTGGACCACTGAGAATGTTCCTTCCAATGGATAATTCTTGCAGAGCCATGCAGTTGCTCAACAAAGTTGGAATACTCCCATTCAGGTGATTGTGGGATAGGTCAATATATTCCAAATTTGTGAGATGTCCAAATTCTCTTGGTATGATCCTTATCAAGTCATTTTCCGAAATTTTGATCGACATAAAAGGGGTGCAATTAGACAATTCATTCGGAATAGAAGCTAAGAGACTACTAGCGTTGAGATTAAGTTTACTCAGTGCTTTAAGATGTCCAAATTGGGATGGAATTTTGCCTCTGGGTATGATGTAATTGCCTATCTCAATGGAAAAATACTCTCCCTCTCTCTCTCTCTCTATCTCTTTATATAGATATAAGGAAACAAAAAGATCATGGATAGAGGACATGGTGTAAATATTTGAACAAGTAATAACGATAAGTGTGTTCTGTTGTAAATGATTGAGAAATAAAAACATGTCTCAGGACCAACCCTAACACTCACTGTACAAGTGGATGTGAATAGAAAACTAGGAGGTTGTAACAAAGGTAAGGGAAAGAAAACAATATGCATACAAACTTTGTTAAAGATTGATTGTTGAATTGTGGTAAACTTGTGTCTCAATAATTGTAGAAAAAGTATACAAATATGTATGCATACATTTATGATATATGTTTATATAAGTATATTTATGGTAGCAAAATAGAATTGTTATAAACATTAAACAATGTAGTTCACATAAAAAAAAAAAACATTTCGAGGTTAGTTGCTATAAGCGACAACAATGAAAAGAACCTCGTTGATTGGAAAAGGACAAGCCATCCTCCGCAAAAGGAATAATAGGGCCAAACGAGAAACTTTGATGATCCCCTATAATAAGAGTCCACTAGGCCTTTGGCCTAGTTTTGGGCTTATTAACCTGAAATAATAATTACAAAACTAACATAGGGTATTTGTCAATATGATACATAAACTATAGTGAAAGGAATAATAGGGCCTAACGAGAAACTTTGGTGATCCCCTATAACAAGAGTCCACTGGGCCTTTGGCCTATTTTTGGGTTTATTAACCTGAAATAATAATTACAAACTAACATAGGGTATTCATCAATATGATACGTAAACTATAGTGAGATATATATTTTTATGCATGCATAAGGAATGAACAAAATAATAAGGCCATAAACTTTCGAAGAATTGTCGAAATCTGTAAAAAAGGAACATAGAGAATGACAATGTTATGCATGTGTAGTGAAGAAAAAGAAGAATAAAAATACTAAGGGTACAAAAACCATAAATATGCATGTATTAGCATCAGAAAATTCAAAGGAACTATAAATTGTTCTTCCCTCGAAACTAAGTAAAAAGATTCTAATTTCGCAGATATAGTCTTCGATGATAAAACATATAATGAAATACAAAGTTGGGAGTTAACAAAAGGGCGAAAACCCTTAAAAAAATAACATATATAATATTACAATTTCGACTAAAGGGATTTCTTCCCAAACAAAGTCTTAACAATAAACCTTCAATAAAAACACACTTGTAAACCATGGCCATGTTAAGGCCGAAATCGTAAATTACAAACAAATTCATGCAGTCGTAGACAAGATGAAGCCGAGGGGTGGCTTAGAAACATATAAGAGAATGACAATAATAGGTACCTATAGATGTTGAGATGAAATAAGAAAAGTGGAACAAAAACTAAGTCGAAATACCTCATATCGAAGACCCAATTGCGGCTATGAAATAACCTATATATAACTTGTAACAAACCCTTTGTCTAGTCATAAAGTAGCCATTAAATCCTTACACGAATATAATCAAAGGAAATATCTTGCAACTAATGTGTTTACCTTCAAGGGAGATGATAAAAATCCTTGTGGCCATGTTGTGTGGAGGCTGAAAAATCAACTAGTAACCATAATAAATTGAAAGAGCCCTTTCTGGAAGAAACAAAGTTAAGTTTTCAAAATTTCAGACAAGGATTTTACCAAGCATTTACTGGCACATAAGCCTCTATGAAAGATGTGTCAATGCCATAAAATATTGTTATGGATGGTAGCCACATAAAACCTCCAAATGGGTCAGGGTATGACCTACCATTACATCAAAATTAGGTAAATAAGTGATATAAAATTATGTAAATAATTATAAAAAAATCAAAAAGATGTTATAAGAAAAATCCAAGAAAAATAAAGTGAGAATATCAATTTTAAAGACATAGCATTCCTTTCTTTGTCTCGACCACCAAACCTTCTCCATTTTGGTTGAATTTCCAAGCCAGATAAACATATTATGGTAGAAAATACTTCGAGTATAGGGCAAAAACTCTTGTAGTACCAAAAAAAAAATCTGAGTTGTAGTGCTTGGCTCTCCTTCAAGAAAAGCAAAAAATGACTATGTTGTGACAAGAGGATGGGGTGGGTAATTGCCCTAACCGTGAATGAAAATTTAACATTACTCATTAAGCTCAAAACTATTGACACCATTGAATGTAACACTTGTCTATTGTTTGTAAAAATGTTGTAAGACGCCCATCCATGTAATGTGATCACGTGTACTATGTATACACCTCCATGAGTGCACAAGATGCCATGAAGGCCAAGGGCCTAGATCATTATTTTCATCTCTTCATATATGTATAGAACATTCTTTGCATCTCTTCATATATGTATATACTTATGTTGGAGGGAAGTTAGGTTGAGAAAATTCTATATACATATATATGGTGCAAAAACCTTGGCTTAATAATATAAACCACCATTTTATGCATAAAAAATGATAGATAATGAATTGTAAGGGCTGAAATGTGATATAGTAGTCACATGTTATTAAAATGATTATAAGGGTTGTGTGGGGGAGTAAGAAACATAAGATTAATACATACTTTTAAGCTTATGGGGGGTAGTTTGACTAGACCGGCCATGATAATTGACCTTAGCCTTGAATTTGAACAAAGGAACCATTGCATAATAGAGAGAAATAGATAATTTTGTATAACATAAGCATCAAGCTACATTGATACATAAATTATGCCATTTTTTTAATTAATGAAAGTAAAGGGGATTCTGGAAATCAATAAAGTGATACCTTGAAAAAGTGAGATGTATGGGCTTACCAACCAACAAGAAGAATGCATACAGTATATCTCTAAAAAATAATAATAATAAAATTGTATCACTTAGTAAATTCCTAACTAATTTTATAGGGATGTTACATATGGTATCAGAGCAAAACAAGTTGCAACATTTTGGCCTCACACCTTACCATGATTTTGTTAATAATTTTTTTTTTTGTTTGCACATAATAAGAAGAAGAGTAAACCAGAAGAATAAAGTGATATGGATTAGATCATTATAGTTTTTTTTTCATCCACCTTGATGCATTTTGAGTGGAAAAAGTGGAGGAATCAACTCATGGGACCATTTTCCCAGCGGGGCCCTGTTTGGCAAAACGAGGTCTGGAGCATTTCAGGAGAATTTTGAGGCATCAAATGACATTTTTTGGGGTTAAAAATTTTCCACATTATATCCGGCCCTTTTCATGCTATTATACACATATATATATTTCCAACGACATATGAAGCGTGTCAATCAGATTTTGTATGCAAAAATTATGCAAGTTTGAAGTTGACCTTCCTATTTTCACACCTATAGTTCGGCAGGATGTCGCTTCAGCCCCAATTATTCATGAAAAAAGGATTAGCCACATGTTTTTGATGTAAAGGAATCTAGAAGAGTCTATATTGTAACTATAGTTAAGAGTTGATGTAGTCAAACTTAATAACTAGTAGGTTATTGGGTTGTGTTATAACCAGGCCACTAGGAGGAAGATGTATTCCATTCTTTCAAGAGCATTTTTTTCCATACTTGAGCAAAGATGGCCATGAGAGATAGGAGGAAGAGCACAGAGAGAGGATTTTTGCATAGTAGCAGCCCATGGGCCACAAACATTACTTCTTTGTACTGACGCCCATATTTTCTAGAGAAAGAAAGAGAGGAAAGTGACATCACATTCCGGCTGGGTTTTCTCCCGAAAGGGTTTCCTAGAGAATATCATGTGTCTTATGTGTGTGTGTGTGTGTGTGTGCGTGTGATATTATTTTGTAATTATAAACTTTTATTCATAATTTCCATTCAAATGCATGCAGTAATTATAGTTAAATTTACAGATCTATAAGTTTAATAAAACTATAATAGTGTAAAAATTCAAAATTTTAATATGTTTTATTAGTTGGACATTAGGTTCAACGATCCTTGTCTGTTTCGCAAAATGGACTAACCGCCTCTCGTGGATCCTAAATATTATGATTGTAGCGGAGACTAACATTTGCGGGTTTTGGTCTAACAACAATCATGATTCCAACAAGTGGTATCAGAGCAACAGGTCTTGAGTTCGAAACTCACCCGGCTCACGTTGGGGGGAGATTGTTGGACATTGGGTTCAATTCTCTCCATGTGTTTCGTGACATGGACTAACCACCTCTCATGAATCCTAACTCTGGCGATTGTAGTGGAGACTAACGTATGCGGGTTTTGTTCTAACAACAATCGTGATTCCAACATTATCAAATATGTTGTGACGAACTGTCGAGTGGAATATCTGTGCGAGTTTACAAATCAGTTGGTATCATAGCCATGTTTCTTTGGGTATTTTTTGGAGATTACATGAATCTAGATCAACGGGAATCAAAATCTTAAAACCCTCAACATGGCCAATGAATCTGTAAACAAACCTCGTGATCCTGATGATCTATAAATCTAGCTTGAAGGTTTACCATGAAATTTGCAAGTGAAATGTTTAGAGTTTTTTTATGAAATTATGCCAATTACATTAACACATAAAATATTATTTTTATCTTAGCTTTTTTAGAAATAAAAGAGACAATGTTACCATAACAACAAACATAGGACATCAAATGATGAAGAAGTTCACCCCTCCTAGGCTACATCTCCTAGTCTAGCTTCCAATGTTGGGTCTCTTTCATTATGCTAAAAAATATGTGTTTAAATAAAATTCCAGTGCTCAAAATGAAAAAATATTGTAACCATTAACTCCAGAGTAGTAAAAAAACCATAGATGGGCTCTTTTTGCACTCAAAAAGGTCAAAAATTGACTGAATTATGCTCCAAAGAATTTTCTTACTCAATGTCCTCTAATTCACACCACTTGCTATATGTTCTATAAATTCTACCTTTTTCGGCCAAGTGGAGAAAAAAAATTTCTCTACGTCAATGAGATTTGTGTCAATTCAGGGGCAAATTATCGCTTCATTAAATTATCTAGTAATGCCCACGAACCAATAAAATCATGCCACATGGCGCAATTACCACCATCATATCGAGTTGGTTCAAATGATTCTCGTTGATTTCTAAACCCTTCGCATGAATCAGAGTTGGTGATTAGGTTTGGCTTAACACTCACTATGCTTAAGTTTGAAATTTTTGGGTGCCATAAACATCAACCCGAGCTCCATTTATACCATGGTGTGGTTTTGGCGGGGGTTAGCTAACTGTGCCATAACATATAAATTAACCGATCGTTCATAACTATTACATGTGTTATGTAATACGTATAGAACGTTGGTGATAAAGTTTGTTGACTGTGGCATTGGGGTCGGGGTTTACCCTGCATCCCAGGCTACCTGCCACGTTTCGTGGGTTGGGTGGATTTGTGAAAAGGGGTTAACCTCGACCCTGACCCCCAAAAGTCATTTCATGAAACTTTAAATAGGACTATGAACCTATGTATATCAAGGATCATGTGTGGCGGACTGGTGGAGCTCCACACATTGGCCCATGTCGCCTCTTCTGATTAGACCACCTTAACCACTCTTCAACCAATGGAATTACACTAACCACCAATGAACCAGAATGTGAAACTTTTCACCATACCATTGCATGAAAGAAATACATAGTCAATTTCCCAATCATTACCTAGTCAGTGTATGGACTGTTGACTGGGCATCCCTGCAACTTCATTTTTAAAATTTAGTTGTTTGTAAAATAAATTATAATGTGATGTAGGGAGCATAAGATATCATTTTTGAGTGAAACGAGTTTCATTGGATTCAAGGCGACGATATCTTCATTTTGGCGCCAGTTTCGAGCCATTTCGAGAATTTTGAATTTTGAGCATTTTATCGATCCACTTGATCATTCTTCCCCACTGGAAGATTTTGGACCAAAAAAGATCACTTTCATTTAAAAAATGGATGAGGGAAAAATTCCCTCACCCTTCCAATATCAATCCATTTGGATTTTCTTGGGTTTGTTCCTTTGAGACCCACACGAAGGTACTCCATGTTCCCTCACTTTGAAGTCCTTGTTTTCCTGCAAGGATGGTGTCCTGTTGAAATTATTCTAAATATTCAAGAGTTAAATATTCAATTTAAGGAATATAAACATCTTCTCATTGATCTTCAATCAAAGGAGGCTCATACAACTTTAAATTCTCAACATTAACACTTGCATAAATTTGCATATATGAAGGAAAATCCAACTTGAAGGCATTATTACCAATCTTTTCCAAAATTTTGAAAGGACCATATCGAATTGGTTTTAGCTTTTTACTTTCTCCTTGGAGTCTCTCTTTGCTAATGTGAAGCCAAAATTCATCACCGATTTGGAAGCTGTGATCCACGTGATGCTTATCATGTCTTGTCTTGTACTTACCTTGACTCTTTTCCAACTGTACTTGAACTGTTTGATGTACTAATTGAACTTGTTCAATGAATATTTTTTCCTTATATATGTCACTAAGTCCATGATCTAGGTGGATATTGGTGGTCACCCACCTATTCCACCTAGTTAGTGATGCAGGGTAACCCCTGCAAACCCAGAATCTTTAAACCCCATTCATTTAAACATGCATCTCAGCATTTTCCCAAATTGAAAACCTCAATGCCTGGGAAATTTCACAACTTTTGCGGAAGCTTGTAGTTTCACATCTGAACCCATTTCATACCATTTCATAACAACCATTTCATACCTTATGGTTATGAACCCATATACAAAACAATATCCAATTAAATCTCATATTTAAGGTTGTTTCTTAAGTGAAATTTCTTTCCCAAAGGTCTTTAGACAAAGACTACCATTAAATCCCATTAGTTCCACCTTCCATCAATCTCCATGGAATCTTTAATGCACAGTAGGATCACATTAAAACCATTAATCCCCAACATTGGTTCAAAGTCCCAAGTATTCACCATTCTATTTATTTACCCACATCTATGCATGTTCACCATGTTCTAACTTAAAGGCTCAAACCTTAACAAACTAATATCAACGCATAGTGGTTCTTATGCATTCCAGTCTCAATGAATGGAATTTTCATGGCATTATAATAAATTACCAAGTCAACATGAAATTTCTTACCTCGCCTTCCAGTGCTACTGAGTTCAGCTTTATTTCATTTGCCAAAAGTCTTCCACTACTCCAGCATTTAAATTAGCAGCTTTGCACCATCGAATCCAGTTCACTAATATTAACCTTGCACTATTGTTTTCAGGCATCAGATTCGAACTGGCTTGTTTTAATGCCAGCACTCCTGGTTTATACAGTCCACCATCATTTCGCCCTTACACTGCCCGTAGACCTGCCAATTATCACCATTCTGTTCCAATCTTCTTCACACAGAGCAATTACACATAAAAACCTTCAATCGATTGCTACATGGTGCCTTTCCAATATACAAAACCACATAGCATGTCAGATCAGATGTGTTCTATATTCAATTAATGCCTCCAACGCTCTACAGTTTCGATATTCCCCCTTGTAATCACGTTATTTCCACGCTGCAACTTAATTTAATATAATCCATACGCAATTGAACCTTTGAAAAAAACAAACAGAAGTTCCAGGCCTATGGAAAAGGCGCAAAACTTAATTTATTGCCAGTCACTCTCTCCACGTCTCATTGTGCTCCTTTTGAACGCATTTGACAGCCAGACATCAATGTAAATGCGTTCACACTGAAGGCATCTCTGTAAAAATATCGCACCTCATCACTCCTGTAGTTAAACTCACAAAACCCAATTTCAAATATTGATTTGCAACCTTATACAACAGTCCAATCGGATTTTCCTTAAAACGATGGCGCCTTCCATGTAATCGATTCACCAAGCCGATATGTTAACACTAATTCGAATTGAATTTTCGATTCAAATTTTTTTCCACATGGATCGATACATATGCAGAGTTGATTCAATTGAATGCATAAATTAACTGAAATCGATTCCTTTACTTCATACACTTATTCCACGGCATTCAAACAGAATTCAATTTCAATCAACCTCATCGATTTTCTGCTCTAGGCTTCAATACAAAATAGTTATCGAATTCTATAATTCGAATACTAGCAAGTTCTTAACACGGATTCACCAATTCACTCTTAATGTTGGATTTCAACCATACATAATCAATTAGCTAAGGCGCAAAATTCAAACCCAATACTTTTTATATATAAAAATGAACTTACTTACAAAAATATTTCTCCTTGGTCTGATCTTCAGTCATTGGCCCTCTACAATTTCCCGAAGGCTTCCAAGTAGAACCCCTATTCTCTACTCACACTCTCACTCTGATCTCAACTATTCAAGTGTATTTTTCTCACAAAAACCACTCATATTTATACATAAATAATGCATTTAATTCACTCCAAAAATCTCTCCACCTAATCCTCAACTAATTCTATATTTTAGGTGTGGACTCAACAAAGTCCCATACATAGAATACCTACTCTCTAATTTTTCTCCTAATCTATTTCTCTCATATCCTTTTAATTAATAAAAGAATATTTACAAAATCCTCACTTATATAATTTATCTCTTATTTTATTAAAAATAACAAATTAATTAATAAAATAATAAAAATTTCACACCCCCCTTTAGTTACATCATTAAAATGAAAATTGGCATTGATGTTCCTGCATCAGTTAGTTTCATCACTTTTCTTATTTACTATTTTTAGTAGTTTTTCAGGTCTGGAACTTCTGAAGCCATTTTGAGGCCCTAAATGGTATTTTTTGGGCATGATTACTCCAATTATTTGATAAAAATCAAGATAGTGGCTACAGTCCTCATATATATATTCCCAACGAGATATCATATGTGCCCAAAAAAGATAATATGACAAAGTTACAACCCCAGGAAGTTGGATGCCCAACTAACCCCAATGAGGCCCATAAGCTCTTGGTGTTACATCTCCTCGGGTTATGGTTTTGGTTGTTTATGGTTTTCTATTATGGTTAAATAATAAAGGCCCTCGAGCATCATTGTAACACAATTTAGAGGCATGTAGCCACCACATATATTCTCAGAGATAAGCTACCATCGCCCCAACTAGCTTGTTTTTCATTATGTTTGTAAGCATTTTTCGGTATTTCATATTAATGAAATGAAGTGTTATTCAAGCTGAATATTTGTGGTTATGTTTATTTATGTATTTTATTGTGTTCCTTCATAATTTTGGATCAGTGGTATTAGAGTAGTCTACTCTTTCTTGATATTTTTTTGCCTGTTCCCTACGAGGTTGGGGTATAAGGAGTTAGGGATCAATTTGGTTAAACCTTTACAAGATGAGCCTCGCAAACCCTGACGACATCCCATGGAGGAAGAAAATAAAGATGAGTGAGAAAGAGATACTATAAAAATATTGCTTGAGGATTCCCTCAAGAAACAAAGGAACGCAACGATGGATAAATTTTCCCCGATCCTTCAACGACTACCCACCGGTGAGACATCTTCATCTAGTAGCCAATTTGGAGGCGCCACTCCTTTCAAGGTACAAGTAAAATTTGAAATTCTCATATTTGAGGGCCAAGTAGACAAAAACGTCATAGATAGATGGTTGAATTTCCTAGAAGGGTATTTTTCAGTCCATGATTTCTTTGATTGAGAAAATATTACCTTTGCGCTCCTCAAAGCCACCCCCCATGTCAAAGAATGGTGGGAAAACTACTGTAAACAAAGGGATGAGGAAGAACCCTCACTTTTCTCAATTGCACGCACTTGGAATTCATTTTGAGATGACTTCAAGGAACAATATTACCCCATGGGGAGCTATCACGACAAGCACATCCAATGGACCATGCTGCAACAACAAAGGGATCAAGATGTGCACAAGCTGATGAATTTGTTCCATACCTTGTGCACAAAGTTGGGTATTAAGGATTTGGAGAAACACTTGATGCTCAAGTGCCACAGTTTTTTCAATAGATAAATTTGAGAGGAAATGAAGTTCGTCGTCATTACCTCAGTTGGCATGGCATATTGATATGCCACAAATATCGAGCATAAACTTAAGAAGAAGAAGTGATACTTTGGATCCACAAATCCGAAGCTAGGGAAAGGCGCCCCCAAGCCACAGAACAAGGGGCAAAGCCAAAACAGGGCCACTCAAGACATCCCGCCAAAGCAAAAAGAAAAAAACAACACCACAAAGCCAAAGAAAGACATGGGGAAGTGGTGTGAATTCCATAAAAGCTC
Organism: Pinus albicaulis; assembly: GCA_034641835.2. Lineage (NCBI taxonomy): Eukaryota > Viridiplantae > Streptophyta > Pinopsida > Pinales > Pinaceae > Pinus > Pinus albicaulis. Next base: position 742,241,365 of record CM076571.1, read on the forward strand.
CACTCACAACACAAGTGAGTGTCGGGCCAAATAGTCGCTAGTGGTTGAGTTGAAGGCATTCGAATCAGATGCATGTTTTGATTTTGAGTCAGAACGAGACAACGGGAATGATAAAGGGAAGAAAATAATTGATGCGTAACCCAGTGCCACCATTACCACCACCAAGATTTAGAAGGGCCCATTTTTTGGTTTATCACTCACTCTTTTTTTTCCTCTGTACTTTCTGTAGGTAAAATTTACCTTTTACATCTAGTTTATTTCAGTACTTTTGGTTAAAGTATATATTCGTTTAAATCAACACCTTTTTCTCATGTATATACTACGCTGGATGGTAATGAAGCTCTCTTCGTTCCTTTGGAGAGTGGTTGTCCTTTTGAGGCCAAATGAGATGGAGTGTCTTGGCTACCCTCACTTGGTTGGCTGAGAACATAAGATTATGTTAGAAAGGATTTGTGAATCATTGTTAACAATTTCATAATCATGTACTGGTTTTCACATCTTAATACAAACTCAATGTTTTTTCTTCTCTGAAAAAAAATATTACGATTTTTCGTTATTAGCCTTTTTCGGTCCTTGGAAGATGCCTTTTGATAGAAAAAATTATGGCCCTCAAGTGAATACCCTCACTTAAAAAATTTGGTGTGGTCATGATGGTTTTGGGGTACCATGTTTCTTTATTCATAGATTTTGATGGGTTTGTTACAAAGACAAAAAGTGTTGGGCTAATTATAAATGTCCAATAACAAGGGGGATGTTAATCCACTGAGCATGTTACTTTGTTATTATAAAGTAGGTTAGAAAGGATTGGACACACCCCTAATGGCTTGGTAAATGCATTTTTTTTATTTTTTTTTGTGTAAAAGAAAAAGTAGAATATTTGAGGGAAAAAAAAACATGTTAAAAATCTGAAATATCAATAGAGAGAAAATTATGCAAACATGGCAACCATGAATTCCCTAATACTATAGGGAAACAAAATGATGTATTTATAGTATGAATTCGAAAAAAAATTAGTGTTGGAAAAAATTCTTCAAAGGTTTAAGCTCATTGCAACGTACATGTAGAAGATTCAAATTCTATACCTTATGAAATATTTTACTACATTTTAGAGATCATTATGAAAACCATGGTTTTAGTGCAACTTTTGACTCTACCTCCACATTGTTAAGTTTTTGATCCCTAAAGGCTAATGAATTTAAGTTCCGAGAAATGATAGATTCCAAAATGTATCTATCATGCAACTATTTCAACCTATGCTTTTTATCAAGAAGCATGATAAAATTAGATCTCTTTTGGATGGAAAGAGATGATTTAACTACTTCAAACTATATGGATTAGAAAAAACTTTATGGACATGAAGCCAATATCTTTGTTTAATTTTAGAATAAGACAAGATGCATGATTTCACATTTAATCTTTAGGTTGAGGAGAAGTTTACTATAACATGTTTTTAACTTTCTCACTATGTCTCATTATATTTAATTAGTAACTATAAGAAAAATGCATTAATTGTGAAAAATTATTTTTTCATATAATTTAGTCTATAAACTTTTTCTCTTCTATCATATAGTTTTTCATATAATTTGGTTTATAAAATTTTTCTCATTCAACATATGAAAGATAGTTAACAAGATCATATTTTTTAATATAATTTATTTCTTTCCTGTATGAATTGTTTAAATATTTGATTTATTTAATTAAATTATTTTTTAATAAAACTCTAATAATATATGAAAAAAATTATATTTTTTTCTCTTCTATTTTCTTGATTTAATTTTCAATATTTTTTTTTTGGTAGTTTAGACTAATCCTAAACCCATGGGTTTTGAACCAGTGACTTTAAAAATGGAGTGCCTTAACAGTACACCCCATCACCGAGTGCTCTACACCACGTGGGCGATTCAATTTTCAATATTAATATTTAAAAATAATTTCATTTTCAAATTATATAAATAATTTTTTCAAATGTAAAAGAAAATTTAGCTTTTTAAAATAATTAATTTACAAATATAAAACATAATCTTTTATAAATAAAATTAATTATTTCTAAAAGTTTATCAAGTTAATATATATATATATATATATATATATATATATATATATATATATATATATATATTATCAAATTATATTTCTTAAACTAAACAAATATCATTCACAAATAAGATGAAAAAAAAATCATAATAAAATGATCCAATTCTATTTCTTAAACTAAAGTATCCTTATTGATAAATAAAATTACCATTTATATATTTTCCTCTTTTATACAATAAGGTGAATTTTGTGGGCTATCAAGCCTTTTATAAGTAGGAAAATGATATATCTTATAAATGGGTTGTGACATATTTGGGGACTTCATCCAACATTTTTCTTTTTCCCATAACATCAAAACAAAAATCACTCCCCAAAATCTAATCCCTATTTCTATCCCTAATGCTATAAATTACATGTTTTCACTAATGTGATTTAGTCATCTCACTCTTACAATACTACTCTTAGTAGTATTATCACTTTTACTTGTTTGTTTTTCATTTTCATTGCAAGAATCTAAAGGGCAATCCCATAAGCACTTATTATTTTCAAATTAAGTTACATTGAAAGTAGCAAATTATGTCCCAAATGGCATTTTCCCACATTTTTTTTTTGATGAAACATCTAGAGCACTCAACTCATGTAACTTAGATAGTTCTTTAGGAATTGATCCACTCAAGTTATTATGCGCCAAATCTAGCTACGTCAAAGTAGATATATGACTAAGAGTTGGAGGTATTCTCCCTTCCAAGATAAATTTAACAACCACAAGTGACTCATACTACCTATGCTTTTTGGGATTTATCCTGTAATATTATTGCAGGACAAATCAAATATACTCTTTGTTGGCACTATATATGACAACTTATACTCAATCCCTTTCATATTAATTTCTATTTCTTCATCGGGGTCATCTTCAATTGACGCATTTGCAAATTTAGAGAGTCTCTCAAGATGAGTTGGTATGCTTCCATTGAATTTGTTGTTGGATAAATCCAACACATGCAACTTGGTGAAATTTGTGATGTTCTGAGGAATACGACCATGTAGATTATTATAACCAAGGCTTAAAACTTTTAAGTCATGAAAAAATATCAAGTTTAGATGAATTTACCCTGTCAATTCATTTTTTCTTAAATCCAGTTTCTTAAGATGGGTACAATTAGCCAAAGATGTGGGTAATACGCCCAAATATTTTATTAGAATGAGCAAAGAAGGCTCTCATATTAGTGCACTTGCCGAAGCTATTAGGAATTGAACCCTCCAAGTTGTTTTATGATAGATCTAATATTTCAAGTGAATTTGAATCATTAACACTATTAGGATTACGCCCCCAAAAATTGTTGTTATATAAAAATAGGTATTGGAGAGCCTTTAAGTGACCTATGGTATATGGGATGGAGCCAGTTAATTTGTTTGAATACAATCATAAGTACTCCATTGAATAAAGTTTTCCTATGTCTCTTGGAATTGTCCCTGTAAGATTGTTGTTTGAAAGGTCAAGGTATTCTGTAATGTTCCAAAATTTGCACATAGCAATTTGGAACATTAGATTTTGCTACTTTCACCTAGGAGAGGAATAAATGGGTAAGGAGGCCCATGAAAAATAAAATTATGAATAAATTCCACCTTAGTAAGGAAGGAGATCACCTTAGGAGCTACTTTTACACTTCCAAGTGTGAACAATGACAAATTAGATGGGGACATAGTCAAGTTTGACTAAGTCAACATGCATTCTTGAGGAGGAAGGAAACACTCAAGTAAAATAGCTCAGTGTGAACAAGGAGCAGCCTATACACACATATGAGAACCGGATTGAAGATCCCTTGGTGTGAACAGAGGCATTGCAGGTGGATTGGTTCCAATTGACCAAGTCAACAACGCTGTCACAAAGAGGAGGGAAGCTAGGTAGGGCAGCGTAGTTTTGAAGGAGGAAGCTTCATGAAGAAGTCACCTCAACATTGTGTGGGGTCCGGGGTGAGGAAGCTCACCAATGATAAAAGGAAGGCATAGCATCAAAGGAGATTCATTCATGTATTCAACTACTTTGGTCTTGAGACCACTTGCATGCTTCAGCTGTTTAGTCGGAGTTGCTGCACTACTTAGTGCAAGGAATTCCTGTGCGGGGATTCCATCCTCTCTTTAGATCAGCTTGCTTAAGGGATCAAGTGGGAAGGATTAGAGTTTCATTTCTGTATTTGGCTTAAGGCCATATATCCACATTCAACCACAATGTAGTCTCCTTCAGTAAATTACATCTTTTATGCAGGAGAACCAATAGTAGAGTTGCATCCTTTGATTGTATGTTAATCTTTGAGAAGGAGGTACTTATTTCCCTTCGAGAGGTCCAATAAGAAGGCCTAAGGCCATTACCTGTATTATTCATCATTTATATTTCATATTCAGTTATTTTTAATACAATGTTTTAGTGAACTGCGTTATTTTCTGTAGTGCTGCTTGGTACATGCATTTTGTCGGAAACCTTGTCGGGTGTCTTGTTTTTACTGTATAAGTGCTTAAACCTCCATTTCTTTGCTGTATTACTAATGTAAAATTATGATTAGACTTATTCCATCATTTTCTGTAGAATCCCTTATAAAAATTACGCTCTCACAGTATTCAGAAATTTCTATTTAGCAAAGTCATGGGAAATCAATGTTTTCTAGCCTAGTCGGGAATGAGGAGTTGTTTACCATAGCTAGAAGAATTATTTTGAGCTGAAATTATGAGCATAGGTCCCTCATGACCTAAGATATCATATCCAGCTATTTCCCCTACTTATTTTGACGCTTATTTCTGAAAATAACCTTTTTAGGGCATAAAATCCCCTTTTCCCCACTTTCCGGATCATGAAACAAAGTGAAAATTGTTGCTGTAGCTAAAAATGATGTTTATGTGTTTTTTATATATATTTTAAGCTTATTCATCATAAAAAGACCGTTATACATCTTATTCATTGCTGAGTTCTAGATTTGGAACATTACAGTGGCATCAGAGCATTGAACTTGGCACAGCCTGTGAGTTCGATATCAGAAGGAGAAGATGAAGAGGATGAGATTACTCTCATCCATTTTTAGATCCAAGAATAAGGAAGAAGAGAAATGCATTGAAACTCCAAGAGGGGTTCAAGGAAGAGAGAGTTGCAGTGAGATCTCTAGAAGATTTCAAGAAGTAGAAGAAGATGCATGCACTTTCTGTTCTCATAGAGGGAGTAAAGAGCAAGGAGACCACTTAGAGCATGAAATATTGAGTGGGTATTTGGCAGAATACAAGTGCCAACCTAGGGCTTCCAAAGAGATCCTAGATTTTCCTCAGTTGGTTCAACTGAGAGAAGAAAGAAGATCTTGCAGCAAAGAAGAAATCAAAGGCAATAGGTTCCTATTGTCTACATTTGATGGGTCAACTATAGCTAGAGCTTGGGAAAGAAATATTGAGGCATTATTCCTACTTAATCCAATGGTAGAGAAGGAGGCAGTAGAATTTTCAGCGCTGCACCTGGAGGGTGAAGCCAATTCTTGGTGGTTCAGTCACTCAAACCATACAAGAGTGATTTCTTTTCTTGAGTTTACTCAAGGGCTGATTAGAACCTTTGATGAAGAAATATCAGAAGAGAGGAAGCCCACAACACCATGGGAAGAGACAAGTACCAGCGTTATCTCAACCTTGGAAGAGCAGCCTTCTACATCAGCAGTGAAGGCAGCCATTGCATTGGAAGGAGTAGCTTTTGCAGCTCTACAAAAGGTTCCCACATCTCACCAAGGTATGGGAAGATTTCCACTTTTTGCAGCAAATCATTCTAAAAGTTGTGGAAATATGCTTTCACATGGCCCATGATCCAACATTACTACTGAAATAGAACAACAGGATTGCACTGCGCTGTGCAAGCTTGAAGGGTTCAAGGGAGATTTGAACCATCAACCTCATGTATCACCAATGATTTTCACACAACCCTTGAGGTTGGAGTATGAATTCTTGGAGGATGGAGTGAACTTTGCTCCAAAAAAATTCATGAAGGAGCAAAATGAGATAGCCAGAACACCCCAGAGGAGGGTTACAGCACTGTCAAGAAGTAGCAGCAGGGAGGCTTTGCCTTCAAGGCACTTGGATCCTTATGGGTTCAAGAAAATTATTGATGAGAGATATTTTCTTGGAGGTCTCCAAGGAGTTGCATTTTAGCATCTCATGAATTGCAAGGAGAAAAATATGATATGGGAGGATGGTAGTCTCTTTTGGAGGAGTGCCAAGATGGAGAATGATCAGAGGCATCCATCAATGTATAGGTGGATGTGGATAGAGAGCAAGAAGCTGGAAAGTTACTTGCAACTCTATGATACCAGGTAGCAAGAGGCAAGACTGCGTTGGCTACTCCTGAGAGAGTTTGGCCATCATGTGGCATATCCTTCTTCTAAGGGTATGAGGGAGGAGGATACCTTGCAGAGTACTTGCATCATGGGGCAGCAAGGATTGTGGATTCATTATGATGATATGATCATTTTTTTTTCACTGCATCAGTTGTAGGATGGAGGTATGCTGGGGCAACAAAGACATTTGTTGCTTTGGAGGATTGAGTGAGAGCAAGGGTAGAGTTTTTCTCACATTTGGCATGATGTTGCAATGAGAGGAGATGGCAACATTATGAGAGGATCCCTTGACATTGAACATGTCAGAGGATGTATTCAAGAGTTGGCAAGAGCCTATTTGCATAGGCCAGCAACGCTGTCAATTTGGAGCATGAGCTTATTGATGGAGTGTCCCCAGGATCACTTCATATTTGATGCACTTGGTGGGCATAGAGGAGGTAAGATTAGTAGAGTGGTGGATGGACTCATTGGTATGATCTCCTTGACTTGGATTTCCAAGCATGAGAAGGAGGATATTCACTCAACATGTGGTTCATTCCTCTTCATATGGGTATATCATGCCACTATGGAGGATTCATTTCTGGATTTTTCCACCATCTTGTCTTCATTACATGGTAAGAATTCTATTATTGCATTTATTGATTATACCACACAATATTTTTCTCTTACCATTTCTTTGTAGTGCATTTCTCTTCAAAGGGGAAAGTTTCTCTTTAGGCTCCATGGTCTATGCTTGGCCAACTATTATGATGGAGACAACCATCTAATGTATGATCCAGGGCAAGTATATGGTTGCTTCTTGTGTGCTCATTTGACATACTCAGCCATCTACTATTTAGTAGTGGGTGTGATGACTTATACATCAAGCCATTTGTCAGGAGCCAACTTGCCATGCTATTTTCTGAAGCTGTAGTGGGGAAGACTGTGCCGTGACCACTTGGGAGACTGTTGGTACTCTCCAACACTACATAGAACCTTCAATATTTCTATCATTATGATGTTGATCATGATCCTATCTGATGATGTTATTCTTTCCTATATGAGGAGCATGATTGGAGGAGGAACACATGGAGTGGGTGTGTTCTTGGGGGAGGAACATCCCCACACTTTCTACATTACATTCTCTAAGAGGAGCATGGGAAGAGACATGGCCTCCATAGAAAAAAAATTGTATCTTTATGAGGAGGACCATGAGATGGATGGAGTGCCATATGATGATGGTTTCTTATCCATCATGTGTGATATAGTTAGGGCCAACTTCATGCACAGTGCTAGGAGAGGGACCTTTGGAGGTCTAGTTTCCTTCTTTCCATTTGAGGGAAACATGATGGCTGCCCAAGATCAAAAAATCCTTTACACTTGTCTTAAGTGGAGAGGAAAGTAGCATGGGGTAGAGTACTATATCTACCATGACCAGAATTTCAACCCACCTACATTGCTGGAGCTTCAGGTAGAGGATGATTTGCATGAGTTACCATTTTCGAGGGTGGATCATTTTTCTTGGTTGATAGCTTGGGGAGGAGAGATTAAAATGGGGATGATGAGTCCCAACCTATATCAGCCCTCATGCTTCAATAATGTCTTCAAACAACCCATTGTTTCTTCCATGGATGATCTACTATCACCTAATGTCAGCTATTTAGATAGCTTACACACTTGGGAGAGGAAACTTGGAGATATATTGATGATGAGCACCTTGATCTTTGCAGGATTTCATCTTATGAGGTTGCTGTTGGGGAGAAGAGGGTACTCTTCAGTCCTATCCTTGCATTTTCTTGAGGAAAAGCAACATTTGGTAGGGGAGGACTCTAATGTTCCAAAATTTTCACATAGCAATTTGGAACATTAGATTTTGCTACTTTCACCTAGGAGAGGAATAAATGGGTAAGGAGGCCCATGAACAATAAAATTATGAATAAATTCCACCTTAGTAAGGAAGGAGATCACCTTATGAGATGGTTTTACACTTCCAAGTGTGAACAAGTACAAATTAGATGGGGACATAGTCAAGTTTGACTAAGTCAACATGCATTCTTGAGGAGGAAGGAAACACTCAAGTAAACTAGCTCAATGTGAACAAGGAGCAACCTAGACACACATATGAGAACCAGATTGAAGATACCTTGGTGTGAACAGAGACATTGCAGGTGGATTGGTTCCAGTTGACCAAGTCAACAATGCTATCACAAAGAGGAGGGAAGCTAGCTAGGGCAGCGCAATTTTGAAGGAGGAAGCTTCATGAAGAAGTCACCTCAACATTGTGTGGGGTGAGGAGGCTCACCAAAGATAAATTGAAGGCATAGCATCAAAGAAGATTCATTCATGTATTCAGAAATTTTTTTCTTGAGACCACTTGCATGCTTCAGCTGTTTAGCCGGAGTTGCTGCACTGCTTAGTGCAAGGAAATTCCTGTGAAGGGATTCCATCCTCTCTTTAGATCCACTTGCTTAAGGGATCAAGAGGGAAGGATTAGAGCTTCATTTATATATTTGGATTAAGTCCATTCATCCAAATTCAGCCACAATGCAGTCTCCTTAAATAAACTGCGTCTTTTATGCAAGAGCAGCAGCAGTAGAGCTGCATCCTTTGATTGTATGCTAATCTTTGAGAAGAAGGTGCTTCTTTCCATCCAAGAGCTCCAATAAGAAGTCATAAGTCCATTATTTGTATTATTCAGCATTTATATGTCATATTCAGTTATTTTTAATACAGTGTTGCAGTGAAATGCGTTATTTTCTGCAGTGCTGCTTGGTACATGCATTTTGCCAGAAACCTTGCTGGGTGTCTTGTTTTTACTGTATAAGTGCTTAAATCTCCATTTCTTTGCTGCATTACTAATGTAAAATTCTGATAAAACTTATTCCATCATTTTCTATAGAATCCCTCATAAAAATTACGCGCTCACAGTATTCAAAAATTTCTGTTTAGCAAAGTCATGGGAAATCAATGTTTTCTAGCCTAGTCGGGAAATGAGGAGCTATTTACCATAGCTAGAAGCATTAGTTTGAGCTGAAATTCGGGGCATAGGTCCCTCATGACCTAAGATATCATATCTAGCTGTTTCCCCTGCTTATTTTGACGCTCATTTCTGAAAATAACCTTTTCAGGGAATAAAAACCCCTTTTCCCCACTTTCCGAATCATGAAACAAAGTGCAAGTTGATGTTATAGAAAAAAATGATGTTTCTGTGTTTCTTATATATATTTTAAGCTTTTTCATCATAATAGGACCATTATACAACTTATTCATTATTGAGTTCTAGATTTGGAACGTTACATATTCAAGGTTCCTTAAATTGGTAATAGCTTCACGGATGTTATGAGTGAGCTTATTTTAAAAAAGATATAGGGAGGTCAATTGGTTCAAATTAGCAAGGGTTTTAGGAATGCTACTGGTGAGCTTGTTTGTAGAAAGATCTAGGAAGACCAATCGAGTAAAATTAGCAAGGGTTATAGGAATGTTACCCGTGAGATTATTTTCAAAATATGTAGAGATGTCAACTGAATCAAATTGCCTAGGGTTATAGGGATGCTACCAGTGAGCTTGTTTTTAGAAAGATATAGGGAATTCATCAAATTGCCTAGGGTTATAACGATGCTACCAGTGAGCTTGTTTTTAGAAAGATATAGGGAGTTCATCCTAGTCGAATTACCAAGGGCTAGAGGGATGCTACCTGTGAACTGGTTTTCATAAATATATAGGAAGTTCAATTGATTCCATTTTGAAGAGACTACATGGATGCTACATATTCCCTCTTATTAAAAGAAATTGAGAATCAAAACCACCTTTAAAAAAAATTAAACTATCACACAGAGTGTCTAAACTTCATAAAAGTCATTTATTATTAATTGAAATAAATAATGTATGCAATATATAAATTAAAATATTCAAAAATAGAAAAAATATAGGTATACATATTCCCTCTTATTATTATTTAAAAATTTAAGTAAATTTTGTAATCTAAATAAAAATATCTATATACAGAGTTATTTATATTTTTGTTATCATATATAATTAGTCATCTTTCATGATTATATTTAATTCAAAGTGATTTTTTTATTATTCTTTTTTTAATATAATTTTTTTGTAAGTTTGGTAGAATTACATCTTCATCATGTCCAATATATCACTCTAACGAGGGTAGAGAATTGAACCAATATCTTCACATCAAGTAGTGCCTTAACAGAACACCTGATTCTGGTCTACCAAAGCCCTATAAATAAAGTGATTTTTCATTATTATTATTGTGTATAAAATCTAATTATAAACTTTTGTTTATTTATAATCATAACTCAAAAATATAAATTTAAATTGATTGTAAAACATTTTTTATGTTATTTTATTTGTTTTTTTTGCTAATTTCATTTTGAAAATCAAAGTTAGACCATATCATCACGAGCTTAAAACATTTTTGTAAATTTTTATTATAGATAATGAAAATTATCTTGCTTATAGTTAGTAGGAAAAAAAATGACAACATTTTTAAAATTACATAAATAAAATATTAAAATAATTATAATTTGTTTTATAGATTTTTATAATTTGAAATTATTTTTTTATAGATTTTTTGAAATTGAAATTGAAATTATAGATTTTAGATTTTTAGAAATTAAAATTGAAATTAGGTCTCCTGTGCCATTCCCCCGATCAGGGTGCCAACTAACGAGGCTAGAGACATGTTATGGCGATGGGATGTAGGTATGTGGCAAAGGCACATGAAGGCCTTCACATAGAGCCTGAGGATGACGTGTGGATGATTCCACCCACTGATAATTATGATCGCATTAAGGCATAATGCAGAACATCCCGATGAGTCAGGTGGCCTATCAGGAACAAGTCAGGATATGTGTCATTGAGTGATATGGGAGCTGGTTATTAACAAGGTTTTCGCCATTTTTTGCAATTCTGTTATTCCCTGCATGTTTTCCATTCTCTGCATGCTTGGTTTCTGTCATGCGCAAAGCTCCTGTAAACAGGCCAGTCGATGTCGGAGGACTTCACAACCTGCAACATTGTATTGGTATGTACCCAATTCTCCATACCTCATAGCAATGAAACGAGTTTTTGCATATCGTTCTATGTCACGAAAACTGCTGGTTTTCCTTGATTACATTTATTTGGTTTGATACACTGTAATATGTTGCATGCGTTGCATAATCACTCCTCATAAAATAATCATGCAACATGCTTCTGGATTTTAATTTACTTTTCTAAAATGTCTGTATACGGTTAGAAATATCATTTATAATGAAGCAGATTCTCTCACTATGGATAGACAGGTTCTGGTAGGCTTAGAAAGTATTCTTCTTTGCTTAACCAGGAAGGCTATCAATTGACCTATGTATAATATGTTCTGAATTTTTATTTTTCTTTCACCATGGAGATGTATGGACCCGCTAGCTGACTCCAAGGACAAGGCATGACACTTTTTTAATTTTCATGTTGCCCATTCTGGTCACCTTGTTCCTCTCTCACCTTCCAATTTGAGCCACAAGAAGTGGGAAATTGCTCGAATGGCTTCTAATGATGCTAATGTTAGGGGTGCATCTGTTGAGAGTGGGAATATTGTTTTGCGCTGTCAGTTGGTTAGTTATGTAGCATATTATGTCACCTTTTGGTTTTTAATTACTTTCTTCTTTAAGTGTAACACTGTTAGTACTTTTGGAAGGGTGGCTCGAGTCAAAGGTAATGCGAGGAAATGGAATAAGGGTGGTAATCCTCTGGTTTGGGTGTTGTCTTCAACTTTGGTTAATGAGTCTTCTATGGTTTTTGGGTCTATCCTGGCTTATGGGACTACTCTGATTTATGGGTCTACTCTAGGTTGTGGGTACGACACGATAGGATTTCTGTCAATAAGTTGAGTTTTTAGAGTCTCTCAAAGTTGCAATCTCCATTTGTTGATGGAATAAGTCAGGCTTGGTCTCTCTGTCAATTTGAAATTCATTCAGGATGTTTTAAACTTGTCATGATCTGCACTGTTATAGGTCTTCCAAGCAACTCCTTCCGTCCGAGAAAATTGCTGGAAGACCAGACTATTAAGAAAATGGTAAAATGAATTTCGAAAAAAAAAGGAAGCAAATAATAAAGGAAAATCCAAGGTTCCAAAGTCCCCTCCAGCCAAACGCGGCAGGAATTTGGGCAGAGAAGTCATGGAGAATTTGTTTCAAACTTATTCTAATGGGACAACATGTTATATCAAGTCACTAATCCATGGATGGGAGGTCCATGCAAGAGCCAAGAAGGAGGAAGAATAATATATCGTCATGGAAGAACTCAATCCGATCATCACTGATCCTAGTCATACTCGAGGCAGAATATCATTATTCCATCATTCAATTCAAACTTATTGGTTAATGAACTTCCTTTTGGTTAAGGCAATAGTGTCTATTTAGGAGATCGAGGGCGACCCTAAAGCTACATCAAATTTAGGTGATATCACTATGTCCATTCAGGAAATTAACCTGCGCCAGCACCATCAATGTGTTTGCTTGGGAAGAATCGAGAAGCAGCTACAAACCATGCACCAGGTTGATATGTCTAGATCCAGCACGAAACACCCAGATCCTTTGGAGTTAGATGATGACTGATTGAACCTCTTCTGTGTGTTGAAATGAGAATTGATTATCCTTATTTTAATTTCTGAAAAATGCTAGCAGATAGCTTTTACTTTAATATTATGTGCATGACTGCAAATACTGATATTAGCTACTTGAATATAGTTACAAACATACTTAAGATGTTTATGTTTTGGATGGCCTATAACTCGTTAAGATGGCCAACAGACCTGGTTTCCTATGGGCAGATTGATGCCTAAAGTTGTATCTTGTGACCCGCTTCTTGTTCATAAATAGAAAATAGAAAATATCTACTAAGTTTACAAAAAGAAGAGGTCTCCTGTGCCATTCATGAAATCAAATCAATATTTAAATTTTATTGCCCTCTACCTACTCAACCCCATTTCTTCGCCCTATACTGTAACATTCACCACACTATTACATTCAATTAACCCATGAATTTTTAAGTAAACAAAAAAAATTATATACACATATATTGAATAACTCGGCAACTTACCCTTTAGACATGTATTAAACTCATACATGTTTAATATATTTATATACAATGGTGTTACCCACTCATATTAACTTAGCACTACATACCTTGTCACATATTTATCGCATAACACGTATTTTAACAAGACATATGTATTCAGAAAAGAGTACTTAAATTCGAAATCAAGGGTTTATAATTCTATTAATCTCCTTTGCAGTGAAGGATATCAATTCGATTGGGAATTATTGTACCATTAATGAAGTACATAGGGAGTCATTACTTTGGGATTTATTTCTCCACTTCCTCAAAGAGGGCGATGGCCTCCACATATCAAATCCTCGTCCTCTTGGTTTCCTCTGGACCGTTTGATTCACCTCCTATGAGATTAATGATGGATATGGCAAGCGGGTAGGGTTAGGGTAACTACCCACCCCAACCTCCTGCCAAAGCTGCATTAATTCTGCTTCTAGAGTCTGGAGTTTGGCTCTGCAACTGTTAATTGCTCCAATTAGTCTAGACGCTGACCTTCGGCTATCAAGGTGCCACTGACAGAAGAGTTAACATGATGGGTTTGTGTTTATGTTTACCTTTCGCTTATTCCAAATATTTTTTCACTTGTGGCTCGGATGCAGGATTTGTGAATATACGGCATTATCTTGTAGTGGTTTCGGTTGCCGCGTGAATATGCAGGGTTCTCCACTCATCATTCCAGTTCTTTGTTCGATGCCGACAGTTTGGGCTCCTTTGCTCGCACAAGACTTAGAATTAACCCCAGTGCACACTCTGTCCATATCGGCTCTGCTGGTAAGCGAGTTACTTTTTTTCTTTCATGTTTTGCTATCGTTGCAGTCTTATTCACATTTCCTTTAGGGTTTGAGAGTTTATGAGTAAGCTCTTCAGTTCTTTGAGTGTTTATGTATAAGTTTTCATAACTTTATATCTTTTTTTTTTTATGTATTTGGCAAGGCTCAGTCTCGTAGAACTAGAAGCGCTCTAGACTGCAGGTTTTCACTGACTCTACATTCCCTCCAACACCGGTAAGTATCTCTTAACTATTACCTTGGCCAGACCAGCCCCATAGCTTCTTTAGAGTAACTTTTATAATCCTCTTGTTGCATGCAGGCATGGTTATCAATCACTGGAATGATTCAGGCCTAGCCGTAGCTTAGTACCTTTGATTTTGGGAAAGTTTAACGGTGTTTATTCCTTGTGGCTCTGCCCATTTTGGAAGTGTAGTACACGGAACTGTTTTCTTTTTGTTAAATATTTCTCAGACTTCTTAAAACAATGTTATGAGCTTAGAACTACATTTTTGGTTTAACTATTTGACTGTATGCAACTTGACTCTGTGCTCTTTTTTTCATCAGTTTGTCCTAATGCATGTAGTGTTGTTTATTCTCGGTTTCGGGCGAAATTTATAAAGGTTTTTCTTAGCTTCTTCTGGGTTGTAATTATGCTACTAAGCTTCCTCCACATTTGTAATGAACTTTCTTATTAATAAAGTACTTGTTCCACTCTGGATTCTCTAAATGTTTTTCTATGGTTCAGTGAGCATTTCAATCTAAATCTGTCCTTCGGTTGCACATTCTTTTCGTTTTATTTATGTGTATATATATTCCTATCGTTAGTGGTTATACTGGGACCAGAATCAAGACCCTATTCTAGGGTTCTGGTTCTAAACCCTCAGCCTTCCAGAATGATCCCCTTTAGGTTTAAATCTTCTGTGATTTGAGTTTTCAGTTTTCCTTCTGTACTTAGGACATGGTAAAGGGGAAAACCGTTATTTTTCGAGTTTTCTATCTCACCAAAAAATGTTTTCTATCAGTTATCCTGACTTACCATATCATAATTCGTATTCTACATATCCAGTTACTGTGACATCTATTTTGTATGTTGACAAAGAGAATAAAAATATATTGAATTTAATTTCCATCTTTCGCACAATGAAAGAGAAACTGAATTTAATTTCTAATATTCTCACAGAGAGAGATAAACTGAATTTCATTTCTATATTTCATACAGAGAAAGATAATATGAGTTTAATTTCTATATTTCATACGGAGAATAAAAACTGTACTGGTTTCCTGTCCGTTGTTTCCTATTTTCAACAGAAAATGTGTCCATGTTTACTTCAACTATCTATTTCAGAATGTATGGTAGTATAAATCTTTTTCTCTATTCTGCAGAGTTAGTGCAGTGTTATTCTAGTAATTTATTTACTATACTTCTAATCCAAATGTAACTATTTTTTACCTTACTGTAATTTAAATGTCAGTATTAAACAATATACTCAAATGCACTTAAATACCTGTTTCAGAACTGGTTTCTTTTTTTAGTAACTATTGGTCCTCCCAAGCTTGAGTGAGGTTATTACATACTCTTCTCCCACCTAACTCTGCAACAGGACTGAGGTGTTTTCCTGAGACAAGAAGTTAGACCTCAAGACTAAATCCAATCTTCATTTCACATGGGTAATTTCTGAGTTCCACTAATTCTCCCACCAGCTCTGGACAACTCAGTGCAACCATCTGTTGCTTAACCCCCATTCCATTAGCACAGAAACCCTTTCACTTTTAGGATTTTTCCTTAAATCCTATTGGAAAGGTAACTATCAAAACTGTCTCCACCTCTTTTCTCTGGGTTCTTGGATTATTTACCTCATGATTACTTTTTATTTTAACCCAAGAAAGTTATTATTTAATTAGTCTCTTCAAATATACATTAAGTATTAAAGTATCATTAACAAATGCCTCATTCATTATTCATTCGGAATGTGTCATAATAATTTTGAACATCATTAGGTAAAAATAAAAATAGGAGGTTACATCTTCCCCCGCTAAGATAAACACCGTCCTCAGTGTTACTCGTCTTCTGAGAACAACTCCGGATAAGCCTCATACATAACTTTTTTGTCCTCCCAAGTAGCCTCCTCCAGGCCAAAGTGCTTCGACTGCACTTTAAATTGGGGGATGACTCGCTTCCGGAGTGTTATTTCTCTCCGATCTAGAATATGTTGCAGTTCTACTAGGAACTCATCGTCCGGTTCTACCTACACGTGACAACATTTTAAATTAGTTTAACTCATAAAAACAATTTGTTTTTATGGTATTATGATGTTAACTTACGTGTATACCATGCCAATGTATGAAATTCTTGGGGTCGTGTAAATAATGCTTCAATAATGATACATCAAATACATTTTGTACTAGTATATGGCTGGGCAAGGCCAACCGATAGGCCACTGACCCTATCCTTTCCAAGATCTCGAAGGGTCTGCATTATCGGGAAATCAATTTGGCACAACCATTCCATCTTAGAGTGATTTTCTTTGGTTTGATTCTCACATACACACGGTCCCCTACTACAAATTTCCGGAAGGTTCTTTTCCTGTTTGCATAAGCCTTTTGTCGGTCTTGTGTTGCCTTCAAATTTTGCATGATCTTCTTGAATTCCCGTTCCATTTCTTCTAACATATCCAGCCTAGGCATCATTTTATTTTCTGGACTGCTCCAATTTATAGGAGTCTGACACTGCCTCCCATAAAAGGCTTCAAAGGGGCTCATCTTAAGGGATTACTGGTATCCGTTATTGTATGCAAACTCAACCATATGTAGATACTCCTCCCACTTCCTTACGTACATGTGTAGCATGTCCTCTAAAACTTGATTTACCCTTTCTGTTTTCCCATCCGTCTGTAGGTGGTAGGAAATACTAAATTGTATTTGCATCCCCAAGCCACTAAAAAGTTCCTTCTAGAATGTTGATGAAAACTTTATATCACGATCTGAAATGATTGTTCGGGGTATACCATGCAGTTTGAAGATCTCTTTCATGAAGATGTCAGCAATTTGCACGGTCTTGTAGGTAGATTGAACAGGGATGAAGTGAGCCACTTTGTTGAGTCTATCGACTACCACCATAATAAAATCATTATGCCTTTTGTTTCTAGGCAGTCCTGTGATAAAGTCAAGAGAAATCACTTCCCACTTACATTCGGGCACGAGAATTGGTTGAAGCATTCCAGTAGGGTGCTCACGCTCAACCTTAATCTCCTGACACTCTAAACATTTTGTCAAATATTCTGCTATGTCCCTTCGGATCCTTGGCCAGGAATAGTCCTTTCTAATTTTCATTAACATATTTTTAATTTTCCTTTCTAGAAAGGACAATTCCTTTCAATCTTGTAGAACTGGAAGTGCTCTATACTGCAGGTTTCCACCAACACTCCATTCCCTCCAACACCGGCAAGTCTCTCTTAACTGTTACCTTGGCCAGAACAGTCCCATAGCTTCTTTAGAGTAACTTTTGTAATCATCTTCTTGCATTCAGGAATGGTTATCAATCATTGGAATGATTTAGGACTATTCATAGCTTAACACCTTTGATTTTGGAAAATTTTAATGGTGTTTATTCCTTGGGGCTACGCCCATTTCAGAAGTGTACTAAACGGAATTGTTCTCTTTTTGTTAAAGGTTTCTTAGACTTCTTAAAAAAATGTTATGAGCTTAGAAATACATTTCTATTTTAACTATTTGACTGTACGCAACTTGGCTCTGTGCTTTTGTTTTCATCAGTTTGTCCTAATGCATGTAGTATTGTTTATTCCCGATTTTGGGCGGAATTTATAAATGTTTTTCTCAGCTTCTTCTGGGTTGTAATTATGTTGTTGAACTTCTTGTAGATTTGTAATGAACTTGATTATTAATAAAGTACTTGTTCCACTCTAGATTCTCTAAATGTTTTTCTATGGTTCAGTGAGCATTTCAATCTAAATATGTCCTTCAATTGCACATTCTTTTCATTGTGTTTATGTGTATATATATTCCTACCGACAGTGGCTATACTGGGACCAGAACCAAGACCCTATTCCAGGAGTTCATGGTTCTAAACCATCAGCCTTCCGGAACAATCTCCTTAGGGTTTAAATCTTTTGTGATTAAAGTTTCTAGTTTTCCTTCTGTACTTAGGACATGGTAAAGGGGATAAAAGTTATGTTTTGAGTTTTTTGTCTCACCAAAAAATGTTTGCAATCAGTTATCCTGACTTACCATATTGTAATTCGTATTCCACATATTCAGTTACTGTGACATCTATTTTGTATGTTCACAAAGAGAATAAAAATACATTGAATTTAATTTCCATTTTTCACACAACAAAAGAGAAACTGAATTTAATTTCTAATATTCTAAAAGAGATAGATAAAATGAATTTAATTTCGATATTTCATATAGAGAAAGATAAATTGAGTTTCATTTCTATATTTCATACAGAGAATGAAAACTGTACTGGTTTCCCATCCATCATTTCCTATTTTCAGCAAAAAATGCATCCATGTTTACTTCAGCTATCTATTTAAGAATGTATGGCAATATAAATATTTTTCTCTATTCTACCGAGTTAGTGCATTTTTATTCTAGTAATTTCTTTACTATACTTCTAATGAAAATGTAACTATTTTTTACCTTATTTTACTTTAAATGCCAGTAGTAAACAATATACCCAAATGCACTTAAATACCTATTTCAGAACTAGTTTCTTTTTTTAGTAACTGTGAGTCCTCCCAACCTTGAGCGAGGCTATTACATCCTCTACTCCCGCCTAGCTCCGTACCAGGACTGAGGTGTTTTCTTGAGACAAGAAGTCAGACCTCAAGAGCAAGTCTAGTATGCACTTCACATGGGTAATTTTTGAGTTCCACTGGTTCTCCCACCAGCTCTGGACAACTCAGTGCAACCATCTGTTGCTTAACCCCCATTCCATCTGCACGGAACCCCTTTCGCTCTTAGGATTTTTCCTTAAATCCTATTGGAAAGGTAACTGTTAGAACTTTCTTCACCTCTTTTCTTTGGGTTCTTGGATTATTTACCACACAGTTACTTTTTATTTTAACTCGAGAAAGTTATCATTTAATTAGTCTCTTAAAATAAACATTGAGTATTAAAGTATCATTAATGAATGCCTCATTCATTATTCATTTGGAATGTGTCATAATCATTTTAAACATCATTAGGTAAAAATAAAAATAGGAGTTTACATCTTCCCTTGCTAAGATAAACACCGTCCTCAATGTTACTCGTCTTCTGAGAACAACTCCGGATAAGCCTCATACATAACTTTTTCTTCCTCCCAAGTAGCCTCCTCTGAGCCAAAGTGCTTCCACTTCACTTTAAATTGGGAGTTGACTCGATTCCGAAGTGTTATTTCTCTCCGATCTAGAATATGTTGCGATTCTTTTAGGAACTCGTCGTCTGGTTCTACCTGCACGTGACAACATTTTAAATTAGTTTAACTCAGAAAAACAATATTTTTTTTATGGTATTATGATGTTGACTTACGTGTATACCATGACAATGTATGACATTCTTGGGGTCATGTGCATAACGCTTCAACAATGATACATGAAATACATTTTATACTAGTATATGGATGGGTAGGGCCAACCGATAGGCCATCGACCCTATCCTTTCCAAGATCTCGAAGGGTCTGCAGTATCGAGGAACCAATTGGGCACAACCATTCCATCTTAAGTTCTTTTCTTTGGTTTGATTCTCACATACACATGGTCCCCTACTACAAATTCCTGGAAGGTTCTTTTCCTATTTGCATAAACCTTTTTCCGGTCTTGTGCTGCCTTCAAATTTTTCCTGATCTTCTTAACTTCCCGTTCCATTTCTTCTAACATGTCTAGCCTAGGTACGGTTGAAGTGGATATCGGTGGCCGCCCACCTATTCCATTTGGACCTGCACCATCAATTCTTGCAGCTTTTCAAGTTTAAGCACAACTTACTATTTTTAGCAGTTTTTCGAGTCCTAAACTTCCGGAGCCGTTTTGAGGCCCTAAATGATGTTTTTGGGAAAACCGAGAGTGATTTAGATACTAAGCGTGTCAAAAAGAGATCATATGCCAAAGTTACGTCCCTGGGAAGTTGAAACACCAATTTACCCAAACGGAGCCCACAGTTTTGGCGCTTCATCTCCTAGGGTGAGGTTTTTGGACGTTTCGGATTCTACGTTGTTTCTCAACAATAAATAGGCCCTCAAGCCTCATTGTAACACAGTTCAAAGGCTGATAGCCATCACATCTCTTCTCAGAGATAAGCCTACCATCGTCCTAGCTATTTATTTCTATTATGGTTGTATTGTAACACAGTTAAAAGGCCTGTAGCCGCCACATATCTTCTTAGAGATAAGCTACCAACGCCCTGTCTGTAAGCATATTTCAATAATTTTATTTTAATAAAAGGAAGAATTATTTCTACTGCATCTCTGTGCTTATGGTTATATGTGTATTATGTTGCGTTCTTGCATAAATCCGGATCAGTGGTATCAGAGCGGGTATAATCTTTCTATGTTTTTCTTTGCATGTCCCCAATGCGGTTAGGGTATAAGCCATTCGAGCTCGATCTGGTTGCACCCTTCCAAGATCAGCCTTGCCAACCCCAATGATCCCCCATGGCAGAAGGAAAGAAATATGAGGGAGCAGGAGATCCTATCAAAATATTTCTCGGGGATGCCCTCGAGAAACATAGGAATGTGATGATGGATAAAATCCTTCAACTAATACTCACCGGTGGCACATCTACATCTAGCACGTCCGCCAACAGGTCCGCAACATCCTGGACAAATCCAATACCAAGTTCAACAGAATTTCGCCCCCATGGAGGAACTTAACATAATGGAGACCATTGCTTCCTAAGGAGGGAGGAATGATCTAGGTGGATATGAGTGGCTACCCACCTATTCCATTTGGATCCACACCATCAATTCTTGTAGCTTTTCAAGTTTCAACACAACTTACTATTTTTAGCAGTTTTTCAAGTCCTGAGCTTCCGTAGCCGTTTTGAGGCCCTAAACGACATTTTTTGGGAAAATTGAGAGCGACCAAGATTATTTTTGTTTCACCAAAAGTTGTACTCCATGGATAGAGATTTCTAATGAGCTATTGATCGTGTTAAACAGAGATCGGATGCCAAAGTTACTTCCCCAAGAAGTTGAAACACCAATTTATCCAAATGGGGCCCACAGTTTTGGCATTTCATTTCCTAGGGTTATGTTTTTGGACGTTTCGGATTCTACATTGTTTCTCCACAATAAATAGGCCCTCGAGCCTCATTGTAACATAGTTCAAGGGCTGGTAGCTATCACATCTCTTCTCAAGGATACACTGCCAGTACCCTAGCTCATCTATTTCCATTATGTCTATAGTAGGCCTTCGAGCCTCAATGTAGCACAGTTTAGAGGCCCGCGTATGCCACATCACTTCTCAGAGATACACTACCAGTGCCCTAGCTAGCTTCCATTATGTTTGTAAGCTTATTTTAGTCATTTTTTTATTAATAAAATGAAGCATTATTTCCGTTGCATCTCTGTGTTTATGGGTATATGTGTATTCTATTGTGGTCCTGCATAAAATCTGGATCAAGGCATCATTTTATTTTCTAGACTGCTCCAATTTACAGGAGTCCGACACTACCTCCCGTACAAGGCTTCAAAGCGGCTCATCTTAAGGGATTCTTGATATCTGTTGTTGTATGCAAACTCAACCAGAAGTAGATACTCCTCCCACTTCGTTGGTTGTTGCATTATGTACATGTGCAGCATGTCCTCTAAAACATGATTTACCCTTTCTGTTTTTCCATCAGTTTGCGGGTGGTAGGAAATACTAAATTGTATTTGCATCCCCAGGCCACTAAACAAAATCTTCCAGAATGTTGATGCAAACTTTACATCACGATCTGAAATAATTTTTTGGGATATACCATGCAGTCTGAAGATCTCTTTTATGAAGATGTTAGCAATTTTCACGGTCTTGTAGGTAGATTGGACAGGGATGAAGTGAGTCACTTTGTTGAGTCTATCGACTACAACCATAATCGAATCATTGTGCCTTTTGTTTCTGGGCAGTCCGGTGATAAAGTCAACATAAATCAATTCCCACTTCTATTCGGGCACAGGAATTGGTTGAAGCAATCCAACAAGGTGTTGATGCTCAACCTTAATCTGCTAACACTCTAAAATTTTTGTCAAATATTCTTCTATGTCCCTTCGCATCCTCGACCAGGAATAATCCTTTCTAGAAAGGACAATTCCTTTCAGTCTCGTAGAACCGAAAGCACTATAGACTGCAGGTTTCCACCGACACTCCATTCCCTCCAACACCTGTAAGTATCTCTTAACTGTTACCTTGGCTAGACCATCCCCATAGCTTCTTTAGAGTAACTTTAATAATCCTCTTGTTGCATGCAAGGATGGTTATCAATCACTGGAATGATTTAGGCCCAGCCGTAGCTTAACACCTTTGATTTTGGAAAATTTTAATGGTGTTTATTCCTTTGGGCTCTGCCCATTTTGAAAGTGTACTACACGGAACTGTTCTCTTTTTGTTAAAGATTTCTCAGACTGCTTAAAACAATTTTATGAGCTTAGAACTAAATTTTTGTTTTAACTATTTCATTGTACGCAACTCGGCTCTGTGATATTTTTTTCGTCAGTTTGTCATAATGCATGTAGTATTGTTTATTCTTGGTTTCAGGCAGAATTTATAAAGGCTTTTCTCAGCTTCTTCTGGGTTGTAATTATGCTACTGAGCTTCCTACAGATTTGTAATGAACTTGCTTATTAATAAAGTACTTGTTACACTCTGGTTTCTCTAAATGTTTTTCTATGGTTCAGTGAGCATTTCAATCTAAATTTGTCCTTCAGGTGTATATTCTTTTTGTTGTATTTATGTGTATATATATTACTACCGACAGTGGCTATACTAGGACTAGAACTGAGACCCTATTCCAGGGTTCTGGTTTTAAACCCTCAGCCTTCCGAAACAATCCCCTTAGGGTTTAAATCTTCTGTGATTCAAGTTTTCGATTTTCCTTCTGTACTTAGGACATGGTAAACGGGAAAACGGTTATGTTTCGAGTTTTCTGTCTCACCAAAAAATGTTTTCTATCAGTTATCCTAACTTACCATATCGTAATTTGTATTCCACATATTCAGTTACTGTGAAATCTATTTTGTATGTTCACAAAGAGAATAAAAATACATTGAATTTAATTTCCATATTTCGCACAACGAAAGAGAAACTTAATTTAATTTCTAATATTCTCACAGAGAGAGATAAACTAAATTGCATTTCTATATTTCATATAGAGAAATATAAACTGAGTTTCATTTCTATATTTCATACATAGAATAAAAAATGTATTGGTTTCATGTCCATCGTTTCCTATTTTCCGCAGAAAATGCGTCCATGTTTACTTCAGCTATCTATTTCAGAATGTATGGCAGCATAAATATTTTGCTCTATTCTATGGAGTTAGTGCATTGTTATTCTAGTAATTTCTTTACTGTACTTCTAATGCAAATGTAACTATTTTTTACCTTACTGTACTTTAAATGCCAGTATTAAACAATATACCCAAATGCACTTAAATACATGTTTCAAAACTGGTTTCTTTTTTTAGTAACCGTCGGTCCTCCCAACCTTGAGCGAGGCTATTACATCCCCTGCTCCTGCCTAGCTCCGCACCAGGACTGAGGTGTTTTCCTGAGAGAAGAAGTCATACCTCAAGACTAAGTCCAGACTTCACTTCACATGGGTAATTTCTGAGTTCCATTGGTTCTCCCACCAACGGTTGGCAACTCAGTGCAACCATCTATTGCTTAACCCCCATTCCATCTACACAAAACCCCTTTCACTTTGAGGATTTTCCTTAAATCCTATTGGAAAGGTAACTATCAGAACTATCTCCACCTCTTTTCTCTAGGTTCTTGGATTATTTACCACACAATTTCTTTTTATTTTAGCTCAAGAACGCTATTATTTAATTATTCTCTTAAAATAAAAATTAAGTATTAAAGTATCATTAACGAATGCCTCATTCATTATTCAGTCGGAATGTGTCATAATCATTTTAAACATCATTAGGTAAAAATAAAAATAGGAGGTTAAATCTTTCCCTACTAATATAAACACCGGCCCCGATGTTACTCGTCTTCTAAGAACAACTCCGGATAAGCCTCATACATAAATTTTTTGTCCTCCCAAGTAGCCTCCTCTGAGCCAAAGTGCTTCCACTACACTTTAAATTGGGGGATGACTCGCTTCTGGAGTGTTATTTCTCTCTGATCTAGAATATGTTGTGGTTCTACCAGGAACTCGCCATCCAGCTCTACCTGCACGCGACAACATTTTAAATTAGTTTAAGTCAGAAAAACAATTTGTTTTTATGGTATTAAGATGTTTAATTACGTGTATACCATGCCAATTTATGACATGCTTGGGGTCGTGTACATAACGCTTCAGTAATGATACATGAAATACATTTTGTACTAGTACATGGTTGGGTAGGGCCAACCGATAGGACACTGACCCTATCCTTTCCAATATCTCGAAGGGTCTGCAGTATCGGGGAGCCAATTTGGCACAACCATTCAATCTTAGAGTGATTTTATTTGGTTTGATTCTCACATACACATGGTCCCCTACTACAAATTCTCTGAAGGTTATTTTCCTGTCTGCATAAACCTTTTTTCGGTCTTGTGCTGCCTTCAAATTCTGCCTAATCTTCTTGACTTCCCGTTCCATTTCTTCTAACATGTCCGACCCAGGCATCATTTTATTTTCTGGACTGCTCCAATTTATAGGAGTTTGATACTGCCTCCCGTACAAGGCTTCAAAGGGGCTCATCTTAAGGGATTCATGATATCCATTATTGTATGCAAACTAAACCATATGTAGATACTCCTCCCACTTCATTGGTTGTTGCATTACCTACATGTGCAACATTTCCTCTAAAACTTGAATTACCATTTCTATTTGCCCATCTGTCTACGGGTGGTAGGAAATACTAAATTGTATTTGCATCCCCAGGCCACTAAACAACGTCTTCTAAAATGTTGATGAAAAATTTACATCACGATCTGAAATGATTGTTTGGGGTATACCATGCAGTCTGAAGATATATTTCATGAAGATCAGCAATTTTCACGGTCTTGTAGGTGTATTGAACAGTGATGAACTGAGCCAATTTGTTGATTCTATCGATTACCACCATAATCGAATCATTGTGCCTTTGTTTCTGGGTAGTCCGGTGATAAATTCAAGAGAAATCACTTCCCACTTCCATTCAGGCACGAGAATTGGTTGAAGTAATCCAGCAGGGTGCTGATGATCAACCTTAATCTGCTGACACTCTAAACATTTTGTCAAATATTCTTCTATGACACTTCTCATTCCCGACCAGGAATAGTCCTTTCTAATTGTCATTAACGTAAGGAAATATAGAAGACATTTTACATGCCATTGACATAGAAGAAACTGCTATAGTCCAGGTTGAGGACACAAAGGAAGGTGGACAGAAGTTAAAAAAGGCTAAATCTGCAAAGAAATTAGAATTTGAAGGAGAATATGTTAATTTTATGTTCTAAGCAATAAATCCTATGACGAGGCATGCTAGGAAGTTATTAGAGAGAAATAAATAGGTTCATCCACCTACTGACACAGTCCACCCACCACAAGAGATCATTGACATTTCATCACCTACAGAAAAATATACAATTAGAAAATCAAAGAAAGGAAAAGAGAAGGTGATGGAAAAAACAGAGTTTCAACTACTTGAAGAACAACTGAAGTTCGCCAATCATGAAATTGTTGTTATGAAAAGAGAAGCAAGGAAGCACAATGTAGAGAAGGTTCAGTTTGAAAAGATGAAGGCAATTTGGGAGGAGCAGGTTGACAGTGTTTCCAATACTTTGGATAATACACAACAACTTATCAAATGGACCATTCCATTGAGAAAATAGGCCAAACATGTCAGGGGGATGAACATACATTTGAAATCCACCAACAGGAAGTTGAAAGATCAGGTTAAGGACCTCCAGGAGCAGCTTGAATTAATTCATTAGGAGTTAGAGAAAAAAGGCCTAAAAATGACAGTGCTTGAAGAGCCAATAGCTCCACCCATGATAAATGAGGAAGAAATGCCTCAAGAGTCATAGTGTAAGCTGGTTTATGGTTTTGAAGACTAATGGCATGTTAAAAACTGAGTTTTTGCACTTAGAAGGAAGATTTTTGAAGTTACACAAAATTCTGTATTTTTGACTATTTTCAGCATTTTGTAGCGTGCATGGGCTTGAAAAACAACAAAACGCTACAAAAATACTGTAGCTTTATTTTTTATCTTTGAACCAGTTTTGAGAGCTTTCAAGGGATAAAATTTGTATGGGAGATGTATCAAGGTAGAATGAACACCATGAAGAAAGAAATAATAAAAAATGATGATGGAAAAAGGCATTTTTGCAGTGCTACGAAACTATCTTACTTTCGTAGTATATTGTGTCAGATCTTTTTTAGCAGGTTTTGGGGAATCTTTGGATAGATGGATATTATCTAAGTGTTAAAGGACCATGAAAACATTTATCCAACACTCAAAGATCACGAAATGAAGACAAACTACCTGCCAAAGCATTCGTTGAAGATGAAGACCAGCTCGCCTAAAAAACAGGGTTTTCACTAGCACATTTGGCCCAATTTCCGATGGCCAGAATGTCTCTCTTGTGACACATAGGCGTCCCCAGAGAGACACTTTTAGGTGGGGAAAAACGTGGTTTCTCCTAACATCGCAATTCCGACACTTGAGTTAACCGTCGGAAGGGTGACACTTTTTCCGACCTTTCCAAATGGTTATCGCTCTTCCGATGTTACCAACTATACATCACTATTCCAACGTTACCAAGCATGTGTCTCTCTTCTGATGAAACAGAGCGTCTCTCTTCCGAAATTATAAAATGGGAAAAATTTGTCGCAAGACCGACGATACAAAAATGTCGGAATACCGATGGTAGTGAAGCATAGTGAAACATCGGAATACCGACTGGTTGAAATGTAGTGAAATGTTAGAAGACTGACGGTGATGAAATGTCGGAAGACTGACGGTAATGAAACGTCAGAATACCAATGGAAACAGACATACATGTAAAAAAAATGTTGTAGACCAATTTCATATTCCACTTGTTAAATTCAAGTTATGTTTAGCTTTAAACATGACAAATTTAAGTATCCTACATTTCTGCTTAGGTGAAGAATTTGACAAACAACCATATCTTTGTTTTACAAAAAAAACATGCCCAAGGTTTGTTAGGCATCTTCACGATGGCAGATTGTAAAATTTCATCTACATGTAAGTCTAACACATGAAAAATTTCAACCAAGTTGATTCAAAGGAAGTTAATGAGTTAGTCTACAAGAAACTAGTGGGAACTTTATCTATCTTACTTCCACCAGACTATGCAATTAGCTATATATCCCTGCAGACTAAAAAACATAACACTGAACATTCGAGCTATATATTCCTGCAAACTAAAAAACATAACACTGAACAACCACAAATAGGGTGTTTCAACATGTAAAGGGAACATTGGATTTTGGCCTTCTATTTGGGAAAAGAAAAGAAACTCATTTGTGTGGCCATTTAAACTTAGATTGAGCAGGATCCATGGATGAAAAGAAGTCTACAACAAGCCATGTCTTCAATCTTAGCATAGGGGCAATTCCTTGGACCAACAAAAACAACATATAGTTTCACCTTTCTCTACATAATAAAAATACAAAACAATAGGCAAAGGGACATGTGAAGTAGATTAGCATAGAAGAATGCTTGCAAATTTGCAATTTCATCAGGATGATCCCACACTACCTTTTTGTGATAGCTTAGAAGAATGCTTTGAGATTTGTAAGTTCATTTACATTTTTAATTCATACTCAGAATGCCTGGCTTCACTTCCTCTAAGAAATCCATGCCTATATAGAAATTAATGGGTAACCTAGGGAAACCATAGGCATCGTATACAATGTTTTTATTTCTAACATCTCACTTGATGACCTTTAGTATCAACTTTTAATAGCCTAAAATAAGTGATATCTGAAAAAATTTGACAGATTTGCATTGAAGGTTACTTCAGGTAAATCTCATAATGACTTCTATTAAATCCCAGTACTAATTCAACTACCAATGAATCCAAACATAGAAAATGGTGTGTACTTTGGGATGAATATATAGTTTGTAATTCGTTGACTCATATCATCTCCATATGAATCCACAAATACAATTGAAGAAATTTGAATGTAATGTATATCCAACCCAATGCTGACTGGATTTATTTGGAAATGAAAATCACCTTGGCCTTCTTTGTAGTCATTTTCACCTTGGCAGCCTTTGTATTCACCAAATTTTCACCCCTGCTTTGTTTGTCAAAAGCTTCAAGTTCCTGGTATTGATGAGAATAATTAAGTCATATTTTCCAATCATACTTCTACAGTCATTATATGCTTCAATATTTAATGAAAAAATAATGAGATGCTCTTAAGAACACTCTTAAATATATCTACTACTAAGTATCTCTGTACACTTCTAATGAGCAACTTAATGATTGTTCATGTAAGAAATCTACATAAGCCAAACAAGATTCATGTTGGAGACACCTTTAACTAGGTGTAGATAAAACTCAGATAGATCATAGAACCATTTAAATACATACTCAAAAGGCTCATCTTGGCTTCCTCTAGGGTAGCCAAGGCTATAAAATAATTCATGGGTAACCCAAGAAAACAATAGACATTGCATGCAAAAACCACTTATCACTATGTGATTTTAAGAAGCATTATAGAAGTGATGCCCAAATAAAAAACGACAAGTTTGCACTCAATGTTAGTTCAGGTAAATTTGAAAATATCATCTATTAAAGCACACTACCAATTCAACTATGAATTAATAAAAAATCAAACAACAATATGTACTCTGTGATGACTATATAACTATTTGGAGTTTGTAATTAGCTAACTGATATATTTTTGAAATGAATCGACACCATAGCATACAATTGAATTAAATTAACTGTAATCACCTTGCTAGTCTTTGTTTTCTTTGAAGTTTCACCCCTTATTTCTTTGTCAAAATCCATATAACCAGCCATTGATGGAATGGAAGTAGGAAAACCTGCAGACTCCTGTTGTTGTTTAGAACAATTAAGTCAAATTTTCCCATCATACTTCTGTCTATCAATATATGCTTCAATGTTTACTCAATAAGCAAATACACAATGAGAAGACTGTTGTTAAATGCATCCTATTGGTAAATATCATTAAATTATTCTAATAAACAAGACAACCAAGGATATTGTTCATGTTACACTTCTACATAATCCAAACAAGTGTCACCTTGGAAACACAGTTAACTAACTAAAATCTTATAATAAACAAGACAACTAACTGAATTCTTCTAATAAACAAGACACTTAACTGGCTATTAGATTTAGGGACAACTCATATGCCCCATCTTGGATTCCTCTAAGGTGACTATGTGGCTAATTAATGGGTAGCCTGAAAAAACTACAGGAATCATATGCAAGCATCATAGCTCATTCAAAGAACATAGTTTTAATAGCCTTAAAGAAGTCATGTCCAAATAAAAACGATATGTTTGCACTGAATATTAATTCAACTACTTCAAAAATATGTCACAGTACATATTGAACTATCAATCAATCAAATAACAGATATCGATCAAAAAATAGACATCGATCTGTAGTTTGGGAAAATATCACATGAATACTTGTTTCTAATTAGCCGATCAATATCTTCTCCATATGAATCCACAACATAGAAGATAATTGAGTATTACAACCGAAATATTTGTTTGCATATTCATTCAGTGAACATATTTACTCGGAAGTGTATGTTACCTTGACAGTCTTCGATAATTTGGAAGTTTCACCCTTGCTTTTTTTGTCAAAAGTCTCATACTTATCTGCTAATGATGGGAAGGGACTAGCTGCATGTGATGGTCCCTGCCATTGTTGTGAAGGATTCGATCAAATTTTTCCATCGTACTTATGTGTTAATATATGCTTCAATACTTTCTCAAGAAACAAAGATACATAAACGATGTCTCCATCATTGGAACATGTAACTGACCTTCATCTTTGGATTATTTGTAACTTTAATCTGCTTGTTTCTAGAAATCTTTGTTATTACCACTGAAAGAGAACTCTGGACTCACAAAATGGCAAGAATCCTACAGCTTTCAAGGTCGAAAATTGAGAACAATGCTACATTCACTTATCTACAAATTCAATGAATTTTCAGACCTCATACTAACTGCAATAATGGAAAATATCACACCTTAGTGGCTTTCAAATTTTTTGAGACTCTACTATCCTTGGGTATTTTGAAGGTCACACAATTGCATTCAACTTCTAGGACTATATTGCTTACAGCTTGATGTTCCTACATGCCAAGGTCAAGACAAATTTATGCCACATTTATTTTTAAGAAAAATCTATCTATATTACACGCACAGTAATATTCACAAGAGTAGCAAAGAATAAACAATCATATTGCAACTAAAGCTACAACAATATGAATATGTAGAAATAGAAACATTTCTAGCATTTATAATAGGCAAAATCACTCTTCACTCTCCAAGTGTCCACATACATTCATTACATGGATTATAATCATACGTACATCTGGGCTCTATAATGATTATCAACCCTCTAATATGGTGGCCACTTGGTGCAGATTTTGATGGGTATTCCATTCATGTTTTTTATCCCCAATATTTAGGATCTCAAGCTGAGCTTTCTCAGCTTCTAAGTGTGGATCAACAAATGTTTAGTTCCCATTTTGGAGAGGCAAGAATAGAACTAAGTGTTGATATTTGATATATTGTTGTATGCCAATATTTTATCCATGAAATCTATGATGGATAAAACCACACCGAATCAGATGTCAATGTGGACTTATCGAACCTTGCCTGAACCAGCAGCCACTAAAGTGCGTGATGGAGGGCCATTTTGGACATCTAGCCAACTTCTTCATATGGATTTACTTGTGGAATTGAACTGTGAGGAGAATGGGCTTATCATAAGCAATAGTGAAATATTATTATTCAATGGTGATAAAGCATAATTTTTTAGTATTTTGACTCTAAGATTTAATGCAATTGTTAAGTGAAAAGGTCCATGAGTAGCAGCGAAGTGCTTGAATTCAGTTGAACATTTTTTGATTGAATTTTTATTCTTAGATGGTTTTAGTTCAGGTTTGGATTATTTGGTACTTGATCACTTTGTTTCTCAGACAAAGATATTTATGTAAGAATTAGGAAATGAACTTACTGAAATTTATAGGCTTATGAAGAATGTGAGGGGAGGAAGATATGATAATGGCTTCATTTCCCAAGTGGAGAACCATCTACTTCGGGTGTAGGAAAATGTTACCAATGCTATTTCTTATTCAAGTTCATTTTTTTTTTTTATGCTTGACGGTGGAAATGCAAGATTTGCTAAGAAAGTGATTCAACGGTGTGCCTTCTTAGGGCTTCAAATGTTTCAAGGGAGGAATTTTTTTCCTAAAGATTTTCGTAAAAATATTTCTTCACATATTCCATTCAATGGTTCTCCTCCTTTGGATCTACACAAAAAATATGATTCAACTAAAGTTTTTGGACTCATTAAATCATCCTATGTTTTTGGATTAAATCCATGTGAGGAATTTATTCATTATATCTCTTCTAGAGAAGGTCTTTTCTGTCAGAAGATGATAATGAAAATACCAAGAACACATTTTAAGAATCTAATGGCCTTTCTACTTTATCTAAAAATCTATTATGATAGGATGGTGAGAGATGTTTGTGGAAAATTTCTCATCCATTTTGAATATGGGAAAAGAAAGTATTTAGTAGCATGCAATTCTTGAAACAAGAGGGAGTCTGGGGGTAGCTTGGGTCATTCATCTATGGGAGAAAACATAGGGACTATGGCTTCTACATCAATTGCAAACTTGACTTACAAAGCACTTTTTTATTCCTTACAAAAAAAAAATTCCCCTTGGGATATCCTTAAGGTAGTTGAGATCATCTTACTTTTTTGTCATAAATGTTTTATTTCAATATTATTTCATTTTTTCAGGTGGGAGGGATGAATTTGAAGCCAATGACAACAAGAAATGCCAATGAGTAGATATAATTCTACCTTACAACCAAATTATTGACAAGTAATTCTTCACATGAGAATTTTTTGGTTTGATGAAACACATTCTGAGGAGAAAGTTGCAAGAATTCAAGAATCTTTGAAGAGGATTCCTTTGAAATATTTATCTCTCCAAATGGTTGTTGAGTAATTGGATACCTATGTTGAAACTTTTGTTTCAGTTGTGTTACATATAATCATAAAGGTATCTTACTCTCTAGGTCAATCATATAACCATTCTGATTCAGAATGCATTTTTTTATGTGAAGGTTGACCTTATTAAAATTTGCGAATGAACTGTTTGTTGTTTCAAGGTCTCTAGTTGATGGCACACTGCCTAATTTGAATCTACTATCTAATTGTCTGTACTTGAGAGACAACATGTTATTAAATATTACTCTAACTAAAAATAAATTAGCATATTTCTTAGGCTCTAGATATTTTAGAACTCTAATTGATTACAAAGGGAGACAAGGCACAAAGAAAATCATATGGGAATTTCAAGGCTCTAATAATTTAGGACAATGATAGAAAAAAAAAGGTTGGGAAAGCACCAAGAAAAGAAACATAGACTCACATAGTTTAAGTTCCTTCTTTCCCATCAGTGTCAGAATCAGCCATCCAACACATAATTGATTGGTAGTGTATTAACATCGTCATTCACAATACAGTTTTTCATGAGTTTTGCCTTTGTTTTTATTTTGATTGTAAACACTTATGTAGGGTTCACTGGTGATTTGAGATCCTCAGTATTTATTCTGGGGTTTTCTATAAGGTTTTCTAAAAATGGATTTAGAACCAAGGTAGACCGTCCATGGAAATTCTCCAAGATACCTGGACCCTACCAACTTTTCCCTCAAAGAAATATAATTTTTCATTACTGTTAATGTCTATGTATCCTTAATTTTTCTACCCAAGTTGTTTTATGTTTTCTTAGTTCCCTTGAAAATGCATTGACATTTGGCTTTGCAAGGCCTATTTTTCCTTTACGTATCAACTTTTCATTCCATGACTTTCTGCTTCAAAAAGGGAAATATACACAGATATAAAAAGCCTATAGGTGTTCTCTTGTACGAATTGAGTTTTTGATATTTACTTAGGCCTCACTTTCGTATAGTGTAGTATTGAATATGGGAAGTGAACGTGAAAAAAGAGGTTTAAAATTCAATGCTTTGCATGCAAGTAGATTTATTTGCTTCAATAGCCTTTAATATTGTCTATAGGAAGGTATTCATTCCATTTTATTTGCATGTTAAAGTTAGGACAATTATTCTTTCAATAAGTAGTGCCCTTTTCCAATGAAGATTCCAAATTTTTAAGTTTAGCGACCTTGTTATTTCTCCTCCTCTTGATGTGATAGCTTGAAAATTTTTGACTAAAAGGAGGAAGTCATGGATTCTATCACCAAAATATGAATTTTTTATTTCTTTGGATCTCCTTTCCTACTGAATGTCTATGACCAATGAGGAGTCTCCAAAAAAACATGTATCTTTAGAGTTTAATCCTTTTGATAACACCATTTACATGCCTATTATAAGTCCCCTAAAATCTGCATCGTTGTTGGTGGATGAACCTAGGCCAATATGGAAAAGGATTGGGAAGTATAACTTAAGAGCTTTAGATTATCTAGCCAAACCATTAATTGGTGTTTTATATATTCTATCAACCTATGATGCAATTGATATTTTTGGTCGAACTTTTAAAGACTCTTAACTATGAGCATTGAGAATCTTAGCAATCCCTTTGGCAAGCTAAAAACATTGATACCATCTATGTCACATGGTTCACCAAAATTCAAACTTGAGGTTTAAAATTCAATGAACCTAAAGAAAATTCTTAGGTTTGATTAGGTTCTTCAAACCTCATGACCGAACCTCAAGTTGAATTTTAACTTGAAGGAAAAATTGGGTTTTTTTATCAGTTTTCACATTTTTTATAAATAATAAAGTAAAGTTTTTCTAACCCTAGATCCCTTGAATTAGAATCCTTTTTGCACTTTTTTGTTCACTCTTCACTCAACCAACTTGTCTCCATTTCCCATGTCACTGACCCTCTTTTCATTGTTGTTGACCCTCTTTCAAGGTCATTTAGAAGCATATTCGAGTTTTGATACAAAAAATAGAACATCTCTGTGATAATAATATTGGAGAAAAGTTTAGTGAAATTAACCATATGGAAAGACAAAGAATCCTTGTGATAAGAAATACCATCAAGCCCGACATCCATGTGACAGAGTTCACTCAAATATTTTGTCAAACACTTTGGTGACAAACTCAAACAAAACTCAAATTCAAATTTATAAGGCATATCTGAAGTAGACACATGTATCTTGTTTTCCTTATTTTTTTAGGTCACAAAGAATAGATTTAGTCTTCGTATATGAGCTTGTAACTAACATGCTATGACAAGAAGTGAACAATACTACATGTGTAGCAATTAAGTCAAGAGTTTCTTCGAACATTTTGCATGCAACAAAACGATATCAAATAAACGGTAGTAGAAAATGAAGGAATTATACATCAACCCATAAAAAATGTAGTTATAGACCAAAAAATAATTATTTAAAAGCATACCCTACTTACCAATGTGAATACAAGTCAAAAACATTCAACTTAATTAAGGTTGTGGCATAAAACAAAGAAATCTTATTAGAGGCATTTAGACAAAGAGAGTTGTCCCTACACATGGCATTTAAACACCTCTTCAAAGTGCAAAAACATAGAGTTGTCCCTACATATTTGGAGCCCAACAATATGAGATCCATATATCTACTGCAATCAGACTATGACGCAACCCAGTGAATTTACATATCAATGCTCATCCTATGAGGATGGACACTTTCCATCAAGTTTCTAAGGTCTAGATCAATAGATATGGGATCATTGCCTTCTTCACAAATTGGCTTGTTGGGGGCAGCTTCACAGGCATCAATAACATGGCTAAAAAATTTTCAAGAAATGTATTTGGATGATCAAAAGCAAGGTTGGACAAATTAGTAGAGACTTGTGACATGAGCAGAATCATCTAGCTCGAGCAGTACCAAGGAGGGGTGTCCTAGCCCCAGGGAGGCAACAAAGATTCCAAATCAAATGCAACAACAACAGCTAGAAACCCTAGCCAAGAGGATATTGAGCAGAGCTAGAAAACATATCATTTTCTCTCTTAATCAACCTATACCTTGAAAATACATGCAAGATGTAAGTGCTATTAGTTATGTCTTTAATGTTGAATGATCTATGACATATTCCAAGATGGCCCATTATGTCTAGGTCGAGTGGTTGGGAGGAATGATCGTTATCCTCCCCGCCCATCTTCAATTCCTGCAATTACAATGTTGGGCTCTTAATAAAAATATTGTTTTGATGGCCTTAAGCCCTTTGTTAAGAATGCCATGAGCTTCTGGGGAATGTGCTTTACCCTGGGTACCATCCTCAGAAGAAGGGGTAGTGCCCGATATGTATTTCATGGAAAATAAAAAAATAAAATTTAAATATAAATCTCTCTCTCCTCTTTAAACACACACACACACTGTATATGTACATATGTATGTGTTTCAATATGGCAATGAAACAACCTAAAAGAATTGGAATTTATTAGGATCTTTTTAAAATTTCCCTTTGCATTCTTAAATTAATTGACATGCATATGAAAGAATTTAAAATGCAATCAAAGTATTTTCAATGACGGAAACATTAACCTGAAAAGAAATCACGAGGCTTCTGTACCCTTCTAGAGCATACATTAATTCATAAACGAATCATATCACAATCTGCTACTTGCATATGAGTATTTGTGCTACAAAAGACATCTTGAGTCAAAGTGATATGGTTCAAACCTATCAAACATGTTTTGCAATATACACTAGTTTAGGGTCCATTCTAGAGTCTTTTTCAACATCAGGTGATTCTAAGTGCCATTAGCTTTATGAACCACAGGACCTGCACCAAGAACCCACCGAGGAATAGGCATGGCAAGCACACCCTTGTTCAACATCCCGATTAAGAAATTGTCTGTGTGCATGATATGCATTACAACATCCTGAGCTGAAAGATCTTTGACAACACAACATTGCTGAATGCTTTGAAATTGAACGGTCTTTTCCAACACATATGACCAGGAGATTTCTTGTATTTCCCGATCTATAATTTTGAGGCTACAAAAGAGGCACACA
The DNA here is from genome assembly GCA_034641835.2 of Pinus albicaulis. Taxonomy (NCBI): domain Eukaryota; kingdom Viridiplantae; phylum Streptophyta; class Pinopsida; order Pinales; family Pinaceae; genus Pinus; species Pinus albicaulis. Next base: position 742,278,001 of record CM076571.1, read on the forward strand.
CAACAATGTCTCTAGTATTTTGAATGCATATTACTCTTCTTTTGTAGATCATAAACTTAAATGCTAATCTACAATCCATTTATCAAACAGAGAGAGAGAGAGAGAGAGGACTTGTTCTTATAAAAATCATGGATCTCAAGTGTGTCTTTCAGCTGGGAAAAAAATATCAGGAAAAAAAATATCCAGTATAATGAAAATATCCCTAAATATACAATCACCAACCCAGTGAAAATAGTAAAGTCCCTAAAAGGATTCTTATGGAATGCCTCCTTAGCAAGATCACAAGGCTTACTGCCTGAGCCAACTACAAGTCCACATTTTCTGAGACTGTGCCAATCCAAAAATAATAAGATCAAACCCAAGACACCAATGGTGAAGCCCAAACATGAAATATCAACTATCCACTGAGTCACAATACACCAAAGCCCCTTTTCAAAATAGTAATTATATAAACGTTCAAGAAAGTGATCTAGATCTGAAATTGGCCCCACTTTTACTCTTTCACCCTTAAGAAGGTCCAAAGGATTTTCAATGTCACCACTTGGAAAAATTTTATAATCAGAAAGCTCAATCTCAGTGGGTTCACTAATTAGCAGCCCTGTTGTTGCAAAAGCCTCGCCATGATACATTGTTGACAACCATTTAAAAAACCTCCTTGACATCTCTACACAAAATCATTAAATTAGTGCCTCTTCATATAGGTAGATACATTAAGATGCGTTCATGGTCAAACTGTATAACTCACATAGCAGAGTTTTCATGTCTTTTGTCATGTATAACATCAAATGATTTACTATATATAAAATATTACATATTTAAGTGCTTACACAAAAATTTTGTCTCTAATGCTGACTGATTGAGTTTGGGCTGCTTAATGATATTTATGCTTGCTCTGTCAGTGCCCATAGTAAAGCGCATCGGATTTTCTGATACTTAAATAAAAATGTTTTAAGACTTGTACTTGGCCTTGGCATTGGTTGAAGGTCTACTTGGACCCTTCATAAAGTAGGGCCAATTTGAATTTTATAACTCCTTTACATAAACGTAATATACCAAACTGTAACACTGCTAGTTTTTCTTAAAAATTTCCGAGTTTTGGTTTTAGTTTTCAGTGATGAATTTATTCAAACATGTTGTCTACACTCTGTTGTAGGTGTTCATTGTAATTTTTTTAACTTTTGGGCATTTAATCCAGTGACTAACATGAACCAACAGACTTCTCAAATCACAAATATACTCCTTATAGAAACTCAGAAATAATTACACAGTTGATACAATAATAACATAATCCACAAAACGACTTCACACATTCATGATCTGAGTATATAGTGAATTAGACAGAAATAAGAACCTGATAAGTAGTGGCAGAAAACAGTAGACAACACATAAATAGATATCAACCCTCTTTGAATAATAGAACAACTTTATTGGAAGACCAAGATAATACCCAGGTACAGGAAATCGAACCAGAACTCCCAAGCATAGAGACACACCTAACCAGCAGCTAATAGATGGGTATAACTAGCAGATTTTGGTCACCATAAAGAGTCTATAGTCTGTCCAAATTTCCAGCAAAGGTTCTCATCCCAATGCAGCTCCAAATAGACACAAAATTGAACACCTCTAAAGACATTATGCAGCACCAACACACATCAACTTTGCGACACCCAAATAGTGGCTAGACTTGCTCATGTAGACAACAGAACCACCCAGAAAATGACAGCGAAATGTTCCCTGCAGTAAGAGAACTCAAGTCTAGCAGAAAATGAGAGGGGATTCAATCTCACTCTTCATAAAAATTCATGTCTCAACTATAGAACTTAAACCAGCAAGGAAATGAAGGATTTTGGGTCTGTTCAAACTTCAAATTCCAAAATTTGTCTTATCGCAATAACGCACCCTGAACACTGCATTGCGATTTTCTCCGTCAAAAAACCCTTGAAGTAGAAAATACTCAAAAACACACTCTCTATTTATAAAATGAACAAGCGGAATTAGCACCGAACAAGCGGAGCGGGAAAATAAATTTGAATAGGCCACCAAATTAAATTTCCATGTGTTTTCCCTTAACGTTGTAAGACCAACTTTTTGGCTCCTAAATGTCACAAGACCGACACTTGGCCCTAAATGATGCAAGACCGACGGTATCCCTAAACATCGCAAGACCAACATATGTCTCCTAAACGTCGGTATTCCAACGGTTTTTCCCTTAACATCGCAAGACCAACGGTATCCCTAAACATTGCAAGACTGACGTATGTCTCCTAAACGTCGGTGTTCCAATGGTTTGTCCTGAAACGTCGGTATTCCGACAATTGTCCTAAACTTAGTTATTACGACGATCCTCCAAAAACGTCACTAGAGCGATGCTTGTTGGTGGGATTAAAAAAAATGAGAAATTTTTGAGAAATTTCCAACAATACGTCAAAAGTGTCAGAATTTTGATCATATGTACTAGTCCTACTTGAATTGTGTAAAGCTGAAAACCCTTTCTCATGCATTTACCCAACTGTGATGCAGTAATAGGTCATAACTGCAAGGGTTTTTTAATACCCTGCAATCTTTTCACGTCCCATCATTTGACTTAAAATGAATGACTTTATTCTTGCAATCCACTAATGGCCAATGTTTCTCTAGCCAATCCATCCCTAATAAAATATCATATGAGCTCCAGGGTAGAACATTGAGTTCTACAGATATGAGCTGGTCCCCAATACCCAGTTCACAATTTGGTACCTTAGCATGGACTCACCTTCTTGTCCTTGTAGCTAGCTGAACTAGCCAGGGGTTTTAAATTTCTGATTCTGCAATTTACAGTTTTCAACTACATGAGGGTGTATGTAGCTCAAGTTGGCTCCAGGATCAACAAAAATAGAAATAGATCGGTTTTGAAACTTACCTTCTAACTCTATCATGGTTGGTTGGTAATCCTCTTGCCGATCCTCCAATGTTGCATTGATTCCGGGCATGTTTCGAGCTACAGCCCCCACTGTTGATGCCTCTTGAAAATTCGCTGCTACTTCATTCCTTCCTCGATGTGGGCAATTTTTGAAGTAATTTTTCTCACCACATACCAAACATTACAACAGAGGTTTCTAGGGATGTCCAATATCGGGTCTGCTAGAAGCTTCAGTATGCCACTCCTCACCAGCCCACTTAGTCCTTGTTTGAATTTTTCCATTCTATTTACTTAGTGGATTTCTTGCAGCATTCCTAAAATTACCAAATATATTATTTCTGTTATTAGTGAAACTTTTATGCCTTTTTCGAGGTGGCCAATTTTTTCCTGTTTCTACCTCTGCCTTGGATTGATGATAGCACATTCATGCTTTCCTTATTGCTTCATCCATAGTTTTTGGATTTACAAACTCAATCCTTTCTTTCATGTGTATCGGAAAACTGCTCAAGAAATGTTGTACTTTTTCCTTTTCATCGTGCAAATAAGGTACATATCTTAATAAGGAAGTGAATTTCATAATAAATTCATCCATAGTCATCTGGACTAATTTCAAATCATGAAATTCTCGGGATTTATCATCGTAAAAACATTCAGTCAGATACTTATCTTTGAAATGTTGCTGAAACTCATCCCAAGTTACATTTTGATCTTCCACTCCTCGCACATTCTTCACTTCCTTCCACCATAGCATTGTTTTTTCCTGTAGCTGGAAATGGATAGGCAGGCTTTAAGTTTGTTGTTATATTCTTACACTTGCAAGTACTTGTTCATATTTATTATCCAAGCTTCCGCAATTTTCTCTGCCTCACCGTCAAAGGTAGGAGGCTTGATCTTTCAGAATTCTCCCTGCAATTCCTCTTTTTGTTTTTTCAGCTCTTGTTCTTCTAAAACATTTCTAGATTCAACCTCATTGTATGTTAGACTGTTATAAATTCTTGGAATTCCACTGTCTTCAACATTATCATGTACTGTTTGGCGTCATTCTCTTTCTTCCTGAGTGTTTCTCTCAAGGCTAGGTTGTCCACTAGGAGGATTCTATCTATCCGACAGAATTTTCAATATTCTCTCGTGTTCTCTCATCAACCTTTCATTTTCACTGTGAACCTTAAACATCTATGTCTATAACTACTGCACAATATTCAACATCTTGTTTGTCTGTCTTTGTTGTTCTTCTAACATTCTACTTGTCTGTTGGTGCTGGTCCACACATAACTGCACCCACATCTCGGGGTTGACCTCAGGATTGGTCACAGGATGGGTCTCCCTAGTGTTTCTAGGTGCATGATGACTTGATCCCCTTCTCATAGTGACTTATACTAATCTGCCCCTATACTTAACACAAATTCCAATCATTAAACTTTAATAGGAACAACAAAAGGAAAAAAATTAGTATGGTATTGGCCCATCTGGTCCTAGTTTGTAACTTATGCTCTGATACCACTTGTAACATTCATCACACTATTACATTCAATTAACCCATGAATTTTTAAGTAAATAAAAAAATTATATACACGTATATTGACTAACTTGGAAACTTACCCTTTGGACATGTATTAAACTCATACATGTTTAATATATTTATATACAATGGTGTTACCCGCACATATTAACTTAGCACTACATACCTTGTCACATCTTTATCACATAACATGGATTTTAACAAGACATATCTATTCAGAAAAGAGTACTTAAATTCGAAATCAAGGGTTCATAATTCTATTAATCTCCTTTGTATTGAACAATATCAATTAGATTGGGAATTATTGTACCATTACTGAAGTACATAGGGAGTCATTACTTCAGGATTTATTTCTCCACTTCCTCGAAGAGGGCAATGACCTCCACATGTCAAATACTTGTCCTCTTCGCATCCTCCGGACCATTCGATTCACCTCTTGTGAGATTAACGATGGATATGGCAAGGGGGTAGGGTTAGGGTAACTACCCACCCCACCCCTCCCGCCAAAGCTACATTCTTTCTACTGTCAGATTCTATAGTTCGGCTCTGCAACTGTCGATTTCTCTAACTTGTCTAGACACCGACCTTCAGCTATCAGGGTGCCACCGACGGAAGAGTTGACATGATGGGTGTGTGTTTCTGTTTACCTTTCATTTATTCCAAGTCTTTTTTCACCTTTGGCTCAGATGCAAGCTTTGTGAATCTGCGACATTATCTTGTAGTGGTTTAGGCTTCGCGCGAACATGTAGGGTTCTCCACTCATCATTCCAGTTCTTCGTTCGACGCTCACAGTTTGGGCTCCTTTGCTCACACAATACTCAAAATTAACCCCAGTTCACACTTCGTCCATATTGGCTCTGCTGGTAAGCGAGTTAGTTGTTTTCTTTCATGTTTTCTTGTCGTTGTAGTGTTATTCACATTTCCTTCAAGGTTTGAGAGTTTATGAGTAAGCTCTTCAGTTCTTTGAGCGTTTATGTATAAGTTTTCATAACTATGTGTCTTTTGTTTTATGTATTTGGCAATGCTTAGTCTCGTGGAACTGTAAGCACTTTGGACTGAAGGTTTCCACTGACACTCCATTCCCTCCAACACCGGTAAGTCTCTCTTAATTGTTACCTTGTCCAGCCTAGCCCCATAACTTATTTAGAGTAAATTTTATAATCCTCTTGTTGTGTGTAAGCATGGTTATTAATTACTAGAATGATTCAGGCCCAGCCATAGCTTAGCACCTTTGATTTTGGAAAAGTTTATTGGTGTTTATTCCTTGGGGCTCTGCCCATTTCAAAAGTGTACTACACAAAACTATTCTCTTTTTGTTAAAGATTTCTCAAACTGCTTAAAAGAATGTTATGAGCTTAGAATTGAATTTTTGTTTTAACTATTTGAATGTACGCAACTTGGCTCTGTGCTCTTGATTTCATCAGTTCGTCCTAATGCATGTAGTACTGTTTATTCCTGGTTTTAGGTGGAATTTATAAATGTTTTTCTCAGCTTCTTCTGGGTTGTAATTATGCCGTTGAGCTTCCTGCAAATTTGTAATGAACTTGCTTAGTAATAAAGGATTTGTTCCACTCTGGATTCTCTAAATGTTTTTCTATGGTTCAATGAGCATTTCAATCTAAATCTGTCCTTCAGTTGCACGTTCTTTTTGTTGTATTGATGTGTATATATATTCCTACCAGCAGTGGCTATACTGGGACTGGAATCGAGACCCTATTCCAGGGTTCTGGTTCTAAACCCTCAGCCTTCTGGAACAATCTCCTTAGGGTTTAAATCTTCTGTGATTCGAGTTTTTGGTTTTCCTTCTATACCTAGGACATGGTAAAGGGGAAAGCGGTTATGTTTCGAGTTTTCTATCTCACCAAAAAAAAATTGTTGTCAGTTATCTTGACTTACCATATCGTAATTCGTATTCCACATATTCAGTTACTGTGACATCTATTTCGTATGCTCACACAGAGAATAAAAATACACTGAATTTAATTTCCATCTTTCTCACAATGAAAGAGAAACTAAATTTAATTCTAATATTCTGACAGAGAGAGATAAACTGAATTTCATTTCTATATTTCATACAGAGAAAGATAAAATAAGTTTCATTTCTATATTTCATATAGAGAATAAAAGTTGTACTGGTTTCTTGTCTGTAGTTTCCTATTTTCAACAGAAAATGCGTCCATGTTTATTTCAGCTATCTATTTCAGAATGAATGGCAGTATAAATCTTTTGCTCTATTCTGCGGAGTTAGTGCATTTTTATTCTAGTAATTTCTTTATTGTACTTCTAATGCAAATGTAACTAGTTTTTACCTTACTGTACTTTAAATGCCAGTATTAAACAGTATACCCAAATGCACTTATATGCTTGTTTTAGAACTTGTTTCTTTTTTTAGTAACTGTCGGCCCTTCCAACCTTGAGTGAGGTTATTACGTCCTCTGCTCCCCCTAGCTTCGCACTAGGATTGAGGTGTTTTCCTGAGATAGGAAGTCAGACCTCAAGACTAAGTCCAGTCTTCACTTCACATGGGTAATTTCTGAGTTCCACTAGTTTTCCCACCAACTCTGGACAACTCAGTGCAACCATCTGTTACTTAACTCCATTCTATCTGCAGAGAACCCCTTTCCCTCTTAAGATTTTTCCTTAAATCCTATTGGAAAGATAATTGTCAAAACTGTCTCCACTTCCTAAAATCTTAAATTATTTACCACACAGTTACTTTTTCTTTTAACTCAAGAAAATTATTATTTAAATTAATCTCTTAAAATAAACCTTAAGTATTAAAATATCATTAACGAATGCCTCATTCGTTATTCGGAATGTGTCATTATCATTTTAAACATCATTAAGTAAAAATAAAAATAGAAGGTTACATATACATATTTGTTCAACTCGATTATTGGCTGCAATTTTTTAGTCTCTCCAACTCAGTTTGAGAGACGACTAGAATCTGACATCAATTCCCTTTAGCTCAGTTTGAGGGAAGGATATTGCTGCTTATTGTGGTTCGATTTTCTAACCTCCAACATTTCATTCATGGCGGATGTTGTTATACAGAACGATTATCTTCCAATCATATTCACAGTCCATGTTTTTAACAGTATTAAAATTGAGGAAATATATTATTTTATATAAGAATAATATATGAAGTACTTATATATAGTTAAGTAAACATACTATATATAAATTTGACGGACGGATATTGCCACGTATTGTGGTTCGATTTTCTAACCTCCAGATTCATACATGGGCAGTTGTTGTTATAACAACGATGGTCTTCCAATCATATTCAAGGTCCATATTTTTAACGATATTAAAATTGGAAAAATATACTATTTATATAAGAATAATATATAAAGTATTTATGTATAGTTAAGTAAACACAATATATGTTAACCTTATGTAGGCGTTATTATATTATAAATTATATAATATAATACTTTAAAATACAGACTTTATATTAAGGGTTAAGTTAAAATATTTGAAAAAGATTAATAGAGTGAGGGGATAAAATTGAAAAGAATATATATATAATACTTTAAAATAAAGTCTTAGAAGATTTTATATTAAAGGTTAAGTTAAAATATTTGAAAAAGCTTAATAAAGTGAGTGGATAAAATTGAAAAAGAATATATATATGTATATAAAATAAAATAAAATAAAGTCTTAAAATTTTTTATATTAAATGATAAGTTAAAATATTTGAAAAAGCTTAATAGAGTGAGGGGATAAAATTGAAAAGGAATATATCTATATATATATATAATTGAAATGTAAATAAATTGGCACGTAATTTTTTTATATATATTAAATAGTTATAGTTTAAATTTTATCTTATTGAATTAGTATTTAATTAATTAATTAATTAATTTACTTAATTCATAAATTTATTTAAATTTAAGAGATATTCTTTTATTAATAGATATAAGTTAGTTTTTATATTTGTAATTTCTGATTGAAACTAGACTAACCTGGAAATCAAGAGTTTTTTTTTCAAAATATTACTTATTATAAATAACATATGAGATAGTAGTCTAATATGCAAATAGTTTTGAGCATATTCAACTTATAAAACAAGTTGTTGTGGTTTATATGGTGTTCTATACATACCCAAAAAATATTTATATTCTTACAGCTAAAAAGTAAGTAGAGGTATATTGATAGTAATGAAACGCCAAATTGGTAGCCATCATAGAACATTAGGAGGATGTAGAGACATCTATAGATTCCATAGGAGTGTCTGGAGAGGTTGGACATTTTCCACAAGTTATAATAGTTTCGTTCCTTGCTAGATGATGTACCATGTCTTTGGGTTTTGCCTACGAATCATCTAATAATTTGGCTTTGTTCCTCTCAAGGATGAATTTTCCTGATAGGGCTTTGATGTACCAATATAATTTGATAGTGTAGAGGTATTGATTCTATCTTCCTCTAGTATAGTCAATGTCTAACACCCAATGGGTGACATAAGACAATATCTCAACATTTGTAAACTCATATTTGTCTACAATTACTTCATTCATTACTTGTTATATTTCCTCCTATATATCTATAGGGTATGTGAGTGGAAGAATGTAGCATGAGAATGGACTCAAGTGTAGGCATGAGAGCTCCCTTCCCCATGGCAGGTTGCACCACGCTTGCTACATGAGTGGTGGTGTGGTATGGCTGTGTGATGGTGGGGCGAGAGGTTGATTTGTTCCGAAGATAAAGGTGTGTTGGTAACCATATCACCACTTTGGGTCGCGGGGGGGATGGAGGGGTGAATCAATAGTGAGGCTTATTAGATGATTTCAAAATTTTAATCTACTTTAAACATTCATCGTCATATTATGAAGACAGTGACATAAAGATAGATAAATCCTCCATAAAACAATGCATAATCATCAACACAATCATGCCTAGGAGACATGTTTTTGGTGGAAACCCTCAACGGGAGAAAAACCACCTTCTTGGTTTGCTTCTCTTTTCTTTATTTTTCTTCAATCTCTTTTACATTTATTTGTTGGCCTCAACGAGCTAGGAAGCCCCAAACTCCACAAACTCTTTTGTTGGCCCCTACTAGCTAGAAAACCCCAACTCCCTGTTTAGTAAGCCACAACTTGTAGGAGGTCCCAATCTCCACAAATACTTTTGTTGACCCCTACCAGCTGGGAAGGCCCAACTCCCTATCTGAGTAAGCCACCACTTGTCGAAGGCTCCAACTTCCTCAACCACCATGGGCCACCCTTTCATGTATTTTCAGACTAGGCCCAAACATACTTTTCTCAACATCAATACATCAAAATTCAAATGTATCTTTACAACTCAAACACTCTCTGCAACATGTCAACAACTCAGCTAAACAAATACAATCATCATTAAATCTAGCACACTTTCTATTCAAACCACCTCATGCAGACATCAACAACATACTTGACTTTTCCAACTAAGATAAAGAATAATAACCTCACTCATACTCTCACCAAAAGACAACAATAACTTGACATGGAATACCTAGTAGAAAAAAATACATAGCCATGGAAATACATGTAATAGCTACAATCACAAAGTCCTACAACACAATGAGAAATGGATTTTCAATAACACTTTTAACACTACAATGCTCAGGCTGCATATATTTTTCATTGTCACTTATGTACAATAGTCTGAGGCATACACAATAGCTCTAGTGTGTACTTCACCGCTATATCCATGTGCTCTTTAGCCTTGTAAATCGATTGACAATCTGCTCAAATAAGCCACATGATTTTCCATCAATCTCACTGATATCTCACTCAATCACACTACATAGGAAATACTGACTCTTTCTGATCTACATGCCCTCAAATTACTGGGCCCATATTTCTATGGAAATTTTAATAGGAGGTACGCAAACTGTGTACTCAACATATCAATCGAGATACCTACCAATCTCTTATTGCTCCATGTTATGGCATTTGTATTTAATTTCCTAGTATCAAATCAGACAAGGTTGGTGGGCCAATGGAACCACTAACACCACCACTAGATTAATCAATGCGTTCACACTTTACTTGGACCAAATCAAATTTCAAATATGTCCACTTGTCTTCGTGACCAAATCAATACATTTACTGCATTCCACTATGCCTAAAAATGACTAATAAAATGAAAACATGTCATATCAATAAGAAAATGTGACTGAATCATAATGATCAAACCAATTCCTTCATTTCCTTAAAGACCTTGGAAAAATTTCATGATAAAATACTTTGGTATTTCTTTTTTCATTCTACAGGATGCATACATGTTTTGACTGAAGGAATACATCGTATGCATGTGGCTTATTCACACAAGATTTGTGTATATTGTTTTAAGCTCAGACTTTACAATGTTGCACGACTTAGATATGCCTAGAATGTCACCAATTGCTTTAATACACCTGTAAGAACCTTGCCAACGTCTACAATACCAAAATTCATTAGTCATATCATCAAGACCATGTGCAATCTTATCATTAATATTAGGTTGAAATCAATGCCAACATGCCATAAAGCCAATACGGTGGTTATCAGATATAGAGAAGGCTCGATTGAAAGAACAAAGGCAACATTGAAGGAGTAGGAGAGTGGTTGAAAACTAAACACAACATAGATGGGAGCACTAAAGGAGGAACCTAGATAAAATGTGGGGCGGTGGGGGCGCACTAAGGAGGAATCCATTATCAACCATGAGTAAGAGAAAGTAAGTCGTAAGAGAATATAATTGAAAGGAGAAAGGCTAATGAAGGAAGGCTGCAAATCAATTATAGCCAAACTAAAAATGAGATGAATTGCAAATAAGAAAAGGTTGTGTTCAAATTACTGTAGTGGTGGCAATAATAATGCAATGGATGTATATTGATCACAATGTTGATATGAGAGCTCACTCAAGCATGGAATAAAGCAACATGCCAAGTAAAGATTCCTAGTTCACATTAGAGAGAAGGAAATTGGGTAGCCCAAGCTAGGAGGACCTAAACCTTCCCCCAACAATGAAAAGGAAACCATGAGTGCAAACCAAAAAATCCATACGAGGTTGTGCAAAGTAATTGGGACAAAAAAAATGTGCACATGAAATGCAACCAACTTCCAAATAATGTTCAATGTCCATTACAATGATAACCAAGCTGACATTGAGAACGATCCAATCAATCCCACACAAAATCATCAATGGAAAAATCAATGTCATTTTATTGCAATTAGTGAAGATCATAATGTCATGATAATTTGGGGTGGGTGGTTTTGACACCTTCTCCCTCCATTGAGTGGGGTTATGACGAGAGTACCACCCCCTTCTAACCACATTTCCTACCCCATATAGGTAATATTAAACAACATGTTTTTTTTGTAAAGTGAGGTTATCTATATTACCACCGAGAAAATAAAAATAAAAAAAGTTTCTCTACCACTAGTTTACCACTAAGGAAACCAAACCAATAGCATAAATTCAAAATTTTCATGTTAACAAATCCATGTGTAATCATATTGACTTTCAAAACATAAATTAACAACAAATATAAACTACTAAACATAAAAATTACAGCTCCTTGAGTTGCTCTCTTCTTAAGTTGACAAGCTCGGTTGATCATATTTTAGGAGGGGGATGAACCTAAAAAGGTCAATTTCGTTCACTTCCATTTTCAAATGAGGAATTAACACAATTTCCCAAAGCCTTTTCCAACCTTATGATTTTCTTATTGAGCTTGTCTACCTTCTCCACTATTTGCGCCATACAGATTATCAACTCTTATTGTGTGTTAGGTCTTGCAATGAGCACCATGTCCTTCAGATTTTTCATGCACTAGTATAGGTTAACTGTCAACATATAGGATGAGGCATGAGCTATGGTTAAGCTTCACACATCAAAGATCCAATCCCTGATCTCCCTTTTCATATGCCTACCAGTTATAAATCTTCTACTCTATTTCACCTAGTCGTCTACTTCAAAAATGGCTCTCTATACTTCTCCAGGAATGATATTTCTATATCTATCAACAGTGGCACGTGTAGTTGATTGTGAATGAATTTAACCTATTGGAGGAGATGAGTTAGGGGCAAGGGGGAGAAGGGACCCAAGTTACCTCTTCACCTGTGCGGCAAGGAGTTAAAAGCATTATCTAGCCATCTTATTAGATTTTCATAAATTAAAATTATTTAAAAAATAATTTTAATAAAATTTAATAAATAAAAATATTTAAATATTTAATAAGATATTAAGTCAACTTTCACTAATAACAATAATGATAACCATTCCTAATATCAAACTGACAAATAAATTTCCAATATTAAATAAAAATTATTAAAAAATCACTAACTCATTACCAAAATCAAAATATTGATATCAAAAAAATTAAGTTTGATTTAAATGTCCATTTCATTGACATGGAAATATTGAAACCAAAATTTGTAACTTAAATATACGTTTAACTGAGAGCAGGTTGTTGTTCAGCGAAAATAAAACATTTGAAATAGTCGGTGGCCTTTGGAAAAAAAATGCATGTGATATGTCTCTAAGAATTTGGAAAGGCAAAATAAGAGGACGCTATATTTTCATTATAACGTCAAATTTTATTAATATTGAGATTTTAAGCCTTATTAGCTTTCTTTTCTCTTCTGCCTCACTCAAGTCTAGCCTTTCAATTTCCCAAATCCATCTACCCTAGTCAAGTTGGGTAAAGTCAATAGCCTCACTTCTCTGTAAATGCCTTTTTGTTTCCCCTCTGCTCCACTCAACTCAAGTCTATACATGAGATTTCTTTCTCCACTCAAGTCGATTTCTTCCCCCTTCTGCCCCACCCAATTCAACAACTGGAGTCCATTTTCCAACCTACACATATTTATTCATGGAATCTACACAACATTTCCCTTCTTCCCCTCCCATTAGGAAATTTATAAGACACCTATTTTCTCTCTCCAATTCCGTTTGAGAGATGATTGTAATTTGACATCAATTCTCTCCAGCTCAGTTTGACGGATGAATGTTACCGCATATTGTGGTTCGATTTTCTAACCCCCAATGTCTTCATTCATGGCAGAAGGTTCTTATTTATACCAACGAATGTGGGGCACATACCTTCCAATGATATTCAGTGCCCGAAAGTCGTAAACTTTGGACAATTTGTGATGAACAAAATTTATGATAATACATTTATTATTAATAAAAAGATGTATTATGAGCAATAATAAAAATGTAATAATTATATTATATATAAAGTGAGGGGGAGATCTAGATGGTTTTCATTAAAATATTTAAATTGATATAATATGATATTTTCAAATAGAATATTTTATTGTGTTTTTTTAGTGTTCTCTAGTTTAATATGGTAGCGATGTTGTAATGTAATGTTTAACATTTTGACTAGATCCATCTTAACTTTGAATCTATCAAGCGCTGAGAAGGATCAAATCTCCTTGATATGCAAAACTCTTTTTAGAGTGAAAAGGGATTTTATCCCTATTGACACTTGGTAGTTCCAGAGTTAAGATAGATCTAAACTCATATATTTAAGAGTTAAGTTAAAATATTAAAAGATTTTATTGTAATAAGAAGTTCCAAAGTTGAAGATAGTTTTCTGTATATTTAACTTATAAAACAAGTTGTAGTAAAATATATGGTGCTTCATATATGCCCAAAAATTATTTACTCTTTTATAGTTGAAAAGTGATTTGAAGGTAGACTAATAGTAACGTCAAAATGGTAGTCATTAGAGAGAATTTGGAGGACATAGAGACATTTATAGGGTTTATTGGAGTGTCTGGATGGCTAGTCCATTGCCACAAGCTATTCAAACCTGGCCAAAAAAATGTCTTTGTGTTCTGCCTGCAAATCATCTAACTATAGAAGAATTTCATGTTTATCTTCATGTCTCTCCAGGAGTACTTTACCTAATAGGGCTTTGATATGCCAATATAATTAGATAGTGTAGAGGTATTGATTAAATTTCTTCCTTTAGTTTGTCCAATATTCGACACCTCGCAAGCGACAAAAGCCAATATCTCAACATCCATAAACTCATCTTTATCTACAATGACTTCATTCACTGCATTTTGGATTTCCCCTGTATATTCACAGGGGTATGGGAGTGGAAGAGTCTAACAGTGAAGTGGGCTCAAGTGCAAGTATGAGAGCTCCCTTCCTTGCAAGAGGTCATGCCACACCTATTGCATGCATGTTGGAATAACATGGCAAGGAGAGAGGTTGGTATGTTCCTATGAAAAGGGTGGTTAGAAAATGTAGATAACACTACAAGGAAAAGACCCTCTAGCGGAGGTTATAAAGGAGGTTTTTAGTGTTATAAAATTGGCCAAATTTGTCAAAAAACATTTGCTACAATATCTGTTTATGGTTCCGGAGGTTTTGGTGGAGCTTTTAATGAAAATTCAACACAACTAAAAAAACTAGGCGACCGAAGGTTATTACGTATGTTTTTTTCATCAGTGCGGTACTAAAGTTTCAACACACTAGTGCGTGTCATCTAGAAGGTGGCTCGGGCCGGTCAAAGGTGCATGCACCGGGCCGTCAAGGTATAAAACTGCACCAGGTGTAGTGTTCGTGATACAATGCACAGAGTCGTTCTAATCGGTCTTGGGATTTATGCGGTGCCCATAGGTCGTCTCAACACACCAATACGTAGACTTATAGAAACGCACCTCTGCGACATATCAGACAAACGTACCGAGATTTATAATTGGTATTGGTATTTGTGCGGTGCCCATAGGTCGTACAAACGCACCGGTGCGTAGTCTCACATAAACGCACCGGTGCGCAGTATCGCACAAATGAACCAAAATTTTTAATTGGTTTTGGTATTTGTGCGGTGCCCATAGGTTGTAGAAATGCACCGGTGCGCTGTAACATACAAACGCACCAGTGTTCATTTTGTATTTTTTAGAAACATCGCCCCATGACAGTGCAATTATTGTGATTCAAAAAAATTCATTATTCATCAAAAGTCAACACATCTTATAATAGTATTCATATTAATTAAATTTTTATTAATGCATTTGAATGTGATATTTGGATTAATTTTTTATATCATATCATAGTTATTGTGATTTTTTAAAATTCATTATTCATCAAAAGTCGACACATATATATCTTATAACAATATTCATATGAATTAAATTTTTATTAGCCCATTTGAATGTGATGTTTGGATTAATTTGTTATATCATATCATCAAATTTCACATCTCTTCATTATAATATTTAATCATCTATAAATTTAATCAGTGGTGCTACATTTCATAGTGACAATAGAGAACACAATACAATAAATTAAAACACACACACACACACACATATATATGAATAAGACAGTCTTTGTCATACAAATTGAGACAGTTATTGGTATCCCTTTGTCTTTCAATTGGGACACTATGTCCATTACATTAAACAAAATGTCTGATTTCATAGTCAAATATTTCAAAAAATACAATGCCTTGCTTTGATATCCAAACATAGTGATCATCATTCTTCGCTTGAACTTCTATCACTGCTAGAGCTACTTCCATGACTGGGGTTATTTTCATGAATGTTTTGTTCACGGTGTTGATTGTTTTCTTCTTCTTCACCTTCCATCTACAAACATAAAAATAAACTGTAATGAGTGTATATACATTGGTGAGAATAATGAAAATTGCAATATTAAATAATATACATCAATGTAAACCGAAAAGCAATGACGTACCATAGCAACAATTGACTCATAAACTATACACATTCTTTCAAAACCATGTGCCATGCCATCTTTCAAGATTTCATCTGTTGTTGCAGTTCCATACTTTGTTTCCTGCAAGTTTTATACCCCATAACAAATCATATATTTAATATAAAAGAATTTTTTGTTCTATTAATTATAGACGGAGCTAAGTAAAAAAAGATCGATAGATGCTTACAAATTCAACAATTAATTTCTGATATGCCAACGTATACTCACAACCCATATTTAATCCAATTTCAATCAATTTGTTTGATGGTTCTTCTTTATATGTTAGCACCTGTTTGAAGACATTCAATGATGATTTTTGTAAAACAACTTAAAAAATAAAAAAATGAAATCTAGTTAAGTTGTTATAAGGAAGTAACAATTACTCACAAACTTAGACATCAACCATTTTCTTCTTTGCTGTCATGTTTTATGTACTGAATGGGTTCCATTTTCTTTTATTTTCTGCAAGAAAATACTCAAAAATTAATATTTAATGCTAAATTGTTTATTTATTGTACCTAATAATTGAACAATTCAATGATTACATATTACATTTGAATCATGTTGTTGTTGAGATGGCTCCTCCTGTGATGCAGTTTTGTCCATTTATTTGACCATCTCCTTGTACACCTTTTTGGACATTCCTACTGGCATATTTATGATATCAGCTCATTCATCTATTGAGATTTTCATAATCTTCCTGAAAATGTAACATGACAATAAACTATTTAATTTTTATACTGATATATAAAAAGTAAATATAACAAAAGTGATATTTATAAATAATTCTAGACAAACATTTAAAGGAATATTACTTTTTCATTCCTTTTTTTTTGTTGTTGTACGTTTTTTCTATTAAAAGTCTGACATGTCTCATTGACCAATTCTCTGGAAACTCTTCCTATAGTTTAGATAAAATTTGGTTCTTGGAATCATTGGATTGATTTTCTAGTGTAAGTGGAAAGAACGTCTATACATTCGTTCCACTAGATCCCTCAAACTTTTGTAAAAGTTTTTTCCCCTTTCTTTAACCTCCAACACCACTCCAGACGAGCAAAGGAGAAATTCATTTTCATTTGCATGTTCTATTTTTTTTCTTTTCTTAGAACAACATTCCTTTTCTGAGTTGTTGGTCCATGTAGAACATTAAACAGATATGAATTAATAGATTGTTTGACACATGTTATCTAATAATCTTAAGTATATTATTAATGAAAATTAAAAAAAGAAACTTATATTGGATCGATAGTATTTCTTCATTCGTTTGATCCATCCTTTTGCAATTTTTCCATCAAGATTTTACGCTCTTCTGGTCCTAGATCAGAAATAATCTTATCGATCTTTGTCATTTTGTGGCTCTGCATGATACACAGTAAACAATACATATTAGTTAAACTTACATATAGTTCAAAAATAATATTTTTTGTAAATAATTTACAAAGAACTTGTCTTTTTTGCTTTTATTGAATTATTATTAGTATTTTTGTTACTTGATCTCTTGTTAGTCATTTTTTTATCAATTTGAAACCTGTACCATATCATTCATTAATATATTTTTAAATAAACTGTCAACTTTTAGGTAAAATTTTTTTCAAGAAATCGATGCGCCATTCATGGTGTATGCACCAACGTCGGTGAATGGGGGTCTTATAAACACACATCACAAACAGTATAATAGACCGCACGGTGCTCTATGTCAACAAGGAGCATTGGTGTGTTACATGTTAAACACCGTACCGATTAAAATAGAGAAAATAATTAAAATCATCCAGTGTTATTTTTTGTAGCATAAACACCTCGCACAAACAAAGGACCACCATATGGTGCTCTCTGTCAACTAGGAGACTCGGTGTGGTGCGTTATATGTTACATGGTGCACCGATTAACACAATAAAACATTTTTTTGTGAAACAACACGTTCACGGTGCACCATAATGAAATAGCACATTGGTGCCCTACTTTACATATGACACACTGATTAAAAAAAAAATGTTTTTAAATTTTTATTACACAGTGCTTTCGCGCTGCACTGGGATAATATAGCGCACCGGTGTGCTAGGTTATGCAGGGCACACCGATTAAAAAAATAATTTTTTTTCAAAAATTCACGCAAGGGTCGACATAGATTGGGATCCGACTATGCAAGTCATCCCATGGGTTGGATGACAATCTAAAATGAAAAGCCCTAATTCTAAAATCACAAAAACAGGGAGAAGAAAGGGAAAAAACAAAAACAGTGAAGGGTTTAGGGTAAAAAATGGATTTTTTATTTTATTATATATATATATATATATATTTTTTTTTTTTTTTTTTTTCTGAAAATGAAAAACAAATTGAAATTTTCACTACAAGGAAAAGATTCTCTAGTGAATGTTTTTTAGGAACCCCTTATAAAAATACCCCATACATCCGTTTTTAGCAGAGGTTACTGGAGGAGGTTGGCGGGTGGAGGTTTTTACGGATGTTTTTCGTTCGGTGCGCTTATAATAGTAAACCGCACCAGTGCACTCAACAAGAGAAAGCACTGGTGTGCAAAAAACATTGGGACACCGGACACTATGTGCTCTGTATACACCTGCTCGATGCATCATATTTCTATAGTGCACGGATGCTTTACAACTCTTCCGCATCGGTGCATCATAAAAAAGTGTGCCAAAACCGAAATCGCCTGATGCAGTATTAAGAAACAGCATCGGTGCACCCATAAAAACCTAGTGCACCGGAACATGGTTAAATAAAAAAAATACAGCAAAAAAATCACATTATTCACTTTTCTCAGTGCTCCAGAGCTCTCAAGCACTGGTGAAATTTATCCTTGTCTGAGCCGCACTGACATCGGTTCTCCTATTGCGCCCATTATATGCACTGTTGTTGTGCATTGCCCACCAATATCCAACTTGAATTTTGCAAACCAGTGGGCAAATTTTCTTTTGAAAATTCTGCAATGAATATGTCTCTTCGACGGCCAAATGTACAATTATTTTTCTTGTTTATCCATAATTAAGTCGTTTAGCGGATTAAAATTTCAAATAAGATTAAAATTAACCATTTAAAAAGAAAAAAAAAAATTGTGTAAGAAATTATTTCGGTGAAAATCACATGTAGGGAATTTTTGCTGACGCGTTTCGAACCAGCTAGTGTGGCTCATCATCAGGACAAGATGAGAAATCTGAACTAAAAAACCATATTAAATAGACAGGACAGCTCCAACTAACCGTTAGTAATATAACAGCTAGTTTAACTAAATTAATAAACCAAATTAAATTTCAATAGTAAAACTATATTTTATTATGTGTGATTTCCAATAAAATTTTATTAAAAGTTTTTAATTTAAATTTAAATCAATATTAATGATTTCCAATAAAGTTAAAATAATTTTTTATTTTTTATTTTAATAATTTTAAAAATATATAAAAATAAATAAATAAATAAAATAAAATACAACAAATATATATATATATATATATATATATATATATATATATGAGAAAAAATAAAAATAAAATATAAAATAAAATATAAATATAAATATAAATATAAATAAATGAATAAATAAATAAATGAAAAATAAAATAAATAAATATATATATATAAAATAATAAATTTCATCAACAAAGCTATATTTTATTATGTATGATTTCCAATAAAATTTTATTAAAAGTTTTTAATTTAAATTTAAATCGATATTAATGATTTCCAATAAATATAATGTTAAAATAATTTTTTTATTTTTTATTTTAATAATTTGAAAAATATATAAAAATAAATAAAATAAAATACAATAAAATATATATATATATATAAGAAAAATAAAATATATATATATATATATATATATATATATATATATATATATATATATATATATATATATATATATATATATATATATATATATATATACGAAAATAAATAAATAATAATAATAATAATAATAAAAATAAAAAATAAAAATAATAATAAAAAATAATAATAAAAATAAAAATAAAAATAAATAAATAAAATAAAATAAAATATAAATATAAATATAAATAACTAAATAAATGAAAAATAAAATAAATAAATATATATATATATATATATATATAAAATAAAAATAAAAATAAATTTAAAACAAAATTTAAAAATCTAAAAGAAAAAATTCTTAATAAACCCAATTAAATAGAATAAGTAATAAACAAATAAAATAGTAAAAAAATATAAAAATAATAAATAAAATATTAAATAATTTAATTTCGTAGCTAAATAAATTCATACAGTAATAAGAAAACGACGAAAAAAAGGGCAACTAAGAGTGAAGGGCGGGAATCCAACATCTACTCACACTCCATCCATCGTCCCTATTAAGGTTGACATGCCTCTTTTCGATCTCCAAGGCTTCCCTTAATTTGCGGTGGTGGAAATGGTCAATCTTTGCAATAACCTCAACATCCTCAATACATATGTGATGATTCGTTTTATCGGCATGCTCTGCTAAGGCAGAGGACCGAGATCTACAATGTCTGAGGTCAGCGATATGTTCCTGAATCCTTTGATTAATGGATCGACCAGTTTCACCAATGTATGGCGTCCCACAAGAACACGGAATCAAGTAAACACCCTTACTATATTTAGGGCAAACCGAGTCCTTAACTGACCTAAGAGAACTCCGGATGGTGTGAAGGGGCTTGAAGGTTGAGGAAACATTATGTTTTTTTAAGATCCTAGCGATCTTATCGGTAGTACCTTGGATGAACGGAAGGTGAACTCCAGAGGACCGATCACAATGCTCTTTCTTAACCTTACGACCTTTTTCAACTTTTTGAAAATCTCTAACACATTGAACCTTGCTATAACCATTTTTGTTGAAAACATTAAAGAGATGAGACTTTTCACTTTCAAAGTGGTGTTCATCTGAGATCCTAAAGGCTCTGGTAACTAGAGTGTTGAGAACCCCAAGCTTTTGAGCCAGAAAATGATGAGAATTAGCATGCAAATACTATTCAGTATGAGTCTTCTTTCAAAAGACTTGATGAGAGAAGGAACCATCATCCTTCCTTGAAAGAAGGACATCGAGGAAGGGAAGACTACCATCAACTTCAAATTCCATGGTGAACTTAATGAAGTCAGATTGATCATTAAGATGTTGGAAGAAAAGGTCCAGTTTTTCTTCTCCATGGGGCCACACCACACAGGTGTCATCAACAAACCTTTTCCAAAGCTTAGGTTGAAAAAGGGATGAGGAAAGGGCCTTATATTCAAAGTCTTCCATGAAAATATTAGCCACAATAGGGGAGAGAGGGGAACCCATGGCCACCCCACATGTCTGCACGAAGAAAACACCTTCAAAACTAAAGAAGGTCGAAGTTAGACAGATCTCAACAAGATGGGAAATATCAGGATCAGTGACCCGAGAAATGACATTGATGGCTTCCTTGATGGGAATGCAAGTGTATAATGAGACAACATCAAAACTTACAAACCTATCCTCAAGATCCAACCTAGGATATCACTCGAGCCATTCGTCTCGCACCGGTTCGTAGTGCTGCCCGTAAATTTACAGGTCGCACCACAACTAATGCTAATGGTATCTGCACCAGTTTCGAGGTGGTACTAATAGGCACATCGTGTTATTTTAAAATTTTCAAAAAAGTGCGGTGTGGTCGTTTACTCGGCCACACCGTTGACAATGTGGAATAGTGGCAACATGGTGCGTTGACGGAAATATATGCCCTTGGGTAGGTAATTTTTTCAACGCAATGCATTCTATGTTTCGATAGGGTCAATGATGCGGCCTGATAAACTAGTGCTAATGGTATACACACCGGTTTCAGGGCGGTACCAAAGGTGCACCTTGTTATTTTAACTTTTTTTAAGAAATGTGGTGCGGTCGGTTACCCGGCCGCACCGTTGACCTACTGGAATAGAAGCAACACAATGTGTTGACTAAAATATCCACCCCAGGATAAGTATTTTTGTCAGCGCACCACTTTCCATATTTCGATAGTGTCAACAATGTGGCTTGGTAAAAGACTACACCATTGACTATGTAATGATGGTAAGAGGTCGGTCCGCTGACTTAACTATATGCCCCAGGGTATAGAGTTTAGTTAGTGCACTTCACTCCTGATACCATACATAGTCAACGATGTTCTACAAATTTTCTGGAGCACCGCCTCCAATGAATTGCATATTATCAGGTGCATCGTCGCTAATGCACTCCATAAAAAGACACACCGGTACTGGTGCATGACTAATTTTTTTTGGTGCACTGATTGTTTTTTTTGTTTTTCAAAAAAAAAATTATATATGTATATTTCTAAATACATGTCTCATTTAATAAAAAAATTGTATTTAATATGTCAATCATTGAGAGATGTGAAAAGAGAGAAGAGGGGGAACAACAACAACAACAGGTGAAGCAGTATAACATGGTTTTCCTGTGGGAGGCAGGAGAGAGGGAGAGAGATGCATGCCCTCACCCTATTACAACAACTACCCAGGGGCTCCTAAGGTAGGTAGTCCTCCTCAAGTTCTATGATGAGGCTACTTCCCTAAAGGGCCATGGTTTGTTTTTGAGACATCTTATCCGAAGGTGGAATGCCCACCAAAAGGCTTTCTGAGTTGGTCGTAACCAATGGTACACGCCCACTGAGGATGATATATATTTCATTACAGGGCTATCGAGGAGAGGGGTGGATTTTCCCTCATTCCCAAAGGTTCTAGCTAGCTATGTAGCAGGGAGTTAGTTATTGTACTCCCAAAGATACATTGGAGCATCAATATTATCTCCTTCATATTTTCAGGTCTCTGGAGGTCAGTTACGTATTGGTGCATTTGTTAGTGAGGAGGTGCAGTTCCTCTCACTTCTCATTTCGACCATTTCGCACAACACCAGTGACGGGCAACACATTAGTTTCTCGCTTATATATTATGTTGATTCTTTAGTATAGGAGCCATGACTTTTCAGGTGGTTTGCCATTTTTTTGCATAAGTTCTATACAACCTTAGATAGATGTCGTGCTCATGCATAAGGGAGGGTCAACTTCCATTTTTCTTCAGAGATTTTTTGTTTATTTTTTGAGAGGTTTCCAGAGATGAGGTCTACTTTTGTTCAGCAGCCTCATAAGCTGATGTTCGAGGCACAAATGCACATGTGGGGGCAGATGATTCCCAAGAGCGGTGAGACTATGTTTCCAACGAGGATATCGAATGATGCACTGGAGCTGCTAGCCAGTGTTGACGAGCATCCCTTCATTATGGTCTCCTGTCCTTATGTGGGTTTGGATTGGTGAGGGTGTGCCAACATCCTCTTCAAAAATGATGAGCCACTAGATTATAGAGGTAATATTACTGTTTTATTTAAATTTATTGTAACATGTTATTTAACTAGTTTTTATTAAATTGTGTAATGAAATTGTCTAATTATTATTGTGTACTTGTATATATTTTGCAGACATTGGGTATTTTGATGGCAAGGGCATGCCGTCACCACCACATGATCCAGGTGTGGACCCTGATGATGATCAGGGCTAGCTTAATAGTAGATGCAGGATGGAGTTGCGAGACCAACTCACTGTATTCATTGCTAAGGCGGGCATCAGGCTCGCTCATATGAGAGACATACAAGCCAATGGTAGGCCGTTACAGATGTTGAGAGGCATTCTGCGTGACGTGTACAGACTGATATTGCATGTCGTAGGAGCTACGACCTTGGTTACGTGGCTGAGGAGGACCATTGCACGTTATAATAGGCGTGGTCAAAATGTAGCACGTGATCGACAGTCCCCGAGCAGCGACTCATCATCTCATGATCGTTCACCTCGCGTCATGCCAAATGAACAGCCTCCACTAGCATCTAGCATCAGTGATCATGGAGATCAGGCTGGACCATCAGCCATGTCCAGTCAGCAGCCTACTGCATCCAACAGTACTCATGATCATGAGCAGGCTGGACCATCGACCGTCGAGGCTGCACCATTGACTGAGCAGGCCTCGACTAATACTGCTATATTTGATGTTGTACCACCAGCTGATCCATGAAATTTATATTAAAGTTGTATATTTTTGACATTATTCAGTTATATATATATATATATGGTCCATGTATTTTATGTTCATGTTGCAGTTGTACTTAATTTACATGTTGGTGATCATCATGATGTGTATATTGTTAGGTCATGTTAGATATGTTCATTTAATGTGCAACTTGCAGATAGATGTGTATGTGATAGCATGAGTTATTTAACATGAGATGTATATTTGATGTTTGTGTTGTGATGATGTTAATATATAATGTTAATTGTGTTTTGTTAGATGATCATGATCACGATGATGTTAGTGATTTTGAATGTGTTTTTTAGTCAAATATGATGTTTGTACGATGGTTATCATGAACGTGATGTTTATTAATTAATTTAATATTAAATGATCATGATATTGTAAAATTGTAATATTTGTAGTTCTAATTGTATGTAAAATTGTAATTGTAATTGTATGTGAAATTGTAAAATTCTAAAATTGTAATTGTAATTGTATGTAAAATATTTGTAAAATTTTAATTGTATTAATGTGAAATGATTTTATTAAAAATTTTAAATTTGTAAATTTGTAAAATTTTAAATAATTGTAAAATAAGAAATCTAAAATAATATGAATTATTGTAACATAATAAAGTTTAGAAAATAATGCAAATAAATTCATGTACTTAGAATTATCATTATTTTATTATGATCTTAGATACAAAAAAAAGAACTAATTTATATAGTACACCATTGTTTTTTAGATCAACATAATTGCAAATTATCAAGTGAAATATTGATTTTAACACTAACACAATGCAAATTACCAATTAATTCAAAATATATATTATAATGTTTCAAAAAACCTATCTTAAAAGTATAAATATTGATGAAATAATGTTAGGTCCCTATATTACTAGTATAGTCCCTTATTGTTGTTAGTGTAACCCCCTTATTGTTATTATTGTACCCCTGTAACCCCCATATTGTTATTATTGTGCCCTTAAATTATTATTGTTAGGTCGGCTAGGATTAGATTGTGGCCCCACTAGGATTACATTGTGGCCCTATGGACTCCTATATATAGAAAGGAGGTTTTGTAATTTGTATCATCCAAGAATTGTTCATTCATGTAATGTATTGGAGGTTGCCCCCTCGAAGTGGCTTATTTCTAAGGCATTGATATCTCTTTTCTTCTCTTTTTGGAGCTGGTTTCCCAACATTTGATATTAGAGCTTTGGATTCTAGGGTTTCGCTACTTCAAATAGGTCATCGTGGAATTTTTGCTATAACTTTTTTTCTACGAAGGTTCAGAAGCTGAAATTTTTAGAGTACGAAGCCAAAATCATAAGAAAAATTGTCACAAAATTTCAGAGCTTGGTTCACACTACTTTTAAGAGATATGACCTGTGGAAGTTAGGTCTTTTTGTAGGCTCCTGAATTTCACTTAAAAAGGTCATCACATAATTTTCGCTATAACGTTTTTTCTACAAAGGTTCGAAAGCTGAAATTTTTAGAGCACAAAGCGGAAATCCTAAGTAAAATCTTTGCAAAATTTCAGAGCTTGTTTCGCAATATTTTCGGAGATATGATCTATGGAAGTTAGGTCGTTTTAAGGCTCCTGAATTTCATCTCAAAGAGGTGACTGTGGGAAAATCTTCTTAAATCTCTCTTTGAGCATCAGATTGGAATTCTGTAAAAAGTGACTGGAAGTAAACAAAATTTAGTTTCTTGTTTATAAATTTCAGAGCCAAGGGAGCAAACAGTGACCCATGGAAAGTCGTACAAGTTCACTCTACTGAACCATTCCATAATTAGGTCATTGTGGGAGATTGGACATAAATTTGTGCTAGTATTTTTTGATGATATACTAATCTACAGTAGGTCTTGGAAGGATCATGTTGAACATGTTTACAGGGTGCTCAAACTATTGCAGGAGAAAAAATTATATGCAAAAACATCCAAATGTTTCTTTGGAGTACAAGAGGTGGAATATCTAGGTCATATTGTATCTCACGAGGGTGTTAAGGTAGACCCTAACAAAATTAAAGCCATTAAGGAATGGAAAGTCCCCACAACCATAAAGCAGTTGCGAGGATTTCTTGGGTTAACAGGGTATTATCGCAAGTTTGTTAAGAATTATGGGAGAATAATAGCACCTCTAACAACATTATTGAAGAAATATGCATTTTCATGGACTCCTGAAGCAATTAAGGCCTTTGAACATCTTAAAGAGGCAATGTGCCTAGCACCAGTCTTAGCTACTCCAGACTTCAGAAAAACCTTTATTATGGAATGTGATGCCTCAGGAAATGGAATTGGTGCTATTTTGATGCAGGAAGGAAGACCGATTTCTTTCGAAAGTCTTCCAATCAAAGGAAAGTATTTACAGAAACCTATTTATGGGAAGGAAATGTTAGGAATACTGCATGCACTAAAGAAATGGCAAACTTACCTAATGGGAAGACAATTCAAGGTAAAAACTGATCATGATAGTCTTAAACACTTTTTGGAACAAATACTATCTTCAGAAGAGAAGCAAAAATGGGTCACAAAGATGTTGGGTTATGACTTTGAAATAATCTACAATAAAAGGGAAGCTTAATGTTGTTGTAGATGCACTCTCAAGAAAGAATGAAGAGGTGGAAGCATTGCTTTGTGCCATTTCTATTATCCAACTAGATTGGATAACCGAAGCAAGAGATGAATGGAAGAAGGATGAAGGAGTGTGGACACTCATTCAAAAGTTTCAGCAAGATCCTAGTACATCTGATACATTTAGTTGGAAAAATGATTCCTTATGGTACAAAGATCACTTATATCTTTGTAAGAATTCCCAACTAAAAAAAAATATTCTTTTGGAATTGCACACTTCTCCTTTAGGAGGACACTCGGGATTTTTAACAACTTACCACAGGGTGAAGAAAGAATTCCTTTGGGATGGCCTTAAATTTGATATTCAAAAGTTTCTAGTGGAATGTTTGGTTTTCCAGCATAATAAAGTTAAGACAATTAAGACCCCGGGTCTTCTAAAACCTTTATGCATTCCAACTCAACGTTGGGAGGAGATTTCAATGGATTTTATCACAGGTTTACCTAATTCCGTAGGAAAGAGTGTGATCATGGTGGTAGTTGATAGACTTACCAAGTATGCACACTTTTGTGCATTATCTCATCCATTTAAAGAAAGTACAGTTGCTACTACATTTATGGACACAATTCAAAAGCTACATGGAAACCCAAGGGTTATTGTGAGCGACAGAGATCCCATTTTTACTGGAAATTTTTGGGCGGAGTTATTTTCTTGTTTGGGTACTCAATTAGCTCATAGCTCATCTTATCATCCTCAATCTGATGGTCAAACTGAGATAGTAAATAAATGTTTGGAAGGATATCTTCGTTGTTTTGTATTTGATAAACAAACACAATGGGTCAAGTAGTTACCTCTCGCTGAATGGTGG
Organism: Pinus albicaulis; assembly: GCA_034641835.2. Classification (NCBI taxonomy): domain Eukaryota; kingdom Viridiplantae; phylum Streptophyta; class Pinopsida; order Pinales; family Pinaceae; genus Pinus; species Pinus albicaulis. Next base: position 742,305,589 of record CM076571.1, read on the forward strand.
TATAACACTTCCTTCCATACTGCAGAAAAATGACCCCATTTATGGCACTTTATGGATATCATCCACCATCCATCACATCATCTTTAAGAGAAAATTCGAAGGTTCAAGCAGTGGAAGATCACATTGAGCATCAACAAGAAGTTCTCCAACTCTTAAAGGATAACCTGAATTTTGTGCAAAATCTAATGAAACAACGGGCAAATCAACATCGCATCAAGAGAAGTTTTGATGTAGGAGACTCGGTATTTTTACGGCTACAACCATAAAAACAAATGTCCCTCAAGCAAGCTAAGAAGGATAATAAATTATTTCCAAAGTACTATGGTCCTTACAAGGTGTTGCAAAAGATTGGTACTATGGCATAAAAATTGGAGCTTCCTGCTTCTTCACGAGTGCATCCAGTTTTCCATGTTTCATGCTTAAAGAAGGTTATAGGTGAAAATCTTCCAGTTAAAAAAATATTTCCAGAACTTGACGAGGAAGAAAAAATCATATAGGAACCTGAAGCAGTCACAGAAACAAGAACTCGACAGCTCGGAATCGATCAATTTCAGAGTATCTCATCAAGTGGAAGAACTTACCGAGTAAATATTTTACATGGGAGGATGAGAATTTTTTACAGAAGCACCCAGAGCTACTCAAGTGTTGAGGACAACACCTTTTTGAAGGAGAGGGGCATGTTAGGTCTCTATATTACTAGTATATTCCCTTATTGTTGTTAGCGTAACCCCCTTATTGTTATTATTGTACCCCTGTAACCCCCATATTGTTACTATTGTGCCCTTAAATTATTATTGTTAGGTCGGCTAGGATTACATTATGGCCCCATGGAATCCTATATATAGAAAGGAGGTTTTGTAATTTGTATCATCCAAGAATTGTTCATTCATGTAATGTATTGGAGGTTGCCCCCTCGAAGTGGCTTATGTTAGGTTCCCGTGATTTGGCTGATTGGCAAGCCAAATGACAGTGTAACATCAAACCAATCTTTGGAGCCCAAGGACCTAGCCTTCTTGGACTCAGAGAGTGCTCTCTCTATATGTGTAAGGGATATCTGTGTGTTTGCTTATTGTGTTCTGATTTTAGGCTAGTTATGAAGTAAGTTTTTTGGTTTTGGTTTTTTAAGTTGTGAGGGATGAAACTGATCAAAGATATAAGATAGGTAACAAGATGTTAGATTAACTGGGCTATGGGGTCAAAAGGTCAAGAAAGCTATTAGATGACGATACAAGGCTGTTGAAGGGCCGATTTGATTCAAGGTAGAAAGGATCTTTGGGAAAAATGGAGTAAATGGACATCAAGTTTGTGAACAACAAAGAGTTTCAAGAATAACTAGTTCAATAGATAACATAAAAATGGTAGGGAAAACCATTAATCATGCAAAATGTAACTACAAGCTAATCAATACATAGAAATAAACATTCAAGCCATGCATAGAAGTATAAGACCCTCTAACTTTGGGGAATGGCTATTAGACTTTGAGGAAAACACTTAAGGAAGACAAACAACTCAAAACATTATGCCAGAACACCTAAACACAATACTTCAAGTTATTGGGTACTTTGAACAACAAGATTTGCATAGTTTTAGGCAAAGGGCTAGATCGAAACTAGGCCTCCTTGGTTCAAACAAAATGATAATATAATCAGTCAAAGAGAAATTTCATGGATAGAACTATAGCTAGCCATAGGTAAGAAGGGCGTACCGTAAGTCCTTCTTAGCATGCATAAAACCATGAATGAAACTAGCAACAATATCCTAAATATTAAAGAGCAGTCAAGAATTTTTTAATGTTACTTAGGAAGAAGAAAACAAAGAGGCTACGAAGGAACATGAAATTTCAGGTGCCTCCATGGGCATGTCTCAAATTTTTTCTCTACTGATCTATAGCAAGCAAGAAACATGTATTCATGAATGAAAACTAGAAGACAACAACAAAGCAAGAGACACTATACCATTCTACCAAGTCATGGAATCCATCAACAATCCTTCATCATTCATCCAAGAACATCCAAGGGGCAATCCAAAAGCATAACACAAGTATTTTCTCCAAAGCTCATATGACCATATATTTCTTCTCTTCTCAAGTTCAGCCTTGTTTTACAATGAAAGCCTTTGGAATATATAGGCTCAAGTGAGGAAAACCTCATGGTTCAACTTCCTCTCCTATTGGCCTAATCAAAATATCTAAACTTTTCCTTGAGGCTTTGCAAAGCCCAAGGCACAAAATATCTCATAAAATATCTAAAAAATGCTAAAAATGGGAAATAAATTGACTTTACATCACTTTCCATGTGCAAAATAGCTAAACGCACATTTGGAAAAAGCAGATTTTAGAGGTTCAAAAATTACAAAAATATCAAAAATTTATATCAGCAAAAGGTCCCCTGACTTTCCGGAAACATTTGGCAGCCTTCCCGGTGTCGAAACAAGGCTCATGATAGCTTGTTGGAAAGATATGAGTGTCTAATTTCTGGAACGACTGAAATTTTCTCAATTTGATGCCTGGAAGTCTCCAAAACTGCACCTGTGTGTAAAAAAACCAAAAATTACAGTCTGTTGATAGACCAGGCAGAGTGTGCAAAAAGCGAGCATTTTTCGCCATTTCGGGGAAGAAAATGATATCCAAATGTCCTGAAAATCGTTGAGGGTGTACTCTTGAATTTATGGCATCCAATGATACCATTCTCCTCCTTTGACGAATCCTCAAAATGAAATGGCGAAATTCATTAGTTTTGACCAAAAACTCAAAAATGCCAAAAAACCAAAGCATGTCAAAATTTGCCCAAAATTGGTGTGTATGACCCTCAAGGGTCCCTAGCAACATGTTCTGAAGCATAAGCCAAAATATGAAGTCCTGATGTGTCTTTACTCACTTTCCGTGCCGGGCGCTTTTGCAAAACCAAGATGCCTCAAAGTCTTTGAAATGCCTTCTTTAAACCAAACTCTGTCAATCCACTGTTTTAATGAGGAAACAGTGTTTTTGGATGCTTGTGAAAAATGCCCCTTTTTGATACAAGACCCCTGTTTCTTCAAAATGTGGCCTTCCCAACCTTTGATATGCAATTCAACAAGCACACCTTTTAAGAAGAAAAGCACAGTGAAATGAAGATAGACAGACAAAGTGAAATTGCTAAGTGTTGTGATAAGGTGACCCTGCCCTTTGAAGTTTGGAGGCCAACAATATATTATTGTGTCTTTGACCAAGGTAAAAATTACAAACTTCTCAATTTCAAAAACCTACCCTTTTCTTGGTATGCAACTCAACCAACCAAGTCCACACCATATACACAGTCAACCTTAGTGCAGCCACACAGTCAAATCCACTATTCATAGAACAAAGGTGGCAGAGCTTTTAAATGCTTCTGAGGTTTTAACAAAGGCTTGTAGGAGTTTTGTCTTTCAAACAATCAAGGCTCCCTTTCAATATAAAAACCCCTACCTCTTTAGAAAACTGCCTTTCCAACCTCTGAATATCAACTTAATGAATGAGCTTGAAGAACAAAAATATAGTCAATCAGTATACACAGTCAGCAATGATATTTTTCTGTGTGTGTGGAAAGGGTACCCTGCCCTTTGATGTTTTGAGGATATAAGACACCCTTTTCTTTTTATAGGAAGGTGAAAACACAGTTTTTTAGTTCAAACATTCTCTTTCCTTGTAGGCACTTCACCAGTATATCCAACACTACACCACAATTTTTAACAAAGGATATCCACACAGCAAAAAACACTGTTTATAGATATGGTGACAGAGTTTGAAATGTTTTTATGCTGTGGTGACAACAACCTGTATCAGTCCAATGCCAATAAACTCCTCTTTGATCAAAACATTAACCCCTCGTATGCAGCTCACCAATGTATTTAACAATATAAACTCAGTCAATCAAAAGGCACAACACAGCTCAAAGTTTACTGTGTATGAGATAGCTTAACAGGGCTTATTTTGTTTTTGTGATGTAGTAACCAGGCCTGTAGCATTCAATCAATTAAACTTCCCTTCAACAAAAACATTGTTCCCTTTTTATACTTCACTGCTCTCCGTTTGGTATGTCACCCCACCAATCAATTCAACACTTAGAAACACCGCCAGCCAGAGTGCATACACAATCAGAAATTACTATTCATAGGAAAAGGTGGGAAAATTTGAAAAAATTTTCTGTGGTGTTAGGAAAGGTTTTGTAGTAGTAAAACACCAATAAACTTTCTTTCAAACAAAACATTTCACCCTTGTTACTTAATTGTTATTTGCACACAGTTCGGTAAAAGCACCTCTAACTGATAATGACAGATTCCTCACTGGCCCTGTATGCAAATAGTAGTTTTACTTGCTGGTTATGCTTCATGGAATGGGAGGTCACAACACTGCTTTTTGTCTTTCACAAAAACTCATCTGATGATCACTGTGTTGAGAGCTGGCCTATTGTTTTGCCCTTTCCAAAACAATGCCTTTCACTCACAGATTTATACACATGCCTGCAAATGGTAATGACAACTGCACGTACTGGAACTTGTTTTGTGGTCAAAAGGAAACAGTGGTATTTTCTCTTTTTATCCCACAGAGGAGATTGTTTTTGAAATGGCAAACATTTACATCATGATTTTCCGCTCTTTGAAGATAGATCCATTGTTTCAACTTTCAAAACCCTATCTCTCCTTTCAATACTGATTTAGGCCAGTTTAATGGGATTTTCTCATTAATAAAGCTTCAAAACCCTTTCAAAAAACTACTTTAACATTCCTAACCAAGACCCTCACCCCTTTCACCAATTATTTAGCCTTTAATGCATGAAGCATTTGATTACCCTTTAGAAATTTGAATATACTAAAGAGGCACTTAAATACCTTGAAACACGATGGCAGCCATTTTTGACAAGTTTGAGAAGCTCTAGAAATAGCTTTGGAAGTATTTTAGGTGATTTTTTGATCAGTGCTATAGGAGTGCCGCGCGCTGCTATAGGAGCGCCGCGCAACAGTGCATTCCTTTGTAAATTTTGTGCAAAGGAGTGCCACGCACTTTTTTAGGAGTGTCGCGCAACTTTGCACCCAATTTTGAAGGCCTTCTCGGTGTCAGAATTGGGTGCGAGATGGCTTGTTGGAAATATGTGGAAGTCTAATTTCAACAACAACTTGAATTTTTTCATTTGGAGTCCATTTGGTTGTTCAAAAATTCATTCTCCCAACATTGGTCAAAACTAGTGAATCCTGGTGCAGAAAAACATAACGTTGATTGCAGTCTACTTTTGGATGCCTTCCCGGTGTCGGAATTGGGCCCGATATGGCTCGTTGGAAAGATAGAGAAGTATAATTTCCAAATATTCTTGATTTTTTTTATTTGGTGTCCATTTGGATGTTAAAAAACTGACTTTCCCATTACTGGTAAAAAATGGTGAATGTTGGTGCAGAAAAACATAGCGTTGATTGCAGGCTACTTTTGGATGCCTTCCTACTGTCGAAATTTTGCCCAAGATGGCTCATCGGAAAGATATGGAAGTATAATTTCCATAAAAATTTGAATTTTTTCATTTGGAGTCAATTTTGTTGTTCACAATCTGACTGTCCCATCATTGGTCAAAATGATGAATCCTGGTGCAGAAATTCTCCCGTGACATCTGAATTTTTCACATTTCTCACAAACCATGATACATGTGTAGAAAATAAAGGAGGTTTTTTTTCCTGAACCTATGAGGAACAAAAACCTCTCTCACTTTTGTAAATTTCATCTCTTTTTGGTCAGAACATCATTTTGAAACAAACTGCCCGGGTGCTCCTTAACCCTAATTTTACTGTCGCAGAGGTATTATGATTCAACAGCCATGGAAATTTTACTATTCCTTGGTATTTGCTGAGATGAGATATTTGAGCTTCTTTTTTACTATGGGTACACTTCTTCCATGGAATTCACTTAAAATCTTTCATCCTCTGTCTATCAAGAAGGGCACTTCTTCTAACACCTTTCCTCTACTCAAAATATACCAGCAAGGTATCTTTGACTTTGTTATAGGAGCAGACTTTCTTTGGAAAACCAAATGTACTTTGCCTTCTTATTCACTATGATGAGCTATTTGAGGGAGTTTTCTTATGAGCAGGAGGATGAGTGTCCTTTACTTTGTTTATGAAGGATGGCCTTTTTGACAAATGCTTGGCTTCCCTTTGACCATGATGGCAGAGTTTGTTTTGAGATCAAGACCCCTTTTTACCATTTTGACTATCTATTTTCACAACCTTTCTCCAATGATGATAAAACCTGTCAGTTTATAAGTTTACCTTGTTCTTCAAAGGTAATGGAAATCTTGCATGCCATATCTAGAACTTACTGATTTACCCTTATTCAAATTGTAGCAGCAGAGTATCTTGATTTGTTTTCAAAAGGAAAGTGTCCACCTTTGTGACAATGGCTTACATACCTTTATCTTAATGCTCCAGAGTTAATGATGCCCACTATGAAACTAATTTTGATTAGAGGTTCAAAACTACAGTTGCACTCACCTATGTTTATCATTCTCTGTCTAAAAATGTGCCTTTCCTAACACCTCTCCCTTACTCAGAATGCACTAATATGGTACCATTAACAATTCTTGGGAAGAGAAAAACTCAAAATTTCTTTGTCAACTTGTGCTAAGCGACCTGAAGGACATATTTTTATGATTGTAGCAGACCAGTACTTTGAAACATAATCACTATTATGTCCTTTCACCTGTGCAATGACTCATCTTATCACTACTGTTCAAAATTTATTTTGTTGGAGCGGTGGACTGTCTTTTGTCAAACCTTGTTAAGAGATACGTTTGACCCATTGGATTGCAGTGGTACCCATGCTTTCCATTTGGTCTCTCACCTTGCTTCTCTGATCAAACAGACCTTGAAATCAATTAATTCCATGGCCATTTGCTTATGAATGAAGGAGGCCTTTTTCTCTTGGAAAAATATCTGATGTTTTGTCAACCTTCTGTCTCAGCCATGTGAAGGTTGCCTGATGAAAATACTGGTAAGGGTTTCTATTGCATATGATGGTAGGCAAACAACTTTGGAAACATTACTACTTTTACCTCTACCTACAATAATTACTTTACCCTGGTCACTATCTCACTGTTTGCTAAAAAAAAAACTGTCTCATAGTGAGCTGCAACTTTTTAAGTCAAACTTTGGCCATCGCCCTCTACTTGTAGATGAAGAAGGCACCTAAACCCTCTGCTTATAGATGAAGGAGGTTTTTAGCCATGACTTATCAACAGCCTTTTGACAGTGTTGTCTTTCTTCTACTGTGTTTTCAGGTTGAATGAAGCTGCAAGATCTTGATGAGTAACTCTTTGCCCTGCAGATGCATCTCAGGCTCATGTTCACATTGAGAAGCAGTTGTTCTTCTCATGTGGAGTCAAGAATTTTCTTCTGAGATGCTAACATGTTTCCTATGCTTGTAAAATCCATAAACAATATAAAAAACCTAAAATTAGCTTGAGATTTATGGTCTATGCACTACTGAGACTTAGGGGAGCATAAGTGGCGCAACTTACGGCTGTGACTAACTTCATTTGCATATTGGGAGGTCTTTTATGACTAGTCTAAAACAGATGGAGGTTGTTTGGCCCTTTGATGATTGCCAAGGGTAAAATGCCTTAAAGTGCCACTTCCTAACTTAGGGGAGGCTTTTTGAACAGATTTGGATTGTCTTTTTAGAGCTGATGGGCAGACTAGTATGGCTGAGGCAAGGTAGGATTTGATAATGAGGTTTCATCTCGTCATGAGCAAAGTGAAAGGTAAGAAGGAAAAAAAATTTCATGGGGGTTTTCTAGATGACAAATTGACGTATGGAGATCAGCTTCTAGAAAACTCAGCTAGGAATTTTAGTCATCAACAACCGGTGAAAATTATTGATGACTAACAGTGGCTCCATTTGGGGAGGGCAGCTCCTTTTCAGGAGGTGTCCAAAATCTTAGATCTTTGGCTTATGAAGACTAGTGCCTTACCCATTGGTGCAAAATTTCACACTTCTTTGATGCTACTTCTGAAAAGTGACAACATGATTAGCATCAATAATATTTCTACCTACCCCACTATCTTTCCTAACATTTTTTCTTCTCTTTGGCGCATTTGAACTAGCAGCCTTTTGACAATGTATATTTTTATTTTTGCAAAATGTACCTATCTATTTCTACACTTATATCTACCAGGAATTCAGATTAAGATGATGAACTCCTTAATTACTCTACCTAAAGTAGATCAACTTTCAAGATTAAACTGTTTGACAGGATTTTGTTTTCTAATCTAAAACATGAAATTTAAAATGATCAAATCAGGGTTAAACAATCTGATTTGTCATGTATTTGCGGCATGGAAGGACAAACTGCACGCAAATATTATTTTTCAAAAAAGGAAATATAGAGAAACGGGGCTAAGATGTACAATGTGTTTTTTCATCCCTCGCTTCTCTCTTTGGTTCTGTTTTAGGCATGTGGAACCAGAATCTCTTCCTAATCTACTCTCTGTGATAAGTCAATCTTACACAATGTTGACCATCTTTTTCACTCACTAACTTATCAACAATTTAAATTTAAACATGTTCAGCTATGATTAGGCTAGATAGCTGAACAAGACATTGAAGTACTAGTAGCGGCATTTAGACTTGCTCGCTTTCCGAAAGACTATTTTTTGGAACATGGGGCTTTACCACTGCTTTTTAGAAACTGCCCTCTTTTTCTACTGTTTACTGTTTTTGTATTTTCTACTTATTAACTTTTTCTTCAAACAAACTAAAATTAAAAAGATGCTCACAAGGCTGAGCTTATTTTTCACATGTTGTCTATCTATCCTAATCTAATCTATACACAATAGACATTTGTTTGGTGAACTCTGTTTTCCAATGCAACCAGTCAAGTAGATGATCACATGGGGAATTCTGGTTTAGTTTTTTCATGATGCAGAAATAATGAAAAGGCCACTCCCATTTGGTTTGTTTTTGGATAGCGGTGCTTAAGCTTTTTCTCATTCTTGGTAGCAACTTGTTTATGATAGAACCCACTATTCTTTCAGAATTCTCAAGGAAAATAACAAATGGATCTTGGAATAATACCCGATCTAGAGGTTTTGAGATATAGGATTCATTCAAGACTACTCTTTCAGACTTCTCAAGGAAAACAACAAATGGATCTTGGAATAATACCTGATCTAGAGGATTTGAGACATAGGCCTCATTCATGACTACTCTTTCTTCCACTTGACTATATTTGGGACTCCCTTGGTAAATCAACTCTTCCCCTTGCTCATGATTACTTGAACTATCAGACTCATCATACATTGCAGTGTAGTTCTCTTGCCAAGCTGATGTGTTTTGATAGGGCGGGCTGAAAACTGTGTGAAGGTCATCAAATTTATGAGCAGGGATACACTTTGACCATAAATTATCTTGAAAGGATAGTGTGACAACTCCCATGTGTTTATAAACCTCTATTTCTTCATCTGTAATTTGTAACTCAATGGAACTTGGTGGCTACAAATCTGGAGTTAAGGAAGATTCCCTGACCAAAATGACTTCCTCAACCATTTCAGGCAAAGGCTTTTCATTTACAACATGCTCGAGAATTTCATCATCCTCCTCAACCTCATCATCAAAGCTGAAAAACTGTTGATCTCCAATTATGTGAATGTTATCTCTGACAGACTGAAGTGAAGTAGGGCAAAGAGTCTGAGACTCTTCACTTACTTCTAAACTGTCGAGGCTCTCCTCATGAGTGTCATAAATGACCGGTAATGGCTTCTCACTTTTCTCAAGTTTATGAAACTGAGCTTCCTCCCAAAAATAAAAAACTGAGTCTTCTGCAAAGTTAGCCTCTGTTTGGAAATCATAAGCATCAACATATTGATCAAACCTTGGAGAATCATTAACATAAGTAATGTCACCTGCCATGCATATTGGATTAACATATTGCTTTTCCTCAAATTGATTTGCAAGTCTATTTTTTGACCTATGATATGCAAGATTAACAAGAGAAATATCAGAGAAGTTTTGGCTATTAGTTTCTGCATCTAGTAACGGAAAATACGTTTCTAATGGTTTGAGAACTTCTTCCTTTTCCATTATCTTCTTGTTTATATCACCTTCATTGTATAAGATAAAAGAATCTAAATTGGAATGAATGGAATAAATGGGAGTATTGTTTGGCTTATCCCGGTTTCTAACCATGTATTTCATGTGAGTCTCTCAGTATAATCTCCGAGTCTAGTTGAAAACTGGGATGGTAGCGAATGACATATCCATTTGAAGATTACCTTGTATTTTGGTCGCCCATGCCCTTGATAGTAGCATTCTATACATAGGAGGGATATCAGCCACTACTACGTCCATGACTAAGTTTTTCGCTGGTAGTTGTGTTAAGGCAAAACCTAGGTTCTTTATTAGACCTAAACATTTGACCTGGCTTGAGTCAAAAGAATACAGGTTTTGGTAAGGTTGAGTTACCTCTAGTCCCAGGTTTTCCATGATTTCTTTCGGCATGAGGTTATGGGAGGCACCAGAATCTAACATGGCATTATGTAATATCTTGTCCCATATGTTAAAACTCACATATAAAGGAGAAACAGTTCCTTCTTGGGATTCACCTTCTATTTTGGAGCCGAATAAGAGCTCGAGTTTGTCATAAGTTAGATTTAGAGTATCTGCCTCGTTTCCTATGTCAAAAACTTTGAAGATTTGAGATCTATACCTATCTAGAGTTATTAGTTCAGTAAGGGGTATGGTAATTTTTATTTTGGAAACTTCCCCTTCGAAACTAAAAGGAGTTTGTAGTTTGGGCAGATTTGTTTCAGCTTTTTCGGACATGACCTTTTATATGCTCTTAATTTGTTGATTCTGGTTTGAGACCTTGTTTTACATAGTCACCTTGGGAGTCTTTGTGGAGGTACTAGGATTATCTGAACTAAGAGTTGTTTGAATAGCTTTATCTTTGTTTTGGTCAATTTTCTTGGCCACAATTTTGTTGCTATCCATGGCTCTTTTAAGGATGGTATCAGGGGTTTTAGCAGTGTCAGGGCTACCCTTCCTGGAGTGGTCTTGGTTTTTTCTGCCTCTAAGGTTATACTACCTATGAGCTTCTATAATGGAATTCTGAAAATCTATGGCAGGATCTTCGAGATCTTCATTTTTGGTTTCGTCCTGACTCGGAGAGCATAACTCTTGCTCTTTTGCTGTGAGGTAAACCTTACTCTCGTTATCAGAACCTATGAGGTTCCAATGATTTTCATCAATGGGTTCAGTATCCTTATCCTCTTCATCAACATAATTCTCACTGAAGGATGGCCTGATCTGCTGATCATTTCCTCTTGGTTTATTTTGAGACTGATCTTTCCTAAAGCCTTGGTTCTGGTTTTCAGGGTTTGGTTGTTTGTCCCTAGGAGGCACTTTTTCACTCATTTTTTCCCACATCTTTGTCATGGATTTGACCAGGCCATCTATTCTAGGATCTAGGGAAGAAGATGAAGTGGAGACCTTATCTCTATATGGGACCTTTCTTTCTGATCTAGTCCTAGCTCTTTTTTCTGCTAAGTTGGCTTCTGTTTTTATGGCTATTTGTTGCATTTCCTCTAGGGTAGGCGGATCCTTGTCTCTCAGATGATATGTCATGTCTGAATCAAAACCCTCGGGGAATTTAGCCAAGACTGAACCAAGTGGGGGTTTTAAGTGAGGCAGGAGGGCGTTATACACACTGTTGAACCTAGTGCAGTATGCCTGGACACTTTCCCCATTTTCCCGTTTTAGGTTGTTATATTCTGACAGGATTTGAATAGGGTTCTTTCAGACTTCCCACCTATTTTCGAAGGCTTGACACAGTTCTGGGATGTTGTGGATACTGTTTGGAGGCAAGATTTTGAACCATGTTTTGGGTTCTCCACCCAGGCTTTGGGCGAATATTCTCATTCTGACGGTCTCGTCTTGTACCTCTAGGTATTGAAAAGCATCATTAATGTTACTTATATGCTGTTGAGGTGTGGTGGTGTCTTCTCCGGTAAAGTGTGGGATTTTGTCTTGATATTTATTTGGGAGAGGAGCCAAAGGGAGTGGCAACACCAAAGGTGCGTACCAAGCTACCATGACGGGAGCTAATGGATGATGTACAAGATGAGGGTTTGTGGGATGGTTTGAGGTGGTTTGAATAGTAGTGGTTTGGATGGGTGTGGTGGATGTACTTGGACTAGTGACCTGGTTTTGAGCAGATCTGGGATGATAGGAGCCAAATTGATAAAGAAGCTGGAGATCAGGAGGTGTGGTAGGTGAAGCTTCTCTACTAAGGTTCTGTGGCAGATCTAAGGGCTCAAGGTAGTCAAAGTCTATATTACTTTGTGACTTGATTCTAAAAAGAGCTTTTTCTGTTTCTAGGCCCAAAGGGGAATCTTACAAGGTAGTAAGATGTTCAGGTACTGATTGTGTTTTACGGATGGACCTATCGGTAACTAGACTGTCAGTTTCGGAAACTTGCCACAGAATCTTCTCTGGGTCATCTACTATGATAGGGGGATTTGGGTTAGGATGAGATCTGGTGTAGATTCTTTGTGAAGCCAGATTTCGGGTCAAGAGTTTAGAGAGGATGGTATTTATGAATGTTTTGGATGGATGGCCTCTCTAAAGTTCTACTAAGGTGAAGGATGGTCAAAATCAAAAGGGATGGACTAGTGGAGTCACCAGGTGGAACTTGGTTTTTTTTGTGAAGATATAGCTATGGTCCACCACCAGTAACTAATCTAGAAATGTTTTAAAGGTTTTTCTAGTTTTATGTGTAGCCTATGGTTTGAAGTATTCTAAAATTGTTTCAACACTTTGCTAGGGTGGTGAGAACAAAAAGAGTTTACTCTAAATGAGTCTATGGACTGCTTGTTTGTTTAAGTATCTAAAGGACTAAAGAGTCTATAAGATTTTGCTAGACTGTCATGTACTCAGTGTCCCACCATCTCCCGCTATGTTAGTGAGCGATGGGATAGGTCGATCTGATAGTAACCTAGAGTTCGGTAAAATAGTAATGCCTACTGGAGGCTAGTGGAGTCGCCAGGTGGATTTGGTCGTTTTGAGATATGTGTATATGGTCCACCACCAATATTGACAAAAACCAATCTAAGGGAGTGTTTTGGGGTTTTTTGAGTTTTATGTGCCTACAAGGTTTGGAAGAGTTTCCTATAACTGACTCATCATTTTGCTAAGATGGAGAAAGAGCTAGCTTCTACTCTTCAAACAACACTTAAGTTTTCTAAGTTTGATTGAGACTTCGATAATTCTAAGGTGTACTTAGATTGTCACTAACTCGGAAGGTCCCACCGTGATCGTTACTATGTCAATGAGCGGTGGGATAAGTCAATCAGATAGTATTCTTAAGGCTGCTAGAATGTCTAGGGAAACCAAGTTTGTTTATTACTCAGAGTCCCACCGTGATCACGATTATGTTAGTGTGGCGATGAGGTGGCTCAGTCGGATAGTAGCCTAGAGTTTAGTGAAGTAGTAAGGCCTACTGGAAGTTAGTGGAGTCGCCAGGTGGATTTTTAGTTGTTTTGAGGTATATGTGTATGGTCCACCACCAGTACTGACAAAAACCAATCTAAGGGAGTTTTTTGGGGTTTTTCTGAGTTTTATGTGCAACCTAGTCTGTGAGAGTGTTATAAACCTGATTCATCACTTTGCTAAGATGGTGAAACAGAGAGTTTACTCTAAATGATTCTACAGGCTGATGGTTTGAGTTTAGGATTGAAGGACTAAAGAGTCTATAAGAGTTCGCTAGACTTTCATGTACTTAGTAAGTCTCACCGTGATCGCCATTAGGTTAGGTTCCCGTGATTTGGTTGATTGGCAAGCCAAATGACAGTGTAACATCAAACTAGTCTTTGGAGCCCAAGGACCTAGCCTTCCTGGAATCAGAGAGGGCTCTCTCCATATGTGTAAGGGATATCTGTGTGTTTGCGTATTGTGTTCTGATTTTAGGCTAGTTATGAAGTAAGTTTTTTTGTTTTGGTTTTTTAAGTTGTGAGGGATGAAATTGATCAAAGATATAAAATAGGTAACAAGATGTTAGATTAACTAGGCTATGGGGTCAAAAGGTCAATAAAGCTATTAGATGACGATACAAGGTTGTTGAAGGGCCGATTTGATTCAAGGTAGAAAGGATATTTGGGAAAAATGGAGTAAATGGACATCAAGTTTGTGAAAAACAAAGAGTTTCAAGCATAACTAGTTCAATAGATAACATAAATATGGTAGGGCAAACCATTAATCATGCAAAATGTAACTACAAGCTAATCAATACATAGAAATAAACATTCAAGCCATGCATAGAAGTATAAGACCCTCTAACTTTGGGAAATGGCTATCAGACTTTGGGGAAAACACTTAAGGAATAAAAACAACTCAAAACACTATGTCGGAATGCCTAAACACAGTACTTCAAGTTATTGGGCACTTTGAACAACAAGATTTGCATAGTTTTAGGCAAAGGGCTAGATCGAAACTAGGCCTCCTTGGTTCAAACAAAATGATAATATAATCAGTCAAAGAGAAATTTCATGGATGGAACTATAGCTAGCCATAGGTAAGCAGGGCGTACCGTAATTCATACTTAGAATTTATAAAACCATGAATGAAACAAGCAACAATATCCTAAATATTAAAGAGCAGTCAAGAATTCTTTAATGTTACTTAGGAAGAAGAAAACAAAGAAGCTATGAAGAAACAGGAAATTTGAGGTGCCTCCATGGGCATGTCTCAAATTTGTTCTCTACTGATCTATAGCAAGCAAGAAACATGTATCATGAATGAAAACTAGAAGACAACAACAAAGCAAGAGACACTATACCATTCTACCATGTCATGGAATCCATCAACAATCTTTCATCATCCATCCAAGAACATTCAAGAGGCAATCCAAAAGCATAACACAAGTATTTTCTCCAAAGCTCATATGACCAATATATTGCTTCTCTTCTCAAGTTCAGCCTTGTTTTACAATGAAAGCCTTTGGAATATATAGGCTCAAGTGAGGAAAACCTCATGGTTCAACTTCCTCTCCTATTGGCCTAATCAAAATATCTAAACTTGTCCTTGAGGCTTTGCAAAGCCCAAGGCACAAAATATCTCATAAAATATCTAAAAAATGCTAAAAATGGGAAATAAATTGACTTTTCATCACTTTCCATGTGCAAAAATAGCTAAACGCACATTTGGAAAAAGCAGATTTTAGAGGTTCAAAAATTACAAAAATATCAAAAATTTATATCAGCAAAAGGTCCCCTGACTTTCCGGAAACATTTGGCAGCCTTCCCGGTGTCGAAACGAGGCTCATGATAGCTCGTTGGAAAGCTCTGAGTGTCTAATTTCTGGAACAACTGAAATTGTCTCAATCTAATGCCTAGAAGTCCTCCAAAACTGCACCTGTGTGTAAAAAACCAAAAATTACAGTCTGCTGATAGACCAAGAAGAGTGTGCAAAAAGCGAGCATTTTTCGCCATTTCAGGGAAGCAAATGATCTCCAAATGTCCTGAAAATTGTTGAGGGTGTACTCCTAAATTTATGGCATCCAATGATACCATTCTCCTCCTTTGAAGAATCCTCAAAATGAAATGGCGAAATTCATGAGTTTTGACCAAAAACTCAAAAATGCCAAAAAACCAAAGCATGTCAAAATTTGCCCAAAATTGGTGTGTATGACCCTCAAGGGTCCCTAGCAACATGCTCTGAAGCATAAGCCAAAATATGAAGTCCTGATGTGTCTTTACTCACTTTCCGTGTCGGGCGCTTCTGCAAAACCAAGATGCCTCAAAGTCTTTGAAATGTCTTCTTTAAACCAAACTCTGTCAATCCACTGTTTTAATGAGGAAACAGTGTTTTTGGATGCTTGTGCAAAATGCCCATTTTTGATACAAGACCCCTGTTTCTTCAAAATGTGGCCTTCCCAACCTTTGATATGAAATTCAACAAGCAGACCTTTTAAGAAGAAAAACACAGTGAAATCAAGATAGACAGTCAAAGTGAAATTGCTATGTGCTGTGATAAGGTCACCCTGCCCTTTGAAGTTTGGAGGCCAACAATATATTCTTGTGTCTTTGACCAAGGTAAAAATTACAAACTTCTCAATTTCAAAACCCTGCCCTTTTCTTGGTATGCAACTCAACCAACCAAGTCCACACCATATACACAATCAACCTTAGTGCAGCCACACAGTCAAATCCACTGTTCATAGAACAAAGGTGGAAGAGCTTTGAAATGCTTCTCAGGTTTTAACAAAGGCTTGTAGGAGTTTTGTCTTTCAAACAATCAAGGCTCCCTTTCAATATAAAAACCCCTGCCTCTTTAGAAAACTGCCTTTCCAACCTCTGAATATCAACTTAATAAATGAGCTTGAAGAACAAAAAGATAGTCAATCAGTATACACAGTCAGCAATGATCTTTTTCTGTGTGTGTGGCAAGGGTACCCTGCCCTTTGATGTTTTGAGGATATAAGACACCCTTGTCTTTTTAGAGGAAGGTGAAAACACAGCTTTTTAGTTCAAACATTCTCTTTCCTTGTAGGCACTTCACCAGTATATCCAACACTACACCACAGTTTTTAACAAAGGATATCCACACAGCAAAAAACATTGTTTATAGATATGGTGACAGAGTTTGAAATGTTTTTATGCTGTGGTGACAACAACCTGTATCAGTCCAATGCAAATAAAATCCTCCTTGATCAAAACATTAACCCCTCGTATGCAGCTCACCAATGTATTTAACAATATAAACTCAGTCAATCAAAAGGCACAACACAGCTCAAAGTTTACTGTGTATGAGATAGCTTAACAGGGCTTATTTTGTTTTTGTGATGTAGTAACCAGGACTGTAGCATTCAATCAATAAAACTTCCCTTCAACAAAAACACTGTTCCCTTTTTATACTTCACTGCTCTCCGTTTGGTATGTCACCCCACCAATCAATTCAACACTTATAAACACCGCCAGCCAGAGTGCATACACAGTCGAAAATTACTGTTCATAGGACAAGGTGGGAAAATTTGAAAAAAGTTTCTGTGGTGTTAGGAAAGGTTTTGCAGCAGTAAAACACCAATAAACTTTCTTTCAAACAAAACATTTCACCCTTGTTACTTAATTTTTCTTTGCACACAATTTGGTAAAAGCACCTCTAACTGATAATGGAAAATTCCTCACTAGCCCTGTATGCAAATAGTAGTTTTACTTGCTGGTTATGCTTCATGGAATGGGAGGTCACAACACTGCTTTTTCTCTTTCACAAAAACTCATCTGATGATCACTGTGTTGAGAGCTGGCCTATTGTTTTGCTCTTTCCAAAACAATGCCTTTCACTCACAGATTTTTACACATGCCTGCAAATGGTAATGAAAACTACACCTACTGCAACTTGTTTTGTGGTCAAAAGGAAACAATGGTATTTGCTCTTTTTACCCCACAGAGGAGATTTTTTTTGAAATGGAAAACATTTACATCATGATTTTTTTCTCTTTGAAGATAGATCCATTGTTTCAACTTTCAAAACCCTATCTCTCCTTTCAATACTGATTTAGGCCAGTTTAATGGGATTTTCTCATTAATAAAGCTTAAAAACACTTTCAACAAACTAATTTAACATTCCTAACCAAGACCCTCACCCCTTTCACCAATTATTTAGCCTTTGATGCATGAATCATATGATTACCCTTTAGAAATTTGAATATACTAAAGAGGCACTTAAATACCTTGAAACACGATGGCAACCATTGTTGGCAAGTTTGAGAAGCTCTGGAAATAGCTTTGGAAGGATTTTAGGTGATTTTTTGATCAGTGCTATAGGAGTGCCGCGCGCTGCTACAGGAGCACCGCGCAACAGTGCATTCCTTTGTAAATTTTGTGCATAGGAGTGCTGCGCACTTTTCCAGGAGTGTCGCGCAACTTTGCACCAAATTTTGAAGGCCTTCCCAGTGTCGTAATTGGGCGTGAGATGGCTCGTTGAAAAGATGTGGAAGTCTAATTTCCAGAAAAACTTGAATGTTTTCATTTGGATTCCATTTGGTTGTTCAAAAATTCATTCTCCCAACACTGGTCAAAACTGGTGAATCCTGGTGCAGAAAAACATAGCGTTGATTGGAGGCTACTTTTGGATGCCTTCCCGGTGTCGGAATTGGGCCCGAGATGGCTCGTTGGAAAGCTAGAGAAGTATAATTTCCAAATATTCTTGATTTTTTTTATTTGGTGTCTATTTTTGTGTTAAAAAACTGACTTTCCCATTACTGGTAAAAAATGGTGAATGCTGGTGCAGAAAAACATAGTGTTGATTGCAGGCTACTTTTGGAGGCCTTCCTACTGTCGGAATTTGGCCCGAGATGGCTCATCGGAAAGCTATGGAAGTATAATTTCCATAAAAATTTTAATTTCTTCATTTGGATTCAATTTGGTTGTTCAAAATCTGAATTTCCCATCATTGGTCAAAATGATGAATCCTGGTGCAGAAATTCTCCCGTGACATTTGAATTTTTCACATTTCTCACAAACCATGATACCTGTGTAGAAACTGAAGGAGGTTTTTCTTATTGAAACTATGAGGGACAAAAACCTGTCTCTATTTTGTAAATTGCATCTCTGTTTTTTCATAAAATCATTTTGAATCAAACTGCCCCGGCGCTCCTTAATGCTAATTTTACTGTGGCAGAGGTATTATGATTCAACAGCCATGAAAATTTTACTATCCCTTGGTATTTGCTGAGATGAGATATTTGAGCTTTTTTTTTACTGTGGGTACACTGCTTCCATGGCATTCACTTAAACTCTTTCATCCTCTATCTATCAAGAAGGGCGCTTCTTCTAACACCTTTCCTCTGCTCAAAATATACCAGCAAGGTATCTTTGACTTTGTTATAGGAGCAGAATTTCGTTGGAAAACCAAATGTACTTTGCCTTCTTGTCCATTGTGATGAGCTATTTGTAGGCATTTTATTATGAGTAGGAGGATGATTGTCCTTTACTTTGTTTATGAAGGATGGCCTTTTTGACAAATGCTTGGCTTCCTTTTGACCATGATGGCAAAGTTTGTTCTGAGATCAGGACCCCTTTTTACCATTTTGACTATCCGTTTTCAAAACCTTTCTCCAATGATGATAAAACCTGTCAGTTTATAAGTTTACCTTGTGCTTCAAAGGTAATGGAAATCTTGCATACCATATCTAGAACTTACTGATTTACCCTTATTCAAATTGTAGCAGCAGAGTATCTTGATTTGTTTTCAAAAGGAAAGTGTCCACCTTTGTGACAGTGGCTTACATACCTTGCTCTTAATGCTCCAGAGTTAATGATGCCCACTGTGAAACTGATTTTGATTAGAGGTGCAAAACTGCAGTTGCACTCATCTATGTTTATCATTCTCTGTCTAAAAAGGTGCCTTTCCTAACACCCCTCCCTTACTCAGAATGCACTAATATGGTACCATTAACCTTTCTTGGGAAGAGAAAAACTCAAAATTTCTTTGTAAAATTGTGCTAAGCGACCTGAAGTACATCTTTTTATGATTGGAGCAGACCAGTACTTTGAAACATAATCACTATTATGTCCTTTCACCTGTGCAATGACTCATCTTATCACTACTGTTCAAAATTTATTTTGTTGGAGCTGTGGACTGTCTTTTATCAAACCTTGTTAAGAGATAAGTTTGACCCATTGGATTGCAGTGGTACGCCTGCTTTCCATTTGGTCTCTCACCTTGTGTCTTTGATCAAACAGACCTTGAAATCAATTAATGCCCTGGCCATCTGCTTATGAATAAAGGAGGCCTTTTTCTCTTGGAAAAATATCTGATGTTTTGTCAACCTTCTGTCTCAGCCATGTGAAGGCTACCTGATGAACATATTGGTAAGGGTTTCTCTTGCATATTATGGTAGGAAAATTTTTTTGGAAACATTACTGCTTTTACCTCTGCCTGCAATCATTACTTTACCTTGGTCACTGTCTCATTGTTTGCTAAAAACAAAACTGTCTCACTGTGAGCTGCAACTTTTTAAGTCAAACCTTGGCCATCACCCTCTGCTTGTAGATGAAGGAGGCACCTTAACCCTCTGCTTATAGATGAAGGAGGTTCTTAGCCATGACTTATCAACAGCCTTTTGACAGTGTTTTCTTTCTTCTACTGTGTTTTCAGGCTGAATGAAGCTGCAAGATCTTGATGAGTAACTCTTTGCCCTACAGATGCATCTCAGGCTCATGTTCACATTGAGAAGCAGCCGTTCTTCTCATGTGGAGTCAAGAATTTTCTTCTGAGATGCTGACATGTTTCCTGTGCTTGTAAAATCCATAAACAGTATAAAACACCTAAAATCAGCTTGAGATTTATGGTCTATGCACTGCTGAGACTTAGGGGTGCATAAGTGGCGCGACTTAGGGCTGTGACTAACTTCATTTGCAGATTCGGAGGTCTTTTATGACTGGTCTAAAACATATGGAGGTTTTTTGGCCCTTTGATGATTTCCAAGGGTAAAATGCCTTAAAGCGCCACTTCCTAACTTAGGGGAGGCTTTTTGAATAGATTTGGATTGTCTTTTTAGAGCTGATGGGCAGACTAGTATGGCTGAGGCAAGGTAGGATTTGATAATGAGGTTTCATCTTGTCATGAGCAAAGTGAAAGATAAGAAGGCAAAAAGTTTTCATGGGGGTTTTCTAGATGACAAATTGACGTATGGAGATTAGCTTCTAGAAAACTCAGCTAGGAATTTTAGTCATCAACAACCGGTGAAAATTATTGATGACTAACAGCTTATTTCTAAGGCGTTGATATCTCTTTTCTTCTCTTTTTGGAGTTGGCTTCCCAACAAATAACACATGTACCATATCACTCTTGGTTCTCATGATCACCCTCATTATCTTGCAGCTCGCATGACATGATAACACTATTGTTCTCAAAAATGTGTTTTGATCTAGGTTCATGTATCAATATGAACCACCAATCCCTATCCAACACATCTGGGTAAAAAAAAACCTGGCTACAGTGTTTAGGGAAAACATAGGGCTCCTTAGCTTCATCCCACATATTTCTAGAGTTGATACATATCAGCCTACTATTGCGATCTTCCTTTACATTATTCTGATCAAAAGTGTCCCACCACTTGCACCTAAAAATAACACATTGGAAAGAAGAGAAATCCACTTCAATGATCTCTTGTATCTTTCCAACGTAACCTAACATCCCTCGTACTAGGTTTTCATCATAGTGGCTAGATCGAATAGATTGATCGAACTCGAATTCCACTCCACAGTCTTGTGTGATGTTTCTAGCATCTACATTTTATGTGTGAAAATGGTGTCCATATGCTGACATAGATGGGAATAAATCCACCTATTATAAAAAAGTTAAAAAAATCATAGTGTCATGTGTCCTATAATAATCCAACAGTTAAAATATGAAATACATATGTCTTATAAGTTTCAAATTTACATATAAATTAAAAATATTATTACCGAGTTGTTGTGCCTAATTCCTACGTTTAGCGCATCCCCTTTAGCACGCGGGTAACAACCGGTTGCACCGTATTTCTCTCTATCTTGGTCAACGACCCAACTGTTGGGGCATATTTTTGGCATATTTTCTTTTAAATGATCAGGATAAAGCACACTTCTACCATTCAACCATCTGAATTCTTTCCTATCACTATCCCATTTCATCCTCTTTTGTTCATACAATGTGACCCATGGTTGTGTCGCTTCAAAATTGTAAAGAACGAATTTATTGATTGCTTCAATTTCTGCATTCGCTGATGAAATCAAACCGAAATTATATAGTACTTAGAGATCAAAATATACATTATATCGATGTTCAACATGAATATTAACTTTGTGTAAATTTGAAAAATTATAAGTCGCTTACTCTTTACCAAGCGCCTTTTTCCACTCGTTTGGAGCAACTCCCCTTCTCTTTTGTCTTCATCCCTTTCATCGTCCCAAATCACCGCACTTGGTCTGTTGTTGATTTGTTTGATGTACTCACTGGCATAATAGAAAGACTCATACGATATGTACCCCTTTGCCATAGACCCCTGGGGTTTTTCCCTTTGCCGAACAAAACCTTTCAATTTCTTCATGTACCTCTCTAAGAAGAACATCGAACGACAAGAAACCACCCCAACTAATTCAACCTCATCTACTAGGTGGATTAGAAGATGAACCTGTAAGTCCATGAAACTCGTTTTTAGTTCCTTCTTAAACATACAAACAATTTCAACTGTCTCTTAATGCCAACGTGGAATGCTAGCCACATGAATCTCCTTTGACATGATCCAATGTACAAATGTAGATAATTTAGATATGGCCAATCCTAGATCTTGAGGGAATTCATGTTTCACACACCCATGCACGAACAAAGGATAATAACACTGCAAAGTTATAAACACGTGCAATAATATACAAAATTAGTTATGTTTTATGATCCCTGCATGGGATAAAATTTATTAATATAACAAAAAATAAAATCATGCTTTTTACATTATATGTACTCTTATAAGATTCAAATGGTCATGCGATTTCAACCTCGACAAATGGTAATCCATGGTGAAGCAACGCCATAGTGAAGACATGTACGAAGTTGGCACCCTCACACCTATTATAACTTCCTTCGCTAAAGAAATATCATCTTTTTTAAAAATCCATGGGACATCACCTTCTTTGAAAAGCCATGAATTAGAGGGACCAGCGCCTGTCTCTGATCCCATACTTTCTAATCGTCTTGGCCAATGTTTCTTTTTAGTTTTTGAAGTAATAAGATCTTTCCTAACAGCTAATGTGTCACTTTGTTTCGATGATATGTGCCTCCATAAATAAGATGAAATATTTTTAAATATATGCATGGGATCTAATAAGTGGGTAACCTTAAGATGCTCCCAGTATGGGAGGTTATAAAAGATAGATTTCCTTTTCATCTGAATGGGAAATTTCTCAACAATGGTGTCGAACAATTCTGGATCATCGAACATAGGCTCACCATTTTAAATGAACATTTATATGAACTCCTTCTCATTCTCTCTCTCATATGCTCTAAGCCATTCAGCTAGTGTCATTATTAGAGGCCTTTGGATTCTCTCTCATTTACAATTGAAAGTGGATGCTACTCTTCTGTAAGGGTGTTCTTCTGGGAGGAATGCCCTAGAGAAATCATACACTAACTTTCGTAGGTCCTTGGACCATATAGCTTTCAAAGAAGGTCCACAACATTTACATACAAAATACCCTTTTTTTAGAAGACCTGCGAGATTATTGTATACAACTAATATGCATGGCACGTTAAAAAATATCATGAAGATCAGAACAAAAATTACAACAAATTAAATAACTAATATGTGAAATAATATTGTTACGTATATAAACAAATCAGTAAATTAAACATGTAATTTACCAGAGAAAACTCCTAAGTCTAGATAATCATGTGTCGTGTAAGCACATATGCCATACAATGTAAAACTCATTTCTGCTGCGATGGGTCTTGATACATTGTATACATTTATCCCATCCCATAATTCCTTCAATTCATCTACTAGTGGTTGTAAGTAGACATCCATATTCTTCACTTGTCTTCTACCAGGGACTATGAGAGCCAACATAAGATGTTCATTCTTCATGGAAAATCATAGGGGGATATTGTTGTTGATCACTACTACGGGCCAAACAGAATAGTTGTTGTTTTGGAGGGAATATGGGTTGACGCCATCCATGGCTATGTTGGGTCATAGACTTTGTACTTCATCCTTGAATTTTTCAAGCCATGTATCCTCTATATGCTTCATGGCTATTGAATCAGTTGGGATTCACATAACTCCCAACTCACTTTTGTGTGAGGCATGCCATCCCTGCAAAATAGCTAATTCTTTGCAACGAAAGAGCCTATGAATCCTTGGGATTATAGACATGTGCCTCAATATCTTAAATGGAGGACTAGTACGTGATGTACCCTTCTTTTTTGATTTATCATACCTGTCATGCCCACATTTCGTACACATCTCTTTGTCCACACATTCTCCTCTATATAGAACACAATCATTTGGACATGCATGATATGATATGTACTCAACACCCAACATTTTCAACAATTTTTTTGCCTCTTCGCAGCTACCGGGCAAGACATTATCACTCACAAGAACCTTATCTTTTAATAATCTGTAGTTGGTGATCATCGAAAAATATATTAATAAATGTACATTAATGTCGATATAATTATTAACGTTCATAAAATTTACCATTTTTAATGTTCATTATAGTGGATTGATTATATTTAAAATTTATATAAGGGAATACTTTATAGTAACTTACCTCAAAAGTTGAGAAACATGCATTCGACAAGCCAAACTTTTCTTTCAAGTTGTACAGTAACATCGTTGTCCCCAACTGGGTAGACTTTGATTGACTGCCAAGTCCAAAGAAAGGGGTGGTGGAAGAAAATTTAAGGATTTGGGAAAAGGTGTGTGATATGAGCATCATCCCCGAGCTGATTATCATTTTGGAATGCATATAACAACATTGTCTCTATTGGTGTCCCGTGTTTTGATAGTTTTGAAAATCAAAAGACAAAGAAACATCAGAACCAATCTTTAGAGTTACAGGATCTAGTCCTCCTATTCTCAGAGAAGGATCTCTCAAATTATTTGTTTTTGCAAAGGTTTATCTTGTGTGCTTTGAGTATTGGTTTTAGACTAGTTATCAAGTGCAAGTGTTTGTTTCTTTGTTTGGTTGAATTGATACAGTAGAACATAAAAGGTCTAGGAAAGATAGATAGAAAGGGGAAATTTCAGTTTCATTGGGTAATGGAGTTAAAAAGAATTCATGACAAACTTATAAATGGATATGGGATATCAAAGGGAAAATCTAACTTGGCCGCAGGATCCTTTAGTTTTGGAATGAGATGGACATCAATGATTTGGAAAGAGAAGTTTAATCCTCAAAAAATGGAATTTGAAAGCGCAACTTGAACAATAAAGTGTTATTTGATAAACAAGGCTAACCATGAATTCTACAAATCACACTTTAAGCAAATAATGACTTCAAAACAACTTTTAAAATGAAATCTAAGATTCGGGGAACACCCTATTTCCTCAAATATTTTATTTCAAATGACTTAGAAAACATAAAATATTCATTGATAATTACGGTCATAGAAGAGGGAACACCTAAATACATCTATGATCACAACTATAAAGACCTTTAAGCCAACTGTTCAAGCAAGGACAAGGGGCATGATCAAAACAGACCTCCTTGGCTCACTATAAACAAAGATACTTCAAAGGGAGACTTCAATAACAGCCTTTAAGTGGTAGCAGATAAGCAGGGAGAACCATAAATCATGCTGAAACCAACTATTCAAACTATTAATAAAATAAACAAGCATGAGGACCAAAGAGAGAGATTAAAGACTCTAAAATACCTCAGCAGAAGAAAACATAAAACAGTGAAGGATAAGCATGTCTAAGGTGCTTCCAAGAGTCATTTCTTAGCCTAAAAATTTCATCCTACTATAGTAAGAATTTATGGAACAAAATGAAAATAGGGGAAAACATTAAATAGTTAAGAATACTTCACCAACAGCCAAGCTCATGGATCCAATGATAGAGCCTTCTCAAGAACAAGCATGCAACAACATCATCAGGGCTTCCAAGACTTCAATTTCTTCTTCAACTGCTATAGACTATGTATTATTTTAGAGAGTTTCAGTATTACAACTAGTGATCAAACAACCAACCAACGTTTACAATGGATTCCTCAACAAGTTTTTATAGAGAGATGAGGAGGTCAAAAGAGAGAAAAGATCTTCTGATTTCAATTAATGCAGTTAATGCTTCTCAGCCTTTGAGGGGTTCAAGGGAGAAGTTTACAGATATTTTCCCGTATTAATTGGTTTACATTAAGTATTTAAGCTTGCTGGAAGCTTATGTTGACTTTAAGGCTCTGTGTCATTTCTGTAATAACTGAGCTGATATTTTTGTAATTAATCCTTTGGGCTAAATTAACTGTTCAGCTGCATTGGGCAAATATCTTCTGTTTTGGTCATTACTCATCCTCTGTTGAATGCTTTGAGGCCACAGGTGGCAATATGGTAGCTGAGAGGAATTAAATTTCCTCTGAGGTGGTGGTGGAGGCATCCTCTATCTGATAAATATTCTTGATTCGCTTTTATTTGTGCTTAATTTAGTGAATTAAGCTTTTGATGATTGACCTTAGCCGTAATCCATTAAACTGTGAAATTAATTTTTAATCTGCCATTCTGCTGTAGCTAGGTCTTCAACACTGATACTATTTTGAATTTCAATGTGTCTTGTTGATGTGCAGGTATGATAAGGGCACATATGGCATCAGCGTCCATGATACACTGATGAAACGTGGCATGGAACCTCGCTCAATGATTTCTCTTGGATAAGTGAAAACCTGAAGGATTGTCATCCTTGGTTTTCATTTTCTTTAAAATAAATGAAAAAACCATTAAAAACCTGCAAAATACAAAAATGTTATAAAATCCTGCATATTTAAGGTTTAACTACTGAGGAGGTTGTGGGGAGGAGCGTGGTCATTGGATGGCAACATCCAACGGTGCAGATTTGCGCGGAGTGGTCAAAGAGGAAAGCGGGGGAAAAATTAAGTTAGAACCATTGATCTATGATTTGACCAAGAAGATCAACAGGCGAGATTAGAAGTGAATTAAATAATGGGAATGGGTCACATTATTTTGAAAATAGAAGAAAATGTGAAGAAATAAGGTTAAAATCCCTTTGGCGAAGGAAAAAGCCAAGGAAAGAAGATTGGGGTTGATGGATAATCGTGAGCTGTCGGATGAGATCGACCCCACGAGATCAACGGTGGCTAATGTACGTTTGAAAGCCTTTGGTGAAGGTGGAGGGTGATAGTGTTTGGCCAGATTTAGATCTGAGCCGTTGATTTTCTAGGATCAATGGCGGGGAGCATGTGCAATAATAAATAATGGAAAAGAGGGAAAGTGGTTTCGGATGGAGAAACCGGTAGTATCGTGCGAGGAAAAAGTGGATAGGCAGTTTTTACTTTTGGAATGCGATATGTGCCAGAGGATGACATGTGTCTTTTTAAAAACAACTTATGTCGCGTAAATTTTGAGAATTAACCTCCGCACTTAAAATTGCACGAAACTCTGCGTGGGCCGTTAGATCTAGGCCCTCAGATCGAACGATGGAGAGTGAGCGTGAAACTGACCAGATGTGCGAGGAATAAGAGGCAGGGCGGTTTTAATATGGGCCGTCCGATCAGTGGATCGATGGTGGAGATTAGATCTAGGGGGAGGGAGGACCCACAGGGGTTGGGCCTGTCGAGGTTAATATGAGCCGTTGGATGTAAAGGATTAATGGTCAAGATTGAATCCGGGGTTGAACGAAATAATATATAGGCGGAGAAAGGGCGAAGAAGGACCGTTGATTTGCAGAGATCAACATCCAGGATTTGGCCTAAAACATTATGAAGCGGGTATATGATTTTTAAACCAATGTTGGGAAATTTAATTTGGATTGTCCGATCTGGACACGTGGACGGTCCAGATGCAATCGGAGGCATGCGATCAGCGGGGGAAGAACTTTGAATGGCGCCGATGCGATTTAGCGCTGGCCATTTATCTGAGGATCATATCGACGGTGGGGAGTGAATCAGAGGGGTTCAAAGGTGGAGGAAGGTTTTATGATCAGAGAAAATGAGGTCCGTCGAATCTAGGAAGGTGGGGAGAAGATCAATAGCTCACGATTGATCGGGAGATCGCCAATCGGGGAGAGGTAAATACAACATGGAATGCACCCTTTGATTTTTTCCGATGCGATACTACGCGGCCCATTGATCATTTCAGATCAATGGTGGATATTGTTTAAATCATGCACTGGCATAAAACCTTTAATACTTACGAAAACCCAAAATTTTATGAAATTCAAAGGTTTTATGGGTCGGGGTAGGTTATATACATGTGGATTGGTGCTCGGTTGAGGGGCCTATGGTTTATATGGAAAAAAATAAAGGCCCGAGGCTTATACATGGAAAGGGCCAATCAGGATCGAGAATTTGGATCGAGCTTTTCAATCTACCCATTTAAAATCTCCGATGTGAGATTATAAGGATCGTTGATAAGGAAACAAAATCAACGGTGTTTCTTCATTAAATAACATTGCACCAGCGGGTTTAGACCAAAACTTAGGATAAAAGGGTTTTATGAATTTACAAAGGAAAATAGCAGGGAATGGACTTATACAATGTTTAAGCGCCAGATGCGGGCCCAAGGGTTATATGAAGCGGTGATTTGATTGGGGCTATGTAATAAGGGACCAATCGCATCGGAGGTCTCAATAAAGCAAAAAAAATTTGTGGGTTGTGTTTTGTTCTGATGCGATAAGCAGTTGGGACCATTAGCACTCAGTTCCAGCACCAAGGCATATGGTGGGGAAGTGGTTAGGACTTAGCTCAAAGGGGCTTAAGCCTAGAGTTAAAAAACTTTATTTTTTATGAAAATTTTCAAAAGTTTTTATGGATTTGGGGGTTTCGGAAAAGTTTAAAAGTGATTTTTAAACTTTTTAAAGAGGATTTTTATGAAGGGGAAAGTGGAATAAACGAAAAATAGAGGAATTACATGGGGAATAAAGGGGTAAAAATGAAGGTTATTTTTTGAGTGAAGGAGGGGAAAAATGGGATTTTTGCAGCAGTATTTTCTTCTTGGAAAAACAACAGAATTTATGGGTTCAGAAGGGGAACAACAGTGACGATTAACCAAAGGATAGAATATCTTCAGAAGACTTTAAGCACCAAAAATTTTGTCAATAAAATTGTTTCTTGAAGGTTGTCCAAAAATGATTTAGCCACCACTTGATATGACAAAATTTATAGGTGGCTAATAGTGGCTCCACTTGGGAATGGTATCTTCTTGAAGGCATCAAGAATTTCAGACTTGCATTCTCTGGGAGGCTAGTCAGTGCCTTATGCATTGGGCTGCATATTTCTATACTTGGATGTTTTTCTTTTGCTCTAAAAATATTAGCAGCCATGAAAAACAATGGAACCTCATCAACACAGGCTTTCTACCTACCCAATCCTACTGATCTAACATTTTTTCTTCTTTAGAGTGCACTTGGATTGGAAAACTCTCTTACAATATTTTATTCTTTTTGAAAGCAAAAAACTAATCTATTTCTACTTCTTATGTCTCCATGAACTCAGATTAAATAGTTGAGTTCATATGCTTCTCTACTTAATCTACTAATCTGTTAGGATTAAACAGTCTAACAGATTTTTATTCACTAATTTCTAAAATAGAAATTTAAAAACAAGCAAGTCAGGATTGGACAACCTAACTTGTTGCTGATCTATGGCATAAAACAACAAGCTACAAATAGACATTATTTTGTAGAAAATTAAATCAAAATGGAAGGCTTAAGATCTGAAATTTCAAGCACTTCGTTCATCTATTTTCAGCTATGTTTTTACTTCTTTTTGAGTTGTTCATTGCTTGTTTTCTGATTCAAATTTTGAGCTGATTAAAACCAATTTCACCTCTGTTTGGACTCAGAAATTAAAACCGATTGGAGTCATTCTTGTTTGGAAACTTAGGTTCATATTTTGAGCTTGTTTGAACCTTTAATTTCTAGCCTAATCTACCTACTAATAAGCCAAGATTAAGCTGTTTGGCAAATCAAATTCACTAACCTATTAGCAGGCAATTGAAAACTAATTAGCCATGATTAGGCTATATGGCTAACTAGGAGTGTGTTTTTGGTAGTGGCATTCGAGCTTGCACACTTTTAGACTTTGTTTCTATTTTTTGGTGTGGGGTTGTACCTTTATTGTTTTTTACAATCTGCCCTCTTTTCTTTCTTTTACTGTTTTTTATATTTTTATTTTTCTAACTTTGAATGCAACATTTAGACTATGATATTTACAATGAAAAATAAGATACTTTGAAACTCATGATTCCTGGCAGAAGTAATGCCTTAGCATCCTACCATTGACATGACCTCCATACAGATCTTCTCCATTCAATTCTTTCAAGAAAAATGCATTGTGGCCCCTCTCAGCATGAACAATATAGGGGCCTTTCCACAAGTTCTCAAACTTGCCATGTTTTCCTTTCTCTTCTCTCCTTGAATCCAATTTAAGAACAACATTCCCAACCTGGAAATTGTTTGCCTTAGTCCTCTTATCAAAAAATTTCTTTACATTTTCTTGGACTAACTGCGTCCTTTCATAGACTTCTTCTCTGGTCTGCTATAAATGGATGGTTTGGTTGATTCTCCTTTACATATCATTCTCTTTGACCTGCACTTCTTGAAGGAGCTTCATGACTGGAACTCCTAATGAGGTGGGAAAACATGCATCCATGCCATAAACTAACTGATATGGGGACATATTTATTGACTTCTTTGTAGTTAACCTATCAGCCCATAAGGCATGAACCAGCTTACTGTGCCATGATTTTTTATTCTGTTCCAACAACTTTTTGATGATATTGATGAAGCTCTTGTTGGAAGATTCAGCTAATCCATTTCCTTGGGGATAGTAGGCAGTAGAATGACCCAAGGTTATGTGGTATTTGTAATAGAAATCAACCATCTTCTTAGATTTAAAAGTAGCGGCATTATTTGTTATGATTTTTCCGGGACAACCAAATCTGGATAGGATATTTGTTTCAAGGAACTTGATAATGACAGAGTCATTAGCATTTCTGGAGGTTATAGCTTCTATCCACTTGGTAAATAAGTTAGTGGCCGTGAGGATCCACTTATGTTAAGCTGAGGAAGATGGGTGAATTTCCCCAATGAAGTCTAAACCCCATTGTTGAAAAGGTGCCTCAACTCTGATAAGATGTAATGGTAAGGGAAGGAGTTTTCTTTTGCCATAAAAAAATTGACACTTGTGGCAAGACATGACTAACTTCTAAGTGTCTGGGAAAAGGGTAAGCCAATAATAACTAGATCTAAGAATTTTGTTTGTCGTGGCCTTCCAGTAGAGGTGTCCTCCACATTCTCCATCATGCAACTCATGCATGATTTTCCCTGCATCATCTTCAAGTAAACATTTAAGAAAATTCCAACATCATTTTTCCAATATAATACCCCATCTAAGATGCAGTAACTCAAATCTCTTTCAAAAATATAGCTTTAGTTTTAGAAAAAGAAGGAGGGGCTTTTAAACATAAAATCACATAAATAATGTCAGCATACCAAGGAGAATTCAAAAATGTCTCTTCAATGAAAGGAGCAGTAGATTCTTCTATTTGTTCCAACACATCTACCATATTTATGTCTAATGCTTGGAAATTAGACTCAGCCATAAGTTTTTCTAATCCTTGCCCTTTAACTAATTTGGTGGGCCTGATTTCTAAGTCATATTCAAGAATAGTTGCAATCCATTTTCCCCTTTTACCATCAGGGTCCTAACTTAGAATGTCCTTGACAAGAGTATGTGGAACAAAAGCAATTATGTGAGAGTGTAAAAGATAGACTCTAAAGTCCTTTAAAGCTTTCACTAATGCTAAGGCTTGCTTCTCCATGATGTTATATTTGAGAGGAGCATCTCTTAAGGCCCTACTAAAGAAGGATATTGGTTGTTCTTTTCCCATGTCATTATTTTGAAGTAACACTTCAGCTATTGTATGCTCAGATGCAAAAGAAAAGATATAAAAGTCTTTGGTGAAATCTAGACTAATCAAGACTGGTGTTTGAATAAGAGCTTGTTTGACTAGTTCAAATGATTTTTTAGCTAGTAAAGTCCATTTTACACCTACATCTTTCTTAAGCATGTTTGTAATGTTTTTTAATAGCTCAGCAAGGTTGGGGATAAACCTCCTCAAAAAATTAATCTTTCCAATGAAAGATTGTAATTCTTTGAGGCTTATTGGATGGCTGATATGCAATATGCCATCTATCCTTGTGGGGTCTATTTTGATTCCCTCTTCTAAAATTATATGGACAAGAAGTTTACCTTCTTGGAGACCAAAGAGTGTCTTCTTGGGATTCAATGACAAGCCAAATTTCCTACATTTCTCAAAAACGTTTCTTAAGTGAATCAAATGTTCTTCATCAGTTTTTGAGAAAGCGGTTATGTCATCAAGGTAAATGATTATGAAGTAACCAATATCTTTAGAGAAGGCTATGTCGATGGCCCTTTGGAAGGTGGCCCTTGCATTCATCAATCCGAAAGGCATTTTGACATACATAAAGGTGCCCCAATGTGTGGTAAAAGCAGTTTTGATTTGATCACTTGGGAGCACTAACACCTGATTGTAACCCGAGAACCCATCTAAGAGGGATATCCTTTTTGACCCAACTACCCTTTGAAGTATATGGTCCATCTTGGGTAAGGGTTAGTTGTCTATTAGAGAGGCTCTATTTAAATTTCTGAAGTCAATACAGACCCTGATTTCCCATGTTTTCTTTCTAACAGAAACTAAGTTCGATACCCATTCTGAATACCTAATTGGTACTATGATCCCAGCATCATGCATCTTTTCAATTTCTTCTTTGACTAAAGGTAGTAAAACAGGGTTTATTCTCCTTAACTTTTATTTAAAATTATTTTGGTTTTCTTTGAGAGGGATTTTGTGCTGAATGATGTTGGTATCATACGATTTCAGGTCTTTATACCCCCAAGCAAAAACATTTTTAAACTCTTTGAAAAGCTCTATGTATTTCAATTTTATGTGAGCTGGGAGAGTGCTGGACTATTTAATCATCTTGGGTTCTGCTAGGCTGCCTATGTTATTCTTCTACATCTGTTTCCACAGGCTCCATTCTCGGTTCTTTGGCTACATCATTAAAATCAAAAAGGTGTTCTAAAGGTGTGAGACCTCTTGGAATTGTATCGTTCTTACATTGTAAAACTTCCAAGTCTTTTTGGTCTGCGTTATCAATTAACTCTGCTTCAAAAGGATTCTCATAATGATTTATATCGACAGAATATGTCATTTCAACTTCTAGGATTTGTTCAATATACAAACAGTTTTCTTTATGGCTGGTTTTTGATATTGGTGTGTCGAAATCGTTTTCTCATTTTAAGAAATAATCTATGTGTTTGTCAGAATCAAACACTTGCCAGTGATCTTTGTTATCAGGCACATCAGGCCTGTGTTTTACCTTTATGCTAAGTTGTTCATTTATCTCAGGTATTTGGCAGTTGCTAGCATTGAAAGAGAGTTCATTTGCTAGATGATTCAGTGCTCTAGGAATGAAAATAAGTTCATACTTTTCAAAGGTTTTCAATAAATCAAGGGCAGTGTTCTGATATTCCCTAAGTCTTGGATTTTTAGCTGAGTATTCTCCTTTAATTTGTCTTATGATAAGTTCAGAATCTCCTAAGATTGATGTCTTTTGGGCTTCTAATTGTTTAAGCAATTGTAAGCCTAGAAGAAGTGCTTCATACTCAACAATATTGTTAGTGCATGGGAAGTCTAATTTATATGAAAAACTCTGATTCATATTTTGAATCCAAACACCTACCCTTGCACTTGTTTTATTATAGGATCCATCAAAGTTTATTGTCCAAAGTATATTTGCCTCATTTTAATTTTCTTGTTGCTGTTGATTGCTAATGTTTTGTATCTAGTTTGAGGGAAGTTCTGATTGTTTTGGTAAACTAGTTGGGTCTATGTTTTCCTTTTCTTGTTGAGAAAGTTCATCTTCGTTGTATAGGATAAAGGAGTCTAAACTTGATTGAATGGAATAGATTGGAGAATTTTTTGGTTTATCTATGTTGCTCACTATGTACTTCATGTGAGATTCCCTGTATAGTCTTCTGTTTTGGTGAAAAATAGGGATGGTGGCATAAGACATGTCCATTTGAAGGCTTCCCTGAAGTTTGGCTCCCCATGATCTTAATAAGAGCATGCCATACTTAGGGGGAATTTCAGGTACAACTATGTCCATTACTAGACTCTTAGTAGGGATTTGAGCTAAGTTAACACATAAATCTTTGATTAAACCCAAACATTTGACTCTGCTTGAGTCAAAGGAATACAAATCTTTGTATGGTTTAGCAATTTCTAAGCCTAAGCTTTCCATTAGTACCTTGGGAATTAGATTTTGTGAAGCTCCAAAATCTAACATGGCATTGTATAAAATTTTCTCATGTATGTTCAAACTAACATAGAAGGGAGCGACAACCCCTTCTTGGTATTTTCCTTCAACTTCAGAACCAAACAACAACTCAAGCTTGTCATCTATCAAGTTCAAGGTGTCAGTATCACTTCCTAGGTTCAAAGCTTTTAAAACTTGGTTTTTGTACACTTCTTGTATTACTACTTCAGCTAGGGGGATGGTAATTTTAATCTTGGCAATCTCTCCTTCAAGGTTGAAAGGAACAATTGATTTGTTCATATTTACATCTGTCTTTTCAATTGAATTCTTTTTTGCAGTTTTAATTTGCTGAATTTTGTTTGGACTGGTAATTGGGATAGTTTTGTTAGGACCACTAGCTGAAGTGCTAGGGGTACTCTATTCAACATTTGGCTAGTTGTTTTTCTCTTTGTTTAAATTTGGTTTTTTAGCCAAAGTGATGGGTTTGTCTGTTGTCTTCTTAGGCTGACTTTCTATGTTTTTCTTGACAACAGTGCTAGTGTTCTTATCTTTTGAATTGTCTACGTTCCCTTTGCTCCTAAGATCATATTGTTTGTGTACCTCCATGATTTCATTTTCAAACCCCAATCTATAGTCATCAGAATCTTTGTAGCTGTTTGTGTTTTGATCAGAGAAGAAACCTTGTTCTTCCTCAGTGAGGAAAACATCATCCCCACTGTCTGATCCAATCAAGTTTATGTGAGCTTCTCCCAACCTTTCCATCTCCCTATCTTCCTCATATTGATCCACATAGTTTTGTTGGAAGGGAGATCTAACTTGTTGGTCATTTTATTTTTTCTTATCTTGATTATTTTCTCTTCTATAATTCTGATTTCTATTTCTATTTTGGTTGTTTTGAGGTTCTCTTGGTGGCACTCTATCATTCAGATTGATCTTTTCAAGCATCCTCTCCATCACCTTCACTATGTTGTCAATCTTTGTATCAGAAGTTGACGTTGAGGGTAGCATGTCATCTTTATAAGTTACCCTCTTCTCTAACCTCAACCTATTTCTTTTCTCAATTATGTTTGCTTCTACGCTCAAAGCTCCTTTCTGCATGTCTTCTAAGGTTGATTAATCTCTCTCCCTCAATTGATAAGCCATTTCAGCATCAAAGCCTTCGACATACCTTACTAAGGCCATGCTATGGGGAGGTTTCATGTGAGGTGGAAGAGCATAGTAAATTCTATTGAACCTAGTGGAGTAGTCATGAAAACTCTCCCCTTGATTTCTTTTGAGGCTACTATATTTTGCTAGTATTTGGAGAGGGTTCTTTTTGAGTTCCCATTTGTTGATGAATGTTCGATGCAAAGTAGGGAGATCATTAATGCTGTTAGGAGGTAAGTTCTTAAACCACTTCTTTACATCTCCTCCTAAACTTTGGGTGAAGATCCTCATTTTGACAGTCTCTTCCTCTATCTCCATGTAATCAAATGCATCTTCCATCCTATCTACATGATGTTGAGCTATTGTAGATTCTTTTCCAGTGAAATGAGGAATTTTGGATTGGTAATCATTTGGTAAGGGAAGTAGAGGTTGTGGTAACACTAATGGGGCATACCATGTGGCCATGGCTGGAAATAAGGGTGGATTTACAAGAGGTGGATTTACAAGAGTGAGAATGGGATGAACAGGAGTGGTTTGCACAATGGTAGTATGGAATGGAGTGGAAGAAACACTTGGGCCAACAAACTGATTTTGAGCACAATTGTTATGGAAAAGGCTAAAGTGATGAAGAAGTTGGGAATCAAGAGGAGTGGAAGGTGAGGCTTCTCTACTAGAGCTTTGTTGCAAATCTTCAATGTCAAGATCAGTTTGGTTTAAATCACCTTGATATCTAGTTCTAAAGATGTTCTTTGTATGATGTAAATCAAAGTGTAAATCCTCTAAGATAGCAAGGTTTTCAAGGACAGATTTTGTTCTTAAGAGGTTCCTATTAGCAGCTGATTTTCCAGACTTAGAATTCTGCCACAGAATTCTCTCTAGATTGTCAAGCATTAAAGGAGGATTTAGGTCTGGATGGGATCTAGTGTTGATCCTATGTGAATCCAGACTTCTTTTCAAAAATGAGAGAGGTTAAAGTTTTAGGGATTGTTTTTTGGGAGTTTTACCTCTCACGATGTCTTATCTAGTATGGGACTAGGCTTCTAAACTTCTTCAAGGTTGGTTAACACATTCCTAAAGAGATTTTGGGACCTAGATGAGTAATAGGCATACTGGGGCTAGTGGAGTCACCAGGTGGAAACTATTTAGCTTCTATGAAGGTAAAATATTGAATGGTTCCACCACCATGCTTATTTTGAAGCCAAATTGCAATGTGTTTGGGTTTTTTTGAGTTATTTCAGTCTTATAGGTTATGAGAATGTCCTAAATCTGATTTAACACTTAGCTAAGGTGTTTAAACATACAGAGTTCACTCTTATGGCTTGGTAATTGGTTCCTTCAAGGTTTTATAAGGTCTTACGGGAATCATAATGGTTACTTAGTTTGTCACTGATTCAATTAAGTCCTATCATGATTACCATTTTCGTTAGGCAGTGCTTGAAGAAGGCTACTTATGTTATACTCGACAGGGAGCGTTTTATTTTGAAGATTTTACTCGGTGTCCCACCGTGATCGCCATTATGTTGGTGTCCGATGTTTTGATAGTTTGGAAAATCAAAAGACAAGGCAACATCAGAACCAATATTTAGAGTTACACGATCTAGTCCTCCTATTCTCAGAGAGGGATCTCTCAAATTATTTGTTTTTGCAAAGGTTTATCTTGTGTGCTTTGAGTATTGGTTTTAGACTAGTTATTAAGTGCAAGTGTTTGTTTGTTTGTTTGGTAGAATTGATACAGTAGAACATAAAAGGTCTAGGAAAGATAGATAGAAAGGGGAAATGTCAGTTTCATTGGGTAATGGAGTCAAAGAGAGGTCATGAAAAACTTATCAAGGGATATGGGATATCGAAGGGAAAATCTAACTTGGCCGCAGGATCCTTTGGTTTTGGAATGAGATGGACATCAATGGTTTGGAAAGAGAAGTTTAATTCTCAACAAAGGGAATTTGAAAGCACAACCTGAATAATAAAGATCTATTTGATAGACATGGCTAACCATGAATTCTACAAATCACACTTTAAGCAAATAATGACTTCAAAACAACTTTTAAAATGAAATCTAAGATTCGAGGAACACCCTATTTCCTCAAAGATATTATTTCAAATGACTTAGAAAACATAAAAGATTCACTGATAATCATGGTCATAGAAAAGGGAACACCTAAATACATCTATGATCACAACTATAAAGACCTTTAAGTCAACTGTTCAAGCAAGGACAAGGGGCATGATCAAAATAGACCTCCTTGGCTCACTATAAACAAAGATACTTCAAAGGGAGACTTCAATAACAGCCTTTAAGTGGCAGCAGATAAGCAGGGAGAACCATAAATCATGCTGAAACCAACTATTCATCCTATTAAGGAAATAAACAAGCATGAGGACCAAAGAGAGAGATTAAAGTCTCTAAAATACCTCAGCAAAAGATAACATAAAACAATGAAGGATAAACAGGTCTAAGGTGCTTCCAAGAGAAATTTCTTAGCCTAAAACTTTCATCCTACTATAGTAAGAATTTATGGAATAAAATGAAAACAGGGGAAAACATTAAATAGTTCAAAATACTTCACCAACAACCAAGCTCATGGATCCAATGATAGAGCCTTTTCAAGAACAATAATGCAACAACATCATCAGGGCTTCCAAGACTTCAATTTCTTCTTCAACTTCTACAGAATATGTATTATTTCAGAGAGTTTCAGTATTACAACTAGTGATAAAACAACCAACCAATGTTTACAATGGATTCCTCAACAATTTTTTATAGAGGGATGAGGAGGTCGAAAGAGAGAAAATATCTTTTGAGTTCAATTAATACAGTTAATGCTTCTCGGCCTTTGAGGGGCTCAAGGGAGAAGTTTACATATATTTTCCTGTATTAATTGGTTTACATTAAGTATTTAAGCTTGCTGGAAGCTTATGTTGACTTTAAGGCTCTGTGTCATTTATGTAATAACTGAGCTGATATTTTTGTAATTAATCCTTTGGGCTGAATTAATTGTTCAGCTGCATTGGGCAAATATCTTTTGTTCTGGTCATTACTCGGCCTCTGTTGAATGCTGTGAGGCCACAGGTGGCAATCCGGTAGCTGATAGGAATTAATTTGCCTCTGATGTGGCAGTGGAGGCATCCTATATCTGATAAATATTCTTGATTCGTGTTTAGGTGTGCTTAATTTAGTGAATTAGGATTTTGATAATTGACCTTAGCCGTAATCCATTGAACTGTGAAATAAATTTTTAATCTGCCATTCTGCTGTAGCTAGGTCTTCAACACTAATACTCTTTTGAATTTCATTGTGTCTTGTTGATGTGCAGGTATGAAGGGGGCACATATGGCATCATCGTCCATGATACACTAATGAAATGTGGCATGGAACCCCGCTCAATTATTTCTCTTGGATAAGTGAAAACCTGAAGGATCGTCATCCTTGGTTTTCATTTTCTTTAAAATCAATGAAAAAACCATTAAAAACCTGCAAAATACAAAAATGTTATAAATTCCTACATATTTAAGCTTTAGCTGCTTAGGAGGTTGTGGGGAGGAGCGTGGCCATTGGATGGCAACATCCAACAGTGGAGATTTGCGCGGAGTTGTCAAAGAGGAAAGCGGGGGAAAAATTAAGTTAGAACCATTGATCTATGATTTGACCAAGAAGATCAACGGTTGAGATTAGCAGTGAATTAAATAATGCGAAGGGATCACATTATTTTGAAAATAGAATAAAATGCGAAGAAATAAGGTTAAAAGCCCTTTGGCGAAGGAAAAGGCCAAGGAAAGAAGACTGGGGTTGATGGATAATTGTGAGCCGTTGGATGAGATCGGCCCCACGAGATCAACGGTGGATAATGTACATTTGAAAGCCTTTGGTGAAGGTGGAGGGAAATAGTGTCTGGCCAAATTTAGATCTGAGCCATTGATCTGCTAAGATCAACGGCGGGGAGCATGCGCGATAAAACATAATGGAAAAGAGGGAAAGTGGTTTCGAGTGGAGAAACCAGCAGTATCACGCGGGGAAAAAATGGATAGATAGTTTTTACTTTTGGAACACGATATGTACCAGAGGATGACAAGTGTCTTTTTAAAAACAACTTATGTCGCGTAAATTTTGAGAATTAACCTCTGCACTTAAAATTGCGTGAAACTCTATGTGGGCTGTTAGATCTAGGCCCTCAGATCAAACGGTGGATAGTGAGCGTGAAACTGACCAGATGTTCGGGGAATAAGAGGCAGGGCAGTTTTAATATGGGTCGTCCGATCAGTGGATCAATGGTGGAGATTAGATCTGGGGGGAGGCAGGACCCATAGGGGTTGGGCTTGTTGAGGTTAATATGAGCCGTTGGATGTAAAGGATTAACGGTCAAGATTGAATCCGGGGTTGAATGAAATAATATACAGCCAAAGAAAGGGCAAAGAAGGACTGTTGATCTCAGAGATCAATGGCCGGGATTTGGCCTAAAAAATTATGAAGCGGGTATATGATTTTTAAACCAAAGTCGGGAAATGTAATCTGGACCGTCCGATCTGGACACGTGGATGATCCAGATGCAATCAGAGGCATGCGATCGGTGGGGGCAGAACTTTGAATGGCACCGATGCGATTTAGCGTTGGCCGTCAATCTGAGGATTAGATCGATGGTGGGGAGTGAATTAGAGGGGTTCAAAGGTGGAGGAAGGGTTTATGATCAGAGTAAATGAGGTTTGTCCGATCTGGGAAGGGAGGGAGGAGATAAACGGCTCACGATTGATCGGGAGATCGCCAATTGGGGAGAGGTAAATACAACATGTAATGCACCCTTAGATTTTTTCCGATGTGATACTGCACGGCCCGTTGATCATTTTAGATCAACAGTGGATATTGTTTAAATCATGCACCAGCGGAAAACCTTTAATACTTACGAAAACCCAAAATTGTATGAAATGCAAAGGTTTTATGGCTCGGGGTGGGTTATATATATGTGGATTGGCGCCCGGTTGCGGGGCCTGTGGTTTATATAGAAATCAAAAAAGGCCCGAGCCTTATACATGGAAAGGGCCAATCAGGATCGAGACTTCGGATCGGGCTTTTCAATCTACCCATTTAAAATCTTCGATTGTGAGATTATAAGGATCGTTGATCAGGAAACAAAATCAATGGTGTTTCTTCATTAAATAACATTGCACCGGCAGGTTTAGACCAAAACTTAGGATAAAAGCATTTTATGAATTTACAAAGAAAAATAAAGAATCTTAGAATGGGTTTATACAATGTTTAAGCACCGGATTGCGTGCCCAAGGGTTATATGAAGCGGTGATTGGATCGGCTATGTAATAAGGGGCCACCCATCGGAGGTATCAATAAAGCAAAAATGACTCGCGAGATGTGTTTTGTTCCGATATGATAAGCGCTTGGGACCATTAGCGCTCGATTCCGCACTAAGGCATTTGGTGGGGAAGTGGTTAGGAATTAGCCGAAAGGGGCTTAAGCCTGTAGTAAACAAACTTATTTTTTATGAATTTTTCAGAGTTTTCTGATGGATTTGGGGGTTTCGGTAAAGTCTAAAAATGAGTCTTAGACTTTGTAAAAGGGATTTTCACGAAGGAAGAAGGGAAATCATAAAAATATAGGAATTTTATGGGGAATAAAGGGGTAAAAAATGAAGGTTAGTTTTGAATGAAGAAGGGGGAAAAATGGGATTTTGCAGCAGTTTTTTCTTCATGGAATGAAAATAGAATTTCCAAGTTCAAAAAGGGGAAAAACATTGACGATTATCCAAAGGGTAGGATATCATCAAAAGACTTTAAGCATCAAAAAATTTTGGCAACAAAATTGTTTCTTAAAGGCTGTCCAAAATAATTTAGTCACCACTTGATATTTGAGAATTTTATAGGTGGCTAACAGTGGCTCCACTTGGGGATGGTGCCTTCTTGAAGGCATCAAGAATTTCAGACTTACATTCTCTAGAGGCTGATCAGTGCCTAATCCATTGGGTTGTCTTTCTTCATTTGGGTGGTCTTCTTTTGCTTCGAAAAATATAAGCAACCATGAAAAATAATGGATTTTCATCAACACAAGCTTTCTACCTACCCAATCCTACTGACCTAACATTTTTTCTTCTGCAGAGTGCACTTGGATTGGAAAACTCTCTTACAACATTTTATTCTTTTGAAAGCATAAAATATAATCTATTTCTATCCTTATTTCTCCATGAACTCAGATTAAAAAGTTGAGTTCATATGATTCTCTACCTAATCTAATAATCTGTTAGGATTAAACAGTCTAACAGATTTTTATTCACTAACTTCTAAAACAGAAATTTAAAAGCGTACAAGTTAGGATTGGATAGTCTAACTTGTTGCTAATCTATGGCATAAAATAACAAGCTGCACATAGATATTATTTTGCAGAAAATTAAATCAAAATGGAAGGCTCAAGGTCTGAAAGCTCAAGCACTTCCTTCATCTTTTTTCAGCTCTGTTTTTACTTCTGTTTGAGATGTTCTTTGTTTGTTTTCTGGTTCAGATTTTAAGTTGATTGGAACCAGTTTCACCTCTGTTTTGACTCAGGAATTAAAACAGATTGGAGTCATTCTTCTTTTTGAGAAATAAGGTTCAAATTTTGAGCATGTTGAACCTTTAATTTCTAACCTAATCTACCTACTGATAAGCCAAGATTAAGTTGTTTTGAAAATCGAATTCACTAACCTATCAGCAGTCAATTTAAAACTAATTAGCCATGATTAGGCTGTATGGCTAACTAGAAGTGTGTTTTAGTAGTGGAATTTGAGCTTGCACACTTTCAGATTTTGCTTCTCTTTTTTGGTATGGGGCTGTAACTTTATTGTTTTTACAATCTGCCCTCTTTTCTTTATTTTTTTGTTTTTGTATTTTTGTTTTTATAACTTTGAATGCAATGTTCAGACTATGATATTTACAATGAAAAAATAAAATGCTTTGAAACTCATGATTCCTGGCAGAAGTAATGCTTTAGCATCCTGCCATTGACAGGACCTCCATACAGATCTTCTCCATTCAATTCTTTCAAGAAAAATGCATTGTGACCCCTCTCGGCCTAAATAATATAGGGGCCTTTCCACAAGTTCTCAAACTTGTCATGTTTTCCCTTCTCTTCTCTTCTTGAATCCCATTTAAGAATAACATTTCCAACCTGGAAATTGTTTGCCTTAGTCCTCTTATCAAATTGTTTCTTTACATTTTCTTGGACTAACTGCGTCCTTTCATAGACTTCTTTCTGGTCTGCTATAAATGGATGGTTTGGTTGATTCTCCTCTGCATATCATTCTCTTCGACCTGCACTTCTTGAAGGAGTTTCATGAATGGAACTCCTAATGAGGTGGGGAAAACTGCATCCATGTCATAGAACAGCTGATAGGGGGACATATTTATTGACTTATTTGTAGTTAACCTATCAGCCCATAAGGAATGAACTAGCTTATTGTGCCATGATTTCTGATTCTGCTCCAATAGCTTTTTGATGATATTGATGAGGCTCTTGTTGGAAGATTCAACTAATCCATTTCCTTGGGGATAGTAGGCAGTAGAATGGCCCAAGGTTATGTGGTATTTGTAACAGAAATCAACCATTTTCTTAGATTTAAAAGCGGCAGCATTATCTGTTATAATTTTTCTAGGACAACCAAATCTGCATAGGATATTTGTTTCAAGGAACTTGATAATGACAGATTCATTAGCATTTCTAGATGGTATAGCTTCTATCCACTTGGTAAAGAAGTCAGTGGCCATGAGGATCCACTTATGTTGGGCTGAGGAAGATGGGTGAATTTCCCCAATGAAGTCTAAACCCCATTGTTGAAAAGGTGCCTCAACTCTGATAGGATGTAATGGTAAGGGAAGGAGTTTTCTTTTGCCATAAAAAATTTGACACTTATGGCAAGACATGACTAACTTCTGAGTGTCTGGGAAAAGGGTAGGCCAATAGTGACCAGATCTAAGAATTTTGTTTGTTGTGGCCTTCCAGTAGAGGTGTCTTCCACATTCTCCATCATGCAACTCATGCATGATT
Source organism: Pinus albicaulis (assembly GCA_034641835.2). NCBI lineage: Eukaryota > Viridiplantae > Streptophyta > Pinopsida > Pinales > Pinaceae > Pinus > Pinus albicaulis. The sequence continues at coordinate 742,348,795 of CM076571.1, forward strand.
TTTCCTGCATCATCTTCAAGTAAACATTTAAGAAAAATTCCAACAACATTTTTCCAATATAATACCCCATCTAAGATGCAATAACTCAAAGCTTTTTGTTTCAAAAATCTAGCTTTAGTTTTAGACAAAGAAGGAGGGGCATTCAAATATAAAAGCACATAAATAATGTTAGCATACCAAGGAGAATTCAGAAATGTTTCTTCAATGAAAGGAGCAGTAGATTCTTCTATTTCTTCCAACACATCTACCATATTCATGTCTAGTGCCTGGAAGTTAGACTCAGCCATAAGTTTCGCTAATCCTTGCCCTTTAACTAGTTTGGTGGGCTTGATTTCTAAGTCATACTCAAGAATAGTTGCAATCCATTTTCCCCTTTTTCCATCAGGGTCTTGACTTAGAATGTCCTTGACAACAGTATGTGGAACAAAAGCAATTATGTGAGAGTGTAAAATATAGACTCTAAAGTCCTTTAAAGCTTTCACTAATGCTAAGGCTTGCTTCTCCATGATGTTATATTTGAGAGGAGCATCTCTTAAGGCCCTACTAAAGAAGGATATTGGTTTTTCTTGCCCCAAGTCATTCTTTTGAAGTAATACTGCAGCTATTGTATGCTCAGATGCAAAAGAAAAGATATAAAAGTCTTTGGTAAAATCTAGACTAATCAGGACTGGTGTTTGAGTAAGAGCTTGTTTGACCAATTCAAATGATTGTTTAGCTACTAAACTCCATTTTACACCTACATCTTTCTTAAGCATGTTTGTAATGTTTTTTAATAGCTCAGATAGATTGGGGATAAACCTCCTCATAAAATTAATCTTTCCAATGAAAGATTGTAATTCTTTGAGGCCTCTTGGATGGTTGATTTGTAATATGCCATATATCCTTGTGGGGTCTATTTTGATTCCCTCTTCTGAAATTATATGGCCAAGAAGGTTACCTTATTGGAGACTAAAGAGTGTCTTCTTGGGATTCAATGACAAGCCAAATTTCCTACACTTCTCAAAAACTTTTCTCAAGTGAATCAAATGTTCTTCATCAATTTTTGAGAAAACAGTTATGTCGTCAAGGTAAATGATTATGAAATAGACAATATCTTCAGAGAAGGCTATATCCATGGCCCTTTGGAAGGTGGCCCCTGCATTCATCAATCCGAAAGGCATTTTGACATACATAAAGGTGCCCCAAGGTGTGGTAAAAGCGGTTTTGATTTGATCACTTGGGAGCACTAACACCTGGTTGTAACCCGAGAACCCATCTAAGAGGGATATCCTTTTTGACCCAACTACTCTTTGAATTATATGGTCCATCTTGGATAAGGGGTAGTTTTCTTTTAGAGAGGCTCTATTTAAATTTTTGAAGTCAATACAAAGCCTGATTTCCCCTGTTTTCTTTCTAATAGAAACTAAGTTCGATGCCCATTCTGAATATCTAATTGGTACTATGATCCCAACATCATGCATCTTTTCAATTTCTGCTTTGACTAAAGGGAGTAAAACAGGGTTTATTCTCCTTAGTTTTTGTTTGAAAGGCTTTTTATTTTCTTTAAGAGGGATTTTGTGTTGAATGATGCTGGTGTCATATGATTTTAGGTCCTTGTATCCCCAAGCAAAAACATCTTTAAATTCTTTGAAAAGTTCTATGTATTGCAATTTTATGTGGGTTGGGAGAGTGCTGGACAGTTTAATCATCTTGGGTTCTGCTAGGCTGCCTATGTTATGTTCTTCTACATCTATTTCCACAGGCTCCATTCTCGGTTCTTTGGCTACATCGTTAAAATCGAAAAGGTGTTCTAAAGGTGTGAGACCTCTTGGAATTGTATCGTTCTTACATTGTAAAACTTCAAAATATTCTTGGTCTGCGTTGTCAATTAACTATGCTTCAAAAGGATTCTCATAATGAATTATCTCAGCAGGATATGTCATTTCAACTTCCGGGATTTGTTCAATATACAAACAGTTTTCTTTATGGTTGGTTTCTGATATTGGTATGTCAAAATCATTTTCTGATTTTAAGAAATCATCTATGTGTTTTTCAGAATCAAACACTTGCCAGTGATCTTCATTATCAGGCACAACAGGCCTGTGTTTTACCTTTACTCTAGGTTGTTCATTTATCTCAGGTATTTGGCAGTTGCTGGCATTGAAAGTGAGTTCATTTGCTAGATGATTTAGTGATCTAGGAATGAAAATAAGTTCATACTTTTCAAAGGTTTTCAATAAATCAAGGGCAGCGTTCCGATATTCCCTAAGCCTTGGATTTCTAGCTGAGTATTCTCCTTTGATTTGTCTTATGATAAGTTCAGAATCTCCTAAGATTGATATCTTTTGGGCTTCTAATTGTTTAAGCAATTGTAAGCCTAGAAGAAGTGCTTCATACTCAGCAATATTGTTAGTGCATGGGAAATCTAATTTATATGAAAACCTCTGATTCGTATTTTGAATCCAAACACCTGCCCCTGCACTTGTTTTATTACAGGATCCATCAAAGTTTATTGTCGAAAGTATATTTTCCTCATTTTCATTTTCTTGTTGTTGTTGATTGCCGATGTTTTGTATCTGATTTGAGGGAAGTTCTGATTGTTCTGGTAAACTGGTTGGGTCTATGTTTTCCTTTTCTTGTTGAGTAATTTCATCTTCGTTGTACAAGATAAAGGAATCTAAACTTGATTGAATAGAATAGATTGGAGAGTTGTTTGGTTTATCTATGTTGCTCACCATGTACTTCATGTGAGATTCCCTGTATAGTCTTCTGTTTTGGTTAAAAACAGGGATGGTGGCATAAGACATGTCCATTTGAAGGCTTCCCTGAAGTTTGGCTCCCCATGATCTTGATAAGAGCATGCCATACTTAGGGGGAATGTCAGCTACAACTATGTCCATTACTAGACTCTTAGCAGGGATTTGAGCTAAGTTAACACATAAATATTTGATTAAACCCAAACATTTGACTTTGCTTGAGTCAAAGGAATACAAATATTTGTATGGTTTAGTAATTTCTAAGCCTAAGCTTTCCATTACTACCTTGGGCATCAGATTGTGTGAAGCTCCAGAATCTAGCATGGCATTGTGTAAAATTTTCTCATGTATGTTCAAACTAACATAGAAGGGAGGAACAACCCCTTCTTGGTATTTTCCTTCAACTTCTGGACCAAACAACAACTCAGGCTTGTCATCTATCAAGTTTAAGGTGTCAGTATCACTTCCTAGGTTCAAATCTTTTAAAACTCGATTTTTGTACACTTCTTGGGTTACTAGTTCAGTTTGGGGGATGGTAATTTTTATCCTAGCAATCTCTCCCTCAAGGCTGAAAGGAACAATTGATTTGTTCATATTTACATCTATTTAATTCCTTTCAGCAGTTTTGATTTGCTGAACTTTGTTTAGACTGGTAATTGGGATATTTTTGTTAGGACCACTAGCTGAAGTGCTAGGGGTACTCTGTTCAACATTTGGTTGGCTGTTTTTCTCTTTGTTTAAATCTGGTTTTTTAGCCAAAATGATGGGTTTGTCTGCTATCATCTTAGGCTGACTTTCTGTGTTTTTCTTGACAGCAGTGCTAGTGTTCTTATCTTTTGAATTGTCTACATTCCCTTTTCTCCTAAGATCATATTATTTGTGTACCTCCATGATTGCATTTTCAAACCCCAATCTATAATCATCAGAATCTTCATAGGTGTTTTTATTTTGATTAGAGAAGAAACCTTGTTCTTCCTCAGTGAGGAAAACATCATCCCCACTATCTGATCCAATCAAGTTTACATGAGCTTCTCCCAACCTTTCCATCTCCCTATCTTCCTCATATTGATCCACATAGTTTTGTTGGAAGGGAGGTCTAACCTGTTGGTCACTTTCTTTTTGCTTATCTTGATTGTTTTCTCTTCTATAATTCTGATTTCTATTTCTGTTTTGGTTATTTTGAGGTTCTCTTGGTGGCACTCTATCATTTAAGTTGATCTTCTCAAGCATCCTCTCCATCACCTTCACTAGGTTGTCTATTTTAGTGTCAGATGTTGAAGTTGAGGGTAGAATGTCATCTTTATAAGTTACCCTCTTCTCTAATCTCAACCTATTTCTTTTCTCAATTATGTTTGCTTCTATGCTCACAGCTCCCTTTTGCATGTCTTCTAAGGTTAATTAATCTCTCTCCCTTAATTTATAAGCCATTTCAGCATCAAAGCCTTCGGGATACCTTACTAAGGCCATGCCTTGAGGAGGTTTCATGTGAGATTGAAGAGCATTGTAAACGCTATTGAACCTAGTGGAGTAATCATGAACACTCTCCCCTTGACTCTTGAGGCTACTATACTCTGCTAGTATTTGGAGAGGGTTCTTTTTGAGTTCCCATTTGTTGATGAATGTTTCATGCAAAGCAGGGAGATCATTTATGCTTTTAGGAGGTAGGTTCTTAAACCATTTCTTTACATCTCCTCCTAAACTTTGGGCGAAAATCCTCATATTCAAAATTTCTTCTTCTATCTCCATGTAATCAAATGCATATTCCATCCTATCTACATGATGTTGAGCTATTGTAGACTCTTTTCCAGTGAAATGAGGGATTTTGGATTGGTAATCATTTGGTAAGGGAAGTAGAGGTTGCGGTAACACTAATGGGGAATACCATGTTGCCATGGCTGGAAATAAGGGTGGATTTACAAGAGGTGGATTTACAGGAGTGAAAGTGGGTTGAACAGGAGTTTTTTTCACAATGGTAGTATGGATTGGAGTGAAAGAAACACTTGGGCCAGCAAACTGATTTTGAGCATACTTGTTATGGAAAAGGCTAAAGTGATGAAGAAGCTGGGAATCAGGAGGAGTGGAAGGTGATGCTTCTCTACTAAAGCTTTGTTGCAATTTTGCAATGTCAATATCGGCTTGGTATAAATCACCTTGAGATCTAGTTCTAAAGATGTTCTTTGTATGATGTAAATCAAAGTGTAAATCCTCTAAGACAACAAGGTTTTCAGGGACAGATTTTGTTCTTAAGAGGCTCCTATTAGCAGCTGATTCTCCAGATTTAGAAGTCTGCCACATAATTCTCTCTGGATTGTCAACAATTAAAGGAGGATTTGGTTCTGGATGGGATCTAGTGTTGATCCTATGTGAAGCCAAACTATTTTTCAAAAATGAGAGAGGTTAAAGTTTTAAGGATTGTTTTTGGGAGTTTTACCTCTCACGATGTCTTATCTAGTATGGGACTAGGCTTTTAAACTTCTTCAAGGTTGGTTAACACAGTACTAAAGAGATTTGGGGACCTAGATGAGTAATAGGCCTACTGGGGCTAATGGAGTCGCCAGGTGGAAACTATTTAGCTTGTATGAAGGTAAAATATTGAATGGTTCCACCACCACGTTTATTATGAAGCCAAACTGAAATGTTTTTGGGTTTTTCTGAGTTATTTCGGTCTTATAGGTTATGAGAGTGTCCTAAATATGATTTAACACTTAGCTAAGGTGTTTAAACATACAGAGTTCACTCTTATGGCTTGGTAACTGGTTCCTTCAAGGTTTGATAAGGTCTTACGGGAATCCTAAGGGTCACTTAGTTTGTCACTGATTCAATGAAGTCCTATCATGATTACCACTTTTTTTAGGTAGTGCTTGAAGAAGGGTACTTATGTTATACTGGACAGGGAGCATTTTGTTTTAAAGATTTTACTCAGGGTCCCACCATGATCGCCATTATGTTGGTGTCCCGTGTTTTGATAGTTTGGAAAATCAAAAGACAAGGCAACATCAGAACCAATATTTAGAGTTACAGGATCTAGTCCTCCTGCTCTCAGAGAGGGATCTCTCAAATTATTTGTTTTTTGCAAAGGTTTATCTTGTGTGCTTTGAGTATTGGTTTTAGACTAGTTATTAAGTGTAGATGTTTGTTTGTTGGTTGGTTAGTTGGTTGATCAGTTGTAATACTGAAACTCTCTGAAATAATACATAGTCTGTTGAAGTTGAAGAATAAATTGAAGTCTTGGAAGCCCTGATGATGTTGTTGCATGCTTGTTCTTGAGAAGGCTCTATCATTGGATCCATGAGCTTGGCTGTTGGTGAAGTATTCTAAACTGTTTAATGTTTTCCCCTGTTTTCATTTTGTTCCATAAATTCTTACTACAGTAGGATGAAAGTTTTAGGCTAAGAAATGACTCTTGGAAGCACCTTAGACCTATTTATCCTTCACTGTTTTATGTTTTCTTCTGCTGAGGTATTTTAGAGTCTTTAATCTCTCTCTTTAGTCCTCATGCTTGTTTATTTCTCTAATAGTTCGAACAGTTGGTTTCAGCATGATTTATGGTTCTCCCTGCTTGTCTGCTGCCACTTAAAGGCTATTATTGAAGTCTCCCTTTGAAGTATCTTTGTTTACAGTGAGCCAAGGAGGTCTGTTCTGATCATGCCCTTTGTCCTTGCTTGAACAGTTGTCTTAAAGGTCTTTATAGTTGTGATCATAGATGTATTTAGGTGTTCCCTCTTCTATGACCGTAATTATCAGTGAATATTTTATGTTTTCTAAGTCATTTGAAATAAAATCTTTGAGGAAATAGGGTGTTCCCCGAATCTTAGATTTCATTTTAAAATTTGTTTTGAAGTCATTATTTGCTTAAAGTGTGATTTGTAGAATTCATGGTTAGCCCTGTCTATCAAATAGCTCTTTATTGTTCAAGTTGTGCTTTCAATTTCCCTTTGTTGAGAATTAAACTTCTCTTTCCAAATCATTGCTGTCCATCTCATTCCAAACCAAAGGATCTTGTGGCCAAGTTAGATTTTCCCTTTGATATCCCATATCCATTGATAAGTTTGTCATGACCTCTTTTGGACTCCATTGCCCAATGAAACTGACATTTCCTGTTTCTATCTATCTTTCCTAGACCTTTTAGGTTCTGCTGTATCAATTCAACCAAACAAATAAACAAACACTTGCACTTAATAACTAGTCTAAAACCAATACTCAAAGCACACAAGATAAACCTTTGCAAAAACAAATAATTTGAGAGATCCCTCTCTGAGAGCAGGAGGACTAGATCCTGTAACTCTAAAGATTGGTTCTGATGTTGCCTTGTCTTTTGGTTTGCCAAACTATCAAAACACGGACTCCAACATAAATGGCGATCAACCAACCAACCAACCAACTTTAAAATGGATTCCTCAACAAGTTTTTATAGAGGGATGAGGAGGTCGGAAGAGAGAAAAGATCTTCTGAGTTCAATTAATACAGTTAATGCTTCTTGACCTTTGAGGGGCTCAAGGGAGAAGTTTATAGATATTTTCCTGTATTAATTGGTTTGCATTAAGTAATTAAGCTTGCTGGAAGCTCATGTTGAGTTTAAGGCTCTGTGTCATTTCCGTTGCACAATCGAGTCAGATATTTTACAATAATTTCTTTGGCTAAATTAACTGTTCGGCTGTTTTGAGGAAAATATCCTCTATTCTAGTCATTACTCAGCCTCTCTTGAATGCTGTGAAGCCATAGGTGGAAATCTGGTAGCTGAGAGGAATCAATTTTCCTTTGACGTGGCAGTGGAGGCATCCTCTATCTGATAAATATTCTTGATTTGCCTTTAACTATGTTTAATTCAATGGATTATGCTTTTGATAATTGACCTTAGCTGCAATCCATTAAACTATATAATCAATGTTTAATCCTTAATTTTTTCTGCGTTTGGGTATTTGACACTGATACTCTTTGATTTGATTAGGCATTGTTGTGTCTTGTTGATGTGCAGGTGACACGGGGCTCATATGGAATCAATACTCATGATGTATTGATGAGACGTGGTATATAACCTTGCGTATCAATCTTATTTTAATGCATGAAAGCCTACAGATCGTCATCCTTGGCTTTAATTTTCCTTTTGTATAATGGAAAAACAATTCACACCTACAAATACCAAAATATTATAAAATCCTACGTATTGGGTAAAAATCGCTTCGCAGGTTGTGGGGAGGAGCGTGGCTGTTGGATGGCAGCATCCAACAGCGGAGATTTTCACATGGTGGTCAAAAGGAGAGTGGTGGGATATTTTAAGTGAGAACCGTTGATCTATGATTGACCAAGAAGATCAACAGTCGAGATTAGCAGTAAATCAATAATGCGAAGGGGTCACATTATTTTGATAATAGAAGAAAATGCGAAGAAATAAGGTTAAAAACCCTTTGGCGGAGGAAAATGAAAAGGAAAGAAGAGTGGGGTTGATGGATGATTGTGAGCTGTCAGATGAGATCGGCCCCACTAGATCAACGGTGGAGATTGCATGTTAAAAACCATTTGGAAGAGGTGGAGGGTGATAGTGTAAGGCCAGATTAGATCTGAGCCGTTGATCTACAAAGATTAATTCATGGATGCATGCGTTATAATAAATAATGGAAAAGAGGGAAAGTGGTTTCGGATGGAGAAACCGGTAGTATCGTGCGAGGAAAAAGTGGATAGGCAGTTTTTACTTTTGGAATGCGATATGTGCCAGAGGATGACATGTGTCTTTTTAAAAACAACTTATGTCGCGTAAATTTTGAGAATTAACCTCCGCACTTAAAATTGCACGAAACTCTGCGTGGGCCGTTAGATCTAGGCCCTCAGATCGAACGATGGAGAGTGAGCGTGAAACTGACCAGATGTGCGAGGAATAAGAGGCAGGGCGGTTTTAATATGGGCCGTCCGATCAGTGGATCGATGGTGGAGATTAGATCTAGGGGGAGGGAGGACCCACAGGGGTTGGGCCTGTCGAGGTTAATATGAGCCGTTGGATGTAAAGGATTAATGGTCAAGATTGAATCCGGGGTTGAACGAAATAATATATAGGCGGAGAAAGGGCGAAGAAGGACCGTTGATTTGCAGAGATCAACATCCAGGATTTGGCCTAAAACATTATGAAGCGGGTATATGATTTTTAAACCAATGTTGGGAAATTTAATTTGGATTGTCCGATCTGGACACGTGGACGGTCCAGATGCAATCGGAGGCATGCGATCAGCGGGGGAAGAACTTTGAATGGCGCCGATGCGATTTAGCGCTGGCCATTTATCTGAGGATCATATCGACGGTGGGGAGTGAATCAGAGGGGTTCAAAGGTGGAGGAAGGTTTTATGATCAGAGAAAATGAGGTCCGTCGAATCTAGGAAGGTGGGGAGAAGATCAATAGCTCACGATTGATCGGGAGATCGCCAATCGGGGAGAGGTAAATACAACATGGAATGCACCCTTTGATTTTTTCCGATGCGATACTACGCGGCCCATTGATCATTTCAGATCAATGGTGGATATTGTTTAAATCATGCACTGGCATAAAACCTTTAATACTTACGAAAACCCAAAATTTTATGAAATTCAAAGGTTTTATGGGTCGGGGTAGGTTATATACATGTGGATTGGTGCTCGGTTGAGGGGCCTATGGTTTATATGGAAAAAAATAAAGGCCCGAGGCTTATACATGGAAAGGGCCAATCAGGATCGAGAATTTGGATCGAGCTTTTCAATCTACCCATTTAAAATCTCCGATGTGAGATTATAAGGATCGTTGATAAGGAAACAAAATCAACGGTGTTTCTTCATTAAATAACATTGCACCAGCGGGTTTAGACCAAAACTTAGGATAAAAGGGTTTTATGAATTTACAAAGGAAAATAGCAGGGAATGGACTTATACAATGTTTAAGCGCCAGATGCGGGCCCAAGGGTTATATGAAGCGGTGATTTGATTGGGGCTATGTAATAAGGGACCAATCGCATCGGAGGTCTCAATAAAGCAAAAAAAATTTGTGGGTTGTGTTTTGTTCTGATGCGATAAGCAGTTGGGACCATTAGCACTCAGTTCCAGCACCAAGGCATATGGTGGGGAAGTGGTTAGGACTTAGCTCAAAGGGGCTTAAGCCTAGAGTTAAAAAACTTTATTTTTTATGAAAATTTTCAAAAGTTTTTATGGATTTGGGGGTTTCGGAAAAGTTTAAAAGTGATTTTTAAACTTTTTAAAGAGGATTTTTATGAAGGGGAAAGTGGAATAAACGAAAAATAGAGGAATTACATGGGGAATAAAGGGGTAAAAATGAAGGTTATTTTTTGAGTGAAGGAGGGGAAAAATGGGATTTTTGCAGCAGTATTTTCTTCTTGGAAAAACAACAGAATTTATGGGTTCAGAAGGGGAACAACAGTGACGATTAACCAAAGGATAGAATATCTTCAGAAGACTTTAAGCACCAAAAATTTTGTCAATAAAATTGTTTCTTGAAGGTTGTCCAAAAATGATTTAGCCACCACTTGATATGACAAAATTTATAGGTGGCTAACAAAGATACATTAAGCTTCCAACTGCTGATGCATATGGAACTTTAGACATATAATCCATGTCTTCTTGGGTCTTTGGGCACATCTCCTTACTAAGTTTGAAATGGCTAGCAAAAGGTGTACTAACTGGTTTTGCATTGTTTATATTAAATCTTTTCAACACCTTTTGTATGTACTCATTTTGAGACAGTGTTAATTTTCAATTTTTCCTATCTCCGGTTATTCTCATACCAAGGATCTGTTTTGCAGCTCCCAAATCCTTCATTGCAAATGAATTTGCCAATTTTTGTTTGAGCACATTTATTTCCTGCATGTTAGACCCTGCAACAAGCATGTCATCTACATACAATAACAATATAATATAGCTGCCATCATTTTTCCTTTTTAGATAAACACAATGATCAGAGTGACATCTAGTATAACCTTGTTCAGACATGAAATTGTCAAATTTTAGATACCACTGCCTTGGAGCCTGTTTTAAACCATACAAGCTCTTCTTTAACTTGCACACCAATTTTTCTTTCCCTTTTACCTCATATCCTTCTGGTTGCTGCATGTATATCTCTTCCTCCAAATCTCCATGGAGAAATGTTGTCTTTACATCTAACTGTTCAAGATGTAAATCTTCCGCTGCTACAAGACTTAAAATAGTTTTGATTGAAGTCATCTTAACAATAGGAGAAAATATTTCATCAAAATCAATACCTTTCTTCTATGCAAACCCCTTCACCACAAGTCTAGCTTTGTACCTCTGTTTTCCTCCATCTTCTTCCTTCAGCATGTAAACCCATTTATTCTGCAATGCAGTTTTACCTGCAGGCAACCTGACTAAGTCCCAAGTCTGGTTATGCATTAAGGAGTCCATCTCTTCTTCCATGGCTAGCTCCTACTTCTTCCTGCTTTCAACCTGCATTGCTTCTTCATAACATTTGGGTTCACTAGAATTAGTCAACAATAAATAATATAATGAAGGAGAGTATTGTTAAGGGGGTCTACTTATCCTGGTAGATCTTCTAACACCACTTTCAGGTGTTTGAGGTGCCTGTTGCTGTTGTGGTGGTTGTTGCTGCTGTGGTTGTTGATTATTATTATTTTCAAGCACCTTTACTTTTTCAGTTATCTCATCAAGAACCGTGTATTCTTTGCTTTCTTTTTCCTGTTTCTTTTCCTGCAACTGATTCTTATACAAGACCTTTTCATTGAATATTACATCTCTGCTCCTAATGATTTTGTGATTTTCATAATCATATAAGCGATAACCAAAATCATTAACACCATATCCAATAAATGTACATTTCTTTGATTTTGCCTCAAGCTTTGTTCTATTTTCTTTATTAATATGGACAAAGGCCTCACAACCAAAAGGCTTTAAAAAAGAGTAGTTTACCTTTTTACCTGTCCATGCTTCCTCTGGAATACCACCATCCAAAGAACTTGAAGGCCCTCTATTTATTAGATAAACAGCAGTATCTACAGCATCTGCCCAAAATTGTAAAGGCAATCCTGCATGCAATCTCATGCACCTTGCACGCTCCATGATTGTTTTGTTCATCCTTTCTAACACACCATTTTCTTGTGGTGTTCTTGGAACTGTCTTCTCTCTACGAATTCCATGCTCTGAACAGTACCTATCAAACTCTTTGCTACAATATTCACCTCCATTGTCTGATCTGAGACACTTCAACTTCTTTCCCGTCTCAATCTCAACCAAAGCTTTCCATTTCTTGAAAGTATCAAATACATCAGATTTATTTTGAATACAATAAATCCAAGTTTTTCTAGTTGCATCATCAATAAATGTAACATAATAGCGAGAGCCACCGAGAGATGATACCTGAGCAGGTCCCCATACATCTGTATGCACAAGCTCCAATTTTTCGCTCTTCTTTTCTTTCCCAACTTTGAGAAATCTGACTCTCTTTTGTTTTCCATAAATGCAATTCTCACAGAAATCCAAATCAACATTCTTCAAACCTAGCAACAAATTTCTTGAGTGAATAATCTTCATTCCCTTCTCACTCATGTGTCCGAGCCTATGATGCCATAATGCTGCATCTGCTCCTTTGGAAGTTAAAGCATTAACAGAGTTAGAAATACCATTGCATAAATACAATGTACCAACCTTTTTGCCTTTTGCTATTACCAGGGCTCCTTTGGTGACCTTCCAAGTTTTATCTGTGAAATTTGTCACACAACCTTCACCGCCTAACTGCCCTATTGAAATCAGATTTTTCTTTAGATCTAGAACATGCCTTACCTCCTTTAATAGCCATTGGTTTCCATTCTGTTGTTTTACAAGAACCTTACCCATTCCAATAATTTTACAGGTTTTATCATCACCCAAACGAACTTGTCCAAAATCTCCTCGAACATAGTCATGAAAATATTTCTTATCAGATGTGGCATGGAATGAAGCCCCTGAATCTACAACCCAAGAATCAGTAACATTTTCGAAAGAAAGAATCAAAGCATCTTGTAACACATCACCTGTCACATTTGCTTCATGATTGTTTTCTTGTTGCGTGTCTCCTTCTTTTCCCTTCCGAGATCTACAGTCTTTCTTTAGGTGTCCTTTCTTTCTGCATTTCCAGCACACTATCCCCGATCTGGACTTGGATCTGCCTTTTCTTGATTTACTGCGATATCCTGAGCTCTTTCCTCTTTCCATTCTTCTTCCCCTAGACTCTGCACTCAAAGCATTACCCGATGTCTCACCGGAGCTTTTCCGTCGCATTTCCTCGCTAAGGATAGCACTGACAACATCATCAAACTTTAAAGTACTAGATCCAGAGACAGAGTTACTAATGGCCATTACTAAACCATTCCAACTCTCTGGCAATGAGCACAAGAATAACAGAGCTCTAACTTCATCATAAAATTTTACCCCTACAGAACTTAACTGACTGGTAACTGTATTAAATTCATTTAAATGGTCTGCAACAGATCCACCTTCCGACATCTTCATATTAAATAGTCGTTTCATAAGAAATACCTTGTTTGAGGCCAAGGGTTTTTCATATAGTTTCACCAACGTCTGCATCAAACCCTCTGTTGTTGTTTCCTTCGAAATATTGAAGGCGACTGACGCCGCAAGACACAACCGTACTGTTCCGAGTGCCTTTCTATCGAGAATGTTCCATTCTGCGTCTGTCATGGTCGCCGGCTTCTTTGTTTTTCCGCTCAATGGTAGGTACAGATCTTTCTGATACAGATAATCTTCCATCTGCATCTTCCACAGCGCAAATTTTTGGCCGTTAAATTTCTCGACCCTAAACTTACCATCGTCCGCCATTTCTCCCACTCGAACCAGGAACCCTTTTTTCCTGCGAGTTTATCAGCCAAATATACCTTCATCTCTGATACCAGTTGTTAGAAAATTAAATATTACAGAGCAATGAAACACATAAAATATGCGGAAAATACAAGCACACAAAACACATAAAACCAGAGAGACACAGATATACGTGGTTCACCCAGTTTGGGCTACGTCCACCCCAAACAACTAGTCCTTCCTTTATATTATCCAACAAAAATGAAGAGACAAAACCTACAACAGATCCGCTGTAATATCCTCTGTTCTCTCTCACAGTCTCCCTCTCTGTTTCTCGCTCCGAGAATACACTCATAATCCACAGCCGCAATACAATGCCCCCTCATACAAAGAGAGGGGTTGCCTTCTAGGGCAAAAAACCCTAAACTAAAAATAACCTCTACCGTCAGATCATCCGCCTAATGAACGGCCCAGATTGACTAGAAATTACTATACTTTTACAAGGCAATTTTACATATGTTTTTAGCTTCGGGGGCGATGCCCCCGAAACCCCTCACCGGGGGCCGCCGGCCCCCGTACTCCCCTAGCCTTGGGGTCGTCCCCGGACCCTTGGGAATATGGAAGTCCCCCCGCACCCCCCGCTACAAGGGTGTACAATTTTCCTAGGGTATACATCAAGCTAAAACAAATATCTTTGAATCAGGATGAAAATTTAGGCTCCACACACAACATGGATCAGCTAGTGTTTGGATCCACAACACAAATGAAGGCCATTCCTATAGGTTATATTTTCAATGCACCAATAATGTTGCAGAGTACGAAGCTCTCCTCATTGGTTTACACTTACTCAAAGACCTCAAGGCTAAGAAAATCTTGGTTCAAGGAGACTCAGAACTAATCATAAATCAAATTAAGGGAAAATATTAAGCTAAGAACCCTAGACTGAGGGAATATAGGAATGCTGCCCTAGACGTTCTCAAAACATTTGAGAAATATGAGCTCACTTTCATCCCTAGGGCACAAAACTGCCTTTCCAATGAATTTGCCTTTGCTGCAAGCAATTTCTCTTTACCTTATGAAAGTAATCAAAGCCTCATCAAAGTAAAAAATAGGCCTAATGTACCTAACAACTTTAACCATTGGCAAGTGTTTGACAGTGATGAGAAAATAGATGATTTTCTACAATCCAGAAATGAATTTGCAAGCACAAAACAAAGTTTAAGATTTGGAAAATAGGATTTTAGAAAATGAAACTCCCAAAACAGGCGCCCTTTGAGGATGATATCAACCACCTTGAGACCCTTATGTTGCAGAACATTGTTCATCGAGATCCAAGGGGGAAGCTGGAGATTTTGCAGTGCAAAGATGACACTTTGGCAAGAGGCCTTACACCATTAGAAGAGCTGTTTGATTTTAATGACGTAGCTAAAAAACCCAAGATGGAATCCACTGAAACAAATATAGAAGAATGTAACATTGGAGGGATGAAAGAGCCCAAAATAATCAAGTTGTCCAAAACTCTCCCACCTCACACAAAACAAAAATACATTGAGCTTTTTAGAGAATTTAAAGATGTGTTTGCTTGGGGGTATGAAGACTTGAAATCCTATGACACCAAAATCATTCAACATAAAATTCCTCTCAAGGAAAATCAGAAACCATTTAAACAAAAATTGAGAAGAATTAACCCCCTCTTGTTACCCTCATTTGAGAAAGAAATAAAAAATATGTATGATGCTGTGATCATAGTCCTTGTCCGATACTCAGAATGGGTGTCCAACCTTGCGTCAGTTAGGAAGAAGACCGGGGAAATTAGGCTTTGTATTGACTTCAGAAATTTGAACAAGGCCTCCTTGAAAGACAATTACCCCTTGCCTAAAATGGATCACATACTCCAAAAGGTAGTTGTCTCAAAAATAATCTCATTACTAGATGGCTTCTTAGGTTATAACCAAGTTCTAGTCTTTCCAAGTGACCAACTCAAAACTACTTTCACTACACCTTGGGGTACATTAATGTATGTTAAAATTCCATTCGGTTTAATGAATGTAGGGACTACTTTCCAAAGGGAAATGGACATAGATTTTTCAAAAGACATAGGTTACTTCATCATCATATACCTTGATGACATCACTGTCTACTCTAAGACTGATGAAGAGCACTTAGTTCACTTGAGAAAAGTCTTTGAAAAGTGTAGAAAGTATGGCCTATCCCTAAATCCTAAGAAAAATTTGTCTGGCCTTCAAAAAGGAAAAATATTAGGCCACATCATCTTTGAGGAAGGAATCAAGATAGATCCCAAAAGAATAGAAGGCATCTTACAAACAGCCATCCTAGAAACATTAAAGAGCTGTAATATTTCATTGGAAAGATTAACTTCCTAAGAAGATTCATCCCTAACCTTGTTGAGCTCCTAAGAAATATCACAAATATAACCAAAAAGAGTAGGAGGGAAGTGGAATATGAAATAATAATATGAAAGCAAAGCAAGAAATCTTTTCATTGATGGCTCACACAGCACACTCACACAAACACTAGTCTTAATTAGCCCGGAGTCAATAAATGACTTTTTACATTTCTCCTTTTCCTTTGAACATCACATGGCAACAATATTGTTGCAAAGAACATCATAGGGCAGAAGAACAGCAACAACTTTCTTCAACAAAGCCTTGAGGATGCTCCTATAAAGTATATGTTGGAAGGATAAGTTGTTCTTGCAGACAAGACAGACCTCCCAAGTGTCCTACGGATAGCTAGCAACAAACGGACAAAAAAAACTATCTTTCTCTAGATATATTGCGATTCATAATTAAATGCTGTAAAGGTTTAACGATCTTACCTTTAATCCAACGCTTGTTTGTAGTAGTAGTCCTTCAGTCACCCGAAAGAGTTATCTTCGAAGATCTGTAATAAAAAATAAACAAACATCAAATAGCACCTGCATAGCATATATTCATAAATCATATCCATTATGGTGATCAAGGAATCCATAAAATAAACCAATCAATTGACAACTTATTGAGAAAAATGGATTTATTTGTATTAACTTAAATAAGGAAGAGCCTTACAACCGTGTCTGCCTTGATGTCATACAGGCCTTCCTGGGGTCCGGAACAGGCCTTCCTTTACTCTGATCAGCCTTGCACTCTTCAAACCGAGATATATATAGGTATGTGATCCTTCCCACTTGAAATCTCAGCTAAAAGGGTCTAAGTTTCGACAGCACTTCGCCTCCAACAATACTAAAACTTTAACTCATCCATTGGTAACCACTTGAGGCTGCCCTATGCCTCTTTTTATAGTGAAAAAGAGGAGGTTATAGCTCCATAAAAGAAGGGATAAAATCCTCCTTCAAAGGGATTAGTTCCTTACATCAAGGGGTTAGCTCCTTATTGGATGGGATGCATGAACATGAAAGGAGTGTACTTCCCACTGCAGGAATGTTTCTCGAAGCTTCTAAAAATGAGTTTAACTGAGCTTCTAGATTTTACTTGCGCCTTTTTTAATATTTTACAGGGGTCCACACTTTTAACCAGCAGAAAGTGCGCTTGGCTATACAGGATTTATAGCCAAAAAGTGCGGGACTGCAGGAAAAACTAGGAGAAAGTGCGGTACCAGAGTTTTAAGGATTTTATGAGCTTTTCTCTTAGTTTCAAGGCTCGAATTTGGGAATTTTGATATTGTAGACTTTCAAGGGAGTACTAAAATGTCACGGTGACAAATTTTAGTGTAACAAATTGCCCCATAAAGTGCGAATTCTGAGAATATTCAAAGAGTGATGTGCTTTATCATTTCAAGGATTAGCCTGTAGACACCCCAGTCGGAACCCTGTAAAAACATTCAACGCAACACACACACACACACACACATATATATATATCATCACTGAGGTAGGCATTCCCATACTTATATCAAAAACTAACTAAACTTGTTCTGATACAGAAATGATTTTAATATTACATCAATAATGTAGACACAACCTGGACGCAACCATCTATAATGAATCGTCTACTGCATAATGAATAATAAAAATTCTCGCAGCCTGGATGGTGGAAACTAGATCCAGGGTCTTGATTTCTGCTTCCCGAACTAGCACGATTCTATCCATGCGGTTAAATGTGTTGAAGTCGAACATGGTAGAAACCACTTGATTATCAGTCAATGATGTGAACTATTAACAAGTGTGAGAGAAACCACCAATAATGACAATGGCTCTCAAAGCACTCAGTACAATCCACGAAATGTGAATATGTGATCTGAAGTCGAACATTTCATGGAATCATTTGATCGAAGGTCAATGATGTAACCTGTTGTCGAAGGCGAGAAACCTGCCATTAAGGCATTCATATTCCAAGGTATTGACGGATTCTAGATCAACTTCCTAGATGATGAGCTGTTGTCGATAGAAAGCAATCCGTCGTAAGAAAGCTCATGACACGAAACCATAGATTAAGTTTTGAAGAAATTTTTGCAAGGACTAACTTAGGGATGGTCAACACGAATAGAGACAAGTGTTTTCAGATGATTGGTTTATTTGACTATCCTCTTGAACACATAATGACACTACAGATGGTTTGGTGACAATTACCCTAAGCTAATACCCAAAAATCGGTGGAAGACTTTCAATGTGGTTTGATTAACTGATAGGCAAAGGATTTCCCAACCCAGGTAGAAGTGCGACAAAAAGTGTCATGTTCAAGAGTGGTGTAATGCTTTTAAAAATCAAAGTGTAACAAAAAAATCTATTTTTCTCTCTTTTCCCCCCACCATTTCTGGCAAGTACCTCTTTATTTTTGACAAGCTTAAGGATGATAAAATTTGCTTGTTTATAAGCTCACTCTTCGGATGAGTCCAACTTAGTTTAAAATCTAACCCTAAGAAGGAGTGGTTTGTTCCTGTTTGTAGTCGACAGACCCTTTACTACTAAATTTTAACGAGTCTAGTATAGGAGAAACTCGGTGTTTTTCATTTTTAGGGAGTCAGAAGAAAAAATTAAGAAAACTCCGTTGAGAACTCTAAGAGTCCCTTAGGCCCAAAAAAGGATAAAATAATGCAAGAGAGAACTCTATTGACCATGATTAGTCAACGTATACCTTTTTTGTAAATAGTCCATTTCAGTCCGGAAAAGGGGTAAACTTATACTGAAAGGACGACCGTTCATTTACTTTAACGAGTTCGAATAGTCAAGTACTTGGCGATCTTTTCATATTTAGAGAGTCTGAAAAGGGCTTAAAAGAGGACTCCATGGTTTCACTTTTTCATAAAATTTAAAGAGCCCAAAAAAGTGTTAAAAGTTTACTCTTCGTAAAAAATGACCATTTTGCCTAAAAAGTCTATTATTCTGCACAAAAACTCAAAAAATTAAACATACCTATTTCAATAATAAAGATATTTTGAAAAACGGATTTTTAAAGTGAAAAATAAACAAATTTAAAATTCATCTATTCAAAAAAATTTATAAAAAGGAGTTTTTCAAGTTCATTTTTATCGTTTGAATTTGGAGTGAAGTTTTTAGAGCTCTAGGAAAAAACGCTTCAGAGAAGATTATGGGCAAACTGACCGTTGGATTCGAAAAATTTCTATTTCAGGTAATCCACAACCTCCTTATCTTGCATTTCATCCATTTAATTTTTTAATTTTGGGTCGGAATTTCATTTTTGAGAGGAAAATATGCCGAAAGGTTCGCCCTCGAGGGTCCGCACCTAATGCATTAGGTACCTGCGAACCCCAAAATTTTTCTACAAGGAAAAATGGCGGGGCCCCACACTTTTAACATAGGGCCTGTGCGTATCTACGCACTGTCCCTGAGCGTAAAGTCCGGAGGCACCGTGGAAAATTAAAAAACATATTTTCTTCCTAAATTACCCAATTTTTTTGCTTGAAAATGATTCTAATCCTTCATTTTACTTGTTTTAGGACATCTACAATGCTTATTTGGTGAGAACGGGAGCACGAAGAGGTAGATGAAGTAGCGATAAATCATCAACCTACTTTGCAAGCCTTAAGAGCAAGCGGGCTTTATAAATTTTGGGCTAGAGCTCAAGTGGATCTTCTTACTTGGCTGGTAAGTAAATGGGATGTCCAGGACCAGTGTTTTGTGATCGGAGGTCACCAGCTCGAGATTGAGTTTGAAGACATCTATTTTTTGACTGGTTTGTCTAGGAGAGGCAAACCATTATCTCTATTTGGGGCTAGGCCAGGTGGCCAGTATGTCGCCAGCCTACAATTAGAGTTTTGCAATAATGAGGCCAATCCTTGAGACAAACGGATTGACATAAAGATTATCATCCGTCCAGATCTGAAAGTGATCGCTTTTACTGTTGACAAGCTGTGCGGAAGTGTAGCTTTGCATGTAGCCACTGGTTCTCAGATGCGCATAGCAGTAGATTTATTTTGAGGCACCATATACAACTGGTGCGAGGCAGTGTTGGAAAATGTGAAAGGCCAACTTACCAGAGCAAAGAATGGTAAGTTAAACAACTTTGGATATGGGTCCATTGTAGTCACCTTTGCTCTAGAGAGGATCCCCATGTTGGCCCCGCAGCACATTCCTGTCGATGCTGGTCGGCCTCGAGAGCCTAGGATGGTTCATTGGGTTGCTTTGATGGCCTACCACAGTGAGGGTGGGGAGATTGTGATATTTCCCTCTACATATTTCTGTTGGCTGGAACACCAAATTTTTGTTATAGAGGATTTTCCTTATGCTGGCATGGACTTTCGTGGTGACCGGGAAATACCCCTTCCTCCAGGAGCTTAGTGGGACGAATCAGGTAAAAAATCTTTTTTGACATGTTCTAATTTCTAATTTTTATTTTGTTTTTTAATCGTCCAAAACTAATAACAAAAATTTTCAAATGCAGATGTGGGTCCAACTCGACCAACCATTCTCCACCCCTTTGACTAGAGGCATAGGGATGTAGCAGCACCACCACCACCCCCACAGGATCAGAGTGTAGAGATCCTCACTGACTTAGAGCACCATCTGGAGCGGCTCACTATAAATATTCATGAGACTACTATAGATGATATCCCGCTCCATCTACAGAGATATGTCATAGGTGTTCCTGGTCCATTCAGGAGGTTTTTGACCAGCATGGCACGAGAAGTGGTGTATTATTGTGATCATCACCACGAATAGTGGTTGATTGACTTTGTAGACTCATTTTTGTATCACTTTTTTCCGATCATAAGGTGTTTTGAGCATATGATCGAAGACGATGTATATTTTTTAAACACTACATTTATACTATGATATACTATTATTTCAGTTTACCTGTTCAATCATGTTATGAAATGTTGAATTTTTTACTTTGTTATCGCAAATGTCTATTTATAACATTAGAAGCAATTGCATCTGCTAATGTATTTAAATTTCTTGAAATGTGTTGATATTCAATATAATCGAACTCTCGTTCTAAGAGATGAACCCTTAACAATAACCTTAATAATACAAGATTTCTAATGGCATATACTTTATTTAACTGTAATATAACAAGTTCAAAATCTAACTTAACGATCAAAATCCGAATTCCAAATGAAATGGATTTCGATAATAATTCAATAATTGCACTATATTCGGAAATATTGTTCGTCGTTTGACCGAGACTTACCCCATGCATTGATACTAACTCGTCAGTGGGTGAGTAAATAACCCAAGTTGCGGAAGAGATGTTCCATGTACTACGACAAGCGCCATTAGCAAAACTAGTATACGTTTGAAAGGACGTCGACATCTGCGATATCAAAAATATCCAGATAAGTGGGAATAATAGTAAGAGCACACTTACGCTAGGCACACGTTTCTAATCTATAGCACACCAGCTAAAAAGTAACTAATATATAGAGAAGATCTCCACACAAAGTTAAGCGTAATATCTCTTTAGATAAAGTCCATTTCTGGGTTTACCTAAAGGGACCCCGTTAAAATCAATCAATTCGTAGGCCCCTTTTGCAAGCTGTCACTTAACAATATAAGGACCATGCCACATGGGTTCAAATTTCCCAGCCCCTAGTTTATCGTTGGCTTGATCATAAATCAAAACTAGGTGTCCTTCTGAAAAATTGCGAGGGGCAACACTTCTATCATACTGAGCTTTCATTCTTTTCACATGAGCCTCGGTAGCTAATGCAGCGGTGTGCCAATTCTCATCTAATTGAGCCAAGTATAAAAAACGTTTATCCTCTTCAGAAGTGTCTGGTAATAACTCTATGGCTAGTTGGAGTGATGGTATCTCGCATTCAATGGGTAATACCTCTTCTAAACCATAAACCAGTTGAAAAGGGGTAAACCCTGTCGATGTTTTTGCTGAGGTTCGATATGCCCAAAGTGCTGAAAAGAGCATGGTATGCCAATTCAACTTATGAATTCCAATGATTCGTTTGATCATGGTGACTAAAAATTTATTAATTGCTTCAACTAAACCATTTTCCCATGGATAATATGGTGTGGAACTGTCATGGCGCAGGCCAAGCTGGTCTGTTAACTCGGTCATCATGATATTTCAAAAATGGCTCCCGTGATCAGTAATTATCGCTTGGGGTACACCGAAACAAGCAATCACAAGATTGAATACAAAAGTAGCTGCATTTTTTCCATCTGCTACAAATGTAGGCATCGCCTCGGCCCATTTGGAAAAATAGTCTACTGCTAGAATAATATATCCACGCCCCCTGGCTGAGTGAGGGTTAGATGTAATGAAATCGATGCCCCATTTTGTAAAAGGACCAACAACAATTATGGGGTGAAGAGGAGCAGGTGGTGCAAGAATTTTTTGATCAAAGACTTGACAATTATGACATTTCGGACTGCGTAAATACATTATTTAAACATGGACGACCAGAAATAACCTACGCGCAATATCTTTTGGGCCATGGCGTACCCAGACATATGACCGCCACATGCTTCGAAGTGACAGTCATTTAAAACCTTTTCAGCTTCGTCATGAGTTAGACAACGTCAAAAAACCGTGTCTGCACCATGACGATAAAGTGTGTTGCCAACAATGTGATATTGTTGAGACTAGAAACAAATTTTTCATCGTTGTGACTGTGAAATCTCAGGTCAAAAATATTGGGTTTGAATATATACAATAATATCTCCATACCATGGATTAATGGTACTAATAAGAAACAAGGATTCATCTGCGATTGGTTGTTCCGCCACAGTTTCTGTATCAGTACGTGGGAAATCACACATAAATTCGACAAATATCAATGATTTCTTAGATTTGGATTTTTCAAACTCCAAATCAAACTCTTGTAGGATAACAATCCATTTGGAGTATTTGCCCCCTAGCAATTGTTTGGTCAAGATGTACATCATAGGGTTGCAATCAGAGATCATTGTCGTTTTGCGTAAAAGTATGTAGTGATGAAAACGTTGGATAGCTTGAACAGCTGCCAAGGCCAATTTCTCCACATGTGAGTATTTGATCTCAGTCAGATGCAAATTTCAACTAAGATAATAAATCACATGCTCACTATGGAATTCATCTTCCTGAACTAAAACCATCCCTATTGTGGAATCGGAAGCGACGAGGTACAAAAAGAAATCTTGGTTGTAGTTGGGAGGATGCAGTAACAGTGCATGGGTCAACGCATTTTTCAAAGCATTAAAAGATCTATCAGCGACCTCGTCCCAAAAGAATGAAATGTTTTGTTTCAACAACCTAGTGAAACCTTTCGTTAACTCAGTGTAGTTAGGAATGAATCGACATAAAAAGTTCGCTTTCCCTTGCAAAATTTGGAGTTGGTGAAGAGTAGAAGGAGGAGGTAAATTGATGATTGCCTCAACCTTCGATGGGTCGACACGAATGCCTGCCTTTGAGACAACAAATCCCAATAATCATCTGGATTCTACACAGAAAATACATTTGTGAGGATTCAAACGAATCTTATAGTGCCTACATCATATAAAAATGGCTCGTAAATGAGTAATATGATCTGCTGTACGTGAAGAATGAGCAGGCAAATCATCGAGGTAGGGTTGCACAATATGCTTAATGTCGTGAAATGCATAAGACAAGGCCCTTTGAAAAGTGGCGCCAGCATTCTTAAGGCCAAAAGGTAATTTGCGATAAGCAAAAGTTCCCCATGGAAAAATGAAAGCTTTTTTAGGTTGATCTGTAGGGAGTATGTTTATTTGATTGTAGCCGGAAAATCCATCCATGAATGAGAACTTTTCACTTCCAGCACAATTGTCAATAATTTGATCGATGTAAGGGGTTGGATAATTGTCTTTAGGACAAGCTCGATTTATATCCCTATAATCGATACATACTCTTATTGTTCCTTGTTTTTTTTTGACTGGAACAATATTAGATACCCAGCCGTTAATGGGATAGGATAAATAAAACCTGCACGAAGTAATTTTTCAACTTCTGCTTTGATAGCGGCAGCTTTTCTCGGATGAATCTGACGTAATTTTTGTCTGACGGGTTTGGCATCCAGATATGTCTTAATTTCATGTATAATTATTGACAGATCGATTCCTGGAATTTCTTCATATGACCAGGAAAATATGCCAAGGAATTCCTAAAACAGGGCATTATATGCTTGAATTTCTTCAGGCGTACAAGAAGCACCTATATGAATGTTTTCAACAATTCCAGGTTTTACTAAAATTTCAAGAGGAACCGTTGTAGAAATATTTTCTAAATTCAATTCAGAATCGACATGTGAAAGAGGATTCTGAGGTTCTTTGACGTAATCAGTGGTAAAAATAGAGGAAAAATCATTTTCAAAATGATTCAGATCAGGTAAAAATGAAGACCTATGGTGTAGATCTTCCCATGGTAATTCATCTACCGACAAGAATCCGTGAATATGTTCATCAGTATGGAAAACGTGTTGAGCAGGATCCAGAATTGGTGTCGAAGCTAAACTTGATATTGAAAATGACTCTTGATTGATCACATTCATTAGATCAGATTCAGTTGAAGGGGTATTAGAAAATGACTGTACTTGCTGATATGCTAGCTCAAAAGGACTCAAAGGCATTGGGCCTTCGAAAGAATCCAATTCTGATTCTGAAGGTACTCTCCAAGGATCATCAAAGGATATAGTACTTGATGTAATCATATTGATATTAGCAATAGGAGTTTGTACGTTGGGAGGAGGCAGGGAAAAAGTTCCCAGTAAAGCTGAATCTTTAATCAAACCTACTCCAACATCCTTATAAGGGATAGTCGATTTTCCGATATGTTGGATACTATCATTAGAGGCTGGGTCGGATGAATAATATGAGAGATGATCTATCTTAACGATCTTTCCTTTATGAGGAAACATGATAAGAAGAAAGATCGATGATACAAAAATAGTCATAGTGTAAGACCAACTGCGACCCAGAACAAGGTTGTAATCCAAAGGGGCATCAACCACCTCCATATCTAGATTAACCACTTTGCCTTCGACCTCTATTGGTAGATCTTGTAAAATACCATATGGCTAAAAACCTCTTCCATCAAATGCTTTGAGAATAGTTGGTGATTGGTTGATTGTTGGAGAACCAAGTGATTTCCAACATTTTATCGACATTATACACGTAGAAGCCCCTTCATCAACAACAGTACGAAATATACGCTTGTTTTTTACTATTACCGGAATCTAAAAAGCCATTTGATGAGGTAGACGTGGTGTAAAATTTTCTAAATCAAAGATCATGAGGTTCGAATCCTAGAGATCTATAGCTCCTAAGGCTGTCAAAAGTAATTTTCTTTGGGATGGGCATGATTACAATACTTCCAAAGCTGACATTGCTGAAGGGGAAATTGCTAAATCTTCAACAATATTGTAATTCTGAGCAGCTCTCACATGTGGATTAAAAGCTGATTTACGAAGTACACCTTTTGCAGGTGGTTTAATCACTAAGTTAGGATTTTGTTTCTCAATCTGTAATGGATCAGAAACTAAGGGAGATATAGTCGATGCAGAATTGGATGTTTCTGCTTCTTTACCAGTATTTTTAGTACCATAATCTTGCGATCGTGTCGCAACCATGAAAATATCCCCAATTGGATTGGAGGAAGATCCAACCATGTTACTATCTTGAGTGGGAAAGGGATACTTCAAAACAGCAGGTATAGGAAAACCCTTAATGAATTTTGATACCTCGGCTCTATGCAGGCACTCTTTTGTAAAATGATCCTAGTCACAGATGAGACAAGGATATTGAGGTTTACGTTTTTCGTCATTTGGTTCAGTTGTATCAGTTTTCTCTTTTGAAGATTTTTTCCTTTTATTCTTACCTTTCTTCTTACTACCAGTTTTAGATTTAGTTGTAGATGTCTCTACAACATGGATATCGACAGAAGTTTGTAGGGAAGGATCTGCTTTGGTGAATCAGGTAAAGTGATAGTAGGAGAAGTAGTCTTGGAAGACTTCTTCTTACTCTTACCAGTACTAACAGAACCAATTACACCATCAGTGGCATGAGAGCCAGAAGGAGTAGTAGTTAACCGACTAGGTCTTGGTAGATCGGGGATTTTATCATACAGAGTACCTGACTGAGTGTAGACAAGGTCAAGGTACTGAGCATAAGCAATAATTTTCTCTTTCGTAACAACGCCTCCTTTGGCCACATCTTCAGTAATTTTGAGCAATAACGATTTAATAAACCATTCAGCCAAAATTTGATCAGGAATAAAGACTTTCACTAAATTCCTTTTACGTTTCCATTCATGAATGTGATCAGATATGTACGTAGACGTAGATTGCTTTAATGAAGTCAACAATTCTGTGCCATTGTCGTATCTGACAGGAAACTGAAAATGGGTTAAGAAAGTAGTAGCTAGAGCATTAAAATTATTAAAAGAGCCGCGTGGTAACTCAATGTACCATTTGGCAGCTGGACTAATGAGAGTTCTCTAAAAAAGACGTAATCGAATAGAATCATCGACTAGTGAATTGTATGCGCACTAGAGGTGATAAGTCATAACGTGATTAGAAGATTCCTCTACTGATTTACCTTCAAATTTCAGAATATCACTGGGCAACTTGTTAGGAATCGGCGACCAATATGGAAGATAAAATATGGGATTGTTCGTAAGGCGCGAAAGATCCGGTAAATCTAAAGTTGCTATGAATGGTAACTGATGGCCAGGGTATTGATAACCATGAGTGATCAAACCAGTGCCAGGAGGATGATAGCTAGGATATCCTGGAATTGGATATGCATTTGGAATTGTGAAACCTCCTAGGTAACCAGGATTAACTGGACCATACTAGGGTTGTTGAGGTATTTGATAAGTATACCCAGGGTACGACTGATACTGATATGCTGGATTTTGTGTAGCTTGACGAATTTGATACTGTCCCTGGTACGGTTGATAAGTAAACTGAGGTCGACTAGAGATAATCGTACTTGTACCAGCTTGTCCCGTAGGCATCTGGGCTGTAGTCTAACTTGTAGGTCCCGACTGTGGTACAGAGGCTTGAGGAATTTACGCTGATGCAGGGATAGAAGAAACCGGAGCTATAGATACTCCAGAAACATGTGTTGTAGGTTGAACAAAGGTTGCAGTAGTTGCAACAGTTTGAGGCGGAATCTGAGGTGTATTGGGCCCAAGCTGTTGAACAGAACCAGGTGCAGGGACTTGAACAGTAGGCTGAACAGGTTGCTGGGTTGGACCAGAAACTAAAGGCTGTCCAGGTTGATTAGGTAACTGCACATTAGGTTACATAGTCTATTGAATTTGCGATGGATTCCACACCATGTTCATTTCGGGGTATTGACCCATAGAAGGTTGTACATATGAAGGACCATAGCTTGATTGAATGTAGGATTGATAATTAAGTGGTAAATTTCTAGCTCCTTGTAAAAATGATTGACCGGAAGGAGGTTGGAAACCTTGAGTTGGGTACTGACCTTGAGGTTGATAACCCTGAAGCACGTACTGAATTTGGGGTTGATAAGGACCATGAGGAATATATTGAGTCTGGGGTTGACCTTGGGGTATGTATTGTCCTTGAGGTTGATAACCTTGAGGTATGTAATATCCTTGAGGTTGTTCTCCAGGTAAATAATACTGTCCTACAGTTTGTCCTGGTAGAAAATTACCTTGAGGCTACCCCCCAGGCGGTAACTAAATACCTTGAGGTTGCCCCCCAGGCGATAACTGACTACCTTGAGGTTGAGGATTTGGAATATTACTAGACATCATAAAAAGTTTCTCTGCGTTCGATGTTTCAGTTTTAATTCCATTCGTACTAGTTGATAACACTTGTTCAATTGGTCGAGGAGTTGCTCCTGAGAAAGTACCAGAGAGTGACTGGTACCCCGAAGGAATAGAAGGACCACCATATAAAAATGTTTCCGGTGATTGGGAAAACATAGATGACTCACTTGACATGATTGATGAAGGATAATAACCTCTTGGTGTAGGATGAAAAGGAATTCGGGGTGGTGAAAAAATAAGACCCGAGTTTTCTAAAAAATCTGTCAATGACAAATACAAAGCGTCACTTCTAAAAGGACTATAGAATTTACATTCACACTCCCTAAGATTAAAAGTCTGTTGGGTTTCGGGAAGAGTTACTTCTTTGTCTGGACTAACAAGTTCTTCAATGGAAATGAGGTTAGAAGGAAGATTTTTAGTAATGAAGTGTCTTACCCTAGGTGAACCAGGATCACTAGAAGTTGGAGTAATAAATCCTGAAGATGGTTCCAAAACAGTAGGTTCAGTTTCAAATTAAAAAATTTCAAGTTCTTCAGTGAATTCACTGGAAGGAGAAATACTACCAGTAAGCTCGGAAACTAAAATTGGTTATTGAATATGCTTTGTTGTTTGTAGTTGATAATCAGGATGAACAACTATAGATGACTCTCCTGCTTCTGTTGATCTAATTATACTGTCATTAGGAAATACTAGAGCTCGCAGCCCTTCAAGCTGGCTTGGTGTATATTCAAGGGGCTTGCCCTGAAGTCTGCACGATTGTATCGGTAATTCAGCCACAATTAAAAATTATTAATCACACGCAATCAAATGAAAATTTCAATGAAAAATCCTAAATTCACTAAGGAAACAAACAAATGAATCAGACACTTAAAAATCTAGGAGATCAAACCACACACAAACAGTAACTTCCAACACTAAAAACACTAGTTGGTGATGAAATCCAACGTCATAGTATTTAATGCAGAAAGGGCGGTTGGAACAGTTACCCCAACAACCTGCTTAATGAAACAGACCGGTGCAAGTTTCTCCACTTAAACCATCTCGAGTGAAGACAACCCTCCGGAGAGTCCAAGTGAGTCTAGTCGACGTCTGCTCCAGGTACAGTGGGATCTTTCCTCCACCGTCACGTTAGGAAAAAACCGTAAGATTATGGTCACTATGGTTACCAACAGGAACTAATATACCTAGGGGAATAGTCTACGGTCCGACATACGTGCAAGGGCAGAGTAACAAAGCTCAATCCGCTTGAAGGTTCCTTGACCTAATCCAAGGTATACCGAAAAGTGACTCCAGGCTCCTTGACAATGGTCTATCCGAGGTTTACCATTGCTAATACGTGCATATCTTCTATCATTCCCAATGAGATAGAATTTATTATCTCACTGGTTCAGATATGAACTCGTGCTTGACTCCTTTAAGAGGAGCTTCCCAGAGCATACAAGCGACTATTGGATTTTTTCCTACCGCAAGATTAACTACTTGTTTGTTTTAACTATCTTGGAGAGTTAATTACTCCCTACTCCAAGACACTAGCCTAAGCTATATTGGTGAAAAGAGCCCTAGAAATATAAAAGTTACTAGATTAATTTTAATTTAAGCGTTGATTTTATAAGGCCGTTTCTTAAGACAATAGGTGCGAAAGTGAAACTGATGATATGAAGTGACTCGACTCAAATCATACTAAAAAAAAATGCATCTATAATGAGAAACAATCCGTTTTCTTTCAATGAATTCTAGCTAAAGGAAGAGTTGAGAGATGCAATATTTTTAAAAACAAATCTGTCCTTCAAACAAGAATAAATGAAAAGAAATCTAATTTCAATGAGAACTCAAAATTATCTATGCTCAATAAAAATCCCTTTTTGTTCAAGATCAAAACTGCAAACTAAGTTTTTCTTTAAAAGATGCTACAATTTCTAGAAAAGCACTCAAAGCTAAAAAACATTAAAATTGAGATCTAAAAATTCTAAGACTAAATATGAATTAAAACTTCAAATATTTTAAGGATGTCTTACTTAGCTTGTGATCTAACTAAGAAATTGTTTGCTTGAATCAGAAAGAACTCGAAAAAACATCCAATTTTCATTTTTTAAGAGAAATTCCAAACTTATTAACAAAATCTTTTAACGATTCGCAAATGAGAAAAATAGGATCTAAAACTCATAAAACAATTTTTGCCATGATGTCAGACTCAAGAAGAAAACAAGAGAAAACTAGTGATCTAAAGGCATACCAAGGCTTCTAATATTTGAGCGGGATGTAAGACAAAGAAAAAATCATTATAACATGCAAATCTTTCAGAAAATTAATCAAAAATAACAATGTTGAAACAAACTCTTAACCAAGGCTTTCTGACAGAAGATACAGGTTTGGGAAATCACTGAGAACCTAAAAAACTAATTCAGAAAAAAGGATTTTAAGATTTTTCAAAAATTTGACAGGGTCCGTAGGATTCAGTGCAATCCAGTGCAGTCCCACACTGTGGGAATAGGAAAAGTGCGAAACTGCCTGCAGTGTCTCTAAAGGAAAAGAGCGGACACAAGAAAACAAGAGAAAAAAAAAAATTTCTCAAATATTTCTTAGGGATCCTATAGGGATTAACTACCCCAGCTAGTATAATCAATCAAAATCAGTAAACATAAATTCACAAATCAAAAGTAAAAGAAATCAAAGCTCAAATCTGGTTTGCGAAACCAGAGATTCTGGGTTCGATCCCCAGTGGAGTCGCCATTTTGTTGGAAGGATAAGTTGTTCTTGCAGACAAGACAGACCTCCCAAGTGTCCTACGGATAGCTAGCAACAAACGGACAAAAAAAACTATCTTTCTCTAGATATATTGCGATTCATAATTAAATGCTGTAAAGGTTTAACGATCTTACCTTTAATCCAACGCTTGTTTGTAGTAGTAGTCCTTCAGTCACCCGAAAGAGTTATCTTCGAAGATCTGTAATAAAAAATAAACAAACATCAAATAGCACCTGCATAGCATATATTCATAAATCATATCCATTATGGTGATCAAGGAATCCATAAAATAAACCAATCAATTGACAGCTTATTGAGAAAAACGGATTTATTTGTATTAACTTAAATAAAGAAGAGCCTTACAGCGAAATGTCCTCCTTAATTTTGTACGGTGTTCTGAAAATTAAAAGCAGGGCGTTTCCTTTACTCCTTATCAACCTTGCACTCTTCCAATAGAGATACATATAGGTATGTAATCTTTTCCCACATGAAATCTCGGCTAAAAGGGTCTAAGTTTCATGACACCTGCCGCCTCAGCTTAATCTTTAAAACTTTAACTCATCAATCGTAACCCTTGATGTTGCCACACAACCTCTTTTTATAGTAGATAAGAGGAGGTTACAAAATCCATACAGCCAAGGATAGAATCCTCCTTGAAAGGGATTAGTTCCTTACATCAGGGGTGCAAAGCTCCTTGTGGATGGGATGTGAACACATGAAAAAGGAGTGGACTTTCCCCCTTCACGAGGTGTTTAAGAAGCTTCCAAAAATGACTGGCAGGCTTCTAGATTTTACTTGCACCTTTTCTAATCTTTTACAGGGGTCCGCACTTTTAATAAACAGAAAGTGCGCTTGGCTACGCATGATTTATAGCCAAAAAGTGTGGGACCGCAGGAAAAACTAGGAGAAAGTGCGGTACCAAATTTTTAAGGCTTTTATGAGCTTTTCTCTTAGTTTTTAGGCTTGACTTTGGGAACTTTGATATTTTAGACTTTAAAGGGAGTACTAAAATTTCATGGTGACAAATTATCAGTGTAACGACTATAACGACATGGAAAATGAC